>CM059782.1:12689952-13381202 GCA_030435695.1 Brachymystax lenok tsinlingensis | reverse complement strand
CACCATAATTTGCAAATAAATAAATTAAAAATCCTACGATGTGATTTTCTGGATTTCTTTTTCTCATTTCGTCTGTCATAGTTGAAGTGTACCTATGATGAAAATTACAGGCCTCTCATCTTTTTAAGTTGGAGAACTTGCACAATTGGTGGCTGACTAAATACTTTTTTTGCCCCACTGTATGTTCAGTAATTAGGTCAGGACATGTTAGGTGGGTCATTTTTCATGCTATAAGATGCTATACAATCAATAAGATCAGTCAAAGGAGTGTTTCTATGTGTATTCTATACAAACTCATAATGGTAGTTGTCTATGCAAATAGAGAACCATTGATATCAGAGGACAGAGAAGTGAAATTAGTCTCTCTCTCTCTCTCTCTCTCTCTCTCTCTCTCAATTCAATTTCATTTCAATTTAAGGGCTTTATTGGCATGGGAAACATATGTTTACATTGTCAAAGCAAGTGAAATAGATAATAAACACTTAGTGAAATAAACAATACAAAATTAACAGTAAATATTACACTTACAAAAGTTCCAAAAGAATAAACACATGTCATATTATGTCTATATACAGTGTTGTAATGATGTGCAAATAGTTAAAGTACAAAAGGGAAAATAAAGAAACATAAATATAGGTTGTATTTACAATGGTGTTTGTTCTTCACTGGTTGTCACAAATCTTGCTGCTGTGATTGCACACTGAAGTATTTCACCCAATAGATATGTATAGTTTATCAAAATTGGATTTGATTTTGAATTCCTTTTGGGTCTGTGTAATCTGAGGAAAATATGTGTCTCTAATACGGTCATACGTTTGGCAGGAGGTTAGGAAGTGCAGCTCAGTTTACACCTCATTTTGTGGGCAGTGTGCACATAGCCTGTCTTCTCTTGAGAGCCAGGTATGCCTTCGGTGGCCTTTCTCAATAGCAAGGCTATGCTCACTGAGTCTGTACATAGTCAAAGATTTCCTTAATTTTGGATCAGTCACAGTGGTCAGGTATTCTGCCACTGTGTACTCTCTGTTTAGGGCCAAATAGCTTTCTAGTTTGCTCAGTTTTTTTGGTAAATTCTTTCCAATGTGTCAAGTAATTAGCTTTCTTTTTTCTCATGATTTGGTTGGGTCTAATTGTGTTGCTGTCCTGGGGCTCTGTTGGGTCTGTTTGTGTTTGTGAACAGAGCCCCAGGACCAGCTTGCTTAGGTGGCTCTTCTACAGGTTAATTTATCTGTAGGTGATGGGTTTCTTATGGAAGGTTTGGGAATTGTTTTGTTTCCTTTTAGGTGGTTGTAGAATTTAACGTCTCTTTTATGGATTTTGATCATTAGCGGGTATCGGCCTAATTCTGCTCTGCATTTGGTGTTTTACGTTGTACAAGGAGGATATTTTTGCAGAATTCTGCATGTAGAGTCTCAATTTGGTGTTTGTCCCATTTTGTGAATTCTTGGTTGGTGAGCGGACCTCAGACCTCACAACCGTGAAGGGCAATGGGTTCTATAACTGATACAAGTATTTTTAGCCAGATCCTAATTGGTATGTCAAATTTTTTGTTCCTTTTGATGGCATAGAAGGCCCTTCTTGCCTTGTCTCTCAGATCATTCACAGCTTTGTGGAAGTTACCTGTGGCGCTGATGTTTAGGCCGAGGTATGAACAGTTTTTTGTGTGCTCTAGGGCAACGGTTTCTAGATGGAATTTGTATTTGTGGTCCTGGGAACTGGACCTTTTTTGGAACACCATTATTTTTGTCTTACTGAGATTTACTGTCAGGGCCCAGGTCTGGCAGAATCTGTGCAGAAGATCTAGGTGCTGCTATAGTCCCTACTTGGTTGGGGACAGAAGCACCAGATCATCAGCAAACAGTAGACATTTGACTTCAGATTCTAGTAGGATGAGTCCGGGTGCTGCAGACTGTTCTAGTGCCCTCGGCAATTTGTTGATATATATGTTGAAGAGGGTGGCTCTCTCTCTCTTTCTCTCTTTCCCTCTCTCTTTCTCTCTCCTTCTCTCTCTCTCCCTCTCAATTCAATTTCAATGTAAGGGCTTTATTGCCATGGGAAACATGTTAACATTGCCAAAGCAAGTGAAGTAGATACTAAACAAAATCTCTCTCTCTCTCTCTCTCTCTCTCTCTCTCTCTCTCTCTCTCTCTCTCTCTCTCTCTCTCTGTCTGTCTGTGTCTCACACTCATTATCTTTCTCGCACACACACGCACACACACATAAACACACACACACACACACACACACACACACACACACACTGAAATTGGGGAAGTCTGGCATGCTTTGGTTACTTCCTCTTGCTTTGCGGAGAGCAAAGAGCAGTCACCCAGTGAGAGCCTGGTCCTTAGTCCTGACAAGATCCAAAGAGTGTATGGAAGGAACTATGCCTCACCAAGCTCTGCTCTTGGTTCTAGCTATCCTGCTGGCCTATTGGCACCAGAGGGGGTTAGTTCAGGAGGTCCAATGGCCTGTCCACACTATTTGCAACACGGACAAACTGCAGATATTCTATCGCAGCTGTGGTGAGTTAAAAGCAACTCACTATGTGATAATACTGCAGTCAAAAACACTGGGCACAGACGCCAATTCAACGTCTATTCCACGTTGGAAACAACACTGATTCAACCAGTTTGTGCCCAGTGGCAGGGAAGCAAACATTACAGTGATGAGGCAAAAAGAGAGTTAATGTTAGCTACTACTGATCCCAAGAGTGTATTATTGAACTGCACATGTTTTGATTCCTTGACGCTGAGTAGAGCTATAGCACTGCCACAGTGGGGCTTTTTCCACATTTTGTTGTGTTACATCCTGCATTTAAAATTGTAAGGGATTTTTACACACAATACCCCATAATGTCAAAGTGTAATGATGTTTTTTTTTAAGTTTTTTTTAACAAATTAATTAAAAATGTAAAGCTGAAATGTCTTGAGTCAATAATTATTCAACCCCTTTGTAATGGCAAGCCTGAATAAGTTCAGGAGTGAAAATGTGCTTAACAAGTCACATTAGTTGTAGGGACTCACTCTGCATGGTTGCACAGTTTAATGGCTGGGATAGGAGAAAACTGAGGATGGATCAACAACATTGTAGTTACTCCACAATACTAACCTAAATGACAGAGTGAAAAGAAGGAAGTCTGTACAGAATAAAAAATATTCCAAAACATGCATCCTGTTTGCAACAAGGTACTAAAGTAATACTGCAAAAACACTTAGTTTTTTCCTGAAACAAGGTGTAATGTTTGGGGCAAATCCAATATAACACATTACTGAGAACTACTCTCCATATTTTCAAGCATAGTGGTGGCTGCTTCATGTTATGTGTATGGTTGTAATCGTTAAGGACTGGGTAGTTTTTCAGGACAAAAAAAGAAATGGAATGGAGCTAAGCACAGGCAAAGTCCTAGAGGAAAACCTGATTCAGTCTGCTTTCCACCAAATGCTGGAAGATTAATTCACCTTTCAGCAAGACAATAACCTAAAACACAAGGCCAAATTGAGTTGCTTACCAAGAAGACAGTGGCAAAGTTACTTCACTGCATGGTAGTACTGTAGTTGTAGGTGTTTATATAGCCCAGTCTGTGAGTTTATTTGACCATGGGGAAAAAAACAATGGTGAAAATACAGAAATGCTGGTTTGATTGAATTGAGCCCCACGTCAAGAAAAACACACCCTAAAAAGAAAATCTTAAGTCTTTCTCTTGCATTAAATGCACATTGTGTTACAGAGTAGTGCCTTCAGAAAGTATTCATACCCCTTGACTTATTCCAGATTTTGTTGGATTTGCCCCAAACGTAACACTTTGTATTCAGGACAAAACATTAACTGCTTTGCCACATTTTTTGCAGTATCGCTTTAGTGCCTTGTTGCAAACAGGATGCATGTTTTGGAATATTTGTATTCTGTACAGGCTTCCTTCTTTTCACTCAGTCAATTAGTTTAGTATTGTGGAGTAACTACGATATTGTTGATCCATCCTCAGTTTTCTACTATCACAGCCATTCAACTCTGTAACTGTTTAAAAGTCACCAAATCCTTGAGCGGTTTCCTTCCTCTCCGCAAACTGAGTTAGGAAGGACGCTGGTATTTTTGTAGTGACTGGGTATATTGATACACCATCCAAAGTGTAATTAATAACTTCACCATGCTCAACAGGATATTCAATGTCTGCTTTTTATTTTTTTTATCCATCTACCAATAGGTGCCCTTCTTTGCGAGGCATTGGAAAACATCTCTGGTCTTTGTGGTTGAATCTGTGTTTTAAATTAATTGTTCAACTGGTGAATGGTACCTTACAGATACAGTACCAGTCAAAAGTTTGGACACACCTACTCATTCAAGGGTTTTTCTTAAAGACATCAAAACTATGAAATGACACATATGAAATCATGTGGTAAGCAAAGAAGTGTTAAACAAATCAAAATATATTTTAGATTTTAGATTCTTCAAAGTAGCCACCCTTTGCCTTGATGACAGCTTTGCACATGCTTGGCATTCTCTCAACCAGCTTCACCTGGAATGCTTTTCCAACAGTCTTGAAGGAGTTCCAACACATTCTGAGTACTTGTTGGCTGCTTTTCCTTCACTCTGCGGTCCAACTCATCCAAAACCATCTCAATTGGGTTGAGGTCGGGTGATTGTGGAGGCCAGGTCATCTGATGCAGCACTCCATCACTCTCCTTGTTGGTCAAATAGCCCTTACACAGCCTGGAGGTGTCTTTTGGGTCATTGTCCTGTTGAAAAATAAATGATAGTCCCACTATGCACAAATAAGATGGGATGCTGTGGTAGCCATGCTGGTTAAGTGTGCCTTGATTTCTAACTAAATCACCAACAGTGTCACCAGAAAAGCATCCCAACACCTTCACACCTCCTCCATGCTTCACGGTGGGAACAACACATGCAAAGATCATCCGTTCACCTACTGAAATAACGAATAACGTTCAGCTACTGAAATAACAAACAATGTACTGAGATATTAGCTGTGTTTGCAATACTTTAGATTTGTCATTCTATAAACATATAGAATTATTGGACACAGATTAAGCCTAGTACTAGATTTAAAACTACTTTGAATTAAGAATCTCTTTTAAACATGCTTATTCTTAGTCTAAAACTAGGCTTAATCTGTGTCCGGGAAACCGGCCCATGTACAAAACGAAACCACATACAAAACGAAACCACTTGATTAAAAGTGACCTGCGTCATAATTCAAATAACATTAATTTGAAATCCATGTTTTGTGAAAGTGCTAAATGTCAGTCCAAATACAGTTTGTTCAAGTAGACATTCTTGTAAATTAGTCATTTGTTATTTGCTCTGCAGGTTCTCTGATTCCCTTGCTACATATTTCAACAAACAACAAACAAATTAGGTTTCTTAACGGTCTTCTGACTACTGATGATTCCAAAATTAAACTTTTACTTAAAATAAACACTTCAAAAGCAAAAATGACCTCTGTCCGAGTAGGCATACAGCAGCAGTTTCCAGTCTGGTCCACTAGAGGGCCTACTCTTTTCAATGTGAGACAGTACAAACATCATTCTCCATGCCAAATGTGAGAAGTTCCTTGTTGGTTTTATTGTTGACATAACAATTTGTGAACCCATTAATGTATCCTGTTACATAAATGTCGCTGTGTTATTTATCAGTAAAGGTGCTCTGTGGTCAAATTGGACACTGATGCTATTTTAGCTGGATATTGATACATTGTCGCTTTTGGTGATTGTACATGTGAATTTGGATACATTGTTATAGGCAATACAATATTATTGTTTCCATGTATTCAACGTTTTATTGTCTTTGTAGACTCCTTTTCTCTTTGTCAAATGCTTCACTCAATGTGTGGACTTTCCAAGCAGAAGATGGCTTGGGTCACTATCAGAGAAAGGAGTCTGTGTTTCAGTGCTAGGAACTAAAACTTACAATACAAGTCATAAGAGCTCATTCTGAATAAAACACCCTCATATAAACACCTCAGTCTGAATAAAGTGACCCGTTTGGAAAGAATTTGCTTATTCTGATTGAAAATTAATTGTGAATACACTGGTAATGAATGGATTTCCTGCATCTGAGGAACTTTGTGTGTCTCTCGTGTTTGTCTAAAAGGTGGCAACTGGAAAGCATCCTCAATAACAGGTGTGAAGCCATAGCAACCATCCATACAGCTCTGCACAATGTTGGACTGTCTCACCCCAGCCCATAGAGATAGTTAAAGGACGCAACATTGTATCTGTCCCATTATGGCATCCGTTAGCGTAGGGTTTCCCAATCTCGGATAGAATTATGTGATCGTTCCTTAAACTATAAGAAGTCCCACCCAGTTGATAGTAGATAATTGTTTACGTTTACGTGCTTGATGGACGGACAAGTGTAGGGTATGCGATGCGACTGAAATTTTGCAGGTGGGGAGAGAGCGAGAGACAGGGGTGGACATGGAGGAGGCTTGGATTGAAGCGTTTAGCATCGTGATATGACGTGCATTATAACATGTTTAGGATATACGTAGTAGGTCTATCATTCCTACTTCACTGAATTACATAGTATATAATTATCTAGTTATCTACGGAGGAGTGGCTAATATGGAGGAACATTGAATGTCTGAACGTTGGCTCAACACCCTGGACCAGAGCTAATCACAAGCTTGTGTGTGCAGCGGCACCAGAATTCAAAACACGTCTTACCTTTTTGTGGTTAATAAATCCAATGTGAAACATGATTACTAATAGTATCCTTAACTTGCCTAGAAAAAGCTGGCATGCAGACACTGGAAGGAAAGGTTTCTGAGTGACAGAGTGAGTGCTTTGCATAGGCGATTTGATGGGATTTTTTGTGGGACTAAAAAAATTGCTCTGAACTTAAAAGATTGTTATTAACCGATTCTCAAGATTTGAAAATAACTGTTCTGTTCCTTGAACACTAGAGATCACTTTTGTTCGCGTTTCTGTTTCCGTACCTCTAAAAAGTAGGTTATTTTTCTGTTCTGTCCCTGAACCGGTTCCAACCCCTGGTCCTCAATGGCAGTGCCCTTTTGGGCACTAGAGTCTTCTATCTATCTCTATGCCCCAGCCCTGCCTCAGTTACCCGCCATTTTAGTGACTCATGATCCACCCAACCACACAAATGCAGCAACAACCTCACACACTGACACACCAACACTGGGACTAGCAACAGGTCAATGATTAACTGCGGTTCTACTGCTACTGTTGTGACAAATCCCAAGGTTGTTTCATCACAGACTGTGTGATGGCCTCTGGGCATAGCCTTTAGAAGGACAGACAGCCACACTGCAGTACAGGTCAGGTCTCAAAGCACTCGAGCACTCCAAACAATTTGGATCTTTTGACAGGGTTGAAGGAGGCTTCATGTTACCACCTACTCTCTCTCTCTCTCTCTCTCTCTCTCTCTCTCTCTCTCTCTCTCTCTCTCTCTCTCTCTCTCTCTCTCTCTCTCTCAATTCAATTTAAGGGGCTTTATTGGCATTGGAAACATATGCTTACATTGCCTCTCTCTCTCTCTCTCTCTCTCTCTCCTCCTCCCCGCTCCTCACTCGTATATCCTACTATCCAGGGGCGCAACTTTCACTGGGGATGAGGGGGGGACATGCCAAACTTGGAAACATCTTTGGCAGTGTTTTTTCCCTTTATATCAGGACAGTGTCAGCATAGGCAACACAGGTTTCACATTTATCCAGAGTTGTGGTCATTAGGACACACAACGGAAAACATTTGAAAACAAAAGTGAGTGTTTCTTAGTGGACAAGTCAATCAACCAATCAATCAGATGTATTTATAAAGCCATTTTTACATCAGCCGATGTCACAAAGTGCTATACAGAAACCCAGCCTAAAACCCCAAAAAGCAAGCAATGCAGATGTAGAAGCACAGTGGCTAGAAAAAAACTCCCTAGAAGTCAGGACCTAGGAAGAAACCTAGAGAGGAACCAGGCTCTGAGGGGTGGCCAGTCCTCTTCTGGTTGTGCTGGGTGGAGATTATAACAGTACATGGCCAAGATGTTCAAATGTTCATAAATGACCAGCAGGGTCAAATAATAATAAGCACAGTGGTTGTAGAGGGTGCAACAGGTCAGCACCTCAGGAGTAAATGTCAGTTGGCTTTTCATAGCCGATAATTCAGAGTTAGAGACAGCAGGTGCGGTAGAGAGAGAGAGTCAAAAACAGCAGATCCGGGACAAGGTAGCTCGTCCGGTGAACAGGTCAGGGTTCCATAGCCGCAGGCAGAACAGTTGAAACTGGAGCAGCAGCAGGTGGACTGGGGACAGCAAGGAGTCATCAGGACAGGTTGTCCTGAGGCATGGTACTAGGGCTCAGGTCCTCCAAGAGAAAAGAGAAAAGAGAGAAGAGAGACAAGTCTAGGTAGTCCCTCCCTTTTTCACTCCGTTTACACACGTTTGGTGCCCAATGAACACAGCCCAGGTGACAGGGTCTTCAAACGGATATTGTGGTGATTTGGGGTCAGCAAAGGACTGTAAACCTCTTCAACTAGTAGAAACCATGCTGACAAGAAACAGAAAAATGACATTTTCACCTAGTTCCTGGTTGGTTAGATGATATTAGAATAATTCTATTCATTCATCAAATCAAATCAAATCAAAGTTGATTGGTCGCGTACACAGCTTTGCAGATGTCATAGCAGGTGCAGTGAAATGCTTATGATTCTAGCTCCAACAGTGCAGCAATATCTAGCAATACAAAACAATAAACACATAATCCGAAAGTAAAAAACAAACTTTTTAAGAAAGAAGAAGAAAGAAATAACAAGAGATTAAGACATATCAGAACTAGCAATATCAGAGCCAGGAATTTAATAAATATCAGAGTCCGGAATATAAATACATGTCAGGAGTCCAGAATATAAATAAATATATATGTATGTGAATGGAGTGTATAGCCAATATGGGCAGTATATGAATAGAAAAGGTGTGTACATCAGTAGTTATAGAGGATGAGCCATGACTATAATACACTATATACAGTGCCTTCGGAAACTATTCAGACCCCTTGACACTTTGAGATGTTTCTACAACTTGATTGCAGTCCACCTGTGGTAAATTCAATTGATTGGAACAACCAAGACTCCTCCTAGAGCTGGCCGCCCGGCCAAACTGAGCAATCGGGGGAGAAGGGCCTTGGTCAGGGAAGTGACCAAGAACCCGATGGTCCCTCTGACAGAGCTCTAGATGGGAGAACCTTCCAGAAGGACAACCATCTCTGCAGCACTTCACAAATCAGGCTTTTATGGTAGAGAGGACAGACGGAAGCCACTCCTCAGTAAAAGACACATGACAGCCCATTTGGAGTTTTCCAAAAGGCACCTAAAGACTCTCATACCATGAGAAACAAGATTCTCTGGTCTGATGAAACCAGTGGTGGAAAAAGTACCCAATTGTCATACTTGAGTAAAAGTAAAGATACCTTAATGGAAAATGACTCAAGTAAAAGTAACCCAGTAAAATACTACTTGAGGAAAAGTCTAAAAGTATTTGGTTTTAAATATACTTAAGTATCAAAAGTAAAAGTACAAGTATAAATCATTTAAAATTCCTTATATTAAGTAAAGCAGACGGCCACATTTTGTTGTTTTATTAATTTACGGATAGCCAGGGGCACGCTCTAACACTCAGACACAATTTACTGTATGAAGCATGTGTTTAGTGAGTCAGCCAGATCAGAGGCAGCAAGGATGACCAGGGATGTTCTCTTGATAAGTGTGTGAATTAGACCATTTTCCTGTCCTGCTAAGTATTCAAAATGTGACGAGTACGTTTGGGTGTCAGGGAAAATGTATGGAGTAAAAAGTACATAATTTGCTTCAGGAACATAGTGAAGTAAAAGTAAAAGTTGTCAAAAATATAAATAGTAAAGTAAAGTACAGATACCCAAAGAAACGACTTAAGTACTACTTTAAAGTATTTTTACTTAAGTAGTTTACACCAATGGATGAAACCAAGATTGAACTCTTTGGCCTGAATGCCAAGCGTCACATCTGGAGGAAACATGGCACCATCCCTACGATGAAGCATGGTGATGGCAGAATCATGCTGTGGGGATGTTTTTCAGCGGCAGGGATCGGGAGACTAGTCAGGATCGAGGGAAAGATGAATGGAGCAAAGTACAGAGAGATCCTTGATGAAAACCTGCTCCAGAGCTCTCAGGACCTCAGACTGGGGAGAACATTCACTTTCCAACAGGACAACGACCCTAAGCACACAGCCAAGACAACCGCAAGAATGGCTTTGGGACAAGTCTCTGAATGTCCTTGAATTCTAAAAACCTGCTTTGTCATTATGGGGTATTGTTTGTAGACTGATGATGGAGGGAAAAAAAAACAATTTAATAAATTGTAGAACAAGGCTGTAACCTAACACAATGTGGAAAAAGTCAAGAGGTCTGAATACTTTCCCAAGGCACTGTACATATAAAGTAGTAAAACAGTATGTAAACATTATTAAAGTTTCCATTGTTCAATGACTATGTACTGTACATAGGGCAGAAGTCTAAAGTGCAGAGTAGTTCTTGAAATGTTTTTGAAAAAAACATATGTTGGCAAAGAGACTTCCACGGAAGAGTGAGTCAAGCTCTATTGCACTGACCTGTTATTTCTGCAAAATCCTAACAAAAGAGGGCATTCTTGCACTTGTGGCTAACATATAGTTAGCCCTTATAATTGTTGTTATTCTCTTCACCTTTCCTGAGTATCATATCCATGTCTTCCATCCATGTTCTTTTATGAATTGCCACTAAGGTAGATTATGCACTTCAATCAGTAACCTTTCTCTCTGGGGTCAAGGATATTATAGACATAACCAAATTGTGATTGATGTGTAATCAAACTGCCACAAATAAGTGCTTGCACACCATTTGTTTGTGCATATTGCGCCTTGGAACACGTTATAGTTATAAAGAGAGCATTTACAAGTTGCCCTACTCTCTGTGCAGCTTCAGTGCCATGCAGGCTGCAATGAAAACAACTGTTCCCTACAAATCATCTGTTCTGTCACCAATGGAAACCGGTTTTCACCACTCCCCCTGTCCTTCCTTATCTATGCATTTTTCTTCCAAGCACATGCTGGAGCTAGCCAGGGCAACATCTTAGTTTAACAACTCGAATTACTGTAATTCATACACTTTCTTTAAGCACAAAGTACATTTTTAGAACACATCTACAATGTGTAAAAAGAAATGACAAAAAAGTGGTAAACTGTTAAATAGGCCCTATAGGGGGGGAAACCCGGCAGACAGTTCATAGCCAATGGAATAAGTGCAGCATGTACTTGACATCCCCCAAACAACCATCAGGTGTATAGTCAAATACAGTGTAAATACAGTTTGTAGGACAGCGTTAAATGGCCTAGTTCTTCAAGTTCAAACATGGTGACCCATATGCGACGAGTGTTATCAACTTGTTCGACTCTTTTGCAGATATACGTTCGCGCTCGGCTCAGACCCGTCTGGAACTTGTTTTACAGAATGTGTGATGCTGTGGCCGCCTCACACACGATGGAATCCGCCCTTTTGTTGTTGTCGAAGTGGGGTTGGTTGTTCCTTAGCAACGGGGTTGAAGCCTTGGTTCAATAAATAAATAAGATCACATTAATTTTGCTGTGTTTTGTGACAGCAGAAATGCACACTCAGAATCGGTCATTTGTTGGGATCTCTATGGGCACCCTGCCACTTTTGCCAACTAAAATACGCGCGTGCGCGCGCACACAAACTACTTTTTTGACCACAATGTAGGCTACAGTCTCTTGAAAGTCAAAGTGATGAAATTGGGTGGCTTTTTAAAATGCCTATTTGAGTGTTTTAATGGAAGACCATAACCTTTGTGCAACCTAGATTTATAAAATGGTTGTTTATTTTAGCATGCAAGCACTTGATAAAAAAGAGTGATATCACCCTAGGGGAAATACAACATGTCTGTGAATCAGGCAAGCATGCCCAGCAACTTGAAACTAAATGTGCTAATTGTTTGTCAATGGTTTGATTTGAATTTGAAAGAAAACAATTGATTGGATTAGTGGTGTAATGTAAATACTATTCATCTCAGGCTCATGAGGCTGATACTGTGAGTAGTTCCTTCAGATAAGTGAATGGCACTGCAGGAGTCTGTGTGTGTGTGTGTGTGTGTGTGTGTGTGTGTGTGTGTGTGTGTGTGTGTGTGTGTGTGTGTGTGTGTGTGTGTTAAACACTCAGGTCAGCACATTTTTTTTATAAACCAAAATTGATGCATATTATGTGTAACATAAACATTTTAGCCTTTAATCGAACAGCTTCCCAATGACCATCTTTCTTGAACTTAGCCCTGTGAAATATGTTAGGTATCTTCTGGGATTTTAGATATACAAATAAGCTCTCACTCCCAGATTCAGATGTTTGCTAAATGTTTTAAGACCTCAAAAGTGGTCTACAGAGATGAGTCCACGTCCCATGCCATAGTGTAGATCGAGCTATATGCCTTATAGGAAATATAAGCACCATCTAATTTCCTTATTTTATTTGGTGCCAGTCTTTTCTGTTCAGTTTAGTTTATTGGGCATACCTGGATACAAAGCCTAGAGAGTTTAGCTTTACTAGAATGTTTAGTGATCAATATTCAGGTCAAATTGCAAAGTGTCTCTGAGAATAATGTGATGTCAACAAATGACAGCCCATGTGCATCCTTATTAACGTTCCTAAAGCGTCACTTTTCTTTTGGCAGTTATGGAGGAGAGTTGGGGCGCAAATATGGTGGTGTGACCAAACATGGTGGTGATTGTCACACACGACACTTCTAATCAAAGTAAGTTTAGGTTGGATCTAATCAACCGAAGGAAGTCACAATGACTAATCTCTCTTTGGGCTAGGCCTATCCTCTTAGCCTGGTCTGTTTGTGCTCTTTCCAACTCCATTGCTGTCCTTGTTGTCAAGTCATACCCACCAAAATATTACATTTACTCTTCAGTGCATTTGTCCTTAATGAAAGTAGTTTGTCTAGACTAACTTAGATATAATATTTACAACAAAATGTTAGAAAAGTTGGAAATACTGGAAATACTGGTAATGTAGCCTAATATCTGATTCCATCTCAATGTTGCCCAGACAGTGTGAGTCAGGGCTGTGTAGGCTCCTACCAGCTGAGCTGCATAGAGGGGAGGGAAATGTTTCTCGGCCAGTAGTTGATGAGCATAGGCGCGGGGAGGGGTCTGTATCCAGAGATGAGGGCTTGGAGGAATGTGGGAGTACGCAGGCACCAGTTGAAACTAAATGTAACTATTGAAACTTGCTAAATATAGGTTGCTTGTGAATCCATCACTGCGTACTGTATCTACTTAAACATTATTTAATCACCACACTCATTTTTAAATGATAGGTGTGTAAATGTAGATCAACAACCAAGTTCCAGAACTTTAAAGGGCTTGGGTTTCCTCCGCGTGCACTTCCTCTCTCGAAGTTTTGTGTTGAGGGTACCACGCAGTCATTGGTACCACGCCGCTCGATAAAACGTTTTGCTCTTTTGAGACCCCTCCTGTAGAGATGCTTACTGGCTCAAGTCTAGTGGCAGCAGCCTCAGTAACACGTCCCCTTGGAGACTAGCAGGAGCAACACGTGATGCGTCTTACTTATCAGGTTTAGGGGAGAGGAGAGAGCAGCGCTTTGGGGACGGCCAGAGAGGAAAGCGAAATAAGTGTTTTCCTCTCGTCTCTCAACTCTTTCTTCCTCTTTAGGAATTTGGAAGAAAGAGGGGGGAACAAAGTTGTCTAACTTTGCACATCCTCAGTAACGCCATTTTGATTCCTCTCCGGAACAACTTTGCAGCTTCTTTTTTTTTCTTAGCCCATCATCACCATTCACCATCATCAGTATGTCTCGGCGCAAGCAGCCCAACCCCAACAAAGTCGAACGTAAGTACCTAGCTCCTCGGCGTATTCTCTTAAGTCTACCTTGTTTGTTTGGTTTAGTCGATATGTGATGTTTATTGAGTGTTTGGCGAAGTTTACAGTTGTTGTGACATAAAGTTGTTAAAGTTCGAAAAGAGATGTGGATAGGATAGTTTTCGCAACTCCCAGTTGCTTCCTACTTTCGCTAAGGACCTGATGCTCATCCACGTTTAGAACGCCTGAGCGGTGGAATGTCTCTTCCTTTTATTATTATTTTTAACCAGCGAGGTTTAGTTAGCTACTCATTCCCTCTTCAAATCAACATCAGTTGTTGGAGTTCTGACTTCCCCCATCGGTAAAGTGTTTTTAATGATGGGGGCTCGAGGAGGTTCAAAGTCTGCTAGCTAACTAGCCGCCTGTTGCTGCACTCGAGCATCCATATCTTCAGTGCACTTTGATCGAAGCCTAGCTACAGCTTAGTGGCCATGTGTCGGTATAGCTAGCTACATTTTGACCTTGCGGAGACGTTTACGAAACTTATTTGTTTTTCAACAACAGTCTGTATGTTAAAATGTTACAATTCAACTTATTCAATGATCAGACACGATTCTATCTTTGTTTATGAAATAAACCGGAGCAGTTCTTCCTACTCATCATGAAGCTTGTTGTCCTACTAGTCTATAGTTTTCCTCATTCATCATTACGAGAATAAACACCTCTATCAGTATTTCTCACTTTTTTTTAATTAATTTTTTTACATTCTTTAATTATTATAATCGACTTTATGAAAATGTATTTAGCATCATCTACAACGAGCATGATGCAAAATGTATGGTGGATCATTCATGGGTATTTTAAAATGTTAGCTCTTTCAGACGCTCAAAAGTGATGAATTGATGCGTTTCACTCTCTTGGGGAACTGCAACGTAGCGCGACCTGGTTAGATAATGGTTGCTAGGCATTTTTTTCTCTTTTTTTCCTTCGTCCCTTGGTTTCGTCGACTGCTGTGCGCATAGAACAGCATTGGGTAAAAGTGTAACTTTGTGTCTACATTGTTGTTTTGTTTACACCATGTTATCTGGTGATGGAGAGATGACCTGTTGATATTTGCATTGTCGACTATTTTGTCGGTGGTTGAAAATAGAAGCAACACGGTTTTGGAGCTTGCTGGTCGATGTTCCTCTTCTCTCGAGCTCTCTGACCACTTGGAAGGAGACAGGGAGGAGAGTGCGGATCCGGATGAGCAGTTCGCATTCCATTACGAAATTCTACACTGTAGACGAGTAGGCCTACGGCGACAGCCGGATCAAACGCAGTCATTTCGCTATAGGGAAATTCACCATCCAATTCAGTAGTCTCTAACAAAGATGTTAGGTGAATTTGAGATGAAGAAATAGGCTACTGAAAGGTTAAATATGCTGTGAAACTAACGACTTAAGCCAAGGCATGACCGGACGATGATGTGAGGGTGGGGGTGGGGTAAGCAGGATGCATCAATTGACTTTATTGCTTAAAGTATATCATACATTGAGGGAGGATTAAAATAGGCAAGAGACATAACATTTGTTTTTAAAAAGTAGTTTTTCTGTGGTACAGAAAGATGAGGACGAGCCTGTCCTGGTTTAGGCCCTGCAGTCATAGTAAAGTGAGGGCATGCATATGAAATAGTAAACTGGATAAGAGGAAGATGCTCTTGCACTGCCAAGAAGACAGTTTCGTTTGATAATGTAATCATCACTAAAATGACCATGCTCTGTTTGGAGGACATTATACAAATGATGTGGTTGAATAAATAAACGACAAACAATTTAATTTGACCAGCTATTTTCTATTGAATTCTGAGCCTAGAGATAGTTGATCAACGTGGAACCACACTTTGGTAGAGGATGTCCCCTTTGTATGTCCTCAGTTCTCCACCCTCCACAAGGTCTCCAAATCCACTGTATTATTGGTACTCATGACTCTAGCGTGTTGACAAAATAGACTAGCTATGGGTCTCAGCTTATCCAAGGAAGTCACTTTGAACAGTTTTCAATCATTGACGTGGGATGCTCTGAGTGCAAAAATGATGTTTAATTTAATATGATGTTGACCAGTTGTAGCCTAGTTACACACATCAGAAGTCTAAATGGATATTTCTGGTTTAAGTTGTTGGTTGTACTTGGATCTTACTCAAGTAAGATCGTACTCTCTGTCTTACTCTCCTAGTTAGAAATAGCAATTGTTTGACTTCCTGCCATCTTGTGTTGTTTCATCTCTGCAATTCGATGTGATAGTTAAAACATAGCCAAGCCTTTAATGTCTTTAATGTAAGGATTTTTGTTTGTTTGTTTTGTCTTAGGCCTAAACGGTCTTAATAATAACAATGTCATTATATATGGTCTGGTAAAATAATTCAAACAAATATGCTGCTCAAGGGAATGATTAAGCATTCAACTAAACATTTGATTATGTCCAGATGTGAAACGGGGCATTCTGTAGCATCACTAAAATGATAACACAAGTTGTTAGGAGTTTGGATGAACTAAAAGGAGAATAATTTAATCATATGTTCTTTGAGGAAACGCCAGTTGATCAATGTTCCTCCCAATGAGGTTTGGGCCAGACGAGGATGCTGAGGTCATTACGAGCCTTCAACCCCCTCGGGTCCCTGATACCCTGACTGCACCGCTCACGTCGCGTGAGCGTTGCAAAATAAATTTAGAAATCTATATTATTCAATTATTTCACCCACACTGCTCTCAACGAGCGTCTGTGTTGCCACGGGCTAAAATAGAAGTCAGTTCTATTTGTGACGCAGATCGCGCTGCAAGTCCTGCCTCTCCCATCTCCTCATTGGTTTATAGAAGCAGATACCCACGTGCCATCTCTTCATTGGTTATACCCACGTGGGTGATTGAAAGACGAACTGTGTTGTCGGTTGTCGTGGTAATACTATGAAAGTTTAGATGCCAATCACCATATAAGTTCAAAGAATAAAAAGCCTGGAAGGAGAAGATGACTAGAAACAATTCGGTTGACCGTTTTATGTGTGGACTAATTGTCGATTTGGGGACCTTGTGCATTTCACGGTAAAATAACTCAATGTTTATATTCCAGGACAAATTAGCTAGCAACAGCAAGCTAGTTAAATAGGACAAATTAGCTAGCAAGTGCAAGCTAGCTAGCTAAATTGCCATACATGTTTAATGCTTTTCGACCTGCCCCCAAATTAATGTAATTGGTTCAGAGTTTGTTTTGCTATTTTCACCTACGTGTCGTGATCACGTTTGGTGTGGTGGGACAAAAAATAAATGTATGCACGATGGCGCACGCACGCAGCCGTTTTGGGTTCCGTGTTATGCTCTCATTAGCCCGCCATTTAGCCTAATAAGACCCCATCCATCCCCCAAAGACACCGACTTAAACACAGTGTCCCCTGATGGCAAGCCGACAGGCAAGTCTCTTCAACAATGCAGGCCGTTGGTATTAGGTCCTCACTGGCTCCCCCTCGTCTTTCTCGCCTTTCATTTAGCTGTTAACTGGTTGTTGTTCACTGAGGCTAAATCAATGGAATACGAGGGGGATGAATGGGGCGAACCACCCAGAAGACACTGAAGGTCTCGGGTCAAAATTTAAAAATGAAGACACTTCTTCTTACCTCTCTTCCTGATAGAGATGGGTTGTGGTTTCCCCAAGGGTACAGATGGGCTGGCCCTTTGGCTCCCAGGGCTATTTTTAACCCGCCTTTTTTAGATAAGATTAGGTTCCATCCCGCGGCCTGCGGGGCGTGGAGGGGACATAGGGACTCTACTTGTAGATGTAAGAGGAGGGAGGAAAGAGGGAACCTGAGGAAGATGGTTTCCAAAATGGAATCTAAGCTTGGGGTTCGGCCTCGCTGTGTCACCTCACCCCTCCTCCTCCGGAACCTTCCTTGCTCAGGACTTACAACCTCAAATGTATGTTACTCCTAAATGCTACATGGCAAATTGAAGTAATTCATAACATGCTTATTTTGTAATTTTTTGGGGGGGTGGTAGCTTAGTTACATTTTCCTTTTTGATTATGCAGTTGTTACTAAGCATTGACTCATTTCTAACAAAGATGTTAGGTGAATAAGAATGCACACATTTCATTTAGGCTACACATGCTGCATTGCGTCTTGTAATATGTGCTGCATACCCAACATTATTGATGTCTTGATGGAATGAGGCTCAAGGTACGTGTGGGTGCTTTGATGAGGATGTGGTAACACAGCCAAGTGAGATGGCTGAAATTTGAGAAGTGGACAGAACAGCTAAGTAGGACAGTGTCGGTGCTTACATTGTGTGCACGTAGACTGGTTTAAACAGAGGTTTTCATTGGGACAAGGGGATGGAGTTCTTTTACAGGTGTGTGAATGTAAGCTGCAACTAACAAACACACACGGAGGGACCTTAACAGTAGACATTACAACATGTCCCTGGGGTGAGTCCATAGTTAGCCCCCTTTATCCTGGCTGTGGTCTAGGACCCAGTGTAAATATAGGCCTAGTTGTTAGGCTCAATGATATTTGTAGGCACAGTCACACATTTGTGGTAGAAGCCCCAAATCTAGATTAATACCACTGGCTTTTTATAGGCGACACTTGGCTGCACAGCTAATATGCAAAGTAGGTCCTAATGTTTAGGGGCCTGTCTCTCAAGGTGCTATTGCATCACGTTGTTGGATTCAGGAAAAAATTGGATGAATTGATTGCTGCCAGGACAACTCCTTCAACCAACTACTAGAAAATCAATGCCCTCCGTCCTACATTGGTGAACCTGATCTTGGTTGGATGAATGGATGTTTTTATTTGTTATGGGAAATGAGTGACCTATTTTACCAGCATCGCTTGCCATAACAACCAAGTAGAACCTTCATTGTCCTATAGTTCTCCTCTTTCTCCTCGGCCCACAGAAGTGTGTTGTTAATATTGGCCAAGTCAACCACCTCACAGGGTGTGTCCAGGGTCTAACTGATAAGCTGCAGGGAGAGCGGGAGCGCTGCACCAGGGTGATGTCGGCCCTGTCTCAGTGCAGAGCCCTACGTGTCCTTTATCCCTCTGCACAGCTCTGAATTGTCACTATACATGTTGCCCCCCATACACACACCACCAACATACACCCTTCCCAACCACAGGCCACCACCAGCCTCCAGCACAGGCTGCAAATAAAGCAGGTATTTGCCTCGGGTTCAAAGTCTAACTTGACGGCTGTGCCACTGATGTGAAAGAATGCCACAAGGGGGAGGGGAGAGGAAAGGAGAGGGAGAGAGGCTAGAAAATGGAGGCTGCAGCAGCACCTGGGGTGAGGAGGGGTGAAGCATGGGGGAGACAGGAAGTGAAACTGCCTCCTCTCCGAAATGGTGGGGGAAGCGATGGAGGAAGTGGAACAACAATGGCTCCGCTCTCCAGAGTTGTCCCCTCCTCTCCTAAGTCAGCCTGTTCCCAAGCAACTAGCTCCATCGTATGGATGAGACATAACATTTTAAGTCTTGTTGTTGTGTTTACAATACTTTATTTGAGTTGTAGTGGAGGTAGGGGAATCTTTATACTGTTCCATTGTCCTTTGTTTACTCACAAAATACTCCTTCCATGGAGTGGATTGTCTTCCTAGCTGTGGTTTGAGTTACTTTTAGCCATCTCTAAACTGTGTTGGCTGTCTCGGAGAGGAAAGGGTTAATGCTATGTTGAGAGAGAGAGAGAGAGGAGAGAGAGATGGGGGGAGAGGAAAAAGGGAGGCTGAATGGAGAGGAGAGTGCGCAGTAAGAATGTCTCCCCCTCTTGCTCTCTCTCACCCTTTTCCTCCTCCCTTTTCTGCCTCTTTGCTCTGTCTCTACTTCCCTCTCTCCCTTTTCTGCCTCCTTGCTCTGTCTCTACATCTCTCTCTCTCACACTCTCTCTCTTTCTCTCTCTAGTCTAGCCCCACATCACTCCCTCCCTGTCTTTCATGCTGACTAAACAGTTTTGTCAGCTGGCAGTTGCTCGCAGGCTGAGGATTTGAGATAGCTTCTGGAGGTTGGAGGGGGAGGGGGAGGGGGTGGTACTCACAGGCAGCACTTGTTGCTCACTGGAGCTAGACAGGGGAGAGAGGAGGGAGGGAGGGAGGGAGGGAGGAAGGAACAGAGGGAGAGGAAAAAAAGTGCATACGGCAACAGCATGGTCCAACCAGTTTTGTGTGTGAGAGTGAGAGAGAGCTGGGAAGAGAAGAGAACATGAAAATATAACATACTTAGGTAATGTTGATTTTATCAACACATAACTTCAATCTGGCTATCACAATAAAAGTTTTTGAACTTGTGGACGTAAATATTCAGGCAAACTCTTTTTTTTAATGCCACCTAATATTGTGTTTTCAGAATGTAAATAGGTGTGTAGAGATATGTATTTAAATGGATGGACCTAGAATAAGTGACATCCGTTCAAGAGCCACAAACAAACGTTTACTGGTTGGTGATTGGTATGTGTGCAGGACTAGAGAGAGATGCCTGGACGGACTAGTCCTACTACACAGTAGGTTGCCTCCTCCTTCAGCCCTCCTGCCCCGTTAGTCCCTACCTTGCCCCTGCCCCCGGCTAGGTACGGTGGATTTTCCACATCTGCCGCTTTTGAGGGACACATTTGGAATTGCTTATCGAGAGCGGACTCTGTTAGTTAGTCTATCTATCTCAGATGGTCTGTTAGCCACGCGGAGACAGTAAATATAGAAGGATGAGCTGCTGTAATGACACCCCACCTGAGTGGTGCATGCTGGGAAATGTTGCCAGTGATGTCAGAGTTGACTGTGCCAATGGGTGGCCGACCTAATAGCTTTCAGAGGCTTCATCCTGAATGTAGACCCGAGCCATTTCCTGCAGTTTCATATTTTTCTACCGTGTGTTACTTTTAGCCAACACTTCCAAACCTCGAGTAGGCCTAAACTTTGTTCTTCTGTATACCTTGGTTTCTGGTGTATAGGAGCTTTTTAGTATAGAATTGCACGACAATAACCACATTTTCTTTGCATTTGAATTGTTAAACCCAACTCTACCGTGGTAATCCCTATTAATCCGGCTAGGTTGGCCCCGTGTAATGCCTTTTCAAAAGGGCATCCTTGGAAGAAACACTGAGCCACCACTTCCTTGTCCCATTCCCACAGTGTATATGATGTGGTCACCACCTTACACACACTAGACGTCCTCCCCCTCATCAGTTGAAAAGGTACCATTGTTTGTTCTACAAACACACAGGACACACCTCATCTCCATAGATACCAGAGCACAGGCCCCCAGACCTGTTGCTTGTCGCTCCTCCTCCACGAAAATACATACCCCCCCCCCCCCCCCCCCCCCCCCCCCCACACCACCCACACAGACACCTTCTCACACACACACCTGAGAAAGCATCCCTTAGCAAAGCTGTGTGAGAGGTGGGGGAGGGGGATAGGGATTAAGGGATGGGAGAGGTCCTAGTGTAGGAGGACACAGGACTGGGAGGGGGGTAGGGATTGGGGGCTCCACTCTACTGATAAGGTTCAATTAAGTCTCCCCCCTCTCTCTTTCTCTCTCTGTCTGCATGACAACATAGGATAAACTGTTTGGTGTTGCTGTTTTTTCTTCCTGTTTGAAATGATTCAGCACTTTTAAGTAGTTTTCAACTAGGCCTACATCAACCAACACATTATTTGTCTAAATGCCTTCTCATTCTTTATGTGAATAGTGTCCCCATTGTTTGTTTGTTTGGAGGATGTCCAGGAGTTAAATTTACTGTTTACTTTTTTCTTAAAAAAATGTCTAACTTGTTTTCAGGAGAGAAAAAAGTGTAACTTTCATTCTCACTGACTGGATGAACTCCTGTTTTGAATTTCCTTTTTTCTTTTGAAGTTCCCTCCCGTTCCTAGACATGTTAATATCATCAGTCGTGAGACGCAGACAAACCACTGCATTTACAAGATGGGGTAATCTCTGTGACGCTGGCTACACACGTAACACTGTGTCATGCAGTTCCACACTGGACCACACCGGTTATGTCTCAAATCCTCTCTGCCTGCTTCTCTCTCACATCAGGTTATAGGACAGGGATTGGATCATCAACTAGATTCAGCCGCGGGCCAATTTTTTTTCTCCCTTCTTCAGCGGATGTTTGGGGGGCCGGAACATATACTATACACAAATATAAACGCAACATGCAACAATGTCAATGATTTTACTGAGTTATGGTTTAAATAAGGAAATCAGTCCAATGGATTGGGTGGGCCTGAGAGGTCATAGGCCCACCCACTTGGGAGACTGGCCCACCCACTGGGGAGCAAGGCCCAGTCAATCAGAATTCGTTTTTTTTAAATTACAGACAGAAACACTCCTCAGTTTCATTAGCTGTCTGGGTGGCTGGTCTCAGATGACCCCGGATGTGGAAGTGTTAGGCTGCCGTGGTACACTAGGTCTGGGGTTTTGAGGCCGGTTGGATGTACTGCCAAATTCCATAAAACAACTTTGGATGCGGCTTATGGTAGAGAAATGAACATTAAATTCTCTGGTAACAGCTCTGGCAGTCAGTTGCACGCTCCAAAACTTGAGACATCTGTGGCAAAACTGCACATTTTAGAGTGGATTTTTATTGTCCGCAGCACAAAGTGCACCTGTGTAATGATCATGCTGTTTTATCAGCTTCTTGATATGCCACACCTGTCAGGTGGATGGATTATATTGATAAAGAAAAAATGCTCACTAACATGGATATTACGAAATTTGTGCACAAAATTTGCTAGAAATAAGCTTTTTTGTGTGTATGTAAAATTTTGGGGATATTTTATTTAAGTTTATGAACCATGGGACCAACACTTTACCTGTTGCGTTTATGTTTTTGTTCAGTATAATTGCAAATAATTTATAGACTGCAAATTGACCGCAAGAAGCCCAAACAGTACAAATCTTTCACTAAAATAAATTAATTTCAAACCTTGCTTACATGTATACGATCACGTGTTTCTCTGTTATGCGCGTGGGAATACTTGGAACAGATTTCCAAAATTGAAATTACTTGGAGCTGTTTTCCTGAGCTTTTAAGTCTTTTATGTCCAACAATGAAAATTAAAAACATATTCTGTATATATTTTCTGCTATGAAAACTTGGGGTCCAGTTGGGAACCCTGTTATAGCTCAACCCCTCCTTACCTGCTACTCTCTTACGTCACAGAAGAAAACACTGTCATGAAAAGAAAAATTCACTGATCAGAATAAATGTTTTGTTTAGAGACAACTAAGATTGGACAATGGATAAAGATGCCCACTGTTTCCAAAATACCTCCTATGTCCTGAGCAGAGATGGAGAGGAGGAGTGCAAAGAGGGAGGGGGTGCTTAGTTGGGGGATGGAGAATAGAGAGAGAGGGGGTACTTAGTTGGGGGATGGAGAATAGAGAGAGAGGGGGGGTACTTAGTTGGGGGATGGGGAAGAGAGGGGAAGGGGGGATAGGTGTGTCCGCTCAGTTGAGCTGAAGTTAACGCTACACTGTCATCCTTCCCCCACCTCCCATCTCCAACACCCTTAGCAATCCTCCTCTCCAGCTCCCCCTTGGGAGTAGAGTTGATGGGATAGACCAGGCTCTCTCTTGACAAGCCCCGGAGGCAGGGAACACAGACAGAAACACTGCCCTTTATCTGGGTTGAAACCTGGCCTTTTCTCCCCCTACCCCCCACAACAGGAGCAGCTCCAACAATGGAGGGACCTACCTTAAACCCTGCCCAAACAACACCGGTGATGCATACAGGCTGCACAGCCGCCACCCATCTCACAGCAGGCGTACACAATTACGCAACAACACAGGACCACCTCTGACCCACAGTTAACCCTTTTCAACCACCCAGGGGAATGTTTTCTCTCTCCTGAAAAGAACACGTCTGTGATAAACATTTTAGGTCCCCCCCTTGAGCAAAAGTTAGTTTTTTAACTTCGGTGAAAATATTCTGTTGGTCAAAGTATGACCAGCAAAGTTATTTGTCAGACCCTATATCATCCTCCCCCTTCCCCCCACCACTCTCCTGAGCTGTGCTCTTCCCAGCATCCTTGCTGTGGCGCAAGTTTGCGGCGCCTCCTTCAAAGGGGCGTTATCATCATTATCATTAACCAGACAGTCAGTCTGGTTAAAGGTCGCGCCCCCCCCCAGGTACACCAGAGTGGAAAGAATTATAAACCCCATCCAAGGAGAACATTAAACATCTTTCCCAGCTCCAGCAGGCATTGGTAAGCAGGTGAAAACCAGGTTAAGGGTCCCCTTCGAAAGAGCAGCAGCATCGGAAACAAAAGAGAAGACTTTGACCCCTTTATGTCACTACTTGCAACTGAGCAGAGTGCACTCCTTCCTCTACTAGGTATTGAACAGGCTTTGGGACTTTGAGATGGATGAGGATAATGGGAAACAATCTTTTCCAGTGGCCAGTTGAATCTTTCTCCATCATTCATTCTCCCATACCACGTCTACCTACAAACACTTTGCCTGTGTGTCACCAAATACTGCAGAAAGGTGAATTGCAAAACCACGAAACATCCCAACTTTAACCTCAGCCATCAAGACCGTCTCTGGAAAGTGATGCTGTTCCAGGTCCGTTCTGTCCAGATCTGTCTCCACTTCGACACTGTTCTTATCTGTTCCGGAGCAAGGTCGCCAAGCTTGTAATGCAATGACTCCGTCAGCCCCCCAGTGTTGAAGACTAACAGTGCAGCAAGGCCCCAGAGACAAGTGTTATGCTCATTGAGGCCTCTAATGACACTACTGGAGACTGCTCAGAGTGAAGATAGACTCTAATGATGACAATTAAAGGCCCCTAAGGAATCGGATTAGCATACATCTGCACTGCCATTTGGTTTGTTCTGTCATAGATTTTTTAGGGGACTTGCTGAGTTAGCATTAGTCAATTTAAACGTTTGTCAAGAATAAGACCTTAATACTTACCTCCTGATAGATGACAAAGTTTGTTTCTAACAGCTGTTCTTTCAGTGCGATGTTTTAGTTTTTATGAATCCTGACTCTTATCATATTCTAAAAGTGTATGCTGGTTGAGATGCCTTTAGTGAGGCCTGACTAACTAGAATAGCATGCCACCAGAGCCATTTTGAGAGGATGGAGGGACGGTGTCAGGGATAAATAGAACTCAAGGGGGGGGAAATAATCCCTGTCCCTTCTCATTTCATCCTTTGCTGAGGAAATGGGCCATCCCACAAGACTGCAAAGTCTTTTGGACTTCCCCTGAACAGGAAATGGTGGATACTGGATGTTGTTTCAGGTTTTCATAATTATGATAAGCGCTGTGTGCAGCATTAGGGGAATTGTTGTCAGAAGACGAGGGAAATAAACTGGTGACAGTCAGAAGCCCAAGATTTGCTTCAGAGAGAAGTAGGCCTTGTTCACAAAGAGAATAATCTAAATTTAGTCAAAGTTTATCCTTCTGGCACTCCCTAAGCCAGCACTTCTATCCCAGTAAACATTAACTTTTTTTATCAGGCCGTGTTCGACAAGGAGGCACTTTGCTCTGAGCCTTGAGAGGCAGGCTTCAAAGGAGGAGCCTCCTAGATGCTAGCAGGCGATGCTAGCTGTCCAGTATCACTATTAAACACATGGGATGCAGAGCTTGCTGTCTTTTTTACTGGCCATTACTGCCCATTCTCCCCCTCCCATTTTTTTGGGGGTGGGGTTGACTTTTAACACTTTCAGATCCAGAAAGTATTTTCAAACTCCCAGATCTTGCTCTGCTCATTCACCCATCCTGCTCCACCGCTCTCAGTAATGTCTGACATGCAACAGGCTCCATCACTGCCTACTTTGAGCTAACAGAGAGACAATGGGCATGAGAGAGAGAGAGAGAGAGAGAGAAAGAGAGGACATTTTTCTGTGGGACCCCCAAAAATCTCTGCTCTTTGTGAAGTTACAGCATCTCCACCCTCATCACCTCCCACCCTCCATATGAATCACTCCCTTGTAGGAGCCCATGTCCTCAGGCAGTAAGGCAGGCAGAGAACCCATGAAGAGAGAGAGAGAGAGCCCAGCGCTGCTGGAAGAGGAAAAAAAGAAAAAACACAATGTGACTCTTATTTCAGAGGAGAGTAGTGGAGGAGAGGAGAGGGGCGGAGGAGAAGGGGGAGAAAGGCAAGCAGGACATGGTGTGATGGTGCTGCTGGCGGAGTTGTTTCAGTGTAGCCGAGAGGTGCTGTGCTGCACGGCCGGCCTCATACCCCCGGAGGCTCCATGGATAACCCCCCGCTGCTCGGGGTTGTGAAAGTTGCGAGAGCACTCCCACCCCCACCTGCCCGATGTCATTCACGTGTGCGGCCCGGGCAAACAGCTGGCTGCGGAGTCCCTGATTGGCCCGAGGTAGAAAGCAAGGGGGGTGGTGCCCATGTGGGTGGGAGGGGCTTAGGTACTGGGCGGCTCAGAGGGCGGTTGCGAGCCGGTGCCGGCAAACAGTTGGCTGATGTTGTGTGGCCTTGTACTTTGGCCTGCATCCTCACTGTGGAGTGTTATGTCATGCAACATCAAGAGGAGTGATGCAGAAGAAAGGGGAGGTGGGGGTTAGGGGTTGGAGGGAGAGAGGGAGGGAGGGGGTTAGGGTTAGGGTTTGGAGGATGGGGTTAGGGGTTGTAGGGAGAGAGGAGGGAGGGGGTTAGGGTTAGGGTTTGGAGGATGGGGGTTAGGGGTTGTAGGGAGGGGTTTGGAGGATGGGGGTTAGCGGTTGGAGGATGTGGGTTAGAGGATGGGGGTTAGGGGTTGGAGAGAGGGGTTGGAGGGAGGGGGTTAGGGGTTGGAGGGAGAGAGAGAGGAGGGAGGGGTTAGGGTTAGGGTTTGGAGGATGGGGTTAGGGGTTGTAGGGAGGGGTTTGGAGGATGGGGTTAGCGGTTGGAGGATGTGGGTTAGAGGATGGGGTTAGGGGTTGGAGAGGGGTTGGAGGGAGGGGGTTAGGGGTTGGAGGATGGGGGTTAGGGGTTGGAGGGGACACGCTGCATGATCCATGTAGAAGGACAGAAAGATACAGTAGCTGGTGGGACTGCTGCTGAACTGATCCATCCACACACACACACACACACACACACACACACACACACACACACACACACACACAGAGAGGTAGTACTCTACAAGGGGGAGGGAAGAAAAGGTCTTGACAGCCACAAATCATGTGTGGTCGGTAGATGTCTGTGTGTGTGAGTGGGAAGAGACAGCCAGAGACAGAGAGAGGGATAGCCTCAGTCCCCAGTCTAGATGAAGGGTGTATTCTTCTTGGCTGTACAAAGAGCCCCATTATGGTGAGAGCTGTGAAGAGGCGTATCCTCCCGCCTGGGCCTGAGTCTGGGCCCTCTGCTAGGTGAACCCCCCCCTCCAGTGGTTTCTCCTGTTCTGTCTCCTCATCAGACATGGTGGAACCCAGACAGACAGACAGATACTCTACGCTACAGTTCCTATGGCTAGGGAAACACTTACTAATAGGGATACACAATTTCAAACTAGAAAAATAAGCCTGCAAGCCTTGTTTAACTCCATAGACCACGTAGAGTCAAAACCTTTGTTGAGATGCTCGCCCCATTTCAAGCAGCTTTTTTCTGAAATGACTGACTGCAAATATCTGAAGTAGAACATTTTTCCCAGATGTGTACATCCACTGTGTACACAATACAAGCAGCTCATCCAGATGACTGTAGGGTTGGGAGATGACTGTAGGGTTGGGAGATGACTGTAGAATCATCCAGATGACTGTAGGGTTGGGAGATGACTGTAGAATCATCCAGATGACTGTAGGGTTGGGAGATGACTGTAGGGTTGGGAGATGACTGTAGGGTTGGGAGATGACTGTAGGCTCACCCAGATGACTGTAGGGTTGGGAGATGACTGTAGGGTTGGGAGATGACTGTAGGGTTGGGAGATGACTGTAGGGTTGGGAGATGACTGTAGGCTCACCCAGATGACTGTAGGGTTGGGAGATGACTGTAGGGTTGGGAGATGACTGTAGGGTTGGGAGATGACTGTAGAATCACCCAGATGACTGTAGGATTGGGAGATGACGGTAGGTTCACCCAGATGACTGTAGGATTGGGAGATGACTGTAGGGTTGGGAGATGACTGTAGGGTTGGGAGATGACTGTAGAATCACCCAGATGACTGTAGGATTGGGAGATGACGGTAGGGTTGGGAGATGACTGTAGGGTTGGGAGATGACTGTAGAATCACCCAGATGACTGTAGGATTGGGAGATGACGGTAGGGTTGGGAGATGACTGTAGGCTCACCCAGATAACTGTAGGGTTGGGAGATGACTGTAGGGTTGGGAGATGACTGTAGAATCACCCAGATGACTGTAGGGTTGGGAGATGACTGTAGGGTTGGGAGATGACTGTAGGGTTGGGAGATGACTGTAGGCTCACCCAGATAACTGTAGGGTTGGGAGATGACGGTAGGTTCACCCAGATGACTGTAGGGTTGGGAGATGACTGTAGGGTTGGGAGATGACTGTAGGCTCACCCAGATAACTGTAGGGTTGGGAGATGACTGTAGGGTTGGGAGATGACTGTAGGGTTGGGAGATGACTGTAGGCTCACCCAGATGACTGTAGGGTTGGGAGATGCTTTGGGTGTTATTGTTTATGTTCTCAGTGCTCGTTGTGACGAGGGCATGAGTCTTGTCTCTGGGACTTGCGGTATGTATGTGTGTTTGAGTGTGTGTGTGTGTGTGTGTTAAGTCCAGGCTTAGCCAGGTATGGCATGTATGAACTTGCAGGCCTGAAGGCAGCCCCCTCCCCACACACACTCCTCCCTCCTGCATTTCAAGTGCTGAAAACTGTGAAGGTGTGGTTTTGCGAAAGAGAGAGCAACACACCCAAGTGTATTGTTGTAACACCGGGGACGTTGTTGAACTGAGCCCATCTATTTTCACTTCATTCTCCCCTAAGATGTTATGCGCCTAAACTGGTGTTGTGCAACCATTTTATAAAGAATCTATCTAGTAGGCAATTAGTTATCAGTCCTTGGCTTGATATTGACACAAAGTGTGCTGGACAGTATGTGTGAACCTCAACAACAAATGTTGGCATCTATTTAGGCATCATGACCTAATTCAAATTCCAGTGAATTCTACAGTTCAACTCCGGGGGTATTCTACAATTCAAACTCTGGTGAATTCTACAATTCAAACTCTGGTGAATTCTACAATTCAAACTCTGGTAAATTCTACAATTCAAACTCTGGTAAATCGAAATGCCTTCCTGAATTTCACCTATTGATGTGTTGTCTGTCTGGAGGATGCCCCTTATACAAAATAAGAGCCTACCATTCAATTTGAAAACAGCCTTTATAAAACAACAAGCTTTTACTGGCTGTTCTGCCATTCATCAGCATACTGACCGTTGGTGAACTACTAGACTATTAACTCGAACTTAACAGACCTTTAAAAAGAGCTGCACATAAATTGCGAGTGGAGCAAGGCAGCATTATAACTGCAGGCTCTGTTTTAGGTGCTGCTAGCTGGTGTGTGTGTGTGTGTGTGTGTGTGTGTGCGCGCCGCAGGATTTATGGAGTGGGGCTGTCACTGCCGCCCCCTGATTGAATGTGCTATTTGTTGCACAGATAGACAACTGTCAGTGGAGAGCAGTCCAGGCCCACGGTGTCCTCTCAGTGTCATAAAACCTGCTACCGTGTACTGTAGGACTGCTGCTGAGGGAGGGAGGGAGGGAGCATGAGGGAGGAGGAGAGAGAGGCAGAGAGTATGAGAGAGAGGACTTTAACTATTTGCACATCAGTACAACACTGTATATTGACATAATATGACATATGAAATGTCTTTATTCTTTTGGAACTTTTGTGAGTAATGTTTACTGTTAATTTTGTATTGTTTATTTCACTTTTGTTTATCTATTTAACTTGCTTTGGCAATGTACACATGTTTCCCATGCCAATAAAGCCCTTAAATTGAAATGGAATTGAGAGAGAGGGAGGCAGAGAGAGCGGTAGTAGGAGACAGGGAGGGAAGGAGGCAGAGGGAGTGATGAAACAAAACAAACAAAAAAGTTGTGTAACATGAAGTACAAATAAAAACTAGATGCATCTTTATCCCAGACCTACAGCTAGGCTCAATGTTCCCCACCAGCCCCAGACCTACAGCTAGGCTCAATGTTCCTCACCTGCCCCAGACCTACAGCTAGGCTCAATGTTCCTCACCTGCCCCAGACCTACAGCTAGGCTCAATGTTCCTCACCTGCCCCAGACCTACAGCTAGGCTCAATGTTCCTCACCTGCCCCAGACCTACAGCTAGGCTCAATGTTCCTCACCTGCCCCAGACCTACAGCTAGGCTCAATGTTCCTCACCTGTCCCAGACCTACAGCTAGGCTCAATGTTCCTCACCTGCCCCAGACCTACAGCTAGGCTCAATGTTCCTCACCAGCCCCAGACCTACAGCTAGGCTCAATGTTCCTCACCAGCCCCAGACCTACAGCTAGGCTCAATGTTCCTCACCTGCCCCAGACCTACAGCTAGGCTCAATGTTCCTCACCAGCCCGAAGAGTGCTGTACAAACACTCAGAACATACACGCACATGTAGGGTTGCAAGATTCTTGGAACTTTTAATACATTTCCTGGTTTTCCAGAAATAGTGATTAGAGGATTCTGGATTTTCTGCTTATTCCCTCCTGATTTTGGGAATCCTTCAAACTGGGATTTTGGGAGAACCAGGGAATTTATTGAATGTTCCAGGAATTTTGCAACCCTATGTGTGTTTGGAGAAAGGTGAATGGTTGCCAGAGAGGGAAAATGAGCTGAACAGGATGGGAAGCAGACAGACGGATACAAGGAGAGAGAGAGAAAGATGGATGGTTCTCCGTCTCCCTACATTATAGTGTCTGCTAAATAAAGGAGTAGGGGCTGATCATAACAACAAAAGAATAGGGGGTTGGGGGGGTTGTTTAACAGCGTACCCTTTCTGCTCACCGGTGTGATTTACTTGTGGCGAAGAGTCGTGCCAAATAAGTAGCTAGCTAGCAGGGGATATTTATTGTCAGCCTGATGGGGATGTCAAGCCAACTCTCCCCAAACAACTCTCCAGCTTTCAGAGAAGACCTTGCTTCAGGCAACACTACAGTACACACGTACACCCACACACCCAGCAAAAGGAACTCAAAAGTTATCTTTGGAAATGAATCAGTCCCTTTTTTTCATCACATTAATTTGTAGGAAGATTGAAATTAGCTTACATTGCCTTCAGAAAGTGTTCACAGCCCTTGACTTTTCCCACATTTTGTTGTGTTACAAGGTGGGATTTAATGGTTGTTTTTTTGTCAACGACCTACACAAAATATTCCGATGTCAAAGTGAAAGAAAAAGTCTAACAGTTGTAAAACTTTAATGAAAAATATAACGCTAATATTTCATGATTGCATAAGTATTCAACCCCCTGAGTCAATACATGTTAGAATCACTTTTGGCAGCGATTTACAGCTGTGAGTCTTTCTGGGTAACATTAGCTTGTAGTGTAGCTGCTGTGTTTGTGGCACCAAGGGCACACAGTACAGTACAGACAGCTAGCTATCTGGTGGGTGCTGTTGGTTGGTTGGTGGACTGCGTGTGCCTTTTTTCCACGCAGCTGTCAGTGGGGCTGCATGGGATCTGTCAGCACACAATCTGCATCTGCACTCTCACTCTGTAACACACACCCAACACAACATCACTGTGTGTGTCAGTGTGTGCATGTCGGGGGTCTTTGTGTGTGACTTTGTGCCTGTGCGAATATGTTGGTTAACATTTCCACCTGCTAATAGCCCTAAATGTCAATATTACTTACGTTGACTTATGTGATATAGGCCTAAAAGTCTTTGTGTGTACTACTGTGTTAAAGCAGATGTGTTAGCCTGTTGCTTTGTCAGTAGAGTAGCAGTATAATGTAGGCTCATGTAGGATCATCTCTACATATGTTCCACTAATGGAGATGTGGGTGAATTTGAGCACGTGAGTCTGTCAAACTAGTCCCCACTCTGGGGAGTCAGACCTACAGCAGCCCCAGTAGCCCCAGCAGCCCCAGCCAAGGTAGCATATGTCCCATTTAGGGCTAGAATAAAGCCTGGCTTTTCTCCTGGAGGAGAGAAAGGCCCCTAAAAGTCTCTGGCTGTCGAAGGCACCTGTGGCTGTCTGACAGCTGAGCCCCCGTGTTGCCAAGGACTCTTGTTCCCAAACCCTATTATGCCACGCTCTATCTGTGACGTGTGTGTGTGTGTGTGTGTCTTTGTGTGTCTTTGTGTGTGCCTGCCGTTGGGCAGCTTGACAGTTTTTTCAAATCAAAATAAAATGTTATTTGTCACATGCTTCGTAGACAACAGGTGTAGACTAACAGTGCTTACTTACGGGTCCTTTTCCAACAATGCCGAGTTAAAGATAAGAACAAATATATACACTGAGTATACCAAACATTAGGAACATTTTCCTAATATTAAGTTGCACCTCCGCTGCGGTTGTGAGGCTGGTTGGACATACTGCCTAATTCTATAAAACTACATTGGAGGAGGCTCATGGTAGAGAAATTTAAATTCAATTATCTGGCAACAACTCTGGTGGACATTCCTGCAGTCAGCATGCCAATTGCACACCCCCTTCAAAACACATCTGTGGTGTTGTGTGACAAAGCTGCACATTTTAGTGGCCTTTTATTGTCCCCAGCACAAAGTCCACCTGTGTAACGATCATGCTGTTTAATCAAATTCTTTATATGCCACACCTGTCAGGTGGATTTTGGCAAAGGAGAAATGCTCACTAACAGGGATGTAAACAAATTTGTGCACAAAATTTGACAGAAATAAGCTTTTTGTGCGTATGGAAAGTTTCTGGGATATTTTAATTCAGCTCATGAAATGTGACAAACACCACATGTTGGGTTTATATTAATGTTCAATGTATATAGAAATAGTGACATGAGGTATAAATACACAGTGAATAACGGAAACAAATGATGAATAAAAATAACATGGCTATTTATATGGAGTAGAAAATAGCATGGCTATAAACAGGGAGTACCAGTACAGAGTCGATGTGCAAGGGGTACGAGGTAATTGAGGTAGATGTGTACTGTACATATAGGTAGGGATAAAGTGACTAGGCAACAGGATATATACTAGACAGTAGCAGCAGAGTATGTGGGGAGTGTGAAGGTGTGTGTGTGGAAGTGGAAGTATGCGTGTGTGTGGTTAGAGTTCAGTGTGTGTGTGCATAGTCAGTGCAAGGGAGTTAGTGTAAAAAAACATCAATGCAGGTAGTCCAGGTAGCCATTTGATTAGCTATTTAGCAGTCTTGTTTAGCAGTCTTATGGCTTGGGGGCTAGAAGCTGTTCAGGGTCCTGTTGGTTCCAGACTTGGTGCATCAGTACCGCTTGCCGTGTGGTAGCAGAGAGAACAGTCTGTGGCTTGGGTGGCTGGAGTCTTTGACAATTTGTTGGGCCTTCCTCTGACACCGCCTGGTATAGAGGTCCTGGATGGTAGGGAGCTCGGCCCCAGTGATGTACAGTGCCGTTTGCGCTACCCTCTATAGAACCTTGCGGTCGGGTGCCAAGCAGTTGTCATACACAAGCGGTGATGCAGCCAGTCAAGTTACTCTCGATGGTGCAGCTGTAGAACTTTTTGAGGATCTGAAGGCCCATGCCAAATCTTTTCAGCCTACTGAGGGGGAAGAGGTGTTGTCGTGCCCTCTTCACGGCAGTGTTGGTGTGTTTGGACCATGAAAGATCCTTAGGGATGTGGACACTGAGGAACTTGAAGCTCTTGATCCGCTCCACTGCGGCGGGCTCTGCTCTCCCGTTTCCTGTAGTCCACAATCAGCTCCTTTCTCCTGCTGACGTTGAGGGAGAGGTTGTTGTCCTGGCACCACACTGCCAGGTCTCTGACCTCCTCCCTATAGGCTGTCTCATTGTCGTCTGTGATCAGGCCTATCACTGCCGTGTCGTCAGCAAACTTAATGATGGTGTAGAAGTCATGAGCGACTATACTGTCATGGGTGAACAGAGTACAGGAGGGGACTAAGCACGCACCCCTGAGGGGCCCCTGTGTTTAGGGTCAGCGTGGCGGATGTGTTGATGCCCTCAGGATCCAGTTTCAGAAGAGAGGTGTTCAGTCCGAGGGACTTTAGCTTAGGGATGTGCTTTGAGGGCACTATGGGGTTGAACGCTGAGCTGCAGTCAATGAACAGCATTCTCATGTAGGTGTTCCTTTTGTTCAAGTGGGAAAAGGCAGTGTGGAGTGCAATAGAGATTGCATCATTTGTGGATCTGTTGGGGCGGTATGTGAATTGGAGTGGGTTCAGGGTGTCTGGGATGATGGTGTTGATGTGAGCCATGACCAGTATTTCATGGCTACAGATGTGAGTACCCATGGGGTGATAGTCATTTAGACAAGTTACTTTGGCGTTCTTGGGCACAGAGATTATGGTGGTCTGCTTAAAACATGTAGGTGTTACAGACTGGGTCAGGGAGAGGTTAAAAATATCAGTGAAGAAACTTGCCAGCTGGTCAGCGCATGCTCTGAGGACGAGTCCAGGGAATTCATCTGGTCCTGAGGCCTTGTGAATGTTAACTTGTTTGAAGGTCTTACGTCGGCTATGGAGAGCATGATCACACAGTCACCCGGAACAGTTGGTGCTCTCATGCATAATTCACGAAATGGTGCAAATGCTCAGAGAAATGGTGCAAATGCTCATAATAGTGCCGTCCTCTTTTGCTTAGCTTACAAAAAACCCTGTTTACGTTCATTTCCTCTTACATGGTGGTAAACTGTCATATTTTTGTCATAATGTAATATACTGTATTTTCCTATAATTGTATCAACCATACTATCAAGAGAGCAGTGAGGGGAGCAGTGAGGCTGCTGAGGGGAGAACGGCTCACAATAATGGCCAGAATAATGGAAATGGAATAGCATCAAACACCTGAAAAACACGTGTTTGATGTATTTGATATCATTCCACTGACATCGCTCCAGTCATTACCACGAGCCTGTTCTCCCAAATGAAGGTGCCACCAACCTGCTGTGTTGGGGAGAGAGCGGGTTGAGGAGACTTGAAGCGCCGGGCATCTTGTTATGATATGCATTATCTGAATTGGGTCCACAAAGTTATACCTAGGAGGAGGAACTTTGAATGTTCTTTGAGTTCGCTGTCAAGCTTGAACTAGCTAGCTAACAAGCTTGTGTGTGCAGCGGCACCAGAATTAAAAACATGTCTTACCTTTTTGTAGTTAATTAATCCAATGTGAAACGTGATAACTAGGCCTATAGTACCCTTAACTAGCATTGAAAAAGTGAATCCATTCTTCTCTAGCTAATAAAAAATGTCTCTCCTTATCTTCTGAATCAAGCTTGTAACGTCAGTACAGTAGCCTATGTATCGGATGGGGGAGAGACAGGTAGTTGAAACACCCACAAGCAAAGATTTTCAGCTTGCAGGCAGACACTGGAATACGTGACACAGTGAGGGCATTGCATAGGCGTTTTGTTGTGGGACTAGAAAAAAATGCATGAAATGTACGTTATTAACCAGTTCACATCGTTTTAAAATAATGGTTCTCTTCCGGGAACAGTATAGATCACTTTCGTTCCAGGTTCTGTTTCTGTTCCCTGAACCTGTTCCAACCACTGCTATCAACCATGCAACCATACTATACTATACTATACTATACATAATTTTATTAAAAACTTACTAAGCTGCTTTTTGGCTACAGTACAAACAATCTGGGCTGGAGTCAGAATGGTGGCAATAGGCTAGATCTTCTAATGAACTGTTATCCTCTCATAATGCGCTTCAGGTTCAAACATGAGACTTTAGCTAGTCATCTTGAGAGACTCTTTTTACCTCACACCAACCACACTCTCTACCCACCGCTTCTCAGTGGTTTCACAACTCTCTTTTCAGGATTCACATGGATCAGTCTTCTCACAGTTCATGAGACTTTGTTTGAAAAGTTGCATCTCTGTGCGTTCTCAACACTGAGGAGAATAGGGGAACCTGAAAGCACAGAGGTCAACTTGTTGTTTCTCATTGATGTAGTATAAAGGAAGTTTAAAGAGCTCAGCTGCCATTAAATGCTTATCTGATGGAGTAAGACAGACACACAAACACACACACACATACAAGAAACTCCGAGCACATTAAGAATTACCATACCAGGTGTTCTGGTTGGTCAGATGACTTATATTTTTGCATTGCTGTCATTGTTGCTCTGAGCGAAAATGTATTCAAATGAAGATGCTGCGGTTCTGTGTTGAAACCAAATTGGAACTGAATGGAATAAAAAAACACCATGAAAAACATTCCCTACTCAATTTCTCATGTTGTCGATCAAAACACAAGTTAGATATACGTTGCCAAGTCACAAATAAGCAACTTAATTATAATAATACCAATTATGTCAAAGTTTATTTAGAAACTTCAAAAAATGAATTTTCATTAGAATTGTCTTTGTCGTTGGACAAGGCCATCTCCCTGAAGTAGTCACCATGCTGTAGTTGGGTGCACCATTAGTCTCCATAAGGATGCTAAGACCAGAGAGAGGCGTGGCTTATCCTAAGGCATCCACCCTCCCCCATCTTGTTATCATGTAGCATGGGTTAGACTAGACTGGAGAGCCAATGAGCAGATAGCTTCTCCGCTCTGGCGGCAGCAGAGAGCTGGTGGAAACAGACATGGGGCTTTCTTCCTCTCTAAACCAGAATGGAGGAAACTGGCTCATCTAGTTTGTCCAGATTCTCCCTCCCCGCCTCCACCTTGTAGTGGGACGTGCGCTACAAAACCATTCATCTTTTTCACCTCCATTTTTCTCGCTCTCATTCTCTCACCTCCTTCCTTTTTGCATCAGTCTGTTCCCCCACACCCTCTTGCTTTCTCTCTCTCTCTCTCTCTCTCTCTCTCTCTCTCTCTCTCTCTCTCTCTCTCTCTCTCTCTCTCTCTCTCTCTCCGCTTTTATCTTTCCCGGTTGTAACTGATATAGTGGGGATGCTGTCGTGTAGAGCAGGCAAAAAGTGATATCTCTCTGTGCCAACTACTCTGGTCTCAAACCTCCAGGCTTTAGCACTTGTCTGTGCCTGTCAACCGGCCCGAGAACAGCACAGCAGCATTCTTACACACACACACACACCATAGCCACTGGCTCTAGCTCTACTCCACATCCTCATCCTGTAAAGTTTATATTGTCTTCACAAGACTGTTCTCTAAATTCTCTGGGTTTGAGAAGAATTTCCTATCTTACATAAAATAAAGCTATTTTAGGCTACTTACTAGCAGACGCTCCAGTTCCTCCATGGGTTTAAAGTGTCTTAGTATGACAAGCAACATAGGCTGACAGTTTTTGCCTGCTGATGAAACAAGGTGATAAACTGCCAGCAGTAGCCAGCTGATAACTGGACAGCTCAGTTTAGATGCTTGCACCACTCTCAATTAGCACTGTTAATTCTGTTCTTTTATTAATTACATTTTTTGGGGTGCAATGCATGTAGCAATAACACTTTTACACACACAAGTGTGTAGGCCTAATAAAGAATACTTGTGACTTTTTTAGACGTGCAGTGATCTGTAGCTCAGTTGGTAAATGTATGCACGAATGGCTGTAAATTTCTTTGGATGAAAGCGGCTGCTTATATTACTAGATTATCGTCTGTAGCGATAACTCTGTCAGCACTTGTTTGCAATATAGCCTGTTATACACCAAGCTTCTGTGATGGGTTTTATTTGTAGGTTAGGTTATTATGTGAATCCCCTCTTCGCCCTTTGCCCCACAGTAGCAGTGCCCTTCACCAAGGAGGTGTGAGTGTGCGATTCAGATACAGGAAATGGCCCCTTGTCACTTTGTCTGACAGCTACATCACGTATGCAGCATGCACAGTGTTCCTGCTGAACTGCACTCTGGCACCATCCTGCTGGACTGTACCCTGACACCGTTCTGCGGGACTGGACCCTGACACCGTTCTGCGGGACTGGACCCTGACACCGTTCTGCTGACTGGACTCTGACACCTTCCTGCTGGACTGGACTCTGACACCAGGCCACAGTTGGTCTCCTCGGAAGGGAGCACGTACGCAGGCCAGGGCGCACTTGTAGCAGTTCATGTGAACAGGGTTTAAGATGCTTGCACACAGTGCAGTGGCTAAATAGGAATTTGAACCTAAAATGTCTCCTCCGCCCAGCCCCATGATAACTGCCTCTCTTTCTGCCTCTTAATTAGGAGCTCTTACCAGCCACTAATCTGATCATCTCTCTCTCTACCCCCTCCTCCCTGCTTTCCTTGTCTCTCTCTCATCCATCCTCCTCCCTCCCTCCCTCCCTATCTCTCTAGCTCTTTCCTCCCTCCTCTCCCTCCCTCTCTCTTATCCCCGTCTCTCTCATCCATCCTCCTCCCTCCCTCCCTCCCTATCTCTCTAGCTCTTTCCTCCCTCCCTCTCTCTCTCTCTTATCCCTGTCTCTCTCATCCATACTTACTCGTCTTATCTGTCCTGTTTTAGCTAGCCATCTTCTCCTTTCCTCCCTCCAGCTTTTCCTCCTCTTATCCATCTCTCTCTCTCTCTCTCTCTCTCTCTCTCTCTCTCTCTCTCTCTCTCTCTCTCTCTCTCTCTACCCTGTTCCCTCCCCCAAACCTCTTTTACAAAGTAGATAATCTGTCGGTGGCTCTGCACTGTAATGCCCTCTCCTTGTGTCCACCCATCCTTGTGTTTACCTCACCTATTACCAGAATAATCATCTGTCAACAGCCTTCAGTGCTAGTCTGCCATGTTGGAAATAATAAATACCTTAATGAGAATGACTGTCTTGGTTGGGCCTCCGCTTTGCCTCGCCATCCTGCAGTAGGCCTATTTTCTAACGACTTGACTGAATCCCATCAGGTCAAAGGGTTTCCGGGTTTAGCTGTGGGGCAGGATGTGTGTGTTGGTGCTCAGAGACATGTCGTGTGATAACAGCACAAAGGAAGTTGTTTGATTTATTTACAGCTTAACAAGACCAGGAACCAAAGTCTACCTGCTCTGAGTCTACACACACACACACACACACACACACACACACTGAAGTGTGACCTGCAATCCGTCTTAGAAGGCTGTTGTTGTTTTTGTTGTGTGTTTGTACATGCAGACGACATGACTGTGTATTGACGGCGGTCTCTGTGCTCTCCCTGCAGTGTGATCAGTGGGTGCTGACACTCGAGGTGGGCAGGCAGGCCGTCTCCCCCCCAGCCCTGAGCTTCGAGCCCAGACACCTTTTTGCCCTGGTCTCTCGACGGGTAAATATAAGGCTCTTTCTTCCCTCCCCCCTCTTGACCTCCTTCTCCCCTCTCTTTTACCTGCCTCCATCCCACCTCTTAACTCTTAAGTCCCCATACACTGAGGGCTGTGCTTGCATTTTCAACCCCCGAATCTTAAGCTTCATTCTTCATTCAGCATGTCTACTTTTTTTCTTCTTTGATGCATCATCATCATCAACATTTGCATATTTTCATTGCATATTTTCTTCATTTGTGCGTTTTTTTTAAAAATAGCAGTTGACATAAAGCAACTGCTTTCTGTAGACAGAGATGGAGAACAGTAAAAGTTGAAGGCATTTCGCCTTCATTTCCGATTTTGGATGAAATCGGCATTGTTTTTGGATGAAATCGGCATTGTTTTTAGTCCATTGTTTTCCGTAAAGTTTCCTTCAGTTTTTCAGGTATGAGCTATGTGCATGGCATGCTATCATACCATACCAACCCTCTCTTTATCTTTCTGTGCCTTTGTCGAGAAGAGGAGTCCTTTTTTCTCAATTCTTGGTCTCACACACCCCACCTCCAGACCTGTGTAGGTAAGTCCCACAGATTCCACACACACAAACGTACTTTCAGTCACCGCTCTTTGCCTTATCGGCAGTATGTTATTCGCACCTCCCCCAGGGTTGATGGGAGTCAAGACTGAACCATCTGATCAGTCGATGGGAGTCAAGACTGACCCATTTGATCAGTGATGAGGGTGTTTTTTTTCTTGTGCCTCCATGTTTTACTAATCTCTGTTCTGTTAGGTGTCATATTTAGACCTACGGACATGATTTTATTTACATATTCTATGCAGCTGCAACATTACTTAAGGGTAAATAATTAAATTGTAAAGGGGCCTATAAATTAATTATTAATGTTGTCAACATCCTGGCTTTAGACTGGTGCATTTTGAAATCACTTGATGTGTGTGAAGAGACAGAGTAATGTTGCATCAGAGAGAGAGATAATTGGCTGGGCTATTGGTCCCGACTAGCCTTAGCGGAGTTGCCAACAACTGGATGTTCCGTTTTTCAGGGATACAGCTATTTTCAACCTAGCTTCCTTTTCTGTTGAAAACCGCTCATGTTTCTCTTATGCCTGCTACGTCAGGTTATGTCCCGGCAGACATTTTCGTGGTTGGTTGCCCCCCCCCCCTTCACCGTCCCCTCTCTTCCTCTTCCCTCCTCCAGTCTTGTTCACACCAGAATCCAGAGCTTTAAGAGAAGTGCCATTGAGTGGAGCTTCCACATTACTTTATTTCTTTATGGGGTGGATCAGCTTTAATATTGCAAATAGATTGTGGCTTCTATCGATGTAATTGTCTGTATCATTTCCAATCCCCCATATATTTCAAAAATGTATTATCTCAGCAAAAAAAGAAAAGTCCCCTTTTCAGGACCCTGTCTTTCAAAGATAATTCATAAAAATCCAAATAACTTCACAGATCTTCATTGTATAGAGTTTAAACACTGTTTCCCAAGCTTGTTCAATGAACCATAAACAATTAATGAACATGCACCTGTGGAACAGTTGTTAAGACACTAACAGCTTACAGACAGTAGGCAATTAAGGTCACAGTTATGAAAACTTAGGACACTAAAGAGGCCTTTCTACTGACTTTGAAAAACACCAAAAGAAAGATGCCCAGGGTCCCTGCTCATCTGTGTGAACGTGCCTTAGGCATGCTGCAAGGAGGGATGAGGACTGCAGATGTGGCCAGGGCAATAAATTGCAATGTCTGTACTGTGAGACGCATAAGACAGCGCTACAGGGAGACAGGATGGACAGCTGATCATCCTCGCAGTGGCAGACCACGTGTAACAACACCTGCATAGGATCGGTACATCCGAGCATCACACCTGCGGGACAGGTACAGGATGGCAACAACAACTGCCCTAGTTACACCAGGAACGCACAATCCCTCCATCAGTGCTCAGACTGTCCACAATAGGCTGAGAGAGGCTGGACTGAGGGCTTATAGGCCTGTTGTAAGGCAGGTCCTCACCAGACATCACCGGCAACAGCACAAACCCACCATTGCTGGACCAGAAGGAAGAAGGAATGAGCGTTACACCGAGGCCTGTATTCTGGAGCGGGATCGATTTGGAGGTGGAGGGTCCATCATGGTCTGGGGCAGGGTGTCACAGCATCATTGGACTGAGCTTGTTGTCATTGCAGGAAATCTCAACGCTGTGCGTTACAGGGAAGACATCCTCCTCCCTCATGTGGTACCCTTCCTGCAGGCTCATCCTGACATGACCCTCCATCATGACAATGCCACCACACACAGAACGAGCAGTATGGCTGATTTCCTGCAAGACAGGAATGTCAGTGTTCTGCCATGGCCAGCGAAGAACCCGGATCTCAATCCCATTGAGCATGTCTGGGACCTGTTGGATCGGAGGGTGAGGGCTAGGGCCATTCCCCCCCAGAAATGTCCGGGAACTTGCAGGTGCCTTGGTGGAAGAGTGGGGTAACATCTCACAGCAAGAACTGGCAAATCTGGTGCTGTCCATGAGGAGGAGAAGCACTGCAGTACTTAATGCAGCTGGTGGCCACACCAGATACTGACTGTTACTTTTGATTTTGACACCCCCTTTGTCCAGGGACACATTCAAGTTCTGTTTGTCATGTCTGTGGAACTTGTTCAGTTTATGTCTCAGTTGTTGAATCTTGTTATGTTCATACAAATATTTACACATGTTAATTTTACTGAAAATGAACACAGTTGACAGTGAGAGGATGTTTCCCTTTTTTGCTGAGTTCATATACAGTGCATTTGGAAAGTATTCATACCCCTTGACTTTTCCCACATTTTGTTAATAAAATTGATTAAAATAAAATGTAATCCCTCAATCTAAACACAACACCCCATAATGACAAAGCAAAAAACTGAAAGTTCACATTTACATAAGTATTTAGACCCTTTACCAAGTACTTTGTTGAAGCACCTTTGGCAGCGATTACAGAATCGAGTCTTCTTGGGTATGACGCTACAAGCTTGGCACACCTGTGTCTAGGGAGTTTCTCACATTCTTCTCTGCAGATATAGACAGGTGTGTGCCTTTCCAAATCATGTCCAATCAATTGAATTTACCACAGGTGGCCTCCAATCAAGTTGTAGAAACATCTCAAAGATGATCAATGGAAAGATGCACCTGAGCTGAGCTCAATTTTGAGTCTAATAGCAAAGGGTCTGAATACTTAAGTAAATAAGGTATTCTTTAAAAAAAAAAATTATATACATTTGCAAAAAAAATTAAAAACCAGTTTTTGCTTTGTCATTATGGGGTATTGTGTGTAAATAGATTTTTTAATTTTTTTTTATTTTAGAATAAGGCTGTAACGTAACAAAATGTGGAAAAAGTCAAAGTCTCTGAATACTTTCTGATTGCACTGTATATATTATTTTAAAAAATATATACTTTCCTTACATTTCTTCCCCTAACCCTAACATACCATCCCTAATTGGACAAAACTAATAAACAACTACACTTAGGCTTCTACTTCCAGCCTATACATACTATATACATTTTATGGACACAGAATATTTGACAATAGTTGTCTGTTTGTTTTTAGTCCCATCGTTCAACTACCCTCATCCCCTCGCTTCTGTCTTTTTTATTTCTATTTGCCATATAATGTTCAACTGTGCTGTGATGTTTCACAAAAGTTCTGAACCTTCATTTCTCATAGTTTCTACAGATTGTAAATTAAGATAAACTGTGAGCTAGCTGTGTGAGCTAGCTGTGTAAGCTAGCTGTGTGAGGAATAGTCCCTGAGGGGACAGCTTCCTTTCTACAGAGGCTGATGCCCCTCCCTCCCTCCCTCCCTCCCTCAGTCTCATCAACACCACTCTGATAACTGATCTCTACTCTGAGTAGTTAACTGATATTTTTAGCTAGCTCACATTGCTTCTTTGGAGTCCCAGACGAAGGTAATATATTGACCTGAACACAACACATAGGAAAGAGGAATACTGTCAAAGTTTGGACACATTATTTTTTACCTAAACACAGCCATATAGCCTAACCTTGATCTCGTTAAGCAATTTCATCCCTTGGTGTAGGCTAACCTTACCCTATTATAGTAACCCAACAGAAAAAGAGGAGGAAGCAACTGAAAGAGAGATGAAGAGAGACAGCGAGAGAGGTAGACAGGAGACGAGGGAGGGGAAGGGAAAAACAGCCACAGGAGGATTGGCGATGGATTGAGAGGAAGAGGAAGCAGATGAAGAAAAGAGTCTCTGTCCGTCCCTAAATGCCTTCACCCCTTTCCTTACCTCTGTAATGTATACAGTACTGTACCGACACGCTGAGCTTTGCACTGTGAGAGGGAGCTAGAGGCAAGTAGCTGGATGTGCTGTGGGTGGTTGAAAGTGTGTGTGAATTATCTTTACTTGTTGCATCTGTGTTTGGGTGAGTAAGAGCAACATGTCAGGGTAGGAGGGAGGGAGGGAGGGAGGAAGGGAGGGAGGGAGGGAGGGAAGATGGGTAATGACAGCTGAGTGTGAGCTGAAGGAGGGAGGGAGGGAGGGAGGGAGGGAGGGAGGAAGGGGGAACCGGAGGAGGAGAGAAAAGCAGATGACGGGGGGAAGGGTGGTCCTCTAAAAACTCACAAGAAGCGGGCCAGTAGGGTGGGAGGGAGAACACTCTTCATCAATCACACACACAAACATGGGCAGAGAGCGGGAAGTGGAGAGCTCTCTCTCGTGTGGCTGGGGAGTCTGTGCTTCCTGTTCCTGTTCATGCTCCGCCACTTTGTCTAAACGCCAGCCAGTTAGTTCACATCCACACAGGCAGGCCCACTGTACTTTACTGTTCTATCACATCACCCACACATACACACACATATAGTTTTGTATAACTAACCTTGTGCGGACACACAATTCAGTCCCATTCCCCAACCCTTACCCTAATCTTAACCCGGAAAACCAAACCTTAACCCTAAACCTAACCCTAGCTCCTAACCCTGAACCTAAAACTAACCCTAGCTCCTAACCCTAACACTAGTTCTAACCTTAACCCTAAACCCCCTAGAAATAGGGAAAGTTGACTTCTCATGGTGTCAGGAGGAGCGAGACCGTTAGGAGGGGGGAGGTAATGAATAGCCAACATATGGCCACGGATCCCTCCACCTCTCCCTCCCTCACTCCCTCCCTCCCTTCCTCTCCAGCCTTGATATAGAATTCCCCCTCTCTCTCATACACACACTCACAGACACACACTCATCCTCTCGCGAGGTAACTCTTCACTACACCCTGTTGGAATGCTTTGAAAATCCGTTGTTGCTTCCTTCCTCTTATCTCCCTTCCATCGTTGAGCTGATCACTGATCTGACAATGACTGGCCTGGGTTACTGCGCCTGGTTCTCGCTATCTCTCTCTTTCTACTCTCTCGTTTAACACAATGCTAGCAAGCTAGCGTGCTAACGACTGGAGGGACCAAAAGGTGAACGGATTATTAACAATACAGCTTTGTTACTGCGGGGATGGAGCAAATCTCCCCACTGTTTGCTTTGAAGAGCATGTGTCAGTTTTGTCAGTTTGTCTCTATCAACCTATATAATGTATTAGTCATTGACCTGTAGCCTGAGCAGGTGGCTCAGTTGATCAAGGTGAGGCAGCGTTAGCCCTGGTTTTAACACCTTTTATTATTTGAATAAAGTCATGGAGAATGAAGGGTGGCTTTAAGGCAATGGAAACGTGTCACCCGCCCACTCTAGAACAAGTGATTTGTCACCAGCATTACGTCCACACACAGGTGTCCCCTCTAGCCCACCACCCCTCTGACCTTGTCATGTGACTGATGCTGTTGCCAGATTGGTGGCTGACGGACTGTGTGTGTGTAGAAGGGGAAGGTGGCTGTGGCGGCGGGTGCCATATTTAGGTCAACATCTTTGGTTGCTGCAAGTTGATTGATTGAGAGTACTTTCACATAGGGCTTGCTACAGTTTCCAATAATCAATGGGAAGAATTGATTGCATATCCTAATACTTCTATTAATCAATCCAACTTCATGAACTGAGCTTGCTATATGAGTAAGATCAAATATAAATATATAAAAGAACACAACAATAAAGTGTTGCAAATAAAGTGCATCAACCGATACAGATGTTTACAGATGTTACAGAATTTGACAGAAGTTGACAGAGAAGAGTAAAGAAGAAAAGGAGAGGGAGTGTGAGAGATGATGGAGGGAAGAGGGAGGGGCCCGGCCAGGCAGCCAGACAAAACAAGATGGAGAGAGAGGGAAGGAGAGTGGGAGAGCAAATGCAGGTGGGAGGAGTCTGCGAGGGGAAGGGAGAGGAGAGGAGAGGCATTCTTGTTTGTCGCTCTTTGGCACAGTGTGGCAACTTTTCCATCTCTGTGTGTTACTGCCACACTCTCACTCTCTCTCTCACATACACACAAATGCACGAACGCGCATACACACACACACACAAAGTTGTTTCTCTCCTGACTCCCACATTGTGACCTCCCCTGCTCTTTTTTTACAAGGATGTGCAAGAATGTCAGGTTCGGGCAGCGCTGTGTGTGTGTGTGTGGGATGGGGGATATGGAGGAGGGGGGTTGGGGGGGTGTCAAAGCCGGAGTGAGAGTGATGGCTGGGAACAGATGTAGTAACAGCAGCCACTGCTGCCCCCCTTCACCCGTCCCCTCCACGCACGCACGCACACCTCTCCTGTAACACGCACTACTCTCTCTGTGAGCGTGTGTTGGAATCTCCAAACAAGTGCAACACTGCTCCAGTCGCATGCTCTGAAAACATCACAACAGAAATCTGGAAACTTAGCCCAACCGTTGTGCAATCTCTCTCTTTCTCTCACTCTACTCTCTCTGCCTTTTTTTAATTTCTTCAACTGCCCTTTCTATGCCTTGGTATCTCTTCCATTCTCTCGTTATCCTCCCTCTATCTTCTCCCTCTTTCAAGCCTCCCCTCCTCTCCTCCTTCCCTGTTCCCACCATCTGTTGCAGTTCATTTTAGCAGGCCATAAAAAGTGCTGCCCACCAATCAGAGTGCGTGCGGTATGGAGGGGGGGTGATGCTCGGCTAATGAAATAAAACAAATCCGCGGCTAAGCTTGAGCTCTGCGGTTAGCAGGTTCTCAAACCCCCTTGGCCAACCAACCCCCACTATTTGATATGACCACACTACTTGTATTACTTGTTAGTGCTGCTACTCCATTGGCTACTGAACCTTACTTACTCCACAATACTAGTTTTAGTCCAGTAGCTTTCATTCATTTGTGCATGATGCAGTACTGTAGTTAGAAATGGCTCAGTAAGTCTGCATGGTGTTACTTGCAACACCAGGGAGGGTTGTGTTTGTTGTATCCTGCATGACTCATTTTTGTCAATGAAAAAAGCCAAATATGTTGCACATAGGATGCAGTAACAGCAAGACATGTATTGAGAGGCACGCAGACACACACCCCTCCCACCCTGTCAGAGGGGACCGTCAAACTGCACCTGCTTAGGCCATGTTACCGTCTGTGATGTCACGTCACTGCTCCCTCCCGTGGGTCACTAAAAACATAACCAGCCGTTACCAGTCTGTTCAAGCTCACCTCTCTCTCACCCACTCTTTCCCCCTCTCCTCTTTTTGCCCTCCTTCATCTCATCTTGTATTTGTCTATTTCTCTGCTGCTCTAGTGTCCGTTTCCCAGACCCTTGTTCCCTTTCCTCTCCTCTCTGTTCTCTCATCTATTTTTCTCTCCATCATCCCAACTCCTGTCCTCCTTCCCACTCCCTTTTTCATTCCCTTTGGTTTTCTGAGTGACTCACACTAAACCGATGTAGAGGAATGAGACATGTAGAGACTAGAGAACACACACTCCACCCCTCCATGAGGAGGAGGAAGTGGCTTGGACCGTAGAGGAGCTTCCTGTGGGGCTGTGAACGGAAAGACGCAATTAACAGGAGGGGGGACTTCTGACTGCCTCTCTTTCTCTCCTCCCTCTTCTCTTTTTTTTTGCTTATTCTGCAGTTTTATCTCTCCTTATCTCCTCATCCTCTTTCTTTCTTTCTTTCCTCCTCTTTTCCATCCTCCTCTCCTCTATTTTGCCTTCGCTCCCTTCCTCCCTCCCTGTCCTTTAACTGTTTCTCAGTCACTGTCTGTATTAGTTGGAGCTCCATAGCCAACGAACTACCTTAGTCATAGTTAGGGATGTGTGCAGGATACAGGATGGGCCTGGGGAGGTAGTACAGAAAGCGCCAGTCCAGCATTAGGTTGGAGAGGTTAGCTCCCCAGACCCTCCCATTGGGACTGGGCACTCCAGGCAACAGGGTGTGGAGAGGGGATGGGGAAACCAAGGGATTGAACCTGTGTGTATTTGGGTGAGTGGGAGGCTGCTGAGGGGAGGACGACTCATAATAATGTCTGGAACGGAGCTAATGGACTGTTGTGTTTGATGTAATTGATACCTTTCCACTCCAGCCATTACCACAAGCCTGTCCTCCCCAATTAAGGTGTCACCAACCTCCTGTGGTGGGTAGTGGTGTGGGGGCTTATGGGGTTACTTGAATCCATGGACCATAGACACTATTGGTGGCCTGCTGTGATTGGTTTGTTACTAGAGAGAAGTAGTTTTGCAATGCTGAGGATGGAAGGAAACAAATACGGTATCTATCCTCGTCCCTCCCTCCGTCTCTTGTCTCATGAAACAGGTGTGAGTGTCATAAAACACAGGCTATCGTATCTAGCTAGTGACATCAACTCTTTTCCACTGGGCACCGAGTCAGTATTCTCTCTCTACCCAATCACAAGGTCACCCTACACCACCTCTTCCTCCACCACCTCAACCCCCCCCAACCCCTCTAAGTTCTCCTGTCACTCCATAAGCCACCCTATGCGCCAGTTCACACTTAAGTGCACTGCATACTCACTTAATTTACCATCTTCTGAATCCTGCTCTTGATCACATGTATGTATGTATGTATGTATGTATGTATGTATGTGGCATCTGTCCCATGTCACTAAGCTTGTGTGTCTGTCCCATGTCACTAAGCTTGTGTGTCTGTCCCATGTCACTAAGCTTGTGTGTCTGTCCCATGTCACTAAGCTTGTGTGTCTGTCCCATGTCACTAAGCTTGTGTGTCTGTCCCATGTCACTAAGCTTGTGTGTCTGTCCCATGTCACTAAGCTTGTGTGTCTGTCCCATGTCACTAAGCTTGTGTGTCTGTCCCAAGTCACTAAGCTTGTGTGTCTGTCCCAAGTCACTAAGCTTGTGTGTCTGTCCCAAGTCACTAAGCTTGTGTGTCTGTCCCAAGTCACTAAGCTTGTGTGTCTGTCCCAAGTCACTAAGCTTGTGTGTCTGTCCCAAGTCACTAAGCTTGTGTGTCTGTCCCATGTCACTAAGCTTGTGTGTCTGTCCCATGTCACTAAGCTTGTGTGTCTGTTTGTGTTGTTGCAGTGATGGAGAGCACCACAGAGGACAAGCGTCCTGGGGGAGGAGTGGGCGCCGAGCTGAGCGCTGTAGAGACCGAGCACTCTGAGGAGCAGGAGACCCCTGACTCCACACACACACAGGACAAACACACAGGTCAGGGTGGTGTGTGTGTGCCTGTGTGTCCGTGTCTGAGTGTTTTTATGTGTGTGTTGCATGACTGGTGTGTGTGTGTGTGTGTGTGTGTGTGTTAGTTTGCGTATGCTAACGGAGGATTCCTCGCTCTTCCCAGGGAGTAACGGAGCGATGGAGGAAGAGGAGGCGGAAGGCGAGGTGGGAGAAAATGGAGAGAATATGACAGAAGAGGAAGGAGTGGACTTGTCATCCATCAACACCATGTTGTCGACGGTGATGAATGCAGGCCAGCTCAACGGAGCGCTGGAGCCTTCCACACCCTCCACACCCGCACCCAGACCCCCTAGTGTCAACCGCAACGCCCGGAGGAACACGACGGTACACACACACACACACACACACACACACACACACACACACACACACACACACACACACACACACACAATGAACAGGGAGGAGGCTGAGTCTGTTTAGCATCACATTTGAAGTGTTTTATTTTATTGAACCGTTATTTAACTAGGCCAGTCAGTTAGGAACACATTCTTATTTACAATGACGGCCTACCAAAAGGCCTCCTGCGGGGACGCGGGCTGGGATTACAAATAAATACAATATAAATATAGGACAAAACGCACATCACAACAAGAGAGAGACAACACAACACTACATAAAGAAAGTGAAAGTGTGAACTGGTTGAAAACATTACGGTAAGACCTGATGTTTCTGACAGTAAGGTACAGTGGTGTGTGTGTGTGTGTGTGTGTGTGTGTGTGTGTGTGTGTGTGTGTGTGTCGTCAAACGAGTAGCAACAAATGGTCCCTAACTCTCCTTGCCTCTCAATTCCCCTTTTGTCTTCCCCGGCCTGGGTCACATGGCTCCTATTAAAGCCTGGGATTGGGGCCCGTAGCGCTCAGGTGTAGGACAAACAGGTGTCAGTTATGTAGCATGCGCACGCACGCACACACACACACATGCACGCGCACACACAGCCTGGAACAAGAGCCATCCAGAACCAGAGCTTTAGGCTCACCTACCCATGTCATGCATAGTGTACTTCACTTCCCTTCAGCAGGAGTGGCCTGATTCTCAGGCTCTCGCCCCTTGAGGAAACCGGCTTACAGACGATTATGTAATTCACCAGATTATGTCAGCTTTAGCATGGGTCGCACACAGCTGTATGGTCAATGCATGCTAGCGGGTGAAGAGGTTTTCACTAGTGGCCAGTTTGCAGAGTTCACACTGGACTGTGGTTTAGAAAGAGTAGCAGAGAAAAGGAAATGGTGTCTAAACTTTGTCTGTCTGTCTGCCTGGCTGAGCTTTTCCCTTTTAAACAAGCAGCCGTTGTGGATCTTTTTCTGCAAGCCTAAAACTCAATTCACTTTAACTGCATTTGAAAGGCATTGGTAGATATAGTCAAAGCAGAACTATATGAAAGAGCGGAAGGTATGAAACAGAAACTCCCCCGCTCTCCCTCTCTCTTGATGTTCATCCTGCAGTATCTCACACACACACACACACACACACACACACACACACACACACACACACACACTCGCAGGAGAATGAATGAATGATGAAGGATGTTTCTTGACCTCTGTTGCCAAACACTATACAGGGGAGTTGACCTCCAGACCAGGGAGTTGACCTCCAGAGAAATCGTCTGTAATGCACTGGATGCCAGCGAGATGTTGAGTCGAAGCCAGCAGTGCACAGGATTTAAACAACACCTTTGCTAGGCCTCTCCAAGAGAGGAAAAGGAAGTGCTTCCTAGAGATTGTTTTTGAAGAGGGTGTGTGGGTGTGTGGGTGGGTGATCCACTGTAGTGTTCTGTTCAGTCAGTCAGTTAATGATCAGCTGTAGTGTCAACAGCAAAGAGAGGGAGAGAGGAAGGTGGGCCCTGGGATTTAGGGTTACACTGAGCTCCACGTCGAACATCCCCCTCACCATTCACGCACACACACACCAAGCAACGGGTAACAGAGCAGGGGTACAGGCGAATGAGTCACAGGGTCAATTTGGGCATCAAATCCAAATCCCAAACTCTCTGGCACTAGCAGGTGTACTTTGACCCGAGGTCAACTGAGGGATAGACTGTCAACCGTCTGCAGATATAAAGAAAGATAATACATTAGCATTCTGCTCTTTATTATCCAAATACAATAAGTGATGACATTGTTGTATTGCACAAGACTAGGATAGCAGACCCTGTGGAATTTCCAACATCAGTGCTTCAGGCCCCACCAGCCACAGGCCATCCATCTACAGCATAGTAATGAAAGCCAAGAGGAAGGCCAACCCCAATGATCACATCTTAACCATTTCAAAGTTGAAGTTACTATTGGTTTCACTGGTCAGGATTGGACCTTACAGTATACTCCCATCTCGCCTCTCTGTGTTCTAACCTGTGGTCTCCTCCTGTGTGGGACTGTGTTACAGGAAGCCAAAGACATCAGTACAGATTTCATCTGTCCCCTGTGTGACAAGGACTGTATGACCCAGCACCAGCTCACTATGCACATCCGACAGGTAACTACTATTCACAAGTACACATAAAGTCATGGAAGTAATAACCATAACATGTAGTAATTATACTCTATAATCTCTCTCTCTCTCAGCACAACTCGGACAACGGAGCGACGGACCACTCATGCAGCATCTGTGGTAAGGCCCTGAGCTCAGCCAGCTCGCTGGACCGTCACATGCTAGTGCACAGCGGAGAGAGGCCCTACAAGTGCTCCTTCTGCGGCCAGACCTTCACCACCAACGGCAACATGCACAGGTCAGACACACACACTCACTCACACTCACTCGAACTCTCATTGGTCAGGGCTACCTGCTAATGTTTAGGATTTGGGGTAAGGCCTGGTGTGATATCTGCATTGTTTTCTGTTTTGCGTGTCAAACACAGAAACTCGCCGCTAATGGTGTTCACCTGTACAGTAGACGTTTCATTACCCGAGCTAGTTGATCTGTATAGTTTTTTTTCCTTTCTAGCTTTAGAAAATTACTATTTATCTCGCAAGAAATGCCATGGATGTGTAAAGATTGTATGCCAAAGAAGGCTGAGAGTATTACCAAGACTAAGGTTTTGGTCTTTAAGCCTTTCTGTAAACAATACCCTTCCCAGCTATGACAGCAGCACCACCCAAACACATCCCAGAGGGAAAGCATTGGGTTTTTCTCTCCACAAAAACGTCTAAATGCCTCAAACAAAAACACAATACACATAAATACAAAGCCAATCATCGCACGGTACAGTCGCAAAGACCCTCCCCCTCAGTGGTGCTGGGTAATATTTGTTGTTATTATTATTATTTTTTTTTACCAGAAATGACTAAGAATACAGATTCATCTTCAATTCAGACAGAATTCAGTCGGCATAATTTGGTCTGTCTGGTACGCATACACCAATGGTCAAGGCCTTGAGGGGAAAATGGGGTTGAATGAATAAATGAAAGAACCTGTAGACTTTTCAAGCTCCTGCCTGATGCTCATACCCCCTCTTCAAGCTAACGTTTGTCAGGCCATTTACATGGAGGGTGAGGGGTTAGGAGTTCGGAGGACTGTGGCACAGAGATAAATGTATGGGCGCTATCAGGGGTTGCTGTTTAGGCAGAGCAGAACACAGGAAGTGGGAAGATGACGTTGGCCCCCTCCCCACTTTAACACACACACACACACACACCCAACAACTGATGGGGTATCTGCTGCCAGCATGCTAGACTGAATTGACTAGAATTAACAGAATTTACTAGATTTGACTGAATTGATTAGAATTTGGGGCTTGAGGTTTGAAGCCCCATCCCATTGAGTTGACCTGCCCTACAACATAAGCTTCTGAAGTTGTCCTGCTGCACAGTTAGTTAAGTTATCCTGATGAAGTGTTGTTGTGAAATCTAAACGGCTGGATGTCTGCTGTCTGCGTGATAGAGATGTGCACCAGGACAGTAGTCTGCCTGCTCGGTGGATGCAGCTTTCTCATGCGCATGGAATGAAGAGGTGTGGGCAGGAAACAATGAGTGTAGGCCGCCTCAATCTGAGAGAAAACGACTGTCAGAAGTTTGTGTGTTGGTAGCTCAGTGCTCTCTAGTGTCACAGGGTGTCAAAGGATACGGATTAATTCTGTTTAGAAAATACTAGGGTGATACTGAGTTGTTACTTTGCATATTTGTGTTATTTTTCACCATTCTATTTAGCATTAACTTAACACTCCAAAAAGGAAGCAATGCTTTGGGGTAAGAAACTCAAAGCACACTGAGATGGAGTGGGTTCTATTCATTCTATTTCTATCTGTGACCTTCCTTGTGAATGTTTCACGGTACTGAATCCATCCAGCTCTGGGCTGATGTGATGGAGCTGTCCATATGGCTGGCAGTGGAGCAGCCATTTTGTTGCCAGAGCATCAAATGAAATGGGGCCTGCTGTTGTGAGCTGGTTGCCAAGGAGATGCACCCCACCCCTATGAAGGGCCTGGTGAATAGACTGAGCCAGTGAGTAGTGGATGGTATTTGCTTTAACTCTTTACAGGACAGTGAGGACATTAAAGTGTGCTGGAAGAGAAGGAGAGAGAGAAGCTGCGATGGTAAGGAGGAATGCCCTTGGTGTGGCATTGCACAAGAGCTGGGAGCAACATTTTGACGCTACAGCACCCCCTGTCCACCCTCTGTGCTGGTGCAGTGGAATATTTCAGTTTGAATGAGAAGAGACCTGTTGAATCATCAACCCCCACTGTCAGTCTGAGGAGTCTTTCTTTTTCTGTCTCTCTCGCTCTCTTCTTTTTTTTTCTCACAAGAACACTATAAATTAAATTGAAAGAATACGTTTGTCTTTGATGGAGAGCATCTTGATAAAGTGGTGTGTTTTTACCCTTGGTGCAATATGAGCTGTTTGAGGTCTGAGTGCCTCAGTGCACTAGCATATCCTAATGATTCATGCAAATTACACATTTCTTTAGATTTTTTTATTTAAGAAATAAATAATAATCTTCCAGCATAGATAACAAGGTATTTTGTTACATGGTAACCTCAGGTTTGGATCAAACCATCAACCAACTTGATAGACTGTGGAAATGTCTTGCAGGCAGGACAGGTGAATTGAGGAGGGTGGCTGAGGTGACACAAAGACAAGTTGGCTTCATCCAATCTCGCTGTGCTGACATGGAAGCTTGGCTCTCTCGGGATTGGCTGTGGCCGGGGGTCAGAGTCCAGGTGGATGCGGCTGCTGCCTGTCAGGTCCCCACATGGGCGGCCAGCTCGCTGCCTGCCTGCTATTTATAACTCGGGCACTGACGGCAGAGTGAAAGCCGAGACCTGTGCTGCCTACCCGGCGCTGGCTGACCTTTCCTCTCTGTTGCTGGTGAACACACACAGTTTTACACAGACAAACACACTTATTGACACTGGCACACACACAGACGTACGTAGTCACTCTTACGCAAACACACGTATACACAGACATAGCTATATCACATATCCATGCACGCACTCTATCAAAGTTACTCACAAAAACATTTGCCCACACAATTGCACAATCATGCACCCATCTTTATTCAAGCAGCAACTTGCCAACACACAAGTATGGGTACACAGTCGCACATACAGACATGTTAGCACACGCACTGAAATGTTAGCACACCTACTGAAATGTTAGCACACGCCACTGAAATGTTAGCACACGCACTGAAATGTTAGCACACCTACTGAAATGTTAGCACACGCCACTGAAATGTTAGCACACGCACTGAAATGTTAGCACACCTACTGAAATGTTAGCACACCTACTGAAATGTTAGCACACCTACTGAAATGTTAGCACACGCACTGAAATGTTAGCACACGCACTGAAATGTTAGCACACGCACTGAAATGTTAGCACACCTACTGAAATGTTAGCACACGCACTGAAATGTTAGCACACGCACTGAAATGTTAGCACACGCACTGAAATGTTAGCACACGCACTGAAATGTTAGCACACGCACTTAAATGTTAGCACACGCACTGAAATGTTAGCACACGCACTGAAATGTTAGCACACGCACTGAAATGTTAGCACACGCACTGAAATGTTAGCACACGCACTGAAATGTTAGCACACGCACTGAAATGTTAGCACACGCACTGAAATGTTAGCACACGCACTGAAATGTTAGCACACGCACTTAAATGTTAGCACACGCACTGAAATGTTAGCACACCTACTGAAATGTTAGCACACATACAGAGGCCCTATGACTGGCTACTGATGCAGGGCTCTGTGGGCTAGGCCCGTCAGGGATGTGCTGATGTGCTTGCCAGGGTCTTAGTCCTCCTGTCCCCCTTCCCTTCACACACACGCCCACACTTAAATCAACCGATGGCATTTGACCTTTCACCAGACAGATTAGAGGGGAAGGGGGGAGAGGGGAGAAAAAGGACTCCTGTATGGTTTAGTGACCCCGCCCCCCACCATTCATCACTCTTCTCCTAGCTCTGCAGTTATCTTTGACCCCTCTCTCAGTTTAGACCAATGTCATCAGCTTCCGAAGAACACATTCAAGTCATTTACCTTGATGAAGTTAGCTAACAGTTATCACTGTCCCTCCCCCACCTATACATTGTCCCCTCATCCCTCTCTACCCTCTCTTCCTTCTCCCCCATCCCTCACCAATCCCGTCCTTCCCCCTTCCCCCCATAGATAACATGACTTCCTGTGCTGATAGTCAGGCCTGTCTTTTAGAACTCCTGTGTGACAGCTCATCTCTTCTCTCTCTCTCTCTCTCTCTTACCGTCTCGCTATCCCTCACACATCTCTATCCTTCCGTTCGTCTTTCTCCCCGTTTCTCTCTTGCTCTCTCTGTACACCCCTCCTTGTCTCTCTCCTCCATGTGACATAGCCCGACAGCTGAAATGTTGTGTAGTGAAGTGGTGTCGGAGGAGGGAAGTTAGCAGCAGCAACAATGTCTTCCAGAGGACACCCTCTGTCTAAACAGGCTTCTTTTTGTGGTCCAACTGTATAACTATATCTGAATGCCACAAATAGAAAAATAAATAGCTTAACTATCCCTGGAAACGTTACTAGAGAAGGCAAATGTGACATACATATATATATATGTCACATTTGCCTTCTCTAGTAACGTTTATATATACATACTGAAAAAAATATAAATGCAACATGTAAAGTGTTGGTCCCATGTTTCATGAGCTGAAATAAAAAATTACAGAAATGTTCCATAGGCACATACAGCTTATTACTCTCAAGTTTTGTACACAAATGTGTTTATATCCCTGTTAGTGAGCATTTCTCATTTGCCAAGATCATCCATCCACCTGACAGGTGTGGCATATTAAGAATCTGATTAAACCGCTTGATCATTACAGAGGTGCACCTTGTGCTAGTGACAACAAAAGGCCACTCTAAAATGTGCATTTTTGTCACACAACACAATGCCACAGATGTCTTAAGTTTTGAGGGAGCGTGCAATTGGCACGCTGACTGCAGGAATGTCCACCAGGGCTGTTACATGTTGCGTTTATATTTTTGTTCAGTATATAATATGGAAAGGGCTCCACTGAAGCCGTCATTACCGTAATGGAGATGACTGCCCTTGATGGTACCCTCATGGCCCTTTTCCCTGGTCCGGAGTTAGGCCTTTATATGGGCCTGCTGAGTCGGCTGGATAATTGAAGCAATTTAAAGACTATTACCATCGTTCTGCCCTCCTCCCAAGTGTGTGTGTGTGTGTGTGTGTGTGTGTGTGTGTGTGTGTGCGCATTTTGAGCCCAGCTTCCCAACCTGGCAACCCTCCACACTGTCTCTTCAGTAGATCTGAGGCTTGCTGCAAAGTACTGGCAATGAAATCAGTGGTGTACATCAATCCAGCATTTATTTGGAGGATACCTCAAGTATGTTACAAAGCAGGATCACTGAGTTAGTCAGCTAACTTTTCCTCAACGACCATAGTAGCTAGTCTATTTCTGTTCTCCTGTCAACTCCTGATTGCATTGTCATGATAATGAAGTAGGCTAAAGCACAAACCGATCTGGGACCTGTCTTGTTTTGTGCCGTCCTGTGTTCTGTTCTGACGTATTTTCCTGTCTGTCTCTCCTCCCTGCAGACATATGAAGATCCATGACAAAGACCCGGCTGGCGTCGTTCCCATCAGCCCCCCCTCGCCCACCAAGAGACGCCGCCCCTCCGCCAAGAGGAGGTCGGCCATGGACGAGGACAATGAGCGAAGCGACGAACCAGCCAAAAAAAAGGTAACGCGCACACAAACACACACACACTTCAACACACTGTCAAATGTGTGCACGCATCTCCTCTAGTCCACCGCATTACATTTCCAGTTAAGTCATTCATATTTTTACCTTTGTGTGTGTGTGTCCAGGTGCTAGAGGAGAGTGTGTTGGAGGAGTTGGGTTCAGGCCAGGGGGATGATGAGGTGTTGCCGTGCCCTATCTGCTTCAAGACCTTTGGCTGCAAGTACGACCTGGAAGTCCACATGGACACACATCCCGACACCACGCTCAGGTACTGGAGCCGCACACACATACACACACAGGAAATACATTGATGGCATAAATGCAGTACAAGTCTCAACACGTAGCTGATAAGTCAGTGTTAAAACATCTCATTACAAAATCATGGGCATTAATATGGAGTTGGTCCCCCCTTTGCCGCTATAACAGCCTCCACTCTTCTGGGAAGGCTTTCCACTAGATGTTGGAACATTGCTGGGGGGACTTCCATTCAGCCACGAGCATTAGTGAGGTCGGGCGCTGATGTTGGGCGATTAGGTCTGGCTCGCAGTCAGCTTTCCAGTTCATCCCAAAGGTGTTTGATGGGGTTAAGGTCAGGGCTCTGTGCAGGCCAGTCAAGTTCTTCCACACCAATATCGACAAACCATTTCTGTATGGACCTTGCTTTGTGCACGGGGGCATTGAAATACTGAAACCTTTCTTAAACTGTTGCCACAAAGTTGGAATCACAGAATCATCTAGAATGTCATTGTATGCGCTAGCGTTAAAATTTCCCTTCACTGGAACTAAGGGGCCTAGCCTGAACCATGAAAAACAGCCTCAGACCATTATTCCTTCTCCACCAAACTTTACAGTTAGTACTATGCATTAGGGCAGGTAGCGTTCTCCTGGCATCCTCCAAACCCAGATTTGTCCATCGGACTGCAGATGGAACGTGATTCATCACTCCAGAGAACACGTTTCCACTGCTCCAGAGTCCAATGGTGGCGAGCTTTACACCACTCCAGCCGACGCTTGGCATTGCGGATGGTGATCTTTTTCTTGTGTGCGGCTGCTCGGCCATGGAACCCCATTTCATTAAGCTCCCGACGAACAGTTCTTGTGCTGACGTTGCTTCCAGAGGCAGTTTGGAACTCTGTGTGTGTTGCAAACGAGGACAGAGGATTTTTACGTGCTACGCGCATCAGCACTTAGTGGTCCCGTTCTGTGAGCTTGTATGGCCTACCACTTCGCGGCTGAGCCGTTGTTGCTCATAGACGTTTCCACAATAACTGCACTTACATTTGACCGTGGCAGCTCTAGCAGGGCAGAAATTTGACAAACTGACTTGTTGGAAAGGTGGCATCCTTTGAAAGTGCCATGTTTTAAAGTCACTGAGCTCTTCAGTAAGGCCTTTTTCTGGTCAATGTTTGTCTATGGAGATTCAGTGCGTGATTGTCTGCTCTATTTTATACACCTGTCAGCAACAGGTGTGGCTGAAATAGCCAAATCCACTAATGAAGGGGTGTCCACATACTTTTGTATATATAGTGTATTTTGGTGACGATCAAATCAACAGTTAGAATTGATGATAGAATGTGGGGTGATAAATCCCAAAATCCATTCTGGCTCTGTGTCCAAATGATGTTGCCACAGCAACCAAAAGGCCTGTGTCAACAACAGAACAGGCTAATGAAATAAGTTAAAATGAGGGTGGCAGTAGTGGTCATAAAGGCCACCAGGATCAGGGGTCAATGCTATGGTCACAGACCGAATGACCTCTTCCCTCCCTCTACCCTGGTCCTATACACCTGGTGGTCTCTGTCCATCATACTGCTAAAGCCCGTCTCGGTGGCCTCTTCCTCTTTGGAAGACATTAACTTCGGAGCACTGATGCTGTGGTGTAAGGCCCTGGGGGCTAAAATGTTGGGAGGCTCTCCGCAGAAAGGGAGGGATGGAGGGAGCAGGGATGGAGGGAGCAGGGATGGAGGAGTGGGGTTGGGGGCTGGTTAAATGAGTCACAGAGGGGAGGTGTCGGGACGTGGTCAGCTCGACAACGGAAGTGGGGAGTGGAGCCGTTTCCATGGAGGCATCACAATCTCCAGATCACCATAGCGACTCAACTCCAACTGCAACTTGGGTTGAATAGCTAGCCGCTCATAACTCACACATAGGAATGTATTTATCTGAACTGAAAAGAAGACAGATGCAGCCTTTCTGTAGTTGAGTTGGGGCAGCAATCTCATTATTGTAGGAAGTGCTGCAGATTTAGCCCTAATCCCAGTTAATCACAAGAGTTGAGACGGCCAGTTAAGAGGATATGGCTGCACTGGCTGGCTTGGGTACCTCTTTGTACACGGTTTCTAAGAAGCTGAGAAACGACGCATTCGGCTTGCAGCGACGCGCACGTGCACACACACACCATGTAGTGGCAGCACCTCCATTCCAGTGGAGGAGGGTAATTCTCTGGGCTTGAGCCAACCTCTGTGCTATTAGACAGCTATTGCAGACCTGTGTGAGAGACGGAAAACACACACACAGACTTTCCCACACACACACACACACACACACACACACACACACAAGATTTTATCACACACAGGCACCCACAATGAATGTGTACACAGGTTACCCACCACACCCACAGTAGCAGGCACACAGAGGTGTGAAACCACGGGAGGGATGAGGGGTAAAAGTCTCAATCTTGAGTCTCAGTCTAAAAGTATTTGGTTTAAAATATACTTAAGTATCAAAAGGAAAAGTATAAATCATTTCAAATTCCTTATATTAAGCAAAACAGAGGGCACAATTTTCTTGTTTTTTATTTATTTATGGAAAGCCAGGGGGACACTCAGATGTCATTTACAAATGAAGCATGTGTGTTTAGAGAGTCCGCCAGGTCAGAGGTAGTAGGGATGACCAGGGATGTTCTGTGTTTAGTGAGTTTGCCAGATCAGAGGTAGTAGGGACGACCAGGGATGTTCTGTGTTTAGTGAGTTTGCCAGATAAGAGGTAGTAGGGATGACCAGGGATTTTCTGTGTTTAGTGAGTTTGCCAGATCAGAGGCAGTAGGGATTACCAGGGATGTTCTGTGTTTAGTGAGTCCGCCAGATCAAAGGCAGTAAGGATGACCAGGGATGTTCGGTTGATCAGAGCGTGAATTGGACTATTTTCCTGTCCTGCTAAGCATTCAAAATGTGACATGTACTTTTGGGTGTCAAGGAAAATGTATGGAGTAAAAAGTACAATAGTAGAGTACAGACCCCCAAAAACTACTTAAGTAGTACTTTAAAGCATTTTCACTTAAGTACTTTACACCACTGGGGGTGGGATGAGGGGGATGTGGGATGAGGGGGGCTGGGTGAGTGGGATGAGGGGGGGTGAGTCTAGGCAGGGATGAAGGTGGGCCATGAGGCGCTCAGACACATTTGGTCCTTCCGTGTGTGTGTGTGTGTGTGTGCGTCTCCGTATACACGCCCTGATAAAGCTGTGTAATCCCCTTGGACACCTCGCCACACGGTGGCCGATAAGAGGGCTGGCCGTGGGAGACACTGAGCAGCTGTCCCTCTCAGCGTCTAACGAGGCCCGGGCTAGCACTGCCACAGGCCACGCAGGGAGTTATCCACACAAACAATTTGATTTATAAAGTGTGTTTCTTGCACCAGACTACAACGCAGCACTACAAGAGTAAAAGTACAGCAAGCGTACAGTAAAAACAACAACAACACTTCACAGTAGATATCATATTATATATCATCTTTTATAAACTGGGTGGTTCGAGCCCTGAATGCTGATTGGCCGACAGCCGTGGAATATCAGCCCTTATACCACGGGTATGACAAAACATTTATTTTTACTGCTCTAATTACGTTGTTAACCAGTTTATAATAGCAATAAGGCACCTCTGGGGTTTGTGGTATATGGACAATACACCATTGCTAAGGCCTGTATCCAGGTACTCCGTGTTGCGTTGTGTATAAGAACAGCCCTTATCCGTGGTATTTTGGGCACATACCCCCGGCCTTATTGCTTAAATTTATCATCTTTCTATGTCTTGTCTCTAGGTGTGACCTGTGCTGCCTCTCCTTCCGGACTCACCTCGGCCTGCTGCGGCACAACGCTGGCATCCACAAGCAGCTGCCCATAGACCCCGGCGGACGGCCCTTCATCCAAAACAACCCCTCCATCCCCGCTGGCTTCAACGACCTGGCCTTCATTGACTTCTCCTGCCACAAGTTTCCCCACGTCGCCCAGGTGAGAGGAGAAATGGACAGAATAATGTTGCTAATACTCACAATGCTACTGATACTAATACCACACATTATTATGATTATAAAACTGATACTGGTGGTATGTTGGTCATCTATCACACAAGATCTCAGTCTGCTCTTCCACACTCTAACCCCCTGTCTGTCTATCCAACAGGTCTGGTGTGAGACCAACCTCCGCCGGTGCACCAGCAAGTTCCACCGCTTTGTGTGTGAAGCCTGCGACAAAGGATTCCCCTTGCTCTCGGCCCTGGACCTGCACAAGACCACCATTCATCAGCAGCAGCCGTCACCCACAGGGGGCGCCCAGGAGCCCACCGCGGCCCAGGAGAAGCCGGCAACCCTGGCCCCTCAGCAGGCCAGCTTCCTGGAGACCCTGGGTCTGCAGCACATCTCCCAGGTCAAGCTTCAGCCTTCGGAGGATGAGGTCCGGCAAGCCCAGCTGGACAGCATCCGTGTCATCCAGGTGGAGCCTCTGGCCTCCACCCTGCCCCAGGAGGCGGATTCCGCGGCTGCGGGATCCCTCGGCGGCCTGGGCTTGGTGGCGGCCTCGTCCCTGCAGGGCCTGTCCCAGAGGGAGGCCCTTAGCCTGCTCTCCCTGCAGCCCTTCCCCACAGGCTTCCTCTTCCGCCCAGGCAGTGGTGCTGCGGTCAAGCCTGTGTGTGGCGAGGCTGGCCTGATGGAGCTGGCTGACATCCAGCAGATCCTGAAAGTGGCCTCGGCCGCCCCCGGTCAGATGGGCCTCCTGCCGTCCCTGGCCAAGGCTCCCCACTGGGGAGTGTCCGGCCAGGGCCAGGCAGCCGGCTGCAAGCCCATGCCCCCACTGAAGCCAAAGCCCATGGTGGCACCACGCTCCAGCCTGGCCGCCTCCACGCTGCCGCCGCTCCAGAGCACCCAGCAGGCCTCCCTGGGCTGCATCAGCCCCAGCCTGCCCCCGCCGGCCAGCCAGCTGCTAAATATGCCCCAAGAGTCTTCGTCATCGTCCTCCTCTTCCTCGGGCAGCCAAGCCTCTCTGGAGAAGATGCAGATGGAGGCGGACTGCATGGGCGACGCCCACATGCCCAACGACTCGACAGAGCTGCAAATCAAACAAGAGGAGGGTCAGGCGGCCGGAGGGAAGAAGGGGGCAGGGGGTGCCAACCGCGGCGGCGTCAAGGCCTCCTACCCCTGCCGCTTCTGCGATCAGGTGTTTGTTTACTCTGGGGTGCTGCAGGCGCACATGCGCTTCCACCTGGGCATCCTGCCGCACCAGTGCAACATCTGCGACTACGTGGCGCCCGACAAGGCCACCCTTATCCGCCACCTGCGCACGCACAGCGGCGAGCGCCCCTACGTTTGCCGCGTCTGCCACTACCCTTTCACCGTCAAGGCCAACTGCGAGCGCCACCTGCGCAAGAAGCACATGAAGAACACAAGGAAAGAGATCGAGAAAAACATCAAGTATGTCTCGTCGACCACCACCCAGGATCCCTTGGAGCTGGCCTCCGCCGGCGACACAGCCTGCCGTTTCTGTGGTGAGGATCTAAAGAGCTACCGGGCTCTCCAGATCCACCTACGCACCCACAACGGCTGCCAGCGCAAGCCCTTTGAGTGCCGGCGGTGCGGGGCGGCTTTTCTGGCCAAGAGGAACTGCATCCACCACATGCTCAAGCAGCACCCCGAGGTGCAGGAGCGGGAGATCGAGGAGCACATCGCCACCCTTCTCCCCGCCATCACAGCCACCACCTCCAGGGCCAGCCCCAGCAGCCCTCTGGCTCTCAACGGCCTTACGCCCACCCCCAGTGCCACCGTGCAGCCGGTCAAGGTGGAGGATCTCAGCATCTACTCCTCCTCCGGTGACTTGGATCAGCCATTGGACTTCTCCAACAAAAGCCGTGGGACCAGCAGCGGTTCAGGGAGCCTAGCCGGTTCTCCTGGGATCAAACAAGAGACAGTCAGCCTGGTAGCCTATGACTCCTCCATGGAACCTATTGACCTGTCCATCCCCAAGAACCCCAACAAGAGGCTGAAGAGAGGCGCCGCCGCTGTTGACCCGGGGAGAGCGGAGCCCCGAGAGATCAAAAAGGAGCTGCCCTTCCCCAGTGTACTGGACCACCTCCCCTCAGCCCTTCAGCTGGACAAGAGCTATGAAGAGAATCTGAAGACCCCCCAGTCTGGCTCTTACCAGCTCCCCCCAGTGACCATCTCCCCGCTGCTCATTAGTACCCCTACTGCCACAGGCCGGGCGCTCCGTCTCAAGCCCCTGCTGCCCAAACCAACCTCTTCTTCCTCCTCCCTGAAAGAGCTTCCCCCTCTAGCTTCCATCGCCCAGATCATCTCCTCCGTCTCAACGGCTCCAGATTTGCTCAAGAGGGAGCCCACGCCGGATAACAAGGCTGGCGCCGGCCTCAATGGCCTCCAGACAGAACCGGAGCGTCTAGTTGGGGGCGACAACAGCTCTGAAGCCTCGATGGAAGAGCTCCCCCTAGAGGGCTCGTCCAGAAAGCGCACTAGGAAGAAGCCAGCGAGCCAGGCCAAGACTATGGCACCTGCCCGTGTGCCGACGCCCGAGCAGAACACAGACAGCGGCATGGACCTGGAGTCCAGTGGGGAGTTTGCCAGCGTGGAGAAGATGCTAGCCACCACCGACGCTAACAAGTTCAGCACCTACCTGCGGACGGGTGCGGTGGAGCTTGGAAGGAGGGACGAGGGGAGACAGAGCCCGGGAGAGGAGAAAGAGGAGAAAGAATCGCCTCCTCAGTCTGTGCCGCCCCAGTCCAAAGGAGGGAAGAAGAATGCTTACTCCAACTCAGTGCAGAAGATGACCTGTCCCTTCTGCCCCCGGGTCTTCCCCTGGGCCAGCTCCCTGCAGAGGCACATGCTCACACACACTGGTAAGCCATATGGACACACACACACACACACACACACACACACACACACACAAATGGGATAACTCCCTAAATACCCAACACACAGTAATGTTGAAATACTGCGTAAATAGCCTGGTTGAAACAACGCAATGATACCTGAAAGATACTGTTCAGTAATATAGAAAAACGTACATCTTATACAACATTTACAAGATGGTTCTTAATTTGACAGGTTTTCTAAAGGGTCTAACTGCTTGCATTTAGCATATTTACAAATTCCTGTGGGTCCACAACATGTCCCTAATACTTCTAATGTGACGTTCAGTCTTCTCTAATGTGCTATCGGCTACAGGTCAGAAGCCCTTCCCCTGTCCCAAATGTGACGCCTTCTTCTCCACCAAGTCCAACTGTGAGCGCCACCTGCTGCGCAAGCATGGCGTGACCAACCGCTCGCTGCGCCGCAACGGCCAAATGTCCAAGAACAAGGATGGCGATGAGGGTTCACACGATAGCGCAGGTAAGAAACTGTACTGTAATGTACTGTAGTGTACGCTCTGATCTATAGGTTACCATTCTGTACCTATCTATTCGTAATTTGACGGTTAATTTTGTGTGTGTGTTCCAGAGAGTTCTGAGAATGAGCAGACTGCAGGAGAGGCTCTGGACCTGAGCAGCATGGACCCCGATCAGAAAAGCTCTGCATCCGAGTCGCCCAGCGCAGACCAAACACCAGACACTGCTGAGCTGCTGCTAGGGGAGATGGAACCGCAACCCAACAACAACATTGAAAATGACGACAACGACGATTCGCAGAGCAACAAGAGCTTGGACCTCAACTTCGCCAGCAAACTCATCGACTTCAAGTTCTCGTCAGAAGGCCAGCAGCCCCAGACCTCCCTGGTTGGAGAGAAGGTGGTGGCAGAGCCAGAGAGAGTGACGGCCGCCCAGCAGCAGGACCAAGAGCCCTCCAAGTACACCTGCAAGAGCTGCAAGAAAAACTTCCGTTACGCCGCCACCCTGGCTCGCCACGAGAAGGCACACTTGTGTGAGAGTGCACCCCCCGAAGAGGCTTGTGGAACAGAGGAGACTGGGCCCGCCCCAGAGGATCTCCCCAACACTACTACAGCCACCGCCGAGGAGGAGGATCAGGAGGAGGGAGAGAAGGAGGCTCCGGAAAGCGAGGGAGTGGGCAGCGTGATGGACAGTGGTTCAGAGGAGGAGGAGAAGAAGGATGAGAGAAGTGACGAGGAGGGGGCAGCAGAACCAAAGAATGAAGGAGAGGCGGGCAGAGGGTCGGGGAGCAAGGCGGACAAGAGGAAGAAGATCTGTAACGTGTGCAGCAAACGCTTCTGGTCACTGCAGGATCTGACGAGACACATGCGTTCGCACACAGGTACTAGTTGATACCAGGGGCAACTTTGGTTTTAAAAGTGTGTGTGTGTGGGGGTCCTCCAGTGGCGCAACTGTCTAAGGCATTGCATCGCAGTGGTAGAGGCATCACTACAGACCTGGGTTAGATCCCAGGCTGTATCACAACCGGCTGTGATCGAGAGTCCCATAGTGCGGTGCATAATTAGCCCAGCATCGTCCGGGTTGGGGATGGATTGGCCGGGGGGGGGCTTTACTTGGCTCATCGCGCTCTAGCGACTCCTTGTGGCGGTCTGGGCGCCTGCAGGCTGACTTCGGTCGTCAGTTGAAAGGTGTTTCCTCCGACACATTGGTGCGGCTGGCTTCCGGGTTAAGTGGGCGGGTGTTAAGAAGTGCTGTTTGGCAGGTCATGTTTCTCCTGACTCGACCTTAGCCTCTCTTCCCCGTTGGGGAGTTGCAGTGATGAGACAAGATCGAAATTGGGGAGAAAAAGGGGGTAAAAATAACATTTTAATTGATAATTGATGATAATCATTTTTTATTTTTTTTATCCAGTCGGATAAACACCAAAAAGTCTACCGGACCGCTCGGAGGCGTCCGCGTGGTCTTAAAGTACACCGTTTTGCATCACATTCCAATGATAAAACTGGGGGGATGATGACATGTCCCCCCCCGTCCCAAGTTGGTTGGAACTATCAGCTATTTCTTGATGCATTTATTGTTCCTTTACCTTCTTTAAAGAAATGTTTTACCTGACCCTGTTCTGCTGTAAATAATTATTTACATAATTTGTATTTTTCTTCAGGTGAGAGGCCCTACAAGTGCCAGACGTGCGAGCGCACCTTCACCCTGAAGCACAGCCTGGTGAGGCACCAGCGGATCCACCTGAAGCCGCGGGGCAGCGAGGGGGCAGATGGAGCTGATGCCAACGGGGCAGAGGCCCCGGCCGGAGACTCCGCTAGTGAGGAGGGAGAGTGCACCCCCACCAGCACATGCCCCCCTTCAGAAAACGAGAGCGAAGGCACCGGAGGGGCCAGGGAGGAGGGAGGCGAGGGAACTGAGAAAAAGGCCCCTCTGCCAGGCCCCACATCCTTGGCCCAGTCCCTGTCAACCACTGAACCAGCCCAGTCAGAGTCAGCTACAGAGGCCATAGCTGAGCCGCTCGTTGAGCCAGTCACGGAAGCAGTCTCGGAACCAGTCTCTGAATCCGTTCTTGACCCATCTGTAGAACAAACCTCAGACGGACCCTCTGAAACAGCTGTAGAACTAGACACTGAGTTATCAGCCTCTGAAATGGCTAGAAAAACAGATGGCAATGCAGCCACTCAAATGCCAACAGAAACCCCCAAAGAATCTACCACAGAGTCCCCAGTCCCACAGCCCACTACCCCAGAGAAAGACCCCGATGGCCCCTCGGAAGGCTTCATCCAAGGCCTACTGGAGATCCACACCAAGCCTTCCCTGGAGCACATCCTACCCGCTGGCGAGGCTCCCTTGGTGGGCGTTGAGTGAGGGAAGCTCCCTCCTTCCTACCCCCAGTGTCTGGTTGTCTTTATGCAGTGGACCGCTGTATGTGCCGCAGTGCCATAAGATAGAAGTACTCCTAAAGAATGCAAGACGATGAAATCAAGAAGAAACACCTTGTTTCTAAGTGCCTTACTACTTCTATTTTGTTAGTTTTTTTGCTATATCTTTATCTACATTTATCTACGGAGGATCCAATTTTTTATAGCGTTTTATGATGATTACATAATTGTTTTTGGATTCTATGAGATGAACTTTGAATAAGCAATAAATTAAAACAAATTTACCATGACCGATTTATATTAAATGATCAAGTGTGTGACAGACAAAAATAACTGTTATTGTATATTTAAACCACAGTCGTACCTTAAAAACAATGCTGAGACTGAGAAAAGACTTGAGTAAGTTCACCAGCAGTGGGGATAAAGTCACTTATGTAACTGGAAACACAGCAGATACCCATCAGGCTGTCACAAAGGTGTCCTGAAAAAAGACTGTCGTTCTCTCCCCTTCAACTTAATTTACTCTCTCTCTTTCTCTCTCTCATGAACCCTTATCCCTGATAACCAACATCTACAGTCTCTCTGTTTGTATTGAGAATACATGAATGAACTGTGACATGATTTGGTGTTAGGAGGCAAATCAAAGAAAACAGACCTGACAATGGATAGCGTACCATATCTGATCTCTGCTTTTGCGTTCCCCTAGGCTCTCTTGCCATGATATGGGCAATATTTGCCTGAAATGTGTTTTTTCCCCGAATCATTCTCATTTAATTTCATGTGCGTTGACCATGTTGCATGTGGGAGTATTGTGTTGTGTGTCTGTTATTCGTTCAGGAGAGGTTGGGGGATATAAGGTGTTTGAGGAAATGTACTTTTCCAGAACAAAAGGGCTTGATATGTGTACCCCCCCCATATCTCTCACTGTCACTTTCTAGTATTCCTAGAAACGTGTACTGTGTCTGTACTACCAGCAGTGTGTCCGGTTTGTGTTGTGTCCACTTCCCCCTTAGTGGCAACTCTTTTCTTGCCGCTACTTTAGACGTCTTCCAAAACCAACCGTCACTGTGTTCTTAAAGCCCTACCTGTGCTTCTGCTGGGTTATTTAGATGCAGAACCCACCTCTCGTGCTCTAGGTGGAACACTACTCTGTTTGGTCTACTTGAACCTTTATAGCCCTGCTGCCACCCATTCAGGCAGCCTCCTTCCACCACGCCCCTCCTTCCACCACGCCCCTCCTTCCACCACGCCCCTCCCTCCACCACGCCCCTCCCTCCACCACGCAACTCGCCCCTCATTCCACCCTCAAGCATCTTTCCGAGGTGGGACTCAAATGTCAATCATGTCACCTTGCGGGGTTGAATTTTGTCTAAATGTATGTGTTTTTTCTCATTTTCTTCTCATTTTATATATTTTTAACTCAGAAGCAAACAAATCAAACCTCATGGCGCAGTAAGACGCAGGCAGCATCGGCTGGCTGGAGGCTGACGGACCGATAGCAGAGAGCACTGGACTAGTCAGCCGCTGCCAGCCAACTGCCCATATGGCACTAACAAATTACAAACAAACCTACTACGACAATAAACAGCTAAGCAATCAGAGGGAATGAACTGAAGTGAATTTCTGAGCTGTGTTTGGAACTTGAACGTAAAACACAGAGTATTAAGTGGAGGGGAGAGGAAGGGGTGCGGCGCATTGACAGGTGGCGAGGCAAGTACTCCATGCAGAAAGAAGTCTGCCCTCTAGTGGCCATACCACAGTATCTCCCCATCCCAATCCTGCTCTCAGGCACTGGGAAAGTATTGCCAGAATAGAATGCTAAATGCAATTGTGTTCTAAAAAACACTGTGTTAAGGGACTCACTCAGCTTATCTCATTTATACCTTTGACCCTGTGTGGGTGTGTGATTATGAGTCCCAAAAGAATGAACATGGACTGTTTTTAGTGTATTTATTAGGAAACCCGGTGAGGGGTGAAGAGATGTGACTTGAGGAGAAGCCATGTATTATTACCACATTGATGCTGCAGAGAATACCGGATTCAAATCTACAAAATGGTCGCCCAGCATCGGCCCGGGACTTCTATTAGCAATCATCACTATTGATTTGAAAGCTTTATGTAGACCTTTTGTATGTGTTTATAGACTGTTTGGGTCTATTGTTGTTTTGTTTGTTATTTTTAGTTTGGCTAAGATTTTTTTTTCTTCTCAGATATATAAATACGTATAAAACTGTGAAATTCATTGTGTTTCAGATAATGGGTGAGTTTTAGGCTTGTTTTGCATGTAACCCTAATTTGTTCAATTATGGATGATTTATTTTTTCTCTCCATCTCGCTCTCAGGGTCTTTATAAAATGCATATTCAATACTTCATTTTCCTGAGTTGCAAGAAGTTCTTACAAGTTCTTTTTTTACGATTAAAACTGTCAATCACTACATTTAGCACTTGACTGTGAACTGCAATCAGCAGAACAGAGAAAATGAACTTGTGCAAAAAATCCTTGTGGTTGAGAGCGTGCTGTCAGCAGGATTCTTTTTTTTAATAGTATACCCATTATTATTTTTGTCTGCTTTTGATTGATTATACATTTTTACCCCCTCCCTCAAATTGCAGTCACCTCTCTCGTTTCAACCTCTCTCATTTGAAGAGGAAATCAAACCGTGACTCTGTAAAAACCAATGAAAGTGGCTGTGTCACTGTCTGACGTTCTGACCCTTTGTGGAAGGGAACTTTGTGTCGCTGCTACGGCCACACCAGAACTCACCTCATAAATGGGCCTGGATCAGAACCTTTAACGTTAGCTACACTGCTCCCCCCTCCTGGTATTCCAGTGCTTCAGAATCAGAAATGTAAGCTGTTCTGTGTCGAAAAAATGAAAGCAATAAAGATATATTAAGGAAAGGTGTGAATCAAACTGGCCTGGTAGTGTCTTTTATTGTCTGGCACAAACCTGCATTGATCACCTGTACTTTGAATTCTGTTTTACACTATGTATGGCCCTGTACACACTCAGTTTGTACAACACATTTGACACAACGGTTGTGATACAACAGAGTTTGTCTTTACAAAAATGTTTACACAGCTGTTTTGGAGATACAATGATTGGTAAAGTTCTTGTGCAGACAAACCCTCGGTTGTATCGCAAAAATATCTGTTGAATCACAACCATTTGAGTGCAATATGTGTAGATCAGTTGTACAACCTGAGCATGGAAGTTGGCTCAAGGTTCAAACTGAGCCAAGCCCGAACTATGCTGGGCTGCCCTGGTCATACGTCCACCATAGCTGCAGGAAAGCGTGAACAATGTGAAAAGAAAATATCCAAGACAGCATATTACAGTTCGGGGCAACCCTACCCTATACACTTTGAATCAATCAAGCATGTGTCTTGTAATCTATGAATGTAGGGTGCAAAGTGAACATACTCAACGTTTACCCATGTCCACAGGGTTCCCCTTTTTTTGTTTTAATCTGTATATGGTCGTTCCACGAAATGAGTCCCTTTTGAGTAGTGGAACCTGATCAACTTAATAAAAAACACATTTTCCAATCTCAATGGGTGAAATGAAAGAAATTACTATAGTAAGTGCCAAATAAGTATCTTAAATCAACCATACATCCCTTTGTGACAGGGGGAATGTTACAAAAATGTAATTGTAATTACTTTCTAGCCTGTCTAGGCACAAAGGAACATGTCAAAGTGCTGCATTTTGGCACCTTAGCAAGTCTTTATTCATATAAAAAATCATATTTATATAATTTCCATGTGGTCTATATTAAAGGGCACATCATTTACAGTTTTTTACAATTGCCAGGACCCATTTCTCAATACTTAGGTCACTTTTTCTGAACTCTTCACACAGTGAGCACAACGGCAGTCTCTGTGGGCTGAACTAGGGATCATTTTTCATTGCTTTGGCACAAAATACATTCAATGACTACATCTTTCAAAGTTCATGAATTCAAAACTCTATGTGCCTACAGGCCAATTTGCACGTTTACATACTCTTTTCAAAACTGTTAAACTTAAGTTCAAAATCTAACGTAACACAAAATTGAATAAGACAGCAATTTGCTCCATTTCTACAGTAATACCGTGTTGAAATATATTCCACATCTAAAAAATGAAATACTATCAAAACAATTAGACCAACTACAGCTGATTCCATTGTAACTGAACACCTACCCAGGTGTTAGTCTTTTAATTTCATTAAATCAAATAAAATGTATTTATAAAGCCCGTCTTCCATCAGCTGATGTCATAAAGTGCTGTACAGAAACCCAGCCTAAAACCCCAAACAACAAGCAATGCAGGTGTAGAAGCACGGTGGCTAGGAAAAACTCCCTAGAAAGGCCAGAACCTAGGAAGGGGACATCTTAGGAATAATGCTGTACTGTAATGTAAACATGGACCCAGCCAGAGATAGAGAAGTGGCTGACAGAGGAAGAAGAGTGGAGTATGTATGCATGGTGGAAGAAGACTGAGAGGAAGATCAAGAGCTGTAGTCTCAGATGAGATTAGGGCTACTATAACTGATCATGTAATAAATTCTGGTCTATCAATGAGAGGCTGGTCTGAGAGTGCAGCCACATCTGCTACGCTCAACAGTGGCATCTATTGTGAGAAATATCCAGCAAAACAACAGGTAAGATGTGCATTCTGCAAGGGCATCTGACTGAACTGCACATTACAGAAGTAAATTGAGCAAAGCCTCCTTACCCAATTGTGTGTAATTGTTTTTGTATTTCTGCTTAGGACCCAATGGTTACCTCCCACAAGCTGGAGAGGTAGGATTTTCACTGCTATGCAGGAAACTGAAATCATTGATATGGTCATCAGAAACAATGGCATAAAACTCACAGGGATTCGGGACAGAGTGTTGGCAGACAACATTACATTTGGAAATATTCACAATGTAAACATAATTATTTCTAGAGTCCTGAAACAACATCAAGTCAGGATGAAGCAGCTGTACACTGTCCCCTTTGAGAGGAACTGAACGAGTCTAGCAACTCAGGAACCAGTCCAGGTAAGATTACTATAAAATACAGAACTGGTTTTGAACAAAACCAAACAGGGCAGAGGCACACAATGGCATGTTTTTAGGTATAATGTAAACTACCGTAACAGCCTAACTCTTATATTGCCTTATGTTGCCTTATTTTAGAGAGTCATAGAGATTGAAGCCAGGCAAACACGCCACATATACATCTTTGTGGATGAGGCTGGTTTCAACTTGGCCAAAACACGGCGGCGAGGACACAATGTGAATGGGAAAAGAGCCATAGTGGATGTCCCGGGCCAGAGGGATGCCAACATCACAATGTGTGCAGCAGTATCCTCTGATGGATTGCTGTTACACAAACCGCTAATTGGGCCATACAACACTGAGCGTCTCATTTCATTCCTGGATGACTTCTATGGAAGGGTTGTGCCAGGTGAGGAAAGGGTTGCAGTGAGGCGAAATCGGCCAACATTTGTAGTTGTATCGGACAATTTGGCATTTAACAATTCCCGTGCAGTCACTGAGTGGTTTGCAGACCATCCAAGGATGGTGTCACTTTTCCTCCCACCTTACTCTCCATTCCTCAACCCCATACTGGAATTATTTTCCTCATGGAGGTGGTAGGTTTATGACCACCATCCACATCCACACTGTGTCAACTAACCTCCAGGCGAGCTTCAATGCCTCCAACTGCTCTTCTATGCAAGTAAACTAAATGCATGCTCTTCAACCGATCGCTGCCCGCACCTGCCCGCCGTCCAGCATCACTACTCTGGACGGTTCTGACTTAGAATATGTGGACAACTACAAATACCTAGGTGTCTGGTTAGACTGTAAACTCTCCTTCCAGACCCACATTAAGCATCTCCAATCCAAAATTAAATATAGAATCGGCGTCCTATTTCGCAACAAAGCATCCTTCACTCATGCTGCCAAACAAAATGATTATCCTATCGATTCTTGACTTCGGCGATGTCATTTACAAAATAGCCTCCAACACTACTCAACAAATTGGATGCAGTGCGCCCCAGTAACTTGTACATTTATCTTCTGCACATTTACCATTCCAGTGTTTAATTGCTATATTGTAATTACCTCGCCACCATGGTCTATTTGTTGCCCTACCTCCCTTATCTTACCTCATTTGCACTCACTGTATATAGACTTGTTTTTTATTTTTCTACTGTATTATTGGCTGTATGTCTGTGTATTCCATGTGTAACTCTTTGTTGTTGTATGTATCAAACTGCTGTGCTTTTTCTTGGCCAGGTCGCAGTTGTAAATGAGCCAACCTGGTTAAATAAAGGTAAAATAAATAAATACATTTTAAAAAAAGAATTTGCTAGGTAAAGCCCCGCCTTATCTCAGCTCACTGGTCACCATAGCATCACCCACGCGCTCCAGCAGGTATATCTCACTGGTCACCCCCAAAGCCAATTCCTCCTTTGACCGCCATGCCAAAAGATTACTTCCTAGGTGTATTGCCCAAAATTACATAAAATGTGATGTGGATGAGAACCTGTGGCCAAATGCAGAAGACAGGGTTGACTAGCATTGCTACTGTATCTGTATCGGAGGATGGTGTATATACAAATTCTTTATTTTGGAATCACTCAATGCCAAAAAATGACATAAAACATATTGAAGGATATTGCATCATGTCTGATTCATTCCTGTACCATATACTGCAGTGAACTGTAAACAGTAGAGAGGTGTCATTCTTGTTTTGTGAAGACATTTTACAAAATAAAACACTGTATAATGCTACCTGTTGTTAGTGTTTTTTAGGTCATTGTTTTATGAGTGACAAAGGGTGCTTGTTGGGTGACAACCTCTGCTAGTGTTATGGAAGAATGAGTTGATTTGAGACATGTATGAAGTGTTTTGGTAGTTTTAGTGCATTTTGGATGTGAAATTAACTGCTGTGCCAAGATGAAAGTTGGTTAGGAGAACTGTGTGAAGAGTTTTGAAAAAGTGACCTAAGTATTGAGAAATGTGTTCTAGTATTTTTGTAAAACACTAATATATCAGGCACAATTTCTACGCGAAGGGACTCATTTCGTGGAACGACCCTCTAACCTGAAGCTTTGTCCGATTTCTGGGGATGATCAAATAAACAAAAGGGATACTCCAGGTTTTCGAACTCAGGTCCTGTGAATACATAATTTATATTTGTGTGGTTTAGATGTCATGTAATGTATATTAAACGTTGTACAAATTGACACTTTATTTCTCAAATACAGACAAGATAAATGCAAATACACAACTCAGTTTATACACGCACACCATTCCACAAGTCCAGAGATACTTTTGGTCATGTAGTGTATGTGGACACCTGCTTATCAAACATCTCATTCCAAAAACATGGGTATTAATATGGATTTGGTCCCCCCTTTGCTGCCATAACAGCCTCCAATCTTCTGGGAAGGCTTTCCACTAGATGTTGGAACATTGCTGTGGGGACTTGCTTCCATTCAGCCACAAGAGGCCTGGTTAGGCCTGGTTTGCAGTTGGCGTGCCAATATATCCCAAAGGTGTTCAATGGGGTTGAGTTCAGGGCTATGTGCAGGCCAGTCAACTTCTTCCACACTGATCTCAACAAACCATTTCTGTATGGACCTCACTTTGTGCACGGGGGCATAGACATGCTGAAACAGGAAAGGGCCTTCCACAAACTGTTGCCACAAAGTTGGAATCACAGAATCGTCTAAAATGTCATTGTATACTGTAGCGTTAAGATTTCCATTCACTGGAACTAAGGGGCCTAGCCCCAACCATGAAAAACAGTCCCAGACCATTATTCCTCCTCCACCAAACCGTACAGTTGGCACTAGGCAATGGGGCAGGTAGCGTTCTCCTGGCATCTGCCAAACCCAGATTCGGACTGCCAGATGGTGAAGTGTGATTCATCACTCCAGAGAACACGTTTCCACTGCTCAAGAGTCCAATGGCGGTGAGCTTCATACCACTCCCGCCGACGCTTAGCTTTGCACATGGTGATCTTAGTCTTGTGTGCGGCTGCTCGGCCCGACAAACAGTTCTTGTGCTGACTTCCAGAGGCAGTTTGGAACTCGGTAGTGAGTGTTGCAACCGAGGACAGATGATTTTTACATGCTACGCGCTTCAGAACTCGGCGGTCCCGTTCTGTGAGCTTGTGTGGCTGAGCCGTTGTTGCTTCTAGACGTTTCCACGTCACAATAACAGAGTTTACAGTTGACTGGGGTAGCTCGAGCAGGACCGAAAGTTGACGAACTGACTTGTTCACCGTTAAAAGTCACTGAGCTCTTCAGTAAGGCCATTCTACTGCCAATGTTTGTCTATGGAGATTGCGTGTGTGTGCTCGATTTTACACACCTGTCAGCAACAGGTGTGGCTGAAATATCAGAATCCACTAATTTGAAGGGATGTCCACATACTTTTGTTTATATAGTGTTGAGTAGGCCTACTGGAGGCGTTACTGGCTAGCTACAGTGGCTAGCTTATGCTGAGTTCAAAACTACTGGGAACTCGGAAATCAACGACGTCTAACTTCAGTGCATTCAAAACAACTGGGAACTCCCAAAAATTAATGATGGGAAATGTTTTGTTCCAACTCGGAATACTAAGTTGGAAACTCTGTCTTCTTTCTAGAGCTCCCGACTTTCCGACCTGAAGATCATTGACATGATTTTACTTACGTTTTTCCCAGTTGTATTGAAAGCACCATTAGCTGACAAACTAGATATTTCAGTCATGGCGCACATGACCAGAATGAAACCCCATTTGTGTTAGAAAATGTAGAGGTGGCACTGTTTTTCGTACCCAAAGTTGACTTTCAATAGTAATGGTTTATCGAGATCGGTGTGGAAGAACTTAAATGGCCTTGACCTCAACCCCATCAAACACCTTTGGGATGAATTGGCACGCCAACATCAGTGCCCGACCTCACTAATCCTCGTGGCTAAATATTAATGCCCAGGATTTTTGAATGAGATATTTGACTAGCAGGTGTCCACATACTTTTGGTCATGTAGTGTATCTCTAAGGATAATAATAAGATTATGTGGTCAGATCCTAGATCAGTTCTCCTACTCCGAGATGCTTTGTAGATACAGGCCCGGGATTCAAACAAACTACAATGCACAGACATCGCATTGCATTTGACTTTTAAAAAGGTTGTTTGACTAATGCAATTTCAGCGCATTGCTGTTTGTTTGAATCCCGGGCTGTGCGGTTATTGCTCTACCCATTATACACTAATCAATTACTTAATGAATTCATTGAGTGTTCAGCAAGATTGATGACAAAATATGTATTAGTCAACACTGCAGTAAATGAAGACATAGCACATACAACTCCACTTTAATTCTGTTTTCTACATCAAGCTGTACCAGTGTCCAAAATTAACACTTTCATACTGCGGTGTAAAAAAATGTTTTTGCTACAATATGTTGTTTTCATTACAAGTTCATATACAGAGGGGATTTTTTTAAATTTGGGATCCATCTATTCTCAACTGGTCATTAAAAAGCTCAGTGAAAGACACCATGAATCACACATCAGAAAGGTGGTGGGGGAAGATTTAATAGCGAACATTTGTTTCCACAAATTTGACAGTCAGTCCAAAGCCCCTCTCAGAAGTTTATGAAATGGGGGGCCTTGTGGTACAGTAGTAAGTGTGCCTGTAAAACACAAGGAATTATCCCAGACAAGTCAAGAAACTAAATTAGCATTGCAGTGCACTCATCAGTATACACACACCAGTTCTTTACTCAGATCCTCAAGATTTAAAATTAAATAGTGAATTCATACTTGTATATGACAAATCTAGCCTTGGAATATGAAGAATGCAAATTTACAGTAAAACGACACAAAACATGTTTGTGTTATTTTTACAGGCACATTGAGGACAAAAGAAGACCGTTTACCATGTCCTCATGTCTTCACAGAATCATCCAAGCTGTGAAAGATGGCCAAACATTGCAGTGCACTTCAAATGACAAGACTCGAAGCCGGCCATCCTCTGTGCCACCAAGCGGCAGAGGAGAACAATGTGACAGAAACACAAATGTGTAGATATTAACCAGTGCAAAACATAATACATATATATTTTTTTTTACAGACAAGGTGTGTGTAATCATGGCTCTCCGGGATACCAAAAACAACAATCACTATTCTGCCTCAAAAAGACATCCACAGGTCAAAAAAGGAAAGGCAGTCGCAACCCCAAAAAATGTACCTAAAAGAAAAAACCCTGAAGTGTATCATCCCCCACTATCATCTATCTCTAATACCGCCCCTTCCCATCTCCATCTTTCAGGACTTTAATCTTCACAAAAACGTACTCAAAATGAATTAACCGTTTCTTCATCACAATACCTGTGATAATAACGCCTCGACAAAATAAAATAAAAAAATGGGTCCGTTCGGTATTTATCGTCTAGTTTAGCGGCAGAAACTGGCCTCTTGTGAAGAGGATGGTACTTGGTTCTGTGGTGAGAGAAGGCTGATGCCGCTCCCCGGCTGACAAGGTTGGCGCTATGGCTGCGTCAGGTGCCAAGCGCGACTGGCAGAACTGGGCGGTGGGGGCCCATCACTCGTCCGAACCAGCAGAGCGCTTCTGTGTCCGCTTGCGGGGAGATCGTCTGGGGGAAGCCTTGTCTGGGGAAACGACAGGAGACATTTAGGGAATGTTTGCAGGTGGTGTCCTTTTTAGACATCCCTCTTTGGATCAGATATGGAGATCTTACAGGCAGTCTAACATCAACACCTAGCCACATCTTGTAGATCTGTAAGGATTGGATGAGTTATGGTAGAAACTCCACATAGACAAATATGGTGATAGAGATGAGGTCTATATCTAATTGATCCTTTCAGACCTATAAAAGAGTGTCTCTAGGGACTGATCTCAGTGACCATAGCCAATTGAGTAACCATAGATGCTACAACAGACTAACATGAATCAATGAGTGAGATATCAGTTCTTCTGAATATGCTAATTGAATTCACTGTTGAGTCAAACAGATGCGTTCTTCAGGACTACAACAAGAGCAAACTGAACATTTATCTAAACTACTACCGCTCACTCCTGAGAGAAAGGGAAGCCTCACCTCGCCGACTCTGCACTGAAGACGCAAGGAAAGAGGGAGAGAGAGAAAAGAGAATGAACCCATGGCCCAGAGAGAAAACAGGTCGTTTTGAAACACCAGCCAAACAGAGAGAATTCTAGAAAAGTTAAATATCCCCAAAGTTGACAAAAGGCATCTATGGAAACATTGCAATGTTACAAAGCTGACAGCAGTTGGTGAACTACAGGGGATTGCACAATAGAGGAGTATTTAGGATATAGAGAGAGGACCACAGCAAGGACAGGGCATAGCAGCTAGGATGTGCTTACACTTCAGTCCTCTTAAAAGCATTTAAATTTGACACTGTAGCTTCAAAACATTTTTTTTCATGCACTTATGCAGCCCAATCTAAGATATACCCATACATTTCCCTTTACACCGTTAGTAACCTAGGCACAGCTGTTGAAGGTGCTGGCACCCCGGTGGCTAATGGCTAGCATAATGTTGAGTGAGTGGTGAAGTGGGGACTTACTGATCTGGTTAAGGGTCTCCTGGGGAATCCAGCTCATGTCCACATCGTTGTGGCTAGAAGTGCCCATCTCCACTTTGGTAGCTGGCCGCCTCCTCTGCACGGGTTGGGGGGGCACAAGAGGAAGTGACCAAACCGAAGAGGAAGCCACGAAACGTATATATTTTCACTAGACGTTTACATAAACAAAACCCTAAAATTGTCTTGCACACTATTAACTATTTTCCCCCCTCAATCTTCTGAAATGTTCTAGTGTGGGTTAGACACTTTGAAACACAATCCCCAAAACCCATCTTCCACACCCATTTCAACATTGTTCCCCTAGTCCTTTTCTTTCATTCATTCATTCATTTCCCAGTAGTGGTGGTGGAGCATACATCCATTTCCCCCTCATTCTTGCTTTTCAACGAAATAGCTGAAACCGAACCCGCCTCTTTCCCTGTCTACCTCCATGTTCCTCAGAAAAGTAGTGGTACTAGCTCGAATCCTTTTCTGACTCTCACTGTGTTCAACCTGAAAGAAGAACATTGACTCATCAACTGATAATCGTCTGAACTGGGAGAATCCCACTGTTGAATGTGAAGAAGCATCTCCTAATTCCTTTCTCTCTGGACTGCTCATCTACCAACACTATGTAAATCCTGTCAGGGTGCATTGCTTCAGCAAAGCTATCGAAAGTACATATCTTTCGGTCTTCGTATCACTCTCGGAAAAACGAGGAAAGCACACACATAAACAAAGGAAAAATATGCTTAAAGGTGCACTACGCAGAAATCGCTCTGCCACTTCCTGGTTGCTAAAATTCTAATAGTTCAACTAATTTCAGTTTATGTGACAAAAAAAAGCAAGTAACGTGTAGAGAATCAGTGTACCATCTAAACCACTGAAATACATTGTCCATAACCAAAAATATTGTATTTTCAGCTGGTGTACAAAACAATGTAGAAGACAAAAACTAACCTTAAGAACGGGGAGCATAGAAAAAGCGTACATACAACAGAAATACCGCTTCTTAGCCATGCTTTCAATGAGAATGACAGAACTACAAAACATTTCTATCTGAATTTGGTCAGGTCACTCAAAAAGTTCCATATTACAGCTTTAATTAATTATTATTCTGCATTCAGTGGCGTCAGCTTTGTAGCTTTACCTTTCTGGACTCCAGCAGCTGATGAAGGCCTACCACCACCAGCAGACCCAAACCAGACAGGAACACATACATGAAGATCCTAGAGATACAGACGAGAGAGGAGTTAAGACACCTGGTGTGGCGGCTGTTTGTTTGGCAGCCATCTCCAACAGAGTGGTTTCATTTAGCCCTTCTGAATGTCTTCCAACACAAGGCTAGCCCATCTAGTCTCACTTACGTCTCTCCGTCCAGTCCGTCCTCTCTCTCGGTGATGGTCACGGTCTGGTTGAACACAGCATCCTGGAACAAGTTACCCTGAGAGAGGCGCAAGGGAGAGGCTCAGATATCACCTCCAGCTGGTGAACTATCATTCATCTTTCCCTGTTTCATATGAAAGTGCAACCTCACAAGCAAAGGAAAGACTTCAGCCACACACCACTATATAAAATGAATGAAAGAAGCTTTGCAGCTATAAGTTGTTAAATCTCAACACTTGCCAAGAGAAGGGAAACTGAAAAACAACACCCATGACCATTCTTGATATGCAATAATTTGTGAAAAAGACTATCACAAAATGGCTGACTAATCACAGACAAGAGCCAAGGCTCACTTACGTTGCTGTCCTTGTAGTTGAGGTTGATAACCAGGCCGAAGGGGCGCCCGCCCATGGGCTCGGCGGGGATGAAGGAGTACTCAAATGTGGCCTGGCGCCCGGCAGGCACCACTATGCCCAGCTGCAGGGCTGTGAAGTTCTGGATGTAGAACTGGAAGTCCTGCGGGTAGCGGAAGGATGCGTCCAGCGACTCCACCACAAAGTTGTCGCTGCCTTTGTTGGTGAAGCCCATCAGGAACTTCACAATGTCGTTGGCTGGGAAGTCTGAAGGCAAAAGACAGGAGAAAGAGCAACAGAAGAGTAAGAGTGGTAGCTTTAAGGTGAATTTGAAGCACACAGGCTTGTCACAATCAGATGAATTCCTTTTCATTCACGTAATTGAGCAGACATTTGTTCAGTGCAATGTGCATTAAATGCACAAAAAAAAAAACAAGGTTGAAATATACATCCTAAGCATCATAGCTAAGTCAATCCATCTACAAATACAAGTCAGTCTTAGAATTGAAGTGAAAAAAAAGCAGTTCAAAACAATCATGAGGAAATTATGTGCAAAATTCAACATGCAGATATGTTGAGATGAGCCCTAGTCTGTGCCCATACACCTACCATCTCCCTTGACGAAGAGGATGGTGGTGTCAGCATTGGGGGGAGGCTTTCACATCTCCTCCTACGGCTTCCTCCTCCTCTTCCTCTTTTTCTTCCGTCTAAAATATACAAAAGAGACATTGCAGGGTTTTTTTTTACACAAAAAAAGCCTAGGGAGGCAGATAAAAGTAGCCTAATCTCTTACCAATTCCGTATTTTCATCATCTTCAACTTCGGCCTCGTCATCCTCATCCTCTGCATTCACGTCAACGTCATCCACAGCATCGTCATCAGCTGCCTCCTCGTCCTCAGTAGCATCCTGGGCTGCCACCAATGGCCCTGCATTGATTGGAAGGAAATACATAAAAATCTCACAAAATCAAATCTAGTGAAAACTAACTTGAGTTAGAGAAGTCACCAGAGTCAAAATGAATCCTATTATTATGTTCACATCACCAGACCTACCATGGCTGCAGCAAGGGCATTTAGCTACACAGCTAATATCATATCAAGGGATTAAAACTGAGGTTGAACAAATCTTGTGTTCATTACAGACACAGGCCTTAGGCCTAGCAAAAGTCATTGAATTATCAAATTACTCTTTCATATCGCAAGCTTCTAACGTTGAACCACTCAAGCAAAACACTGCTGGCTATGTCAGAACAACAGATACGATTTTCAGGCTTTGCCAAAAATAGACGGCTTCTGTGGCCAAGTTCTGAAGCTGCTTGTCCCATGTTGAAATCATGTTTTTTTATGTGAACTGAGTGACAGGAGATGAAGACTAGGCATAGAATGGTGAAGAGGAGTCTACAGTGTCTAGAAGCGACTTCACCATACAGTTTTTTGATTCAGGTTCACTCAAACAGCGTTTTAAGCTCTGTTTTACTATTGGCAGACACAGCTTATTTCGGGATTGTATATCGATTCGCTCTCAAATATTTGTCATCTGATGTATTAGTTTCAGTCTGAATCGTTTAATCAAAACTTTGCTGCCAGCCCCTGATATCGGGGCATAAAAACTATAATTGGTGTCCTGAATTAGCCTAGTGTGCATGTGCGCCAACCTATATTGTGTCCGAGGTTGATTTCCCTGGATAAACTAGCTGAACTATGCTAATTTTTCATCCTCATTGCCAAACTTCATAAATACAGTACCCTCAACTTCAAAACTCTTTTGTTGGTTATACAATCATATAACTAAGACATTTGCTAGAAAGAAACGTAAACTATTTGTTTTGTGGAATAGTCATGACTGGTTCAAGCCATCTGTCGTGTCGTCAGACAATGGTGGCAAGGATATAATTGCTACTTAGGTTCAGTTTGGAGATCCACCAGCGTCACTGGCGTTAGGGTTAGCTGGACGTTTCTGACTGGTCTTGGAACTGTGAAAACGTGCAGCCTCTCCCCTCTTGGCTCGATAGGATATATAGTGATTTTGACAACATAGCCAGATATGTACAAAGTCTTGTACCTTTAACCTTTTTTATCTGACTAGCGTATTTGTTGATTAAATCAGACTATTAATATACTGAACAAAAATAAAACGCAACATGTTAAGTGTTGGTCCACTTTTCCAAACGCAGAAAAAGCTAATTTCTCTCAAATTTGGTGCACAAATTGGTTTACATCCCTGTTAATGAGCATTTCTCATTTGCCAAGATAATCCATCCATTTGTCAGGTGTGGCATATAAAGAAGCTTATTAAACAGCATAATCATTACACGGGTGCACCTTGCGCTAGGGACAATAAAAGGCCACTAAAATGTGCAGTTGTGTCACCCAACGCCACAGATGTCTCAAGTTAAGGGAGTGTGCAATTGGCATGCTGACTGCAGGAATGTCCACCAGAGAATTTCATGTTAATTTCTCTACCATAAGCCGCAGCCGTCGTTTTATCTGCAGCCATCACCTCATGTTTCAGCATGATAACGCAGGACCCCATGTCGCAAGGACCTGTGCACAATTCCTGTAAGCTGAAAATGTTGCATTTCTTCCATGGCCTGCATACTCAGACATGTCACCCATTGACCATGTTTGGGATGCTCTGGATCAGCGTTTAAGACAGCGTGTTCCAGTTCCTGACAATCTCCAGTAACTTAGCACAGCCAATGAAGAGTGGGACAACATTCCACAGGCCACAATCAACAGCCTGATCAACTTTAAGTGAAGGAGATGTGTCGCGCTGCATGAGGCACATGGTGGTCACACCAGATACGGACTGGTTTTCTGATCCATGGCCTACTTTGTTTTTACAGTATATGTGACCAACGGATGCATATCGGTATTCCCATGTGAAATCCATAGATTATGACCTAATTAATGTATTTCAATTGATTTATTGCCTAATATGAACTGTAACTCATTGAAATCTTTGAAAATGTTGCGTTTCTAATTTTGTTCATTATCGACAACGTTAACTACTAACTAGCACTACTACTAGCTAGTAGTATTAGCTAGACACCTTCCACCAAAGAGCACACGGATAGATTGTTAGTTAGATTAAACACACAATCAGCACAACAGAAATAAACCTAACTATGTGATGGTGTAGATACAAATTAGCAACTTATTTAGCAACCTAGATAGCTGGCTACATGAATGACATTAGCAGCAAGCTGGCTGGTAAGGACACGTCAGTCTAGCTGTAGTTACCGTAGCTTCCACTTTTGACTGAGCAAGAATCACTATTAAATTACATTTGAAATGAATAGGTACTAAAACGTGTAACCAGTATCGAAACCGATAAAACTATTATTTGAGAAGGACAGTAGCTACAATGCCGTACAAGCAGAAAATAATATTTGCACATGTGAAAATGCGGTTGGGACACTGTCAGACAGTGGCCTTCCATAAAGCTAACGTTAGCTGTAATAGCCAAGACTGTTTCAATTCAGCTAGTCAACCTAATCCCAGTTCGATACTCACCTTTCATGATAATCGTTGCCGGGAAAGCTAGTAATATTAGCAAAAGCAGTTTAGGTAGAAAGGTCATCATTTTGATGTGAAATCAGTAAGCCTCCTTCACTATGAAACGTAGTGATTCCCTGAAGCCTAGCTACTTCTTCTTCGATTAACGGCGGTTGGGATCCAATAAACGTTGCATTACTGCCACCTACTAGACTCGAGTACATCTCCCTTATACCTTTCTTGAAAAAATGTATAAATAAACAAATACCCTACCATCTAACACTACACTCACTTTTTTTTAACACCACCCTACTCCACTATTTAAATATATTTAGTCATACCTCAGGCCAACAACCTGAAAGGATGGGACACCACCACCACCTGAGTGGCGCAGCGGTCTAAGGCAATACATCTCAGTGCTAGAGGCGTCACTACAGACCATGGTTTGATTCCAGGCTGTATCACAACCGGCCAGGATTGTCCGGTTGTGATACAATTGGCCCAGCGTCGTCCGGGTTAGGGTTTGGCCGGGGTAGGCCGTCATTGTAAATAAGAATTTGTTCTTAACTAACTTGCCTGGTTAAAAAAAATAAAATCTCGCACACCCAAATACCTCTCTGCAGCTGCCACCACAACCTCAATTTTCTGCAACTTATGTTCCATCCCTGCAGTACAGTTGACAACCATTGCTATACATGCTAAAAATCCAATCTTACTGAAACATAAACTCAGCAAAACAAGAAACGTCCCTTTTTCAGGACCCTGTCTTGCAAAGATAATTTGTAAAAATTTCAAAATAACTTCACAGATCTTCATTGTAAAAGGTTTAAACACTGTTTCCCATGCTTGTTCAATGAACTATAAACAATTAATGAACATGCACCTGTGGAACAGTCGACACTAACAGCTTACAGACAGTAGGCAATTAAGGTCACAGTTATAAAAACTTAGGACACTAAAGAGGCCTTTCTACTGAAAAATACCAAAAGAAAGATGCACAGGGTCCCTGCTCATCTGCGTGAACGTGCCTTAGGCATGCTGCAAGGAGGGCAATAAATTGCAATGTCCGTACTGTGAGATGCCTAAGACAGCGCTACAGGGAGACAGGATGGACAGCTGATCGTCCTCGCAGTGGCAGACCACGTGTAACAACACCTGCACAGGATCGGTACATCCGAACATCACACCTGCGGGACAGGTACAGGATGGCAACAACAACGGCCCGAGTTACACCAGGAACGCACAATCCCTCCATCAGTGCTCAGACTGTCCGCAATAGGCTGAGAGAGGCTGGACTGAGGGCTTGTAGGCCTGTTGTAAGGCAGGTCCTCACCAGACATCACCCGCAACAACGTTGCCTATGGGCACAAACCCACCGTCGCTGGACCAGACAGGACTGGCAAAAAGTGCTCTTCACTGATGAGTCGCGGTTTTGTCCCACCAGGGGTGATGGTCGTATTCACGTTTATCGTCGAAGGAATGAGCGTTACACCGAGGCCTGTACTCTGGAGCGGGACCGTCATGGTCTGGGGCGGTGTGTCACAGCATCATTGGACTGAGCTTGCTGTCATTGCAGGCAATCTCAACGCTGTGCGTTACAGGGAAGACATCCTCCTCCCTCATGTGGTACCCTTCCTGCAGGCTCATCCTGACATGACCCTCCAGCATGACAATGCTACCAGCCATACTGCATGGCTACCACAGCATTCTGCAGTGATACATCATCCCATCTGGTTTGCGCTTAGTGGGACTATCATTTGATTTTCATCAGGACAATGAGCCAACACATCTCCAGGCTGTGTAAGGGCTATTTGACAAAGAAGGAGAGTGATGGAGTGCTGCATCAGATGACCTGGCCTCCACAATCAACCGACCTCAACCCAATTGAGATGGTTTTGGATGAGTTGGACTGCAGAGTGAAGGAAAAGCAGCCAACAAGTGCTCAGCATATGTGGGAACTCCTTCAAGACTGTTGGAAGAGCATTCCAGGGGAAGCTGGTTGAGAGAATGCCAAGAGTGTGCAAAGTTGTCATCAAGGCAAAGGGTGGCTACTTTGAAGAATCTCAGATATAAAACATAATTTGATTTGTTTAACACTTTTTTAGTTATTACATGATTCCATATGTGTTATTTCATAGTTTTGATGTCTTCACCATTATTCTACAATACGGAAAATAGTGAAAATAAATAAAACCCTTGAATGAGTAGGTGTGTCCAAACTTTTGACTGGTACTGTATACACAACGTCATCACATTTGAAGGGATTTACCTGAATTTACTTTTTGTGAGAGAAAGTGGATAGATATCTTCATTTTGTACATTTCTTTAAACACATTACATTACATTTCCTATCAAAAAGTACACAGAGGCATTTAGATGTGTGACTTGACCTTTATAGTACATTCCCGGGTTGTAAAGTGGAAGTGAAGTAAGATGGTGTTCAAAGGAGAATGAGTCACATCTTTCTCTGCATGTCTTCAAAAACAGTTATTTCTGCAGTCACAGTGTTTCACAGCTGTCGTCCACTTCAACAGCCTATGGAGAAAGAGGATGTAGTGAGAGACGGATCATTTGCTCAAATGTATGATGGAAGGGATAATGGATGAATGAATAGGCCTACATACCTCAACAAAGTCCTCTACAATGAATTCAGCCTCAAGTTCTTCTGCTTCTTCCTCCATACTGTCATTAGTGCATGGAGAGCCTTTCTGATCATCCCTATTCACATATTCCACTTCATCTTCTATCTCTCCTCCTTTCAATGTTTTATGCAATTTCTCCAGGCTGGCACCAAAGTTCCAGATGGCTTGGTTCCTGCCTCTATCAGTCTTACACGGACTGTAGACTTCGGTCTCCAGTTGTCTTAGAAGAAGGCATACTTGAGCCACACCTGGCCCCTCTGAACTCAAGGGAAGCTGCATCTCAAAGCACGGTTCCCTTCCGCTCCCTTTGAGATGTAGGTAAAGACTGTAGTCTGCTATAGAGTTGCTGTAGAGCTCCACCTTCTCATGCAGAGAGCCTTTCTCCTCCACCAATTTTGAATGCTGCATAGCACATTTCTCACTTCCCTCACCTCCCTTATTTCCATGGCCCAGCAATGTCTTCCTCTCCCTTTCCTCCACGAACGGTAGCATCCTCCCAGGCTTCCTACTCCGCTTGTTCTGGCAATCCACCAGACACCTATCCTTCTCCCGGCAGGCCTTATTTCCATGGCCCAGCAATGTCCTCCTCTCCCCTTCCTCCACGAACGGTAGCATCCTCCCAGGCTTCCTACTCCGCTTGTTCTGGCAATCCACCAGACACCTATCCTTCTCCCGGCAGGCCTCTCTCAGCCTGTCGGTGGTGAGAGCCAGGACCCGGTTGGCCTCTCTCAGGCCGTGGATCTCCTGGTCCTTGTGGCGGCGGCTCTCCCTGGCCAGCCTGAGGCCTCTCTCGCTGACCTCGGCCCTCTCTAGCAAGTCCGACTCCATGTTCCTCAGCTGGGCGTTCTCCAACTCCAGCCGACTCAGCGCCCGTTTGTACTCGACCAGACAGTGGCTCACCTGGCGCAAGTGGGCGATTTCGTCCGACACGTACAGAAACTCACGCCACAGGAAATGCTGCACGCTGTGTTTGGATTGGTCATCTCCAGGGACAGGGGTGGGGTCATGAACAGGGGCATGGCAAACCAAATCTGCCACAGTCGTTTGCATCTGTGGACAGTTTATGGGGTTGGAAGATATAAAGACCTACTTATCTAGACTATTGAAGAATGATCACTTTCTAGCTTATTAAGTAAATCAGGTGATTAGACTGATGAGAAAACAAAATGACTGAGAACATACAGAAAACGAAAAGGAACGTTTGCTACTGAACAAGTCAAGGTAGTTCCTCCCTGTTTCAGGTTTTCTTCTGTTTGACACCTAAACACAACCAGGGTGTATTATACCACTAACCCTAGCTTCCGGTCCACATCCTGGTTCAACCCTAACCCTAATTTCATGCCCACATCCCGGTTCAATTCTAACCCTAGCTCCAACCAACAACCCTAACCCTAGCTTCAGGTCTACATCCCAGTTCAACTCCAACCCTAGTCTCAACCACAACCCTAACTTCATGTTCACATCCTGGTTCAACCCTAAACCTAGCCTTAACCACCCTAACCCTAGCTTCATGACCACATCTTGGTTCAACCCTAACCCTAACCCTAGCCTCAACCACAACCAAATCAAAATCAAACCAAATCACCACAACCGTAACCCTAGCTCCATGTCCACATCCTGGTACAATCAATATGGTCCCTATATAACCTATAGACTTACAGGTGAGGATGAAGCCATCTCAGGTTGTGTTTGAGTAGTAACAGCATGATTCTCGTTTATTGGAATGTCCCACCCCCGGTGGACACATTGAGAGTCTGTGATTGGTTCGTTTGGAGGTGCCGATGATAGGTGCTGGCCTAGGTAGTCCACAGGATCTGTTTGGTCTAGGTCCATTCCGTTGTACTGTTAAATTACAACTGTATCAGGGTCTTTTACGTGTTAGTCCAATTACACAGTCCCTCGCTCACTGGCCTTTTAGATCTGATGAGAGTCCACCCAGAATTACCCGTTACAGAAGACATGATGATTCGTTCTGGATATTTTCATGTAAAATTTGTATGGATTTTTTAAAACCAGAATTGATTGAAACATTAGGTCAATATTGAGATTATGGCTGAGATTATCAAATGGGGCAGGTGAGTTGTGTTTTATTTACAGAAAATAAACATGCACTATTTAATAATCTAAACAAGTAATGAATTCAGGTTGTGGATGATACTTTTTTGGACAATAAATCCTTCCAACTTGGACTATCATTGACATGATATCATCATAACTGTCATCTCTATTTTCTACAGTAGTAATGCATTTCCTACCTGTTGCTCCCACGTACATAAACATATGGCCTATAAATTATGATGCAATGCTGCTGGATGTCATTGTGATGCGTCAATTATGATGCATCATCAGTGCCTGCTGTGACCTTTGCACTTAGCTGTCAATATACTAGATATAGTAATATATATAATAAGTCATGCTACAACCAACATATATGCACAATAGCCTTAAACAAATGGTGGTATTGTCATTAGGTGATATGTTAAATGTAATACACTGACCATGTATAATCCTCTGTAGCTTGTCAAAAGGTGTTTGAATGAGCCGATTACAAAATAATTGTCGACAAAGCGTTTTTATTTTTCTCTCGTGACTGCAATTAATGACCCCAAAATTGTAACAAATTATTAACTGAGGAAAAAGTGACACCTCAATAAAACTCGGTGTTGGCGTACAAACTGAGTAAACATTCTTTACAGAGACATAAAAAAAAACGGAACTACTAGAAGCAAAAACCTATGGGCAAAAAAGGCTTTATAAATTGTATCAGCAACACACCAAGCTTGATGTTTCTTGCTGTCCTGTTATTGTCTCTTAAAGGCCAATAAATATTAGCATTTCACAACTTTTTCATTTTTGTTTGTTACCACTTTCAGTAATAAAATGTAATGTACAAAACCACGGTAAAGAGATCCACAGCTACCATGTACCCAGAATCCCCAGCTACCATGTACCCAGAAATGAAGTCCTTGATTGGTCACAATAGTGTGCATGGATTTTGCACGCCTTAAGATATTATAAACCATTTATAACATGCACAAATACATGTACACTCTTAGAAAAAAAGGTGCTATCTAGAACCAATCTAGAACCAAGGGTTCTTTGGCTGTCCCCATAGGAGAACACTTTGAAGAACCCTTTTTGGTTCCAGTTAGAACCCTTTCCACAGAGAGTTCTACATGGAACCCAAAATAGTTCTGCCTGAAACCAAAAAGGGTTCTACCTGGAACCAAAAAGGGTTCTACCTGGAACCAAAAAGGGTTCTCCTATTGGGAAAGCCGAAGAACTCTTTTGGAGCCCTTTTTTCCAAGAGTGTACTGTCATTAGTGTTTTCAACAGTGGAGAATAAGTAAAATAGAACTATCCGATACTTTATAGGAGCTTATGAATCAAAAATGTTCACAATAGTTTAGAAATCTTAAGATTACAATCCAACTTCATATACCATTCTTACTTGATACTGTTTACATGGCAACATATGACAACCATGTTGCTAGTTAGCCTAAATTAAGAGGACATAATCTAATTAAAGCCTGTGTGAGGCTAAACTGGTATATGAGATGTAAACACTCCACTGAACTCAAAGCAAGAGGTGAGATGGTGTGACTCGATTATAGTTTGTATCAACTATATTTACTTGTGGAGATGGTTTAAACCCTTATGTCATCAGACAGAAACAGAATGAAGCAGCGTGTTAATGATATAACATAAGCTAAACAGCTGACTGTCTGGCAATCGCTCAGGATTGTCCTGAAAAGTTAATTTCTCCTCCAATCACTCTCCCCTAATTTGTACATGAAACAAGGTTAGTATTGATGTCTAAATGCTAAATATAATAATTGAAATACAAAGGAGAACAAGAAGAAAGCGGGTCCCTCCCTATTCCGGGGCTGGAGGACTAGGTTGGGCGCTATTCAAGCAAACCCACTAACCACTTTCCAGGATAAGTCAAAAACATTATTGTTCTTGTGCTGCAAGAATGCACATTTGGAATCATGAAGTCAACATAACGTTTGTGTGAAACAAAAAGAAACTGCTTAACAAATTCAAATGTGGTTTCCAGTGTGGGAATCATTATGTTTTTCGACTTACCTGGAAACTGTATTCCATTGAATAGGTCATTTTTTGTCTGCTAAATGTTGTCTATTTGAGGGTTACAATTCTCTGATTGAATTATATATATTTTTTTCATTAACTGTTCACGTGGGACAGGCCACCAATGCTTTAAATTAAACCAAAAGCAAAACGGATTATTACATGATACATTTTCCCATGATCATTTTCAGCGGGTAATGTACAGTATTTATGATAGTTTAGGTCTGTAGTCTAGACAGAGCAAACTGAACAACGCCACCCAGTTCCTTTATCTCTGCTGATGTACAGTAGCCATCCAGGACCAGGCTTCAAAACAGACACTTGGGGAGAGGACTCCACCAAACCATGGTAAGGCTAGTCCACCAAACCATGGTAAGGCAATAATCTAGAATGGCCTCCTTTCCTCATCTCCTCTCCTTCAACTGTACTGAAATGAAATGAAAAGAACTAGTGGAAGTCAATTTCCCAGTAGGCATCCAGTCCGCCTTATCCCTTCCGCCTATCCAATCTTTTTGTTTTCACATCAGTGCTGATGGAGGAGAGGAGACAAGGGGAGAGGAAAGGAAATCACTTAAAGACTATTGAGATGTGGCCCTTAGTTGAAGCACTCCACGTAGTTGGCAGGGAGCATGCCTGATTTGCCGGTCCTCTGCACGGTGCCATACATCCAGCCCTCATCGATGGGCTGAGCATTGACGATGACATCACCGTCACGGAAGGACACCTCATCGTGGTCCTGCGCAGCGTAGTCATAGAGCGCCCGGTAAACTCTCTGAACGGGAGGTATGGCAACAATGTTAATCATGTGTTTTTGTCTACAACGTTAGTTGTACAACATAAATATCAGGGCACACAAGTCATTGATTGTGTGAATTCCCCAAAACAATTGTAAACAAATATGAGTGACATATTTTGGATAGTTTCCTAATTCAATTGGCCATGGCATACAAATACAATCCTGTATGAATTAACAAATCCGACTGTAGAAGAATAGACTGCTTGCGTTGGAACTCACCATGGTGACAGATGGGGGGGACTGCTGAGACCTCACAGAGGACATGCTGGTCTGGTGCATGTAGCCGTACCCCGGCTGTTGCGGCTGGGCACTCTGATGGTACGCCCCAGGTAGCACAGGAGCTGGTAGTCAAAGACAGACAGGAAGACACAAAGACTTTCATGACAAACGTTTGAGACCTTTCATTTAGTGCTCAACTGTTTTTGAGCAGGAATACCATCTCCTTTGAGTCTCACGGTGCATATTAGATGATAGATAGAACATCACATAAGAATCAGAATGGAAACATGCCATCCCCAGTTGACCTGGATATGAATCAAAATGTCACTGACTGTTAGATATTTATGTGGGTAGAGAAGAGAACAGAGAGAGTTAGGGGTTTAAACAGTTAAACACCAAAACCACCTCCAAAACCCGTCTTTCAAATATTGGCTTAGGGACTTCTGTATACGACATATTAGTGGGCTGTTGGTCTGGTTGTAGAGAGACGGGGGAGAGGTCAGGTTGTAGAGAGACGGGGGAGAGGTCAGGTTGTAGAGAGACGGGGGAGAGGTCAGGTTGTAGAGAGACGGGGGAGAGGTCAGGTTGTAGAGAGACGGGGGAGAGGTCAGGTTGTAGAGAGACGGGGAGAGGTCAGGTTGTAGAGAGACGGGGAGAGGTCAGGTTGTAGAGAGACGGGGGAGAGGTCAGGTTGTAGAGAGACGGGGAGAGGTCAGGTTGTAGAGAGACGGGGAGAGGTCAGGTTGTAGAGAGACGGGGAGAGGTCAGGTTGTAGAGAGACGGGGAGAGGTCAGGTTGTAGAGAGACGGGGAGAGGTCAGGTTGTAGAGAGACGGGGAGAGGTCAGGTTGTAGAGAGACGGGGAGAGGTCAGGTTGTAGAGAGACGGGGAGAGGTCAGGTTGTAGAGAGACGGGGAGAGGTCAGGTTGTAGAGAGACGGGGAGAGGTCAGGTTGTAGAGAGACGGGGAGAGGTCAGGTTGTAGAGAGACGGGGAGAGGTCAGGTTGTAGAGAGACGGGGAGAGGTCAGGTTGTAGAGAGACGGGGAGAGGTCAGGTTGTAGAGAGACGGGGAGAGGTCAGGTTGTAGAGAGACGGGGAGAGGTCAGGTTGTAGAGAGACGGGGAGAGGTCAGGTTGTAGAGAGACGGGGGAGAGGTCAGGTTGTAGAGAGACGGGGGAGAGGTCAGGTTGTAGAGAGACGGGGGAGAGGTCAGGTTGTAGAGAGACGGGGGAGAGGTCAGGTTGTAGAGAGACGGGGGAGAGGTCAGGTTGTAGAGAGACGGGGGAGAGGTCAGGTTGTAGAGAGACGGGGGAGAGGTCAGGTTGTAGAGAGACGGGGGAGAGGTCAGGTTGTAGAGAGACGGGGGAGAGGTCAGGTTGTAGAGAGATGGGGAGAGGTCAGGTTGTAGAGAGACGGGGGAGAGGTCAGGTTGTAGAGAGACGGGGGAGAGGTCAGGTTGTAGAGAGACGGGGGAGAGGTCAGGTTGTAGAGAGACGGGGGAGAGGTCAGGTTGTAGAGAGATGGGGGAGAGGTCAGGTTGTAGAGAGACGGGGGAGAGGTCAGGTTGTAGAGAGATGGGGGATAGAGTAAGGTACTGATAGTAATGGATGAATGAATGAATAAATTATGTCTTCTCCTTCCACCGTGTGTTTTTATTTTTTTGACAGAGCTTACTACCTCCGTCCTGGGACTGCAGTGAGGAGCTGCTGCTGCAGACAGATAGGCTTTTGTCCCACAGGTCAGAGGCAGAGGCCAGCAAGCTAACTGACTGGGCCTGCAAGAGCAGCGACTGCTGAGATTGCTGCCGGGCGTTGCCACAAGAGGGCAACAGAGACAGTAGGAAAACTAAAACAGTCAGAAAAATGACAGAGAGGCAATGGAAAGAACAAACAGAGAACATAAGGAGGATGAAATTCAACTGAACGTAGAAGAGATGAGTGGCGTACTCAGGTAGAGAAATAAAGGACTAGTAGGAGGGTGACATACAGTTGTCTATATAAGGTGTGAGGGGAGATGAAAACATCTCGTAAAGTTTGTAGCACCAGACAGTCTGAAACGTTATCCACCACAAGGTCAAAGTCAAAGATGGAGCCTGGGTCCGTCCACTGCCCCTAAGGTCTTTGACAGGGGAAAGGTCAGGGAGAGGTAATTTAGAGAGAAAAGACAGGAGGGAAAACAGGAATACAAAGGAAAGGAAAACAGAAATACACAGCTGAAGTCATGTAGATTACATACGGAAAACACACAGTTTGTTTGTAGGACATCACAAATTCTTCAAAGATGAGATGAATGAATTATCAAATTTCCCTTTCAAGGTCAAATCCTTTTTGAGGACAGGTGGTGCCCGCCATTTTGTGTGCCACTCACCTACAATGATGCCTCCAGGTCTCCTGTCCATCTCTACCATCTGTGGGTGTACTCCCTTGTAGGCTGCCTCGCTCATCATCAGGTTGTTCCGGTGGTGCATTCTCTCCATGTTTTGGTCCTCCATCACTGGGGTGCATCCTCGGCCCCTCGTCCGCTCAAAGTCCTCGTGGTACTTTGCCTGCCCAAGCAAATATTGGTGGTACACTTTCAGCATCGCGATAACAACTCAGAGTTGTGTGTGGCAGCTTAATGAGAGGAACATTATTGACGTACATTAAGACATTTGTGAAATCGCGTTACACAAGGCAAATCGGCTGTCAAGCACACACACACACACACACACACACACACACACACACACACACACACACACACACACACACACACACACACACACACACACACACACCCTGTGTGCATGTTGGTCAGAGAGAAAAGGGTGTATTTTGGTCAGTATGCAAAAAAACTCAAGAACAAGAAACCATGTAAAAATCACTTTATTAGTAACGCACACACACACGCTCACAGACACGCTCACACACACGCTCACAGACACGCTCACAGACACAATACATTCATTATGGCTCCCTCATAACAAGGAAACTGCCATGCTGTTAACTCTTTAGCTGTGTGGGTTAAAAGTGCAGCAGTCCCACACGCTGTACGCTTCAGTCGTGTTAGACTCAGTCCGGGCGTGTCCAACTCGCCGCAGGACCGCCCCTTCATCTCCTTCATCCCGTGCTGGTACTTCACCTGCAACGCACAAAAGTAGGTCGGGTTGCATCTTAATAATCAAAATAGCTCAAAAGTAATTGGTGGTCATACTGACTAGCACACTCCCACCTAGGCCATTTCCACGACATGTGTACTACATTTGGTCAGAGCTCACATATACTGTAGGTTGCCATTTCAGATGCATCCTATGTGACTTGCCGAGCTGATGTTCTCCTGGCTCTGACGGACTCTCTCCAACTCTGGGGTGACTCCCACACTGGTGGCCTGGAGCTGCGTTTTATGCTTCACCTGTGGACACACGATATTCACACAACATTAAAACAACATTCACAAGTCAGAGTTTATCCGACTCTGCAACCAGAAAACCAGTTTGAAACCAGAAAACGACATCCTTATGACGTCCCACGAGAAATGTAGCTTGCTGGGTATAATTAGTGATTGGCATCTGGGTGAAAACAGTGTCCCGGTTCAGTCACCATGTCCCTTCAGTCTGCTCCACTCCCTCAATGGGGGATTGTTCAGCAGGGTCCACTAATGGCTGTAATGACTTAGACTGGACCAGGGCCAGTGTGAAAGGCTGTCTGTGTCAGGCAGGACAGGACAGAGTTTCAGACCAAATTAGTGTACAAAAATCATTGTGGGCTTGTATCTTTGAGGAGTTACATGGAATGGAGTGAATTAAAATGTTGAATTGTATAAGTAACAACCCAGGATTTGACTGAATGGTTGTTCAGTGTGTTTGCGGTTTGTGATTTTTAGTTAGCACCATTGAAGCTGTAGAAAATCCAAACAAACCCATATGAAAAGGGACAAGCAGACACAACAAAGAGGCCTGTTCTCAAAACAAGCACTTCCTGTGAGGTCAACGGTCAGACAAGGTTTAACCTCTCACCAAGCTGATGTTCTCCTGGTTTCTGCAGACCCTCTCCATGTTAACAGTATCCATGACTACCGTCCCGCTCCCCACCCTCTCTTTGTATTTCACCTGGACACGGAACAGAGCCGTCACACAATCTTACAGTGGCGCTGTTTACATACTCATTGTAGAAATGACACCATCACTTATCCTCATCATCTTGTTGATAGTTGAAGACATAATAGATTTAGGTACAGCCTTTTCTGCTAGAGACTGAACAATACCCTCACAGCAACATACTGGAGTTCATCCAGCCCAACGACTACATGTACGGTACATGGTTGTGTGGAACAAAAGATCACATCTTACACCACTGATTTTCTTTGTTCTCCCTGGCGAAGATGATTTCGGTCTCGGGAGTGTCGGTGACAGAAGACATCAGGCTTTTCAGCAGCTTTGAGTCGCAAGCGTACTGACACTGGAGGTTTAACTGTGTTGACAGATAATACTGCATAAAAGTGTGTGTGTGTGTACTGTGTCCCTCACTGAGCTGATGTTTCTCTGGTTGTTCTTCACTCTGTCCATCTCAGGGGTGTCGAACCCATACGAACCCTTCAGCTTCTCCGCCTCATCCTTGTACTTCTTCTGCATAAAGTTGAGGGAGATTGACACACCATCCAAGCACATATCCCATTCTGTGGTGTAAAAAGTGCTATGCGTGGTGGGATGCTGTACTGAGAGTTCTCCCTACTTGACTGTAGACATCTTTCAGGTAGGCGGCGTGCAGTAGTTCTGATGTGTCTCGATCATACGAGTTCTCCCTCCCTCTCCCTCAGGGCTGTCTGCTTGCAGGAGGCTTGGAACAGTCAAACACAGACTAACACGTACACCGAGACTCAGGTCAGCTTGGCAACAACAGGACATCAAAAGGATCATGACAGAAATACTTGTTTTTGTTCCCTGTTGCAAAACGTTTTGCTACTGTGTGCCAAAGCTGAAGAACATACTCACATCCTGGTACTTACCGCAGGTGCTGGAGTTGTAGGCAAATTCATGGAAAAGAAGGAAAACGCTGCACACTGTTGCTCATGCTCCCAGATGATATTTATTTACAATGTTTCGACCCCTAGGTCTTCATCAGGCTTCCATATCCCAGGTGGGGGTGGAAGGTCCTATATATAGGGGCAGTACTCAGTGACAGCACTTCCTGAAACAGGAGGTAAAAAATATATAGCATAGGTTCACAATATTAACATTCAATGTATTAAAATATATGATCATACACAAGGAATGTGATCAATATTTACAGTAATATATATACATACACATGCAATATTTAATTAGGATAAAAAACACAATAATTTGGACATTTTGAAACTATAAGAACGGTTTCAAGTCAAACTCCTTGTTAAGGCCAAGTGGATCCCAAAATATTCCCTCTGAAGAAGTTTCCTCTCAATGTCCCCTCCCCTGCGTGACATCTTGACATTTCTAATTTCCAATGTATCTCTGAGAACTAATAGGATGTCCAGCTTGTACAAAATGAACAGCAACTGCATGCTACTGTGTGCCCTAATGAACTTGACCAAGGTCTCAAATTAAGGCCTTGTTTTAGAGTGACAGAACATAGACAGGCACGTTAAAGTCTCTAAAATGAATGTTTAATGAGGCGGTTTCATGAGAGAGAGATGCAGACAAGCGAAGCTTGGGCCCATCTATAAGTGATGAGGGAGGGCCATACGTAGTCTGTGAGCGTTGCTGTTGTGTAATGGAGCCCTGAGGCTGGACGGGTCCTGACAGTCCATCTGCTGCCTGTTATTTTGCCTGATTATAATGACTCTGGGCTGATTAGTATTAGTGTAAAACAGTGGGTGAGTGGGTGTTCTCAGATGATTTTGTTTTTCTCACAAAACAGATGTGATACTTTAGCGGTTTGTCACATTTAAAGTACTGAGAACTTAAAATATGACAAATGTGTCTTTTTCCATTTCAGCCTCTACCCCTTTGGTGTCTCCTGTCTACATTTACTAAAGGCTTTGAATAGTAAGCAATACGATGATGGCTCTACCTAGACTCTAGTAAGACTAAGTGGCGTTTCAATAACAATGCTTTTACCTGTGAAGTCCTCTGTGCAGAACCAAGTTATAGGGGCAAGGGAGAGAAATGGAGCTGGGCCTAACTAGCAGTATGGGTTAAAACATGCCTGGCTGGTTAACTAGCGCTAAAGGTTTGGCTCTACCTGGCTGGTTAACTAGCGGTATGGATTGGGCCCTACCTGGCTGGTTAACTAGCGTTATGGGTTGGGCCCTACCTGGCTGGTTAACTAGCGGTATGGGTTGGACCCTACCTGGCTGGTTAACTAGCAGTATGGGTTGGGCCCTACCTGGCTGGTTAACTAGCGGTATGGGTTGGGCCCTACCTGGCTGGTTAACTAGCGGTATGGGTTTGGCCCTACCTGGCTGGTTAACTAGCGGTACGGGTTGGGCCCAACCTGGCTGGTTAACTAGCGGTACGGGTTGGGCCCTACCTGGCTAGCGGTATGGATTTGGGCCTACCTGGCTGGTTAACTCAGTGGCCTTCTTGGCCCTCTGCCTCTCCAGCACGTCACCACTGATCTCCATGCCTTTACCCATGATGTTATTCTCCAGGTCCTTGCGGTACTCTTTCTAGAGGGACAGATTCAACAATGCTTAATTCTCACATAATGCAATGATGGAGTGATTTTGCACATCACAAATGTGTGTGTGTGTGTTATACTACTGCATGGTCGGAACTAGAAGCACAAGCATTTCGCTACACTCGCATTAACATCTGCTAACCATGTGTATGTGACAAATACAATTTGATTTGATTTGATTTTAAATGTGTGTGTAAATTCCAAGGGATCAAAAAGCTGCCCTTGCTGTGAAAGACTATAGAAGGAGACTACCTCATTGAGGATGTGGCGTGTTTAGCCCGTATGAGGCCTGGTGTGTCCTTCAATCACAGACCTGAGAGCCCCCTCTCCTTCACCGCCAGTCCACCCCTCCTGTACTCCATCTGTAGGCAGCAAACATAGGAATATCATTACTAGAATGGACATTCCCATTCATTTAGAAAAGAAAAACATAGACTTGATTGGATGTGTAGATGGTGCAAATCAGAAGATGGCAATATGACCATTGATGAATAGAAACATCTGAACAACTTTTGAGGTGAACTATTCCTTCAAAATCTCATGAAGGGCTATGTTGGCACTATGTGTGCCCCTAGGGCTACGTTATCTCACGTTGCTGGCGTGGCGGGCAGTCAGGAACCCAGCGGTCAGGTCAATGTCCACTAAAGCCTTGCCCCGGATGTGGTCATCATACTCCTTCCTGTACTCTCTCTGAGGTCAGAGGGAAGAAAGAGGTACGCCATCACTCTTCTGTTATTACCATTACCAGCCACAGACAAACAGACATACAAGCACAGATACACACACACATGTAGGCACACACATACGCAGGCACACACATACGCAGGCACAGATTTCAGCATGTTGCATCTTTACTGTAAAGTGGCATCAACCAGGTAACCCTGACCTCTAACCATGACCCCTGCCTACCTAACATGGCACTGTGAAGTAGCTTGGACACAGATCTCTGTAAATATTGGACATATTGTTCCGTTTTTTTTTTTTGCTTTGTATTTTAATGAGCCTCCTTGGACACGAACACACTGTGTCCATAAACTCCATCTTGGACTTGCCTTTGTTCCTCTCATACTCTTCCTTGTATTTCACCATTAAAACCACAACCCAGACAGAAACATCGACAATAGACAACATGTGAGTTATAATATACTGTATAATATATGTACCTTACAGTACAGTGAGTGCATACATTTTTTATGTCTATACAGTGCATTCGGAAAGTATTCCGACGTATTCAGATGAACGGAGCAAAGTACACCACGATCCTTGATGAAGCTACAGAGCGCTCAGGACCTCAGACTGGGGTGAAGGTTCACCTTCCAACAGAACAACGACCCTAAGCACACAGCTAAGACAATGCAGGAGTGGCCTTGAGTGGCCCAGCCAGAGCCCAGCCAGAGCCCAGAACCCGATCTAACATTGAGAAAGACCTGAAAATAGCTGTGCAGCGATGCTCCCCATCCAACCTGACAGAGCTTGAGAGGATCTGCAGAGAAGAATGGAAGAAACTGCCAAAATACAGGTGTGCCAAGCTTGTAGCGTCATACCCAAGACGACTCGAGGCTGTAACCGCTGCCAAAGGTGCTTCAAGAAAGTACAGAGCCTGAATACTTATGCAAATGTGATATTTCATTGGGGGAATACATTTGCAAAAATGTCTAAAAACCTGATTTTGCTTTGTCATTATGGGGTGTTGTGTGTAGATTGATGATCTTTTTTTTTAATACATTTTAGAATAAGGCTGTAACGTAACACAATGTGGAAAAAGTCAAGGGGTCTGAATACTTATCGAATGCACTGTATGTGATCTCTGCAGGGCGGTGAACCCACAACCTTGCTGCTACAGCCACGCTTATAACAACAGAGATATATATAGGATCATTATCTTTAAAAAAAACATCCAGTGTTTTTTAGCGGGTACTGGAGATCAAAGAAAGAACTGCTCCCATGTGGTTTATTGAGATGTTTTGACCGTAAACTCCATGGGGCATAGATCAGTGTGTGGAGTCTTATTTTACAATACTGACATGGCTGTGCAGTATCGCATTCTCTTGATGTTCTGCTGTGTCCAGTGCTATAAAGTAGTGTCCGTTAGACCGCTCGTACTTCTTCTTGTACTCAACCTAAATAGACAGAGAACACAAGTGTGTCACACCCTGTTTCACCTGTCTTTGTGATTGTCTCCACCCCCCTCCAGGTGTCGCCCATCTTCCCCATTATCCCCTGTGTATTTATACCTGTGTTCTCTGTTTGTCTGTTGCCAGTTTGTCAAGTCAACCAGCGTTTTGCGTCTCAGCTCCTGCATCTCCCCAGTCTCTCTTTTTCTCGCCCTCCTGGTCTTGACCCTTGCCTGTCCTGTCTCTGAGCCCGCCTGCCTGACCACTCTGCCTGCCCCTGACCCTGACTGCCGTCCTGTACCTTTGCCCCTCCTCTGGATTACCGACATCTGCCTGACAAGACCCTGAGTCTGCCTGCCCATTCATCGCCATTTACCCGTTGTTGTTGTCTTAGCTGTTTACCTGTTGTTGTCTTACCCATTGTTGACTTAGCTCTCCCAATCAACACCTGTGATTGCTTTACGCTTCTCTCTAATGTCAACATGCCTTGTATACGGTTGTTTAGGGTAGCTCTCATTGTTTTTTTTTTACTGCGGAGCCCCTAGTCCCTCTCAACATGCCTTAGATAGCTCCTTTGTCCCACCCCCCACACATGCGGAGACCTCACCTAGCTTAACTGGCGCCTCCAGAGATGCAACCTCTCTCATCGTCACTCAATGCCTAGGTTTACCTCCACTGTACTCGCACCCTACCATACCATTGTCTGTACATTATGCCCTGAATCTATCCTACCACGCCCAGAAATCTGCTCCTTTTATTCTCTGTTCCAAAAGCACTAGACGACCAGTTCTTATAGACTTTAGCCATTCCCTCATCCTATTCCGCCTCGGTTCCTCTGGTGTGTCCCCAGGCGCTCTCATTTGTTGACTTCTGTAACCGTAAAAGCCTTGGTTTCATGCATGTTAACATCAGAAGCCTCCTCCCTAAGTTTGCTTTATTCACTGCTTTAGCACACTCCGCCAACCCGGATGTCCTAGCCGTGTCTGAATCCTGGATTAGGAAGGCCAACAAAAATTCAGAAATTTCCATCCCCAACTACAACATTTTTCGTCAAGATAGAATTGCTAAAAGGGGTGGAGTTGCAATCTACTGCAGAGTTCTGTCATACTATCCAGGTCTATGCCCAAACAGTTCGAGCTTCTACATTTAAAAATCCATCTCTCCAGAAACGTCTCTCACTGTTGCCGCTTGTTATCGAACCCCCTCAGCTCCCAGCTGTGCCCTGGACACCATATGTGAATTGATTGAGTTTGTACTGTTAGGTGACCTAAACTGGGATATGCTTAACACCCCAGCCATCCTACAATCTAAGCTAGATGCCCTCAATCTCACACAAATTATCAAGGAACCTACCAGGTACAACCCTAAATCCGTAAACATGGGCACCCTCATAGATATCATCCTGACCAACTTGCCGTCTAAATACACCTCTGCTGTTTTCAACCAGGATCTCCGCGATCACTGCCTCATTGCCTGCGTCCGTTAAGAGTCCGCGGTCAAACGACCACCCCTCATCACTGTCAAACGCTCCCTAAAACACTTCTGCGAGCAGGCCTTTCTAATCGACCTGGCCCGGGTATCCTGGAAGGATATTGACCTCATCCCGACAGTAGAGGATGCCTGTTCTTTAAAAAGTGTAGAACTAAGAACAGATATAGCCCTTGGTTCACTCCAGACTTGACTGCCCAGCACAAAAACATCATGTGGCGTACTGCACTAAAATCGAATAGTCCCCGCGATATGCAACTTCTCAGGGAAGTCAGGAACCAATATACAGTCAGTTAGGAAAGCAAAGGCTTGCTTTTTCAAACAGAAATTTGCATCCTGCAGCACTAATTCCAAAAAGCTTTGGGACACTAAAGTCCATGGAGAATAAGAGCACCTCCTCCCAGCTGTCCACTGCACTGAGGCTAGGAAACATTGTCACCACCGATAAATCCATGATATTTGAGAATTTCAATAAGCATTTCTCTTACGGCTGGCCATGCTTTCCACCTGGCTACCCCAACCCACGGCCAACAGCTCTGCACCCCCGCAGCAACAGCTCTGCCCCCCCCCAGCTTCTCCTTCACCCAAATCCAGACAGTTGATGTTCTGAAAGAGCTGCCAAATATGGATCCCTACAAATCAGCTGTGCTAGAAAATCTGGACCCTCTCTTCCTAAAATGATCTGCCGCCATTGTTGCAACCCCTATTACTAGTCTGTTCAACCTCTCTTTCGTATCGTCTGAGATCCCTAAGGATTGGAAAACGACCGATATCCATCCTGCCCTGCCTTTCTAAAGCCAAGTTAACAAACAGATCACCGACCATATCGAATCCCACCGTACCTTCTCTGCTATGCAATCCGGTTTCCAAGCTAATCACGGGTGCACCTCAGCCACGCTCAAGGTCCTAAACGCTATCATAACCACCATCGATGAAAGCTAGTACTGTCTAGCCGTCTTCATCAAACCTGGCCAAGGCTTTCGACTCTGTCAATCACCTTATTCTTATCGGCAGACTCAACAGCCTTGGTTTCTTTAATGACTGCCTCGCCTGGTTCACTAACTACTTCTCAGATAGAATTCAGTGTGTCAAATTGGAGGGCCTGTTGTCCGGACATCTGGCAGTCTCTTTGGGGGTGCCACAGGGTTCAATTCTCGGGCTGACTCTTTTCTCTGTATATATCAATGATGTCGCTCTTGCTGCGGGTGATTCTTTGATCCACCTCTACGCAGACGACACCCTTCTGTAAACATCTGGCCCTTCTTTGGACACTGTGTTAACAAACCTCCAAACGAGCTTCAATGCCATACAACACTCCTTTCGTGGCCAACTGCTCTTAAATGCCAGTAAAACTAAATGCATGCTCTTCAACCGATCGCTGCCCGCACCCACCCGCCCGACTAGCATCACTACTCTGGACGGTTCTGATTTAGAATATGTGGACAACTATAAATACCTAGGTGTCTGGCTAGACTGTAAAGTCTCCTTCCAGACTCATATTAAGCATCTACAATCCAAAATTAAATCTAGAATCAGCTTCCTATTTCGCAAACAAAGCCTCCTTCACTCATGCTGCCAAATATATTCTTGTATAACGGACTATCCTACCGATCCTCGACTTCGGCGATGTCATTTACAAAATAGCCTCCAACACTCTACCCACTGGCTCCAGGTCATCTATATGTCTTTGCTAGGTAAAGCTCCGCCTTATCTCAGATCACTGGTCACCATAGCAACACCCACCCGTAGCACGCGCTCTAGCAGGTATATTTCCCTGGTCATCCCCAAAGCCAACACCTCCTTGTGCCGCCTTTCCTTCCAGTTCTCTGCTGCCAATGACTGGAACGAATTGCAAAAATCACTGAAGTTGGAGACTTATATCTCCCTCACTAACTTTAAGCATCAGCTGTCTGAGCAGCTTACCGATCGCAGCAGCAGTACACAGCCCATCTGTATATAGCCCATCCATCCAACTACCTACCTCATCCCCATATTTGTTTTTGTTTTTCTGCTCTTTTGCACATCATATTTCTACTTGCATATGCTCATCTGCACATATGTCACTCTAGTGTAAATTGCTAAATTGTAATTACTTTATTGCCATACCTCCTTACTTCATTTGCACACACTGTACACAGATTTTTCTATTGTGTTATTGACTGTATGCTTGTTTATCCCATGTGTAACTCTGCGTTGTTGTTTTTGTCGCACTGCTTTGCTTTATCTTGGCCAGGTCGCAGTTGTAAATGAGAACTTGTTCTCAACTGGTCTACCTGGTTAAATAAAGGTGAAATAAATACAATAAAAAAAAAGGTGTGAGGGTGGTGCGGTACAGAGGGTGGTGCGGTCTGCCCAACGCATCACCGGGTGCAAACTACCTGCCTTCCAGGACACCTACAGCATCCGATGTCACAGGAAGGCCAAAAAGATCATCAAGGACAACAACCAGCTGAGCCACTGCCTGTTCACCCCACTATCATCCAGAAGGCGAGGTCAGTACAGGTGCATCAAAGCTGGGACCGAGAGACTGAAAAACAGATTCTATCTCAAGGCCATCAGACTGTTAAATAGCCATCAGTAGCACTTAAGAGGCTGCTGCCCTGTATACACAGACTTGAAATCACTGGCTACTTTAATAATGGAACACTGGTCACTTAAATAATGTTTACATATTTTGCATTACTCATCTCATATGTATATACAGTATCCTATACTATATCTTATGCCGCTCCGACATTGCTCGTCCAAATATTTATATATTCTTAATTCCATTCCTTTACTTTGGATTTGTGTGTTTTGTGTGTATTGTTGTGAAATTAGATATTACTGCACTGTTGGAGCTAGAAGCACAAGCATTTCGCTACAACCACAATAACATCTGCTAAATCTGTGTATGTGACCAATGCAATTTGATTTTATTTGAAACAGAGAAGAGGTAAACATTACGTTGCTCTGCAGCTTGGTAATGAGTAGCGCGTACTCCAGGTGCAGAAGGTTGGGCAAGTCCATGGATCCTTCAATCACCTGGTTCTGATTGGTCTTAGACTTCACCTACAGACAACAAACAAACCCAGAAAGAAACCTCTGATAAGTGAGTGTTGTCCTTCACATGTGGTGGGTGCAAGGTAAGGAGGAGGAAACAAGGTGAGGATTCTATAAGACAAAATATACAGCATTCCCCTCACTCATCCCACAGTGGTACAACACGTTTGGGGTCGACTCCCGTTTCAATTCAAGTCAATAAAAAATGGCCCATTGTTGTTACTGTCGATATTTTCAACTCAATAAGTTCAATGTCAAGCCACCTCCTGAATTGACTGAACAAAAAATTGGAATTGACCCCAACCCTGCTGAAAACACTGGTGATTTGTTCTCAAGTCCTAAGATGTCTGACGTGCTTCTCATCCAAAAGACCCCGCTTCCACTCTTTTTAGTTTACACCAAACCCTCAATTTGCCTTTAAAAGGTTCCCATGGTAACTGCTAACGCAGCAGCCTGAATTTTAGCTAAGTGCACGTTGAGAGAAATAAAACAGAGGAAGCTCAATGGAACAAACCCCAGAGACAGGAGAGGAGCTGAGGGGGCTGTAGCATTTACAGGTTGTTTTGTAGGGACATTGTAGGAGGGTACACTGTAATACCCCACTACTGAGCCAAGCAGAGCTGAGCTGTACTGCACTGGCTATGGCCACTTTCAGCAGCCAAAACGTTGTTGAACGCTGCAGATAGAATGGCCACAAATAGAATGGTGTGATTCCTTATTCTACATTATTGTTCTACATAGCCTACGTCTATCTGAACACATCCTGCCACCTGCTGAACCCATCCCCCATAACGGGGAACTGTGTTAGAAAGGACAATGTGGGGAACAAATTGGAGCCAGCACATTACAGTTTGGGTCAGTGCGATAGTATGAAAAGGGTATAAGTGCACGTGACTGGGGTGGGAGGGACAGGGCACGTTGGGGTATGTGTGGGGAGGGACAGGACACGTTGGAGACCCACCTGGCTGGGGAGGGGAGGGTTTCAGCCTGTGTGTGTTAGAAGGACACATTCGCTAGTGGTTGTACTGGGGATTCTGACCCTTAAACTCCCTCTCAAACTTCTCCTTGTACTGCAGCTGATATGTGTTATGAGTGTGCGCGTGTGTGTGTGTGTGTGTGTGCGAGTGAGAGAGAGCAAGAGTGTGTAAGAGAGACATTGATAGAGATATGCGAGTACGCACAGGGTCAGCAGAAATGATTAGATAGACACCCACATAAGGTAATCAAAGTCAAGGCCATTCCTTCTTTCCTCCCCTGCCTCTCCTTTCCCCTCAGCAAACCCTCACCCACCCCACCTCCCTCTTCAGCTCTCTCTCCAGCAGTCATGACACAGCAGTTATGTGGTGCTGAACCAGGGGACTCAGCAGGTCTGTGGTGCTGAACCAGGGGACTCAGCAGGTCTGTGGTGCTGAACCAGGGGACTCAGCAGGTCTGTGGTGCTGAACCAGGGGACTCAGCAGTTCTGGGACCAGGCCAGGCATGAATGTCCTTTCATTAAACAGTGGCAGGAGCACAGAACACTAATGACTGCATGGCTCTGTCCCCCCCCCCAAAAATAGTATTCTTCCCTTGTCTCCTTTCCTCATATCCTTTTCATTAACAGTGGCAGAAGGGGAATGCCAGAACAGTATTGAGATGCATGGTTTTGTCCCAATACTCGTAAATCATCTCCTTCCATTGTCTCCTTTCCTCATCTAATTTCCTTCATGGTTGGAGACAAGCTAATTCTCCAGTCAATAGTACAATACCTGTTTTTAAAATTACAACAGTAGCCAACATCTTACCTGGCTAGTGAGTTTGGAGGCCACATTGGCATGCTCGATATCAGACCTTCCCAGGACATCATTGTAGATGTAATGCTTAGTTTCACTCCTATAGGCCACCAGTGAACAAGAGGAACAAAGATAGGCAAAGGCATGCAGCAACACACATGCATGCACGTAGGCACTCACAGACACATACACAATGATCAACAACAGACCACACAATCAAAACATGTCCCCACTATATGAAAAGGCAACTTCGCTATATTCTCTGCTACATACTGTTATGTACATGGGCTTCCCTCTAAATGATGCAGATTGTGTGTGTGTGTGTGTGTGTGTGTGTGTGTGTGTGAGAGAGAGAGAGAGAGAGCACAGCTGGGGACTGGGACTGTTGTTGTAGGGTTGGTGTTGAATGTTTTATGAATGTTACTACCCACACACACCACCAGCAAAGTTGTTTGTCTCACTGTAAACTAACTACCACTTTGAAGGCTTAATGAAGCCTTCATAAACCCTTTATAATGCCTATATAGATGCTTCAGAAATGATTAACAAGCAAACACCTTATGCTATATAAAGGGTGCTGAAAAGGGTATGTCGAAACATAACATGTAAGGAAACGTTGTCACCCTTTATATAGTATGACGTTGCTTAGACATGATTCTAAATCCTTAATGAGTTGTAGTTCATTTAGAGTGTGACCCACTTGTCTAGGCTTGAGACTAGAGTGAGGTAAATCAACACCGTTTCCAACACCTTTTCTTAAAAAAAAAAAAACGTATTTTACTGTAAATGGATTTTAGATAAAGTTTGATTTGATTTTAACACGTCGCTGGCCAGTTCATTGGCCTGTTTGGCATTCAAGATATGGTGAAATTGTGTTGCTCCTGTTTTCCTATCCTGTAGTTGATCTGAAGGCAGGGAGGAGGGAAGGACGTGGTGGGATGATTTCATTTTTTTGCATTACAGAGGCATTCATGCAATCATCATAATTTGTGTACTGTAACATTCTGTGTCAATGTGCTGTCTCTTTCTGTAACATAGACACCCCCAGAACAAGAGGGTTTTCAATGGGAACGATCAGTGGCTTCATTTGACCCCCTTTTCCCTGGGTGATGTCGATGCATACTGACATCTCTCAAATGAGCAAAGTGGCCAGAGGGCCCTTGGAATTCATTGCGAGATATTGGCACACAAACATCTCTAAACCTCAACCAAGCATCATACATGTGTGTATACAGCATGTGGATAAAATCTGTGTTTGGATGCACTTGATTTGTCCATGGATACATACCCATATTGACAAAAACTTCAGAGAAGTGTATTCCATACAGCACAGGTGACAACATCTAGCTAACCTAACCCAGAATATTTCCCATTACTGTAGCTTGAGTGGCCCACGGTGGTATATCTGTTTCCGCTGCTCCTTTAAACAAGCATGGCAGGTTCAGATCTGGCCGACGCCCTTCTAACAAACTCTCCTCCTGTCTTTCTTATTCGCTATCGCTCTGTTTTAAAAAAGAAAAAATAATGTTTGTATCAGGGGGAAATGCATTGTGGGTAATTACTTTGCTTTTCTGTTTGTTGACTTCCATAGCGTGGGAGACCTCTGTAAGATCTACGTGGTGGTGTAACTGGACTGGCCCTTCTCCGCGTTGTACTTGTCCTAGTACAGATTCTGGAGAGGACGACAGGACAGCGAGAAGAGAGAAAAGAAAACCATTTCATATTCAACGTGCTGACTGCACAAGGTTCTGTAACTGATACACCACCCACCCACAGTACATGGGATTTCCATCTGAGTGTGAATCAGACAAAGGGCAGACAGAGGGCAGACAGAGGAGACTGAGAGGAGACTGAGAGGAGACTGAGAGGAGACAGAGGAGACTGAGAGCAGACTGAGAGCAGACTGAGAGCAGACTGAGAGCAGACTGAGAGCAGACTGAGAGCAGACTGAGAGCAGACAGAGAGCAGACAGAGAGCAGACAGAGAGCAGACAGAGAGCAGACAGAGCAGACTGAGACTTAGAGCAGGCAGAGACCGACATTGAGCAGACTGAGACAGAAAGCAGACAGAGAGCAGACAGACAGAGCAGACTGAGCCAGTCAGGGGGTGTGTCTGGGACTGGGTCAGTGGCTGTGCCTGCAGGGCAGTAGACATCACAGCTGTTCCCCTCAGCCTCACGCCTGGCTGGGCACCCTGATACCCACTCCCCTGTCCAATCCATCAGCACCGAAGAGTAGTAGGGGTGTGTGTGTGTGTGTGTGTGTGTTCGTGTTCCACTCATATTACAGGGAATTCCACCTGGACTGCTGTAGGAGCACTGATCCATCACATAGCTGTGCTATCCTCATTTAGCAGGTGCCTCAGACTTTTTGATATTTAGGTACATATAGCAATATTGGACTCAGATTGACTTTTGGATTTAGACACTGGGGAGCTACAGAGTGTTAGTCAGGTAGTATTGGGGGTGCCTTAGAAATAATTAATAATACAATCAATAATAATAATTTTCTCTGTAACTAGTGTTACCAGAAACTTTGGGTGAAGGTTATCAGAGGTATAAAATACTTAGGTAAAAATACTTTAAGCAGTTTTAGGGGGTATCTGTACTTTACTTTACCATTTATATTTTTGACAACTTTTACTTCACTATGATCTTAAAAGAAAATAATGTACTTTTTCCCTGACACCCAAAATTACTCGTTACATTTTGAATGCTTAGCAGGACAGGAAATGGTCCAATTCACACACTTATCAAGAGAACATCCCTGGTCATCCCTACTGACCACGGATCTGGCGGTCTCACTAAACACACATGATTCATTTGTAAATGAGTGAGTCTGAGTGTTGGAGTGTGCACCTGGCTATCTGTAGATTAAAAACACAAGAACACGGTGACATCTTGTTTGTTTAATATAAGGAATCTAAAATCACTTCTACTTTTACTTTTGTACTTAAGTATATTTTAAACCAAATACTTTTACTCAAGTAGTATTTTACTGGGTGACTTTCACTTTTACTTGAGTTATTTTCTATGAAGGTATCTGTATTTTTACTCAACTATGACAATTGGGTACTTTTTCCACCACTGAAAGTTATTTACCTCGCTCTGTAGGTCAGAGACTTAGTCAGCAAACTGGGTCTCTGTAGTGTGGCGGAGCTGAGCGTACAGACTACAGGATTGAGCCAGTTTCACATTCTCCTTGTACTTGTTCTGGAAAGAACACACATTGGAAACCTCAATAAGCCCTAGGATGATATTTTCACTTAAAATACTTATCACAGCATTTATTTCAAAATGTGTATGGTTAAAAACACTGCCTTTATGTGGAAGAATTGGTGGAATATAGCATAGGGCACATTTGGACTTTACTTTACCTCACAGGGGCGGACTGGCCGGTCCTTTTCTAGCCCAGTGGGCCTGTCTAAGTTGTTGTTTCTTTGCGCAAAATGATAATAATTTAGATAAAAATTGGGGCCTTAAGGAAAAAAATGGTCCGGTGGGTTAGAAATGCCAGGGGACAATTTCTGGTCTCAGTCCGCCCCTGCTATCTCACTCTGTAGCTGGGAAGCCACTTCGGTGTGCTGGCTCTCCATAGTTGGTGAAGTGAAGGTGAAGTATAGAGAACTTGAAGCCTGTTTCTTCCCCGCCTCCTTGTATTTAGACTAGAAGACAAAACACAACATGATATTAACTCACATATTAGGCAAAAGATAATTTCTTAGTTCAACATTTACATGCAACTTCTGAATTACAATGCGCTTAATAAAATTGTCCTCCAAAGTTAGTCAACAACTTGCTGAATGCATTTGACAGTAATCTGCTGTGATACCATGTAGGAGTTAGAGTGAAGCTGCTGGTTTGTCATCACACAGTTAGTAGAAAAAACATGTGAGCCCCACCTGAGACATTTCTTGAGACATTTCTTTAGCAAACTTGGTCTCCATGGTTTCAGGGAGTTGTGCGTACAAGCTGATGGACAGCTATTGTGTGTCACTTTTGTAATTTTAATTAAGTATTTTTTCAAGATGAAAATCAAGATGAGTGAATTCAAACAGAGTCAAATTATTCCTATAGTAACATATTCAAAATGAAGAACTACACACACCAGTGGAGGCTGCTAAGGGGAGGACGGCTCATAATAATGGCTGGAACGGAGCAAATGGAATGGCATCAAACACCTGGAAACCATGTTTTATGTATTTGATACCATTCCACCATTCTACTCCAGTCATTACCTCGAGCCCTTCCTCCCTAATTAAGGTGCCACCAACCTCCTGTGACACACACACACACACACACACACACGTCAACATAATGAGATATTGTTTGAGCTATACAGTAGATGGAGTACTTTATAACACAGACAGAGCGTGGAACAAGTATACTGTACACCGATCAAAGTCAAACTAAATTCATCTGAGCAGAACCCTTCACCTCACTTCAGAATTCTGATTGCTGCTTGGCAAATGTGTGTTCGCTGTTTCTGGCAGCAAGGAATAAAGGTTACTGGAAAGCTCTTTTTTACCGTCCTCTGTATATTTCACCTGAAAAGGACATCTCTTTGATTTCTGTGGATCCAGGTAATGTGTCTTTTAAATTGTAATTTGTTTGCAAAAGGTTTAGTGGCATATATTTGTCATGATGCCTTACCTCACTGTAAATATCCCAGTGCTCTTTGGCTAGCTGGGTCTCTGTCGTTTCTGGAAGCAGGGAATACAGAGAACTGGAGGTATCCTTTAAGCCACCTTGCTTGTATTTCAGCTAGAGAAGGAACAACAACATCTATGGTGATTACATTCATCAAACATAGGCGTTGGCACAACACCTTAGTGGGAAAAGGAATCAATTTATTCTAATTGATACTAAAGGTTACCTCATAAGCTGAATAGAACTATATGAGGCATTACGTATTAATGTATGGAATAGTGTATCAGTGTAATAAACTATACTTAAACCATATTTGTACACTCCATATTACAGTATACTGTATATAAATCTACAGTTGGAGTCGGAAGTTTACATACACCTTAGCCAAATATATATAAACTCAGTTTTTCACAATTTCTGACATTTAATTCAATCCCTGTCTTAAGTCAGTTAGGATCACCACTTTATTTTAAGAATGTGAAATGTCAGAATAATATTTGAATTTTGGCCCATTCCTCCTGACAGAGCTGGTGTAACTGAGTCAGGTTTGTAGGCCTCCTTGGTCGCACACGCTTTTTTAGTTCTGCCCACAAATTTTCTATAGGATTGAGGTCAGGGCTTTGTGATGGCCACTCCAATACCTTGACTTTGGTGTCCTTAAGCCATTTTGCCACAACTTTGGAAGTATGCTTGGGGTCATTGTCCATTTGGAAGACCCATTTGCGACCAAGCTTTAACTTCCTGACTGATGTCTTGAGATGTTGCTTCAATATATCCCCATCATTTTCCTGCCTCATGATGCCATCTATTTTGTGAAGTGCACCAGTCCCTCCTGCAGCAAAGCACCCCCACAACATGATGCTGCCTTGCAAGCTTGCAAGCCTCACCCCTTTTCCTCCAAACATAACGATGGTCATTATGGCCAACCAGTTCTATTTTTGTTTCATCAGACCAGAGGACATTTCTCCAAAAAGTACGATCTTTGTCCCCATGTGCAGATGCAAACCGTAGTCTGTCTTTTTTATGGCGGTTTTGGAGCAGTGGCTTCTTCCTTGCTGAGCAGCCTTTCAGGTTATGTTGACATAGGACTCATTTTAAATGTGGATATACAGTGGGGCAAAAAAGTATTTAGTCAGCCACCAATTGTGCAAGTTCTCTCACTTAAAAAGATGAGAGAGGCCTGTAATTTTCATCATAGGTACACTTCAACTATGACAGACAAAATGAGGGAAAAAAATCCAGAAAATCACATTGTAGGATTTTTAATGAATTTATTTGCAAATTATGGTGGAAAATAAGTATTTGGTCACATACAAACAAGCAAGATTTCTGGCTCTCACAGACCTGTAACTTCTTCTTTAAGAGGCTCCTCTGTCCTCCACTCGTTACCTGTATTAATGGCACCTGTTTGAACTTGTTATCAGTATAAAAGACACCTGTCCACAACCTCAAACAGTCACACTCCAAACTCCACTATGGCTAAGACCAAAGAGCTGTCAAAGGACACCAGAAACAAAATTGTAGACCTGCACCAGGTTGAGAAGACTGAATCTGCAATAGGTAAGCAGCTTGGTTTGAAGAAATCAACTGTGGGAGCAATTATTAGGAAATGGAAGACATACAAGACCACTGATAATCTTCCTCGATCTGGGGCTCCATGCAAGATCTCACCCCGTGGGGTCAAAATGATCACAAGAACGGTGAGAAAAATCCCAGAACCACACGGGGACCTAGTGAATGACCTGCAGAGAGCTGGGACCAAAGTAACAAAGCCTACCATCAGTAACACACTACGCCGCCAGGGACTCAAATCCTGCAGTGCCAGACGTGTCCCCCTGCTTAAGCCAGTACATGTTCAGGCCCGTCTGAAGTTTGCTAGAGAGCATTTGGATGATCCAGATGAGGATTGGGAGAATGTCATATGGTCAGATGAAACCAAAATAGAACTTTTTGGTAAAAACTCAACTCGTCGTGTTTGGAGGACAAAGAATGCTGAGTTGCATCCAAAGAACACCATACCTACTGTGAAGCATGGGGTGGAAACATCATGCTTTGGGGCTGTTTTTCTGCAAAGGGACCAGGACGACTGATCCGTGTAAAGGAAAGAATGAATGGGGCCATGTATCGTGAGATTTTGAGTGAAAACCTCCTTCCATCAGCAAGGGCATTGAAGATGAAACGTGGCTGGGTCTTTCAGCATGACAATGATCCCAAACACACTGCCCGGGCAACGAAGGAGTGGCTTCGTAAGAAGCATTTCAAGATCCTGGAGTGGCCTAGCCAGTCTCCAGATCTCAACCCCATAGAAAATCTTTGGAGGGAGTTGAAAGTCCGTGTTGCCCAGCGACAGCCCCAAAACATCACTGCTCTAGAGGAGATCTGCATGGAGGAATGGGCCAACAGTGTGTGAAAACCAGAAAACGTTTGACCTCTGTCATTGCCAACAAAGGGTATATAACAAAGTATTGAGATAAACTTTTGTTATTGACCAAATACTTATTTTCCACCATAATTTGCAAATAAATAAATTAAAAATCCTACAATGTGATTTTCTGGATTTCTTTTTCTCATTCCGTCTGTCATAGTTGAAGTGTACCTATGATGAAAATTACAGGCCTCTCTCATCTTTTTAAGTTGGAGAACTTGCACAATTGGTGGCTGACTAAATACTTTTTTGCCCCACTGTAGATACTTTTGTACCCGTTTCCTCCAGCATCTTCACAAGGTCCTTTGCTTTTGTTCTGGGATTGATTAGCACTTTTCGCACCATAGTACGTTCATCTTCAGGAGACAGAACGCGTCTCCTTCCTGAGCGGTATGACGGCTGAAGTCAGCTTATGAAAACTGACCTTACACTGACCTTACACATTACATAATACATTCGTTTGCTAATGCTAGTTGAGAATAAACGGTTGTGGAAAGTTATTATTCTTAATAATTGTTCTGGTGGACGTAAAAAAAAAAGGCATTACACTTGTACCTTTAGGTGATGTAATCAAATTATGATATGGATTGCATTGCTTAAAACAAGCCTATTGTGTCAGGAAGTTGAGAATAAAACAAGGTTTACATCTTATTTTTGCATCCCTCTTTGTACTTATTCTGAAAAGAGAACAAAAGAAAACTAGGGTGTCCAAAAATGTTAAGCAGTACTGAATGTTGTAAAAATCATATCATCAGCCAAAATAAGACACGATGCAAAAAAGCCCTGGTAGCATATAAAGCACAAGGCCTTCGGAAAGTGTTCAGACCTTTTCCACATTTTGTTAGATTACAGCCTTATTCTAAAATTGACTTTTTACACACAAAACTCCATAATGACGAAGTAAAAACAGTTTTTTAGAAATGTTTGCTAATTTATAAAAATAAAAAAAAACTGAAATATCACATTTACATAAGTATTCAGACCCTTAACTCAGTACTTTGCTGAAGCACCTCTGGCAGCGATTACAGACTCGAGTGTTCTTGGGTATGATACTACAAGCATGGCACACCTGTTTTTGGGGAGTTTCTCACATTCTTCTTTGCAGATCCTCTCAAGCTCTGTCAGGTTGGATGGGGAGCGTTGCTGTACAGCTTTTTTTTTCAGGTCTCTCCAGAGATCGGGTTCAAGTCTGGTCTCTGACTGGGCCACTCAAGGACATTCAGAAACTTGTCCCGAAGCCACTCCTGCGTTGTCTTGGCTGCGTGCTTAGGTGAACCTTCGCCCCAGTCTGAGGTCCTGAGCGCTCTGGAGTAGGTTTTCATCAAGGATCTCTCTGTACTTTGCTCCGTTCATCTTTCCCTCGATCCTGACTAATCTCTGAGTCCCTGACGCTGAAAAACGCTGATGCTGCCACCACCATGCTTCACCGTAGGGATGGTGCTAGGTTTCCTCCAGACGTGACGCTTGGCACTCAGGCCAAAGAGTTCAATCTTGGTTTCATCAGACCAGAGAATCTTGTTTCTCATGGTCTGAGAGTCTTTAGGTGCCTTTTGGCAAACTCCTGTCATGTACCTTTTACTGAGGCGTGGCTTCTGTCTGCCCACTCTACCATAAAGGCCAGATTGGTGGAGTGCTGCAGAGCTGGTTGTCCTTCTGGAAGGTTCTCCCATCTCCACAGAGGAACTCTAGGGCTCTGTCAGAGTGACCATCGGGTTCTTCCTCACCTCCCTGACCAAGGCCCTTCTCCCCCGATTGCTCATTTTGGCCGGGCGGCCAGCTCTAAGAAGAGTCTTTGTGGTTCCAAACTTCTTCCATTTCAGAATGATGGAGAACACTGTGTTCTTGGGGACCTTCAATGCTGCAGAAATGTTTTGGTACCCTTCCCCAGATCTGTGCCTTGACACAATCTTGTCTCGGAGCGCTAGGGACAATTCCTTTGACTTCATGGCTTGGTTCTTGCACTGTCAACTGTGGGACCTTATATAGACAGGTGTGTGCCTTTCCAAATCATGTCCAATCAATTGAATTTACCACAGGTGGACTCCAATCAAGTTGTAGAAACATCTCAAGGATGATCAATGGAAACAGGATGCACCTATTATTTTTGTAATCCATTTTAGAATAAGGCTGTAACGTAACAAAATGTGGAAAAAGTCAAGGGGTCTGAATACCTTACGAATGCACATTATATGAAAACAGACCGCGTTAATCCTGACTGTGTGTGTGTGTGTGAGTGACTCACCTCGCTCTGTAGCTGGGAGGCCTCTATAGCATGCTGGGTCTCCAAAGTCTCTGGAAGCTTTGAGAAGAGGAGAACTGCTGCTTCCCTGCCTCCTTGTACTTGGCACACACAGACACACAGACACACACAAAAAAATGTGCATATTGTTTTATGCAGATTTTTGAATATTCGCATGAAAATCTGTCACCAATTGGATGGAAACCTAGCTGTTGACCTCAATGCTTGACTACAGAAAATAAGTAGAAGTTAGGTTTCACGCCTAAGCTCTTATTTCATTAGTGGTGCTACTGATGAAACAGAGATGTCCTTTAAGTGTGATGAGTGGTGGTCAGCGCTGTAGGGCTACTGTATTGTACCTGGCTCTGGAGCTGGGAGACCGCTTGGCATGTTGGGTCTCCAGAGTCTCTCTCATCACAGAGTAGAGAGACCATGCCTTCTTCTTCACTGCTTTCTTGTACTTTGTCTGAAAGACAATTATTGAAACCAACGTAGGGATTCAAACCAACACAGATAAATGACATTAACTACGATTGACTTTAGTCCGTATCAGAGGTGTAAACATCTTAACAGTGTAAAATTTGTTTCCTGCTTGTCTTGCGAACATTGTCATTAAAGTAAGAAAGTCTATGTGAACTGTGGGTGAAATATCCCCCAAAAGAGAATGGCATACCTGCTGCTCTTTTCACCTGACTTTGCAGTTCAGACACATTTCTGACAGATTGGGTATCCATGGTATCAGTTAGACCGGATAGATGCCTTGGGAGATATTCACGCTTTCTTTGTACTTGGAGGGTAGAAGAAAAGACAATGAATACATCATGGATTTGGACACTTAATATTATAAACTGGGTGGTTCAAGCCCTGAATTCTGATTGGCTGAAAGCCATGGTATATCAGACCGTGTACCACGGGTATGACAAAACGTTTAGTTTTACTGCTCTAATTACGTTGGTAACCAGTTTATAAGGCTCCTCGGGGGGTTTGTGCTATATGGCCAAAATACTACGGCTAAGGGCTGTGTCCAGGCACTCCGCATCGCGTTGTGCATAAGAACAGGCCTTAGCCGTGGTATATTAGCCATATACCACACCTCCTCGGGCCTTATTGCTTAATTATACTACCCAAAATGACACCATGAAGTCGTGTGTAGCGTGTTTGGGGATACTGTCATAAATTCATAAAGATTTTATAACTGGTCATATAAAACTTGCAATGTTCCCATTAGCATTAATATTCATGTCCCTGAGGAAAATTTGAGCTCACCTTGCTCTGCGTCTCTGTGAGCACTTGAGCTCTCTCTGTCTCTATCTCCATCGTCTCAGGGAGTTTAGAGTAAACCGAACCAGAGAAGACTTTCTCACCTTTGTACTTGAACTGGAAAGCAAAGAAATAGATGTGAGTTGAGGTCGGCCTCCGTGGAGAATAGGAGGGGTGCTACTCAACAGACAGAGGAATCCAAAAATAAGTCATACCCAAATAAACTTCTAATAGTGGACTAATTCATGGTAAAAAAGCATTGGATCACTCAGATAACACAGGCAGAGATTTGCTTCATCTTACAACGCTCAGGCTTTATTCCATTAGATGGACAGGTACACTGACGTTTAATGCTGATGTATTGAACGTATTTGTCAGTAACTGGAAGTGTTTCCTCTGAATTACAGTGGGTATCATAAGTATTTTGTTACAAAATTGGGATTCAAATTGATTTAACTGTCATTTTTTGTCAACGATCTACACAAAATAATCTGTAATGTCAAAAACATTCTATCATTTCTTACAAATTAATTATACCTTAATATACCTTGATTTGATAAGTATTCACCCCCCTGAGTCAATACATGTTAGAAATTACAGCTGTGAGTCTACTTGGGTAAGTCTCTAAGAGCTTCGCATACCTGGATTGTGCAATATTTGCCATTATTCTTTTCAGAATTCTTCAAGCTCTGTCAAGGTGTTGGGGATCATAGCTAGACAGCAATTTTCAAGTGTTGCCATGGATATTCAAGTCAAAACTGTAACTTGGCCACTTAGGAACATTCACTGTCTTCTTGGTAAGCAACTCCAGTGTAGATTTGGCCTTGTGTTGTAGGTTATTGTCCTACTGAAAGGTGAATTCCTCACCCAGTGTCTGGTGTACAGCAGACTGAAGCAGGTTTTCCTCTAGGATTTTTCCTGTGCTTAGCTCCATCCCGTTTCTTTTCATCCTGAAAACTCCACAGTCTTTGCCGATGACAAGCATACCCATTCCATGATGCAGCCACCACCATGCTTGAAAATAAGGAGGCAGTTATTCAGTGATGTGTTGGATTTGACCCAACCATAAGGCTTTGCATTTAGGACAAACGGTTTATTCCTTTGCTGTGTTTCCTTGCAGTGAAACTGTAGTGCCTTGTTGCATAGAGGATGCATGTTTTGGAATATTTTTATTCCACTGTTCTTTCACTGTCATTTAGGTCATTATTGTGGAGTAACTACAATGTTGTTGATACATCCTCAGTTTTTCTCCCATCACAGCCATTGAACTCTGTAGCTGTTTCAAAATCACCATCGGCCTCATAGTGACATCCCTGAGCAGTTTCATTCCTGTACTGCAGCTCAGTTCAGAAGGACGACTGTACCTTTGTTATGCTGAGGAATGTATTGTGTCTTTGTTGCTTGCCAAGGTACCAATGTGCCAGGAAGAGGGGAGAGGGAGAGAGATGGAAAGAGAGAGACCGAGACAGAGAGACAGCATAGAATTATGCAAACTCACCTCAGAGATGAAAGCGTGGATGTTCTTGGAATGCTGAGGTTCTGGGCCTTGGATTTCTCATAACCCTCCTTGTACTTCACCTACAGGATAGCAGGAGAGAGGTGTTATGTTTTATTATTTTGTCTTTCTTAGGCCCACCACCATCCACCTAATTAAATAGACAACTTGATTATTTTAAAAACATGGTGTCATGACAAACAGTAAAATACAGGTCGATACACAGCATATTGTTTTCAACATAAGAGTTATCTTCACAGGCATGAAGGCTACTTTTCTCCTAACCCTTTACAGGTGACTACAATCCATTACTGGACACTGCAATGAAACCTGCCACAACATCCCACAATAACAACAGGATGTATGTATCAGAGAACACAGAGGATAAATCTTACTTACGCCACTTACCAGAACACTGCACCTACTGGCAAAGACAGGTTTGGGCAAGATGGGCTTAGCAGCCAAGGCCTGACAGAAGAACAAAGCGGAGACTGTAGCTACAGTCTGCAAACAGTTAAAAACCTGGAGTGTGTCAGCTGATACGTCTGGCTTCATAATGGTTCCAGATAAGCTTATCGCAAGCTAATTAGGCAATGACAAATTCCTAATAAGGTAATTTCTATAGGTGACCGTGCACTAAGAGCTCATTATTAATGAATACAGTAACTTAAGCGTATGGGTCTGCTTGGCACATTGTCAGACTGTACCGGTTGTGTTACAGTGTATATTGTAGCTATAGCATAAAGGGGACAAAAGCTCAGCTAGCCAATTGTTCCTTGGGCTGATACTGCTTATCAGTGCTTTTCCATTTGGACACTGATGCCAACCACTGCATTACAATGGGGGCATATACAGTATTTGACCCTTTGCATTTTGTCAGCATCATTATTTGGCACAGTAAAAGTCAGTCTAGAAAAGCCTCTACATCTCCAGAACAGGGGGAATAGAGATGGCCTTTCCATTTATTCAACTAGGGAACTCAGAAGCTGAAGAGAGGAACAAAGACCCCTCTTGAACATGCAATAGAAGAAAGGTACGCTAAAATAATATAGTGTTAATCCTTTATGTCATGCAATCATGCTTCAACAATGTCTTTCTTCGTGCCAAAAGTATTCAAAAAGACAGAGTGCCTCTCCACTCTGGTGTTAAAGTTTATGGCCAGCAGTTGCTAGAAGTTTTATCTCCACTTAGTTGTGGGTGTCATAATTAGAGAGCACGTTGAGACATGTCGGAATTGTTCTGCATCACAGATGGATACTTCGTAATTACGCAGATTCATGTTGCAAACTAATTGGTTTATTATGTTGAGTGACAACGAGGAAAACATTCAAATGGCCATTTGCAAAACTTTCTAACCATCTCACTTTTTTCTCAATAAGGAAAGAGGAAAAATTAGGGGGCGGGAACTTCTGAATGATAAGCAACTGAAATCCAAAATAGTGGCCTCCGTTATACTTCTTTACATCTCTTCTTATTTAATGGACGGGAAGCACACACTTCTTCACTTTGACAGCCATAAAGAACATAAATAATTTAAAGCATCGTATCACCATGGTTACTCTAAAGTCATCTTCTGAGTTGGAGTAGAGGGATGGAATTATGATCTAATCTATACATTTCTATGCTTGTTTGGTTCCCATTTGCGCTCTAGTTATAGAAGAGACAGTCCCCTACCAGCAAACACGGGTTGAATCAACGTCGTTTCCACGTAGGGGGGCTGAGGGTGCTGCAGCACCCCCTGATAAATCAGAATGTTTAAAATATTCTGGGCCTTTACTAGTCATGTATGAGCGCACCAAAGTAGCAGTCTCCACAATTTTTTGTTCACATTAGTTGACAACTGAACCAAATGCTAATCTAAACTAGATGCTGAAATTACGTCTGTGTCCAGTGGGCTGTATTGCCTACAGTGTACATTTTAGGAACCCTTCAGCCTTCACCCACCTCTCTTTGAGTTTACCTTCCAATATAAACTCTCTCACCTAGGGGTGTTGAGCACAAAATAGGGCTCACACTCATTTCAGTCCAGATGAATTATCCCCAGATTAGGCCACACGCCTCTTCATCTGTGGTGCTGTGGTGTAGGCATGACTAAATCCCTCAAGGGCTACTTTTCTCCAAACCCTTTACAGGTGCCTACATCCCATTACTGGACACTGCAGTGAATCCTGCCAAAGGCTCCCACAATAACAACAGGATGCATCAGAGAACACATATGAGGAATCCTACTTATGTCGCTCATCAGAACACTGCACCACCTGGAGACTTACCCACTAGGTCTGTGCAAGACGTACTTAGCAACCGAGGCCTGACAGGAAACCAAAGCACATAGCTACAGTAGGTATAATTCCCCCCGCAGCTTCATCAGAAAGACACACAGGCCGGGGCAATGCCAGCCGGCGTTCTCACCTCAGCTTCACCACCTGTGCCACATTCACTCACCGCTGCATCTCCCGACAATGTTTTCTCCAACGTTCCTTCCATCCAGGTGACCGTTTCCTCAGGCGTTCCTTCCATCCAGGTGACCGTTTCCTCAGACGTTCCTTCCATCCAGGTGACAGTTTCCTCAGACGTTCCTTCCATCCAGGTGACCGTTTCCTCAGTCGTTCCTTCCACCCAAGTGACCATTTCCTTCAACGTTCCTGCCATCAAGGTGACCGTTTCTCCGACGATCCTTCCATTAAGGTGATTGTTCCTCTCACATTCCTTCCATCAAGGTGACCGTTTCCTCCGATGTTCCTTCCATCAAGGTGATCACTTCCTCAGACGTTCATTCCATCAAGGTGACCGTTCCTCTCACATTCCTTCCATCAAGGTGACCTTTTATCTCTGACGTACCTTCCATCCAGGTGACTGAAAACACACAAAAGCGGTGGTTTTGAGGCAGGTGATGGACGTGACCAGCCTAAGAGCCTCCTTCAAAGCCTCCTTCACTCATGCTGCCAAACATACCCTCGTAAAACTGACTATCCTACCGATCCTTGACTTCGGCGATGTCATTTACAAAATAGCCTCCAATTGGTTGTAGTCTATCACAGTGCCATCCGTTTTGTCACCAAAGCCCCATTTACCACCCACCACTGCGACCTGTATGCTCTTGTTGGCTGGCCCTCGCTACATATTCGTCGCCAAGGTCATCTATAAGTCTTTGCTAGGTAAAGCTCCGCCTTATCTCAGCTCACTGGTCACCATAGCAACACCCACATGCACTCTAGCAGGTATATTTCACTGGTCATCCCCAAAGTCAACACCTCTTTTGGCCGCCTTTCCTTCCAGTTCTTTGCTGCCAATGACTGGAGCGAATTGCAAAAATCACTGAAGCTGGAGTCTTATATCTCCCTCACTAACTTTAAGCATCAGCTGTCAGAGCAGCTTACCGATCACTGCACCTGTACACAGCCCATCTGTAAATAGCACACCCAACTACCTGATCCCCATATTGTTATAAAAACATTTTTTTCTCTTTTGCACCCCAGTATCTCTACTTGCACATCATCATCTGCACATCTATCACTCCAGTGTTAATGCTAAATTGTAATTATTACGACACTATGGCCTATTTCTTGCCTTACCTACCATTTACACACACTGTACATAATTTATTTTCTATTTCTATTGACTGTACATTTGTTTATCCCATGTGTAACTCTGTGTCACACTGCTTTGCTTTATCTTGGCCAGGTTGCAGTTGTAAATGAGAACTTGATCTCAACTGGCCTACCTGGTAAAATAAAGGTGAAAAAAAAAAACAAGAAAAAAAAAAACAAGAGTCAGAATGCTTTTCTGGAAGGCTTTTCTTTTCTGTCTCTCCCTCTTGACTCGATGTTGGGTACTCTTTTTCACCCCTGCTCAACTCTCCCTCTCGACTCGATGTTGGGTACTCCTTATCATCCCTGCTTTTCCGATTTAGACCCCACTAGGGGCATTATCGCTCCTTAACCTTCAGTAGCCTAGAGCTGGGCAACAATGACAGCATGAAGAGACCAGGGGGAGGGGAGTGAGTTGTTGAAGCCAATAAAGAACATTTGGAGGGGTTGGCATGAAAAGAACATTACCAGACTCCCATCCTCCCACTCAGTGTCCAAATAAGCTGATTGGATGCAGCAGGACACGAATAATGGATATTAACATTCAATATCCCTCATTTAGACTTGACTATCACCATCATTTACCTTTCAATATAGAGCTTTGAGCGCCAATCCTGTGGGAGTTTTACTCCTCTTGTTATATCTAGTGGAATAGGGTTGACTTGGGTTTGTATGGCACAAAGAAAGCTAGATTTAACTGGATGACAGACTTATTTGGAGTCCTGACATCACAGTGAGTCTATTGAGGAAATGCAATTCAGCCCAGTGACTCATGTTGCAACAAGCAGCACTTGTCTGTATTATGTATCCTGCCAAGATGAAATATGAGGAAATCCACTTGTAGGTGTAAAGTCATCAGCAATGACATTTCCCAAAAAGACAAACAAATCAAGTTGTTCTGCATTGCTCTCAGTGCCCTTGCTTTCATCCATTGAAATGACACCGAAAAGTAAAAGAGATGGCAAACGAATACAACACATGGACATTCTAATCTAAAAAATGCCAGTGTTTCAAAACTAGATGCCGTGGGCATGGCATTTAGCCAGTCAATAGCTCTAGCACAATGTCTGCACCCCTTATTGGCAAAGTGAAAGTCAATGGGCAGTCAGTTAAAGGAGGCTCTATTCTTGCTGCGTGCAGCCATGTGCCTCGGCTCTTATCTCAAAGGCACTGAGCAGAGCTATGGTAGCTGATTTAGAAGACACAAAAAGGCTCAAAACAACGCAACACTGTTTGTAGAGCATGCAATGGCTATTAGTGGGGTCAATTCAAATCACATTTTATTTGTCCCATGCGCTGAATACAACAGGTGAAAATGCTTACTTACAAGCCCTTAACCAACAATGCAGTTTTAAGAAAAATAACCCATCTAACCCATCTAATACAACCACATGCTTTCACTGTCAATTTTATAGGATACTGTGAAGGGTTAAGTTTTTCTGACTGAAATCCGTCATCACCATCAGTACCTCATGTCCACCCACCTAACCACAACTGCTACTCTGCAATCAGCACAGTCTAGATTCTACTAAACAGCAGGAAAAGCCTTGGGCAACTCAACACAGACAAAGCCGTTACTGTGGAAAACCATCATCACTGACAGCCAAGTGTCATTACTGGCCAATCACAGACTTTTACAATTCTGCCACGACTTCCAACAAAGGTAAACTGGGATGATATTGCCAGTTCATCAATATTAACTTACAGTTGAGTGGGCTAAACCTTCCTGTCATTGACCGTTATTCATACGGCCTAGAGAAGCCAATTGAGTGGCAATACAACCATCAATCACTGTAGTGATGTGCTGTTTGGGATCTCCTGCGACACACAACATTCCAGAGATAGATGAGCCCCACAGTGACTGTGAAAGTCATTTATTGGGCTTCTCTCCTACATAGCACTACAGGTCGCTTCGGCACATTTTATGTTGGAGGTAATGATGGTTCATTAATGTGCCTCACAGTATGCACTGCTTTTTACAGGGTGATTTATGAAGACAATGAGATTGGACGAGAATTGGGTTCAATCAGTATTTGTTTTCTTACCAATACTTTAGCTGCACCTGATTGAGCTTGACCGGCACAATGGAACCAATGGAATAGTCCCAAATGTGCACTGCAAACCCCACCCATCTGGCACTATAGACAGGCTCAAAGTATTTGGAAGAAAACAAATACTATTTGAACCCGCAGGTCTGGATTGTACATTGTGGAGGGAGCTTTGGGCCTTAGGAATTGTGCCTGTCAATACAGTAGCATGAACAGGGTGGCATGAGCCAAAAGGATTTGTATTCGCTTTTTAGGAGGGTGTCAGATGTTGGCTAAACAGGGCAGCCATCTGGCCGCTACGTCCACTCTCATAGGGGGAACAAACAGACCAAATCGAGAGATCAAATGTAAAAGTTTCGATCAATCATTATGTCTCATTTGAAGCTCTGTCAACATCAATTGCAGGAAGAAAAAAAAAAAAGAATCCCGTAGGGACGATAATGTGGTCAGTGCTGCACATTCCATTCAGTCCCATTTAACATCAGAACCATAAAAGTCTGTGCTTTCGATCCATCACGTCAGTACTACTTACTAAGTACTGATGGTAAATTCACTGCCTTGGTCCGTTAGCAGTACATTGGGGATGGCGTATGAGCAGAGACAGATTAAGAAATAATAGGCCCGGATTTCTTTAGAGCCTAGTCTTAAAGCAAAAAGCAATTAAATGTAAAAATGTATTATCTTTTAATGTGGCATGAACAAGACCATTATGTTTTTTTTTTTGTTTAATGATTGTGATAGGCTCATGTTTCACAGGTAGGCCTACGGGGTACCCCCACTATTTATTTTGCTGGGACTCTATCATCCCTGGTACACTTACATCTGTGCCCTAATTGGTTAACAGCTATTTTTCTTCTTTTTTTCTAATAAATCAGACACCCAACCAAGGCAGCAGGCTCGTGGAATCCAATTGGGCCCCCTGCCTCCTCTCCTCCCCCCGTCTGATGATCAGCAGAGCGGCAGTAGGCTATCTACTGTCATTAAAGGACCATCATGTTTTTCAAGTTCTCAGCCACTGTAAGCCCCTGGGTTAATATGGCCCTGCGTATGAGAAGCAAGGATTTACAGCAACCAAAGATAATCTTATGTTTGTTTCTTGATCGGACTTGGACAACAGCTCAAATGTATTCATTCATAATTTATTCATCCTGTATTCACACAGGTGATCCTATTGAGATTGAAATGATCTTTTAGAAGGGAGACCTGTCCTAAATGCCACACTGCAAACTAGTTGCTGGGAGTAAAAGGAGAGTTATGGCAAAGGAATGCATTTAGAGTAGCCATAGAGATCACTGAGGGGGGAAACAGGGATGGGACAACTAGTAAGACTAGCACCCATCCTATGGAGAGCAGCACAATAAACAACCAATCCCAAAGCTGTTTTTGTATTCTGGTTACATTGAAGGAAAAGGAGTCCCATAAACTCAATGCAACATGAGAAGGATTTGGTTGCTAACTTGTTATCCAGTGATGTTCAAAATAGGGATAATTCGAAACAGCTACTGCATGTACAGTTGAAGTCGGAAGTTTACATACAGTTAGGTTGGAGTCATTAAAACTCATTTTTCAACCCCTTCACAAATTTCTTATTAACAAACTATAGTTTTGGCAAGTCTGTTAGGACATCTACTTTGTGCATGACAAGTAATTTTTCCAACAATTGTTAACAGACGGATTATTTCACTTATAATTCACTATCACAATTCCAGTGGGTCAGAAGTTAACATACACTAAGTTGACTGTGCCTTTAAACAGCTTGGAAAATGCCATAAAATGAAGTTATGGCTTTAGAAGTGTCTGATAGGCTAATTGACATCATTTGAGTCAATTGGAGGTGTGCCTGTGGATGTATTTCAAGGCAGACCTTCAAACTCAGTGCCTCTTTGCTTGACATCATGGGAAAATCAAAAGAAAATCAGCCAAGACCTCCACAAGTCTGGTTCATCCTTGGGAGCAATTTCCAAACGCCTGAAGGTACCACGTTCATCTGTACAAACAATAGTACGCAAGTATAAACACCATGGGAGCACGCAGCCGTCATACCGCTCAGGAAGGAGATGCGTTCTGTCTCCTAGAGATGAACGGACTTTGGTACGAAAAGTGCAAATCAATCCCAGAACAACAGCAAAGGCCCTTGTGAAGATCCTGGAGGAAACAGGTACAAAAGTATCTATATCCACAGTAAAACGAGTCCTATATCGACATAACCTGAAATGCCGCTCAGCAAGGAACAAGCCACTGCTCCAAAACCTCCACAAAAAAGCCAGACTACGGTTTGCAACTGCACATGGGGACAAAGATTGTACTTTTTGTCTGATGAAACAAAAATATAACTGTTTGGCCATAATGACCATTGTTATGTTTGGAGGAAAAAGGGGGAGGCTTGCAAGCTGAAGAACACCATCTCAACCATGAAGCACGGGGGTGGCAGCATCATGGTGTGGGGGTGCTTTACTGCAGGAGGGACTCGTGCACTTCACAAAATAGATGGCATCATGAGGCAGGAAAATTATGGGGATATATTGAAGCAACATCTCAAGACACCAGTCAGGAAGTTAAAGCTTGGTCGCAAATGGGTCTTCCAAATGGACAATGACCCCAAGCATACTTCCAAAGTTGTGGCAAAATGGCTTAAGGACAACAAAGTCAAGGTATTGGAGTGGCCATCACAAAGCCCTGACCTCAATCCCATAGAACATTTGTGGGCAGAACTGAAAAAGCTTTTTTCTACCAAGGAGGCCTACAAACCTGACTCAGTTACACCAGCTCTGCCAGGAGGAATGGACCAAAATTCACCCAACTTATTGTGGGAAGCTTGTGGAAGGCTACCCGAAACGTTTGACCCAAGTTAAACAATTTAAAGGCAATGCTACCAAATACTAATTGAGTGTATGTAAACTTCTGACCCACTGGAAATGTGATGAAAGAAATAAAAGCTGAAATGTATTTATTTTATTTTATTTCACTTTTATTTAACCAGGTAGGCAAGTTGAGAACAAGTTCTCATTTACAACTGCGACCTGGCCAAGATAAAGCAAAGCAGTTCGACACATACAACAACACAGAGTTACACATAGAGTAAAACAAACATACAGTCAATAATACAGTAGAAAAAAACAACAAATCTATATACATCTATATAATCTATATATCAGGAATTGTGAAAAACTGAGTTTAAATGTATTTGGCTAAGGTGTATGTAAACTTCCGACTTCACCTGTATGTGTATGTATGATGAAGTTGTTGTTGCATGTGTGGGGGTGGGGGCATTTTTATAAATAGCCACATTCATGTTTTTCCATGTTGTTTGGGATTTGATAACAGGGTAAGACTGGTAGGCGTGGGGCTTCTAAACACAGACTGTAACAACCAAGACGTGGTTCAAACCACACCAGGATTCTGGACCGATTCTGGGGGGTGGATGTGTATTTTGGATGGCCACCGCTCTGTATTCTTAGCTTCATATTAGCCAGGATGAAGAAACAGAAGCCATTCAATCATGTCTCAGTACCACCACAGCATTCATATACAAGTCAACCATGTAGTTGTTATCCTTGTCTGAAGGGTAGGTAAATAAACTAGCATTAGTAACTAAACCTGAAGCTAATGTAGCATTATCCACTAACTAGCATTAGCAGAAACATAGATTTACTTCTTCAGGCCCTGAAAACCTGCCAAGTGCTAGATGACACACAAAGGTATTCAATGTATGTTGAATGAGCTAGATTTATTAGGCTTGTATTTGGATTAGATTATGAAATTGCCTGCTTTTAAGTTCAGCATCATTAACATACTCATATTTGAAACCACTTTTCAGGATACCTGACAGAATTTTCTAACGCCTCCAGAGGTAATTTTAAATAAAATAAAAGTTAATTAAAATCAAACCAAACTGCCTTGAAACGTAACAAATGTAGTTTATTGACTAAAATAAAATGTCACTGACAATAAAAACAACTCTGCAGACTAACATTTCAGCTATACTACAAAAGTCACCATCGACGTGCCATCAGTCAATGTGACGCTCTACCGGCTACACAGAAACCAACCAAAATCGACTACTTCCAATCATTTCAATTCAAAAGATAAAATGTACGCGAGCGTCAGCCATCGAGAACTGAACCTCTGCGATTCTTGAGCTTGGACTCGACGCAATGAGAGCAAAACAGCAGTAGTGCTGCAGGGCCTAAAGACTCACCCTTCACTGATTTCTCCTCTAAGCAGCCGAAGGCAACACAGACGTCATTCCAAGAGTCTATGATATTGTCCTTATATGAACCAGCACTTCACGGACCTAAAGGGGCCTGATAAAAACATCTCCCCACTCCCTCCTTTCTATCTTCTTCCCTCCTCTCTATCCAAGTTTCCTTTAGTTCATTACCTCTCTGTCAGGTGAGCCTTGTGAGAGGGCTGGCTAATAACAGAACCACGCGTAGGTTTCAGATTGCCCTCCTCGCTCTCTGATGTGTTAGCTAATGAAGGAGGTAGCTGTAGCTATGGTAATACCCTCGGGGTGGGTTTACACAGTGGAATAATGCGATCATGCAGTCAGGCGAGTTCAAATCAAATCAAACTTTATTTGTCACATGCGTACCGGTACCGATTCAATGTGCGGGGGTACAGGTTAGTCAAGGTAATTTGTACATGTAGGTAGGGGTGAAGTGACTATGCATAGATAATGAACAATGAGTAGCAGCTGTGTAAAAAACAAATGGAGGGGGGGTGTCAATGTAAATAATACGGTGGTCCTGGTTCAGCAGTGAGTGGGGCTCGCTTACCTGGTTCAGCAGTGGGTCAATGTGCCTCTGGGACGACAGAGTCCGTAACCCTCTCTTCCCCCAGAAGGACCTGTGTGCGCTTAAATCAGATCACACAGGATAGGTGAGAGCACATACAGTATGTGGAAGGTTAAGAGTGTGTTGTATTTAAAGGGGTACTGCAAGATTCTGGCAATTCAATTAGTATCTCTGCGTTTTACGTCTGCTTGCAGTATGAAGGTAGTTAGAGGTAGTTTCACGAGCCAATGCGAACTAGCGTTAGTGCAATGACTGGACGTCTACAGGTACGCTAGCGACCCAAGACCAGCGGTGCATATCATTAGTTTAAAGCAGCGTCCTCTCCTTTCCTTTGCACTGATGTGAAAACACATGACAGCAGAAAGTAACTCCCTGGTAGGAATCCACCATGTGCATTCACCCACACTATCTTATGTAGCTGATGGAGACGAGACGAAGAGAGGAAGCCACATTAGACAATTGAGATGCGCCCGAGGTAACTGAAGCACTTGAGATTTCTCACCTGATAGAAGTGTTGAATTCGTTTGGCAACACATTTGGTCTCAGCACACTCTTGATTGGAGGGATTGGACAAGGATGTTCATTCGCACCGCTTACATGTTTTGTGTCATCTACATAAACTGAGACAGGCTGTGTGATGGCCCCTCGTGCACTTACCAGTATTGTAGTGTGTGCGTGTACTGTGTGTGTGTGTGTGTGTGTATACTGTAGTGTGTGTGTGTGTGTGTATGTGTATACTGTAGTGTGTGTGTGTGTGTGTGTGTGTGTGTGTCATTATGAAAAGGTAAACAGATATTCTGTTAGTGTATTATTTCAATGTAGTCTGCAATACAGAAGAGAGATTAGGAGTCGATAGGAGTTGATGAGTCGATAGAAGTCGTTAAGAGAATATAGGAGTTGATAGGAGACGATAGGAGTCGTTAAGAGAATATAGGAGTCGATAGGAGACGATAGGAGACGATAGGAGTCGTTAAGAGAATATAGGAGTCGATAGGAGACGATAAGAGAATATAGAAGTCGATAGGAGACGATAAGAGAAGATAGGAGAAAGAGGAGCAAACACTGAGTGTTAAAAACATTAAGCACACCTGCTCTTTCCATGACATAGACTGGTCAGGTGACTCCAGGTGAAAGCTATGATCCCTTATTGATGTCACCTGTTAAATCCACTTCAATCAGTATAAATGAAGTGGAGAAGACAGGTTAAAAATGACTTTTAAGCCTTGAGACAATTGAGACATGGATTGCGTATGTGTGCCATTCGGAGGGTGAATGGGCAAGACAAAATATTTAAGTGACTTTGAACGGGGTATGGTAGTAGGTGCCAGGCGCCACCGGTTTGAGTGTGTCAAGAACCGTAACCCTGCTGGGTTTTTCAAGCTCAACAGTTTCCTATTTGTATCAAGAATGGTCACCCAAAGGACATCCAGTCAACTTGACACAACTGTGGGAAGCATTGGAGTCAACATGGGCCAGCATCCCTGTGGAACGTTTTCAACACCTTGTAGAGTCCATGCCCCGACAAATTGAGGCTGTGCTTTTTAATTTATGTATTTATTTTTTGTACCTTTTACCCTTTTTCACACTAATGTGGTGATATCCAATTGGTAGTTACAGTCTTGTCTCATCGCTGCAACTCCCGTACGGACTCGGAAGAGCCGAAGGTCGAGAGTCAAGCTTCCTCTGAAACACGACCCTGCCAAGCACGCACTGCTTCTTGACACACTGCTCGCTTAACCCGGAAGCCAGCCGCACCAAACACCATCCAGTTGGCGACCGAATTTAGCTTGCTGGAGCTCGGCCCGCCACAAGGAGTCTCTAGAGTGCAATTGGACAAGGAAATCCTGGCAGGCCAAACCCTCCCCTAACCCGGACGTCGCTGGGCCAATTGTGCATCGCCTGATGGTTCTCCCGGTTACGACCGGCTGTGGCACCGTCTGGGATCGAACCAGAGTCTGTAGTGACACTTCAAGCACTGTGATGCATTGCCTTAGACCGGTTCGCCACTCGGGAGGCCCAAATTGAGGCTGTTCTGAGGGCAAAAGGGAGTGCAACTCAATGTTTTGTACACTCAGTGTATATTGAGTGTGTGTGTTATGCAAACCCGTGATTTCTCTCAGTGACCAATATGCACCCTCTGATTCACACACTGGTCTAGCTTTCAGGCTCCACTTCCCAGCAGGCTTTCGTTCCCCTCTCTCTCTCACACACACTTTCCTCTCCTCCATTCCTCCACATTATGTAACATTGACAGACTCCCCACAACAATACAAACAGGACACCCACACCCGGATAAGGTCAGGGGTTTGATGAGGTAACACAAGGATAGGAAGAGGAAGGAGGGGTAACCATGGTGACCAGGGGGTATAGAGAAAGTGACCTCACGAAGCATACATTACTAATCTGCTCCTGTGTCTTCCTCAGTCTCTGCAGCTCTGGCGTGTCCGATACAATGCTGTAGCCTCTGCCTTTGCTATCCTCAAAGTCCTTTTTGTATTTCACCTGAAACAAGAGACAGGGATGAGGTTTGAAAACAGTACTTATTTGTAAAACTTTGCCATCTGAAAATGCTGCCCTTCGACAGGGAATCTAAACTTCAGCACAATAGTCTGACCAGTGTTGCGATGGGAACCTGGAGGGCCTACTGTTCTGAAGTGAAGATACCAGGGTAAAAAGAGCTTGGTCTAAAAAAAGACATGTTTTGTTTGGAAATAAACTGGTTAATTTAAGTTTGTTCTTGGTTCCATTTATTCACTGAAAAAACGGAAGATAAATGGGGGTGAATTGAAAGTGACGGTTGTTTTGCAGTCCCTTTTACCACTGAAGAGCAAGACAACAATTCCAACAAAATTATTATTGATTCAAAGCCTTTCATGTTGTAGAAACCCACATGCTATAGAATAGTTTTCTGTAGGGAACATATTAAATGCAAATTAGACCAATCTTCATCCTTGCCTAGCCTATTGGAGTTTCAAGAGCTTTAATTGTCCAACACTTTGAAGTCTCACATCATAAGCTCTGACATCAAGTATTAATGTTCACCCCTGATCGTTATCTTAATGTGCAGAATAATTATACTTTGTCAAGGGCACACTAGGAATCATTTATACATCACTAGACTGCTATATAGGATTGTAAAGAAACGTAATATAATTATATAGCCTCAATTCAATTCAGTATAACTTTTTTGTTCCTAAAGGGCAATTTGGTTGCGGTGCAGGACACAAAAAACATATGACATACACTTCTCTTCGTATTTTTTTGGACAGTGAAGCTAAAACTTTTAATTTGGCTCTATACTGCAGAATTTTGGATTTGAGATCAAATTATTTATATGAAGTGACAGCACATAATGTCACCTTTTATTTGAGGGTATTTTAATACATATCTGTTTTACCATTTAGAAATGAAAGCATTTTATCTATCTAGTCCTCCCATTTGAAGGTGTCATGAGTATTTGGACATATTCACTTATACAGTATTAAATTTTGTCAAACGTTTAGTATTTGGTCCCATATTCCTAGCACACATGACTACATCAAGCTTGTGACTCTACAAACGTGTTAGCTTCATTAGGAGTTTGTTTTGGTTGTGCACAATATAAATTAATGGTAAATAATGTATTGTGTCATTTTGGAGTAATTGTTATTGTAAATAAGAATAGAATATGTTTCTGAACACTTCTACATTAATGTGGATGCTACTATGGTTACATAAAATCATGAATAAATCATGAATAATCATGAGTGAGAAAGTTACAGAGAAATAAATATCATACCCACACAAAAATGCTAACCTAAACTCACATAAATACGGTCTACGTTACACATCATATGAATGAAATACGTTCTCAGGTCCTCTCATAAAATTATTAGCACTTTATTGGTCAATTGCACCCAAGGTCCAACCGAAATTTGACTTCTGTTTTTAACCCAACCTCTCACATACACATACAGGTTTTGGAGAGGTGCGGGGGCTGCCACGCACTGGGAGCGGTTGTTGTGGGAGGTTAAGTGCCTTGCTCAAGGGCACAACGGCATCTAGGAATTGAACTGGCATCCCTCCGGTTGATGGCTCGCCTCTCTAATCACTAGGCTACCTGCCGCCCCCAGTCTTCTCAGCTCTTGCCTCTGCTGGGTGACTCACTGATACACACATTAAAATGTCAGATGTACAGAACTCGTACATTACGTAATACATCCATTATGCAGACGTTTCAAAGTGTACCAGTGTGATTTGATGGAAACAGATATATAGATATAGACACTAAGAGGGCATCTCAGTTGGTGTGAAGAAGCTTGTGTCTATTGGGTAGTGATGAGAAATGCTCTGCTTTGCTCCCCTGTTACAGTCAGTAAGCACAGAGAGACAGAGAGGAATGTAGCGGAGTAAGAGTAAAGGCCCCTTTAGGTCAGTGGTGCTGGTTCATATAAGGACTGAGCACACACACACACACACACACACACACACACACACACACACACACACACACACACACACACACACACACACACACACACACACACACACACACACACACACACACACACACACACACACACACACACACACACACACACACACACACACACACACAGAGATGTTGTGGAGTAAAAGTAATCAAAAATATAAATAGTAAAGTACAGATACCCCCAAAAACTACTTAAATATGTTTACTTAAGTACTTAACAGCACTGCAAACATTCCATAACAAAGCCATCACTTACAGAGAGATTTATAAATGATGTAGAAACTGAGCTGCACTTCCTAACCTCCTGCCAAATGTTTGATCATATTAGAGACACATATTTCCTTTAGATTACACAAACCCATAAATAATTATCTATTGGGTAAAAATGCCAGTGTGCCATCACAGTAGCAATATTTGTGACCTGTTGCCACAAGAAAAGGGCAACCAGTGAAGAACAAACACCATTGTAAATACAACCCATATTTATGTTCATTTATTTTCCCTTTTGTCCTTCAACTATTTGCACATCGTTACAACACTGTATATAGATATAATATGACATTTGAAATGGAACTTGTGAGTGTAATGTTTACTGTTAATTTTATATTGTTTATTTCACTTTTGTTAATTATCTATTTCACTTGCTTTGGCAATGTAAACATATCAATAAAGCCATTTGAATTTAATTGAATTGAGAGAGAGAGAGAGAGAGGGAGGAAGAGAGAAAGAGAGAGGGAGGGAGGAAGAAAGAAAGTGAGAAAGAGGGAGAGAGAGAGGCCGTTATTACCCGACAATGGCCGGTAAATACCAGTGTTGGGTAATAACGGTCCCTTTTATTACTGTGGACAGCACCGATAGACACAGCAATAATACACAGACACAGACAGGATGCTGCTCTCCACAGAGGATGCTGCTCTCCACAGAGGATGCTGTTTTACATTGAGGATGCACTCGGTCGGTTTTATGGACTGGGATCAGTTTAAGTTGGTATCACCGACTGGGTTTGCAAAGAATTGTGGGGTGATTTTAGAGGGGTGGATGGCTACCTCACATGGTTTCTCTGACTCATAGCATTTCAGATCGTCTGGTCACACAGAGTGCGTCTACACAGCCACTGTGGGGGGTGCTTGGCCGCCAGACAATATGAGCAGGGGCAAATATGAGCTCAGTGACTGTGTCAGGGTCACTCATCCAGCTAGGGGACAGAGAGGTTGTATTGTCCTCGGCCAGTTAATGGACAAAAGCTGAAAGTGCATCAGGCATGAACTCGATGCCAGGACAGTGTCCTCACATGGAGAGAAAAAAGAGCGTATTCAACAGACACACTCATAGGACGAAACACACACGAGGATGAACCAATGACAGATGAACACTCAATGTGCAAGAGCTACAGTTGAAGTCGGAAGTTTACATACACTTAGGTTGGAGTCATTAAAACTTGTTTTTCAACCACTCCACAAATTTCTTGTTAACAAACTATAGTTTTGGCAAGTCGGTTACAACATCTACTTTGTGCATGACAGTATGCCCATCTATAGCTAGAAGCAGAAGGGTAAAAATAGATACGCCTTTCTTCAACAACTTTTTATTTTAAACATGATCATATCTCTTTACACTTTGGGGCCATGTAAATAGAACCATAGGTTACTCAGGGAAATCTCCAGCGGAGCCAGAGACCCTATTGGCCCCTCAGATGAGTTACCTCAAGCTTAAATGACCTCATTACTGACGTGCCGCTGCCATTGAGAATGCGCTCCAAAAAACAGGTCAAAGAATTAATTGCTTGTGTGCGAAGCAGAGACAAGATGGTATTTTCCCATCCACAGAGTGTGTGTGTGTGTGCACACCACATTGTAAACCCTGATCCACTGATAAAGTTGGATGAATGTTGACATACAGTGAAGGGGCTGTGTATGGCTCAGATGCATGGGAATTGCAACGTCAGGCAATTCTGTAAGACCCTTAGGATAAAAGCCTTTACTAAATGACACATATTAGTAAAGTTCTACTGTTTATGCTCCCAGGTTATTTCATTGACACAATGTTTCGACCCTTTGGTCATCATCGGCATCCATTTATGTGATAATTCCCGAGAAGACGGTGTTAGGAGGATATATTGGTACAACACAATATATCCGATATATTCTCCAAACACCGGCTTCTCGGGCATTATCACTTTTATACAATGGGTTACCAATGATTTACATATTTTCATTAAAAACGTTATTTTGATGAATTTATTCAAACTATTTCATCCTTCCACAAAATATAGTCCCGGCACAAATCTAAGGTTGCTACCCAAGCCGGCTGGTTGTTCGTTCTATTGGTTTGGTTGCCAGAGTCGCGACCCAGTTGTTCAGTCTTTTTTTTCAGTATCTATGGACACGACCCAGTCGTTCGTTCTAAATGTTCCATTGCCATACTGGCTGGCAACGTTCTTATCCCTTGCTTGCTAGCTAGCCAACTACGACTAACTTACAGTCACGTAAAACAGTGCAGCCAGAATAACAACAGTATCTGCATTTGCTGTTTTCTAGTGACATATATTTGGACACATCCATAACAATGATCTAATGATGCGTGATTTCACCTGGCATTGAAAACGTGCTCTCTCGTCAGGACACTGTTGGTCGAGAGCTAGCCAACAACACAGCTAACACAATCACTTCAAACTGAAGCTGGAAAGACTGCAAACTATCTGCACGTTTCATTTTATATTTTTTCAATTGACATTTCTTTGTATATATCCATAACAATTATGCTGATTCCAGATTTCGACTGGCTGAGAAACGTTGATTGCCTGTCTGTCTCGTCCTGACATGTTCTTTACTATGGGACAGCTGGAGATCGAATTTGAATATTGAAACAATGTTGCAAATGTCGGAGACACAGACAGCAAGGTTTATACAAATCTACGCTGTTGAAAACGAAATGTTAGTCTAAAAGAAATGGGAGATCATGTCTAGATTCTTTATAGTGGAGATCAAGTTTATAAGATGCCTGGCTGGGCTGATGAGACAGTGGATTGAGCAGTCAGATGGAACAGAGTAATCAGGCATTTTAACGTCATAGATTTAGCCGGTGGTAACTTGTGGAATAGACACCGGCTGGAATGTGGTTTTAACCAATCAGCATTCAGGATGAGACCCACCCATTGTATAAATTAATGATGAAAACCTAAGGGCCGAAACGATGCATCAATAAAATCATATGGGAGTATAAACAGCAGTGTGCAGCGTTTTCATTTTTCACGAGTTCACCTATAACTCCAGTACCTGCGAAACATTACCTGGATGTGTGGATTTTATTCAGCTTTGTACATATTAGTAACTAACATTCATCATCTGCAGCTATAGATTAAATAATTTGATCAGCGGCTATGAATACATAAGCCCATGTGAGAGTGGGGGAAATGGAAGCCGCTGATGATTAATAAAAGTGATGCAATCCCATATTCTGTGTGAAGAGGATGATGAGAGTGCCTTGATGATTCTGACAGTCAGAAGACTTATCATTACAGAGGAATCGCTGAGAGCCTTGCTTGTGATCAGTGATGAAACTTAAAGGTGAATGAATAAATGTAAAGCTAGCTATCTGTGGACCCAGGCACAGTGTCTATGACTGTAGAATGAAAGAAACACAACTCTCTGTACACCAGAGATTCATGGTAAACCAAACCAAACAGATTCTGTGAGTGAGCTCTCGTCCTCTATGCAGCACTCCTCCTCCTCCTCACTCTCTTCTCTCTCTTTGACGTTCCTGTCTCCTGCACTAGGCTGTGTGCTGTCCAAAGGGCCAGCATGTGGACATCCAGTGTGTGTGTGTGTGTGTGTGTGTGTCTCTGACAGATGGGCTCTGGCTGCATGTCCCTGTACAGGCAATGTGGGCTCTGACAGCCAAATACAAGGAGAAAGGGAGGGATAACAAAGGAACAAAACATAGGTGTGGCTTTTCACTGGTGTGGCTACAGATGTAGGATCTTAATTTGACCTGTTGTCATAGCACAACAGGATTTGAATGTTTAGTGCATAAATGTTTCTTAAATCAGTGGTTAAAAGTAGGCTACATGAAAAAGTAAAATACTGTTAGTATTACTGTGTGTTAGTGTGGGTTTTCAGGTGAATCTATGTAAATCACCAAGCTCATCTGCAAGAACATTCTCAGGAACAAAAGAGTGATCAAATTAAGATCCTACACCTGTACATATTACACTTCTGTGATGACAAAGGCTGGATCCTAGTTCCTTCATTATTACACAATGTTTCCAGCCCCTCAAAAGTGATGTGCATTTGACGACATGTACCAAAATGCAGGGCGTCTCACCTGGCTCTGTAACTCACTCTGATGTCTCAGCCTCAGGTTCTCTGGGGTGTCAGTCACAATGGTGAAGGACTGCTTCGGGTAATGCCTGGAGTGAGAGAGTCATTTTATCATCATTAGTGTTTTACAAAAGTGGATCATACAGCCCTGAAAAGAGCAACACCAAAAGCAGCTAAATGAAAACAAAGGACTGCTAAGATAAGACTTTTCCTCACCTCTGCATACATTATTCGCTCTTATAATCTAATGGCAAAGAATGGAGGCAATTTAATGTTTACCGTCCTGATATTCAAGTAGGAAGTCACCTAAACGATTTCCAAGAGTTACGGTACCATGTCTAAAGTGCAAGGGTGTCTCTTACATTTTGGTTATTCACAATAATCTATAGCCTTTTTAGACCAAGAAATGACAACAATTGAGTCCTATTGGCATATGGCCAACTTTTAGAAACAATTATAAAAAATGCTCCCATGGAACAACCCCCAAAACCAAAAAACCCCAAGCACTGTTTTGAGAACAGAATGGGAATGGAACGTAATAGGTGCCGATGAAACTTCCTAAAACAATGGCCTATTGAAAAGGACTAAACAAAACCTCAGGAAAGTTCAGCTATGACCTAATGACGTTTATCTCATAAAACAGACAACATTGACAAAGGAGCCATTGAATGAACTGAACAACAGTGACAAACATATCCCTGTTACCTGGGAAACACTATTGGTTCTTCCCACAGGCTTTTGATATGAATGATGGAAGGACACAACTCAAATAAGCAAACAACACACACGCACACGCACTCACACACACAAACTATCAGTCTTCTTGCACTTCAAGATTAAAATGTTTTAGTTGGTCTATGTATAGTGCAAATTGGTTCAATAAAGCTCATTTTAAAACAAATGTATAATGCAAATGTAATGAGGATGCCAGGGGGAGCTGGTTGAACACCTGGTCGGGTTGTGAATGAGGATGCCAGGGGGAGCTGGTTGAGCACCTGGTCGTGTTGTGAATGAGGATGCCAGGGGGAGCTGGTTGAGCACCTGGTCGTGTTGTGAATGAGGATGCCAGGGGGAGCTGGTTGAGCACCTGGTCGTGTTGTGAATGAGGATGTCAGTGTATAGAACACAGGGGCAGAGCTAATAACATGGAAGCCAGTGCAAATATTTGTCAAGGGCCTCCCTAACCTGCCAAACACCAAATGTTTCTTTGTGAAGTTTCAGACAAAGACAGATAACTCTGATTCAAGGACATACCAAGCAACACTGTTGTGTGTGCATATTGTACGTAGGCAAGGCAAGATTTTCTCAGGAGGGAAATAAAAAAGATGCAGAATCTTCAGACCACAAAGTAAAAAAAACACCCACCTGCATCATGATCATCAGCATGTTTTCATTTCTGGCATTTCCCATGACTACAAACTCTACTCTGACACGCCCTGATCTCAGAAACTCGAGAGATAAATAGATATGATCAACTAAAAGTCTTGCGACGACAGTCAAATATACTGAACAAAAATATAAACACAACATGCAACAATTTCAATGATTTTACTGAGTTGCAGTTCATATTAGGAAATAAATTCATTAGGATTTCACATGACTGGGCAGGGGAGCAGCTATCATAATTTGGGGAGCCAGGCCCAGCCAATCATAATTTGTTTTTCCCAACAAAAGGGCTTTATTACAGATTGAAATACTCCTCAGTTTCAGCAGCTGTCCGGGTGGCTGGTCACAAACGATCCGCAGGTGAAGAAGCCAGATGTGTAGGTCCTGGGCTGGTGTGGTTACACGTGGTCTGCGGTTGTGAGGCTGGTTGGAAGTACTGCCAAATCCTCTAAAACAATATTGGAGGCAGCTTATGGTAGAGAAATTAACATTAAATTCTCTGGCAACAGCTCTGTTGGACATTCCTGCAGTCAGCATGCCAATTGCACACTCCCTCAAAACTTGAGACATCTGTGGCTATCAGGAATCAAGGTAAGACCCAAGTGCAGACCGTGTGAAGTAACAATGTTTATTGTAACACCAGGGGCAGGCAAACGACAGGTCAAGGCAGGCAGGTTCAGGGAGAGTTCAGCAACCCAGAGGAGGAGCAAAGGTACCGGACGGCAGGCAGACTCAGGGACAGGCAGAGTTCAGCAACCCAGAGGTGGAGCAAAGGTACCGGACGGCAGGCAGACTCAGGGACAGGGACAGGCAGAGTTCAGTAACCCAGAGGTGGAGCAAAGGTACTGGACGGCAGGCAGACTCAGGGACAGGCAGATTGGTCAGGTGGGCGGGTACAAGGTCAGGACAGGCAAGGGTCAAAAACCAGGAGGACAAGAAAGAGAGAGGCAGGGGAAAAGGCAGGAGCTGACAGGACGAACGCTGGTAAGCTTGACAAACAAGACGAACTGGCATCATACAAACAGAGAACACAGGAATAAATACACAAGGGATAATGGAGAAGACGGGCGACACCTGGAGGGGGGTGGAGACAAGCCCAAAGACAGGTGAAACAGATCAGGGCGTGACAGTGGCATTGTGTTGTGTTGTGTGACAAAATTGCACATTTTAGAGTGGCTTTTTATTATCCCAAGCACAAGGTGAACCTGTGTAATGATCATGCTGTTTAATCAGCTTCTTGATATGCCACACCGGTCAGGTGGATGGATTATCTTGGCAAAGGAGAAATGCTCACTAACAGGGATGTAAATACATTTGTGCACAACATTTTAGAGAAACAAGCTTTTTAGGAGTATGGAACATTTATGGGATCTCAGCTCATGAAATATGGGACCAACACTTTACATGTTGCGTTTATATATTTTTTCAGTATATAACATCACTGATATAAGATCACTGGCTTGAATGTGTGCCGGCTTAAAAACAGAAGCAGAGACAGCAGCCAACAGATATCTAGAATGGCTTCGGTATTAAAGCTCAGCATTCTACTGGCTGTTCTAGTCAGAACCTTACATACCGATACATATCATTTTGAAGCAGCAGGGAAACAATATACCTTTGACATTATTCATCATAAAAAAGACTGTTTGTTATTCAGTTCCACAGCTGAAGAGAGCTTGCTGCTGTGGAACACTTCTAACGGTTCACCTGAGAATTCCACCTGGCTGCAGGACTACGGGACCGACTAAAACTGACTATTTTATCTTCCTGGATCCAGAATCTCACTCATTCAGACTCTGGACGCTACAGTGTGGAGTGTTGGACAGATGGCAAGGTTTTTAGCAAGATCGGAGGATATTCAGCTGCTCAGTTTGACCACTCTTTTCAACCGGAGCTCTAGGCGTTTTGAGGGGTGCTCCTTCCCACTCTCTCCCAGTCTCATTCCCTGCCTCTCTCAAAGTGTGATGCTGATATACAGTACCAGTCAAAAGTTGACACACCTACTCACAGAAAAATATTGAAGACATCAAAACTATGAAATAACATATATGGAATCAAAAGTGTTTAACAAATCAAAATATATTTATATTTGAGATTCTTCAAAGTACCACGTAACAATCCTTTTTTGTGTTTTCCGTCTTACACTATATAGAATTTGATGGGAGTGCCTTCCTCAACATGGATGTGTTGTCCGGCTACCTGTCTAAAATACTAGACCCCTCTGATCACATGATCAAATGACCTCAGTATGACCTTAACGACCGCACAGAACACTCACTCAGTAAGAGCTAACTTGCGTTGTAATGAAACACCCCAGGCTTCGTCACTTTTTTGGGGGTGACGCCAATAAAGTCTGTCGGTATGTAGCCTCACTATCCCCACAGCAATTACTTCCTGTCAACAATCTGTTGAGATCCCTTAACTCGTCTCTAGGGGATGTGCTAAACAATACAGGGGGGAGGAACAGGAACAAGAGGACCAGGAAGTGGATCTCTGACTCATCCTCTATTCCCATCCCATTTGCACCACTGGTACTGCACATGAGAATTCAATATTGTTCCATCCCTTGGTGCCTGTAGCATGTCTATAGATACATAGGGCCTGGCAACATTCTACTGGCTCTCTTTTCTACCACCAGTTGGTGTCCCAGGTCTGAATTAGTCCCTGACAAAGAAAGGTTTGGCCCCTCAGGCCTGGAGTTGAATAGCCCTGCCATGGGGCATCTAGAAGATGGCAAGAAAGACAGGTAAACCACAGTAAACAACTTGGCCCAAGTGGAACTATTCCGGAAAACCGAACTTGTAGCTAGAGTACCTTCAAAACAAGCATTCTCTCTCTGTCACAGGAGCAGAGGCTCAGAGAAAGGTTTCATGTGGGGCTTTGGTTACAGTCTCTTGGGCTAGTTCAGCTAAAAGCCCTGGGGAGAGGAGAGAGGGGCAGTGTGTGTGTGTGTGTGTGTGTGTGTGTGTGTGTGTGTGTGTGTGTGTGTGTGTGTGTGTGTGTGTGTGTGTGTGTGTGTGTGTGTGTGTGTGTGTGTGTGTGTGTGTGTGTGGGGGTTCTGTCCCTACATCCCCCCTCTCCAGGCCTAGAGTTACACTTCAGTGGCCCCAGTCTCCATTGGCAACCCTGGACACTTTGTTCGGGCGGCACAAACCAATCCCCTGAAACAAAGGCCCACTCTGTGGGATGTCATACACTCATTCAGCAGCCAAGGTACCACTTCCTCAGCCAGAATAAAAATGAGAGGTAGGCCTCCAATAAACTGTTTATCCCTGGACTACTCCATTAAAAAACACTAAAAAGCCTCCTGAAATGTGAAGTCCCTCGTTTTCATTTACTTTGAGGTTCTTACAATGTCTGTTTTCTCCCCATCTGGTGGTAATATTGCTTAATTGGAGCAGAATGGAGACAACAAAGAAATACGTGTTGGCACAACAAAATAGTCTGGATTGTAGCTGAGCACAAATCACCTCTGTTTAAGGAACAAACTGGATATACGGACAGCAACATACAAGCACAAAGCACATCCACTCACAATGGTAACACTGTTTTTACTTTAGCACCCACTGGGCACAGACGTCAATTCAACGTCTATTCCACGTCATTTCATTGAAATGACGTGGAAACAACGTTGATTCAACCAGTGTGTGCCTAGTTCCAACCACACTCAGACTTGTAGTTAAACCTCCCAGCATTGCCGCTGTCTGGGGAGCAAGGTGTTGATTTCAACATCAACTGCATGCTCACTATACAAAATATCATAGTAGGAATCAACTATTTGCTCCTTGTTTTGGGATGCTCCAACTAGGGCTGTGGCAGTCACAAAATTTCGTCAGCTGGTGATTGTCAAGCAAATAACTGTCGGTCTCACCGTAATTGACAGTTAGCAACTCCTGGCTTACAGACATAGCCTACAAGCCATTTTAAAAAGTCTAATAAATCCATGTAATATAGCCACACCATCACAATAAATCCATTCTTTATTTTAGACAGTTCTAAAGAAGCATGATATGAAGAAAATGTAGTCTATTTCAGAAGAAAAGAATAGCATACTCGGAGTTGTCCTTTTGTTAGGTTCTGATGTGGCTATGCCAAATGGCTGTGGGCTACACTAGTTCATTAGCAGACAAGATTTGCTTATAATTCCGTGGCATTAATTTGTATTATTTTATAGTATGAAGAATACAATTGAACAAAGCTGAATAAAATATAAATATTTTCTCCAAATGATTTAAGGGAGTGCGCACATGTGGCTATTCTGTGTTATGCAGTTAACAAAGAAATAGGTCCTCCTATGTGCTTAATTTAGAGTTATTAATATAACTTCAGTTGTTCAACAAACGTTGGGCTATATGTTTTGATTTTTAATACATTGTAAGGCTGCATGAGACTAATGATGATTTGAAAAAAGTCGCTTGAAAGGCATGAGCTCTGCTTAGTTTGTGCAGGCTGTACTCACTACATCAGTCTCTCATTCACAATTTAACAAGCACTTGATAATGCCTCGAATTTCATGGCGCCATTCCCTTTGTGGCCATAATGCACCCTAAAAAAATCTAACTTGATTTGTCACATGCGCCGAATACAACAAGTGTAGACCTTACCGTGAAATGCTTACTTACAAGCCCTTAACCAACAGTACAGTTCAAGAAGAGTAAAGAAAATATTGACCAAATAAACTAAAGTAAAATATAATAAAAATTAACACAATAGCATAACAATAATGGCAGGTAGCCTAGTGGTTTGAGCGTTGGGCCAGTAACCGAAAGGTTGCTAGATCGAATCCCTGAGCTGACAAGGTAAAAATTGGTTGTTCTGCCCCTGAACAAGGCAGTTAACCCCCTGTTCCTAGACCGTCATTGTAAATAAGAATTTGTTCTTAGCTAAATTGCCTAGTTAAATATCTATATTTTTTGAATAACGAGGCTATATATTAGGGGTTAGCTGAGGTAATTTGTACATGTAGGTAGGGGTGAAGTGACTATGCATAGATAATAAACAGCGAGTAGCAGCAGTGTATAAAACAAATGGAAGGGGGAGGGGGTCAATGTAAATAGTCGGTGGACATTTGATTAATTGTTCAGCAGTCTTATGGTTTGAGGGTAGAAGCTGTTAAGGAGCCTTTTGGTCCTAGACGTGGTGCTCTGGCACTGCTTACCATGCGGTAGCAGAGAAAACAGTGAGTAAAGCAGATGAATGTGCTTAAAGTTATTTGGCCACTTTAGTTGTGATACAAACCTTATTAAAACATATAGACCTATGGGCTAGGCTACATGAGGTGTGTGACTATGATTAGAACAAGTCGCAAAAAAAAGGCATTGTTTCTTATGCTGGGCGTCATTCACAAGTGATAATATATATTTCACAAGTGATAGGCTAATATTGTCACCCATCAGACTATTCTTGATTTAATCTTGTCTTTACATCTACTAAATAATATATATATGTGACATTTGTTTTGATTTAGAATGGACCATTATCATGCACCTGTATCAAAACAGGGCCAACGGGAAAAAATACATGTCATCTATGCACTTAAATAATGAATGGAGGATGCTTTCCTCATGGTTCATTTTCATGCCAGCCAGGTAGGCTATTGTAAATACTGTATAAGCAATGTGCTTAATATTAGGAAAGTTGAGAAATAAATAAATATAGTAGGCCTAGCCTATAGAAAGCTTATGGGATCCTCCTCTTTTTACTAGCGGCCATCACTCTGTTCTCTCGCAATTGCGTAGCCTATAGAAATGTTGCACAACATGAGCTCATGGGCTCTCATGAAGTGTTTGATTCAATTTTTGAATACATTTGCATTGATGTCACAGTGATTAGAGGGACAATAGGGAGCTGAGTACCAGGCAGTTAGAAGACTTTGTAGGCTACTAATGACCATCAGCAGCATCAGAGCTTGGAGAAGCCTAATTATGGTGACTAAACGGTCACATGGAATTTGACTGCCTTCATGACTCGTGACCGCCGGTGTGGTGGAGCCCTAGCTCTAACAAGGGCTGTTGCGAATCTCTAAATTGTACTCTGTACATTGGGGGGAGTGTTATGTCGAGGGACAGGCTTACCAAGTTTGTCCAATAGGGGAAAGAACACCCAAACAAAGCTCCTATGTCATTCCATGTATTTGATATATTTCAGTCCTAGAACACCTGATTCAAATCATTCAGGGCTTGATGACCAAAGGAATCAGGTGTCCTAGTACTAGATCAAACAAGTGTAACAACAGGGGTTACTGGAGATGTTTGGGAAACACTAAGAGGTCTTTCAATAACAAAATCACAATTCTAACGCAAGCTTCCAATTGTTTCATTCCATCCCTCTCCTCTCCACTGTGACTGTTGCCCAGGTTGTTCTTTAAAAAGAGAAAATAACTGTTCTCAATCAACGGACCTTGTCAAATAATGTGTAATGCATAATGTGTTGGCTCAGGACAGATTCAGAGAAATGGGATGGTTACAGAGTATGGAAAGATACGATGACTTGGCTTGCTGCCTTTTACTGTGGGAGGGTTTCTTAACCACCGCAGGAAACAGAGCTAGAGTCAGTTCAATTGAAGCACAAGGGCACACTGCACACACACATTTCATGCTGGCTTAAGCACAGACATATTGCTTACTATATAACCATATAAATATGCACTAACTAGCATGTCCTCTATCAGAAATTGACACACACACACAGTATTCTTCTGAGTGCTGCAGCCTGCATTATATTGCTTATCAACAAGGGCAGATGTGGAAGCCAACAAGGCATTAAAATGTAATTATGCCCAAGGTCTGATTTATGGTTTTAGATGCCAGGTTGTATGATGCTTAGTGTTCAATGTTGGACTCTGCAATACATCTGCAAACCAGAGCTGGACATTGAAAATGGATCATCCGACCTGCAGGAGAACAGTCACAAATAATGGATGAGTGATTGATTGATAATCCTGACAATGGAAGCAAAACTGTCCTCAACGAGAGCTTATTATCAGGGTCGCTTCCCAACCCAATCAATGGTCCAGATGTGAATTTGTATCAAGAGACATACAGTACAATTGATTGTTGATTGCCATTGTAGATAGTTCAGAACTAAAGTATACTTCTCAAATGAACACTCTAAGTGAAGAATGATTGGGATGAAAATGGTCTCCCGTAGCAACGGCCCACACACACACACACACACACACACACACACACACACACACACACACACACACACACACACACACACACACACACACACACACACACACACACACACACACACACACACACACACACACACACACACACACACACACACACTCATGTCTCTTTCAACCCTGAGAATTAGAGTGTATCCTGAAAGGGACTATTTTAGAAGCAGGTTTATTGGGCAGGTTAGGGGTGGAGTGGATTGGGGGGGTTCTAAGTCTCTCTTGTACCTCTCCACACACAATGCAATTTTTGCTCCTTTCAGGAGGGCAGAAAAACATGGCTGCCAGCCAGGAGAGTATCAGAAAGCCATTCCATTCGCATTCAAAATAGTCCATTTTATTTTACTGTCCAAATGTGCCTCCTATTCTTAACTTGCACAAAAGCTGGATAGCGTTGACAAAAATGAAACCTAGACGCAGGTGTGTGTGTGTATGTGTAGTCTAATTAGAGGAGTTTGGATCAATGTGGGCTGCTGTTGTTGACTGGGGTGCTGCTCACTCCAGAGTCACTCTCTCCTAGTGTCTGTCTTTTACTCTGTCTCGAGGTCATCCATCTATCAGTGCTGACTCATTACTCAACTGTGTGTGTGTGTGTGTGTGTGTGTAAGGGCAGCAGTGCCAAGCTGCAGTCATGAATAAGCCTGCTACTCAATATAAACCAAATCGGGAAACCCGTCTACTTCTGCCTAGAACCCAACACCTTGGGATTGAGTCTCTCTTTCCACATCTCCTCTCCTGATAGGATGCTGCCTAAAAATAGATTTTCACTGGTCCAATCCCTTCCCCCCTTCCCCTTAGAACAACCTTAATTCGTCAGGTCATGGACTCTACAAGGTGTCCAAAAGTTTCCACAGGGATGCTGGCCCACATTGACTCCAATGCTTCCCACAGTTGTGTCAAGTTGGCTGGATGTCCTTCGGGTGGTGGATCATTCTTGATACATACGGGTGTTCTTAATGTTTTGTATACTCAGTGTATTTCTCATCTCCAACATGTAAAAACTGCGCGTCATAATCTACAAGTTCATTACTCTCCTTGATAATTGGCACTGGAGCGGTGTTTCAGCTAATTGCACAAAACGCACCGCTTCAATTGGATAATGTTTTACATTTAGACTTCAATGCTTGCGCTCATAATCCCTGGTAAATAAATAAATCAAATCAACACTGAGTAAATGAGAAAAGGCTAAATGGGTCTTTGCATCCCCCCTGGTAAGACAGAAACCGATCCAAAACCGCTTGATTTATATGACTGAAACGTTTGGTTCTCACATGCGCGTCAGGCCTAAATATAACCTCCATGTCCTTCCAGACAATGTTTCCAATAATACACTCGGAGACATCCTGTTCACGTTGAAAGTTTTTTTATCCTTCGGGTGAAACGGCAGAGATTTACAATGCTCTGAGGCTGCCGGATTGTGATGACCGATGTGGAGGGCATTGTTTAAATGTTACTGTGGCATTATCATGCTGTCTGTGGGTGACCCTCCCAGTCTGCAGTAGCACTAGGTTGGTCTTATTCTTGGGTGTTTTGTTTTCCTGTGCGAAAGAGAAACAATGGTTCCTTTGATGTCCGGGGTTGGGGGTTCCAACTTCCTGTTCCCTTGGCCTGCTGGAAGATAACAGAGGAAGCAACAGACAGCCATCCCTCTCAATGTTCATTTTTGAACACACACACAAATAAATGCACGTACACCAAAACCATCATACATACCTTGTTAAGCAATGCTGAGTTAATTAACAGGCTAAATCTGTGCTCTCCCTCTCTTGGCTGTTCTGTGACTGTGCACGCTGAAACAGCTTATTACAATCTTAACGCTGTTATTGCCCATGTATGGAATGACTTTCACATCCATCCTGACCAGTCACCCTCTGTATGCTGCTAGTGGCTGAAATAAAACCTCCCAAGGACGTGTGGTCTACTCCAGATAAATCCGTCCGTTCAAGGCGCTCTCTTTCTACTCCTCTTTACAAGCGACCCTCTCTCGTCAGTTGTGTGATGCTTAGCCAAGCGGAATAAACATGGCGTCAGCTCCAAGTGTCGTTATGCAGGTTGCTGCACAAAGTATAGAAAGAACAGAGCATTGTCTTTCCTCTCATCAGCTATCGACTTGTATCCCTTTCCTGCTGTCACATGACCTAGTGGCCTCATGGGTGGAATATGAATCATATTTTCAGTGTTTGTCATAATTAATATTATTATTATTTATAATTCTAATATTCTAGATTTTTTAACCCCCAGAAAATCTGGTGTTTCTATGTCAAACAGTTTTGCTTCTGTGATGTATATGAAGTGTAATATTGAGGTGCAAACTCAACATGTAATACATCTCAACTCTATATCTGACATGGTACAGGTCTACTTTTTTTTTATCCCATAACCATGTGTGAGGTGTATACTTTTGTTTAAAATATATTTGTTTATGACCACCAACACCCTGATTTAACCCACTGCTGTAAAAGGTTTTAAACTGGCAGCCGTGTACCTAACCTCAACACTACAGACAGTATTCCTCCTGAATGTTATACTGCCTGAGTGGTATTTCACCAAGCAGGAATGCAATCTAATGCTCAAAAAGCACTATTGTGAAAAAACTCTGCATTGTCTGCTGGGATTGTACTGTATAGGGTCATTGTAGATAGAATGGACCAAGGGAGGACTATGCCTCTTCTGCCCTACTTTTACCTCAGTCACACTGTAGACTGTACATGACATATAACATGTATTATATCCCATTAGGCTTATAGCCAGCAAACGTGTGTCCCAAATCAGGGTGGATCCATGGCCCTGTGTCAGACCATGTCCCCCGCTGTCTGTCTTTGTAAATGGGGAAACACGTGTCCACCCCCGGGGGTCCTTCCCCCCACAACGGAGCTGTTGAAGCTGGGCTTTATTCCCCTTGACAGGACAGGTCTACTCTGGAGCTATAGCTACTCTGTGCTAGTCCATATGTTCTACAACAGCATCTCATCCCGGCGATGACCCCCAAAACAGACATCTCAGGACCTCCACTTATACAAATGAATAAGAAAGTTGCATACACTAATTTCTTCCTGATGTGGGTTTCTATTTGTTTCTACTAAAGAGCCTTCATCAAGGTATGAACTTCCCCTTAAATATCCCTACTCCATCTATAGAGTATGTTTATGGTCAGTTCAGAAACCATATATTCCCACAGATAAAATGAGAACCTGTGGTGCATTAAGGCATGCAACGTTTTAAAATGTCCTGTTTTTTCGTAGACAGGCTCTCTTCTCGAGGCTAACCAGGTACAGTAATGTACCCAAAAGGATGAAAACAGTTTAATGTAATTACTTTACAGAAAAGCTTTGGGGAGCCAGAGAGACCTAGTATTATCTACACGGCTGTCGAGGTGATTAAAAGCTGTTTTGGGCTGATTTACTAAGAGATAAGAGGTTAAAATTAAGACTTTCACTGAATAATCCATCTTGCCCTTGGCGCCGGCTGAGTACATCCTTTCCCTTACAGCACATCACAACCTCAGCAGTTGCAGTTGCAGAGAGAGAGAGAGAGAGAGAGAGAGAGAGGCAGAGAGAGAGAAAGGGGGGATTCTAAATAGGGTTCTTATCACTTATCAATTACACTGATGGAAATTACTTAAGAAATCTATTTTAAAAAGGGTCAAATTAAATTGGTATTTTATTGAGTTGGTCTTTATCTGTGATTGAAATTCACTGTATACAAAATTGTGTATATTTTTCGTGTGCCTGTCACAAATTTCCAATTAGCAATTTGTGTCTATTTCACAATAATCTGTGGTACTGGGTTGGCTATTCGTTGTTAAGACTGCATCATCATCATCATTAAAAGGCACCTTAGCTAATACTGTTAACTGAGACTTTGTTGATTTGAATAAATTAATATTAAACGAAAAGATAATATGATATATACTTTCTATATGATGGGATTTAACATTCCGGATTCTGTACGTTTGCCAGTGTTCCCCTTTTAAAGCCACAGAGGATGTTCGCTATTCATATAGGCCTAGCTGAGAGGCTTATTCTAAATGACACTACTAGGTCTACTGGAGTAGCCAGTAAGGGTGATGACATGACATTATCTTGGACATTCTGGGCCAAATCTTCAAATCAAATCAAATGTTATTGGTCACATACACATGGTTAGCAGATGTTAATGCGAGTGTAGCGAAATGCTTGTGGTTCTAGTTCCGACAGTGCAGTAATATCTAACAAGTAATCTAACAAATTCACAACGACTACCTGTAACGTCTGCTTCCAACTCACACTCTCAAACACATAGATCCCCTGAACGCAGCTCACTCTCCAGATCCCAATCACCTGAATTCTGATCACCTGTTCACACACCTCTATGTCATTATCACACTATTTAGTTCAGTTCTTTGCACCCGTTCATTGTGAGGTATTGTTTGTTTTGTGACACTTCTATTCTGAGATTTGTTTTTCCAGTAATTTAATCCTCCCGTGTATGATAGTTTTTGCCTGCCTAACTAACGACTCCTTTTGCCTATTCCCTGCCTGTACTTTATCAGATTTCCTGTTATCAACCTATTGCCTGATCTCCTGGACGATGTTACTAGCCTTTTCCCTGCCTGTACTGTTGTCTTTTTGGACGCCCTGTGTATGACCTTCTGCCTGCCCCTGGACCCAGCTACCTGCCTCCTCCTGTGGTCCTTTGCAATAAACACCTGCTGCGCCCTGCGCTTCAAACCAGCTCTCTGTCTCCCATCATGTTCATTACACTACCGTATACACACAAATGTAAAGGGATGAATAAGAAAATGTACATATAAATATATGGATGAGCGATGGCCAGTGCGGCATGGGAAAGATGCAGTAGATGGTATAGAAAACAGTATATACATATGAGATAAGTAATGTAGGATATGTAGACATTATTAAAGTGCCGTTATTAAAAAGTGACTAGTGATACATTTAATAAATGGATTTAATAAAGGTATTTAAGTGACCAGAGATTTGAGTCTATGTTAGCAGCAGCCACTCAATGTTAGTGATGGCTGTTTAACAGTCTGATGGCCTTGAGATAGAAGCTGTTTTTCAGTCTCTCGGTCCCAGCTTTGACGCACCTGTACTGACCTCGCCTTCTGGATGATAGCGGCGTGAACAGGCAGTGGCTCGGGTGGTTGTTGTCCTTGATGATCTTTTTGGTCTTCCTGTGACATCAGGTGCTGTAGGTGTCCTGGAGGGCAGGTAGTTTGCCTCCGGTGATGTGTTGTGCAGACCACACTACCCTCTGGAGAGCATTGCGGTTGTGGGTGGAGCAGTTGCCGTACCAGGCAGTGATACAGCCCGCCAGGATGCTCTCGATTGTGCATCTGTAAAAGTTTGTCAGGGTTTTAGGTGACAAGCCAAATTTCTTCAGCCTCCTGAGGTTGAAGAGGTGCTGTTGCGCCTTCTTCACCACGCTGTCTGTGTGGGTGGACCATTTCAGTTTGTCTGTGATATGCCGAAGAACTTAAAACGTTCTACCTTCTTCACTACTGGCTTGTCGATGTGGATGGGGGGATGCTCCCTTTGCTGTTTCCTGAAGTCCACGTTCATCTCCTTTGTTTTGTTGATTTTGAGTGAGAGGTTATTTTCCTGACACCACACTCCGAGGGCCCTCACCTCCTCCCTGTAGGCTGTCTCGTTGTTGTTGGTAATCAAGCCTACCACTGTAGTGTCGTCTGCAAACCTGACGATTGAGTTGGAGGCTTGCATGGCCACGCAGTCATGGGTGAACAGGGAGTACAGGAGAGGGCTGAGAACGCACCCTTGTGAGGCCCCAGTGTTGAGGATCAGCGGGGTGGAGATGTTGTTTCCTACCCTCACCACCTGGGGGGCGGCCCGTCAGAAAGTCCAGGACCCAGTTGCACAGGGCATGGTCGAAACCCAGGTACTATGGTTTTAAATGCTGAGCTGTAGTCAATGAACAGCATTCTTACATAGGTATTCCTCTTGTCCAGATGGGATAGGGCAGTGTGTAGTGTGATGGCGATTGCGTCATCTGTGGACCTATTGTGGCGGTAAGAAAATTGGAGTGGGTCTAGGGTGACAGGTAAGGTAGAGGTGAAATGATCCTTTATCTCAAAGCACTTCATGATGACATAAGTGAGTGCCACGGGGCGATAGCTTAGGTAACTGAACTAAATGACTATCTTGGGAACAGGAACAATGATGGCCATCTTGAAGAATGTGGGAACAGCAGACTGGGATAGGGATTGATTGAATATGTCCGTAACACACCAGCCAGCTGGTCTGCGCATGCTCTGAGGACGCGGCTAGAGATGCCGTCTGGGCCGGCAGCCTTGCGAGGGTGAGATCTGCACTTATTCAATTCATTGACACACAACTCTCACTGCCGGGGCCTCCCGAGTGGCGCAGTGGTCTAAGGCATCGCAGTGCTAGCTGTGCCACTAGAAATTCTGGGTTAGAGTCCAGGCTTTGTTGCAGCCGGCCGCGACCGGGAGACCCATGGGATGGCGCACAATTGGCCCAGCATTGTCCGGCATGGATGTCCTTGTCCCATTGCGCACTAGCGACTCCTGTGGCGACCTGGGCGCAGTGCACGCTGACACGGTCGCCAGGTGTAGTGTTTTATTGGTGCGGCTGGCTTCTGGGTTAAATGGGCATTGTGTCAAGAAGCAGTGCGGCTTGGCTGGGTTGTGTTTCGGAGGACGCACGGCTCTCAACATTCACCTCTCCAGAGTCCGTACAGGAGTTGCAGCGATGTCACTAGTCACCCGTTTTCTCGAATTTCACACAGATAGTAGAGAGCTGAGGCTGCGTCTCTGATGTTTTCTGGGCTGTTGGATGGTTTTGCGTTAGGTGTCGCTTTAATGAGCTCAGGCCTTAGTAATCCAAATGAACACGATACAGCACTCTATTATATAGAAGCTCTGATCATTGAAGCTCAGCCATCAAGTGAGCCACTTTGCTGGTACTTCTGTTATTCCCCAGGTGTTTCTCAAATTGTCTTAAGTGGCTTTCTCTCCTCGTCTCCTTTCCTTCATATTTGCTGATCTGAAAAGATAGTTGAATAGGAATATGGAGGACGCTAGAATGGAATAACCTGGAAATCGCTTTCACCTGTCTCATTCTTTGATGTTATAATAATAATATATATTCCATTTAGCATCATGTTAGTTTAATAAGTAGAGGAAAGGAGATGAGGATGACTCTTGACTATTGAGATGCACCCCTTGTGCAGCAGGAACGCTTTGTGACAGAGGTTGGGGGGATAATATCAAATAAATAAAGAGCAACTTGGCTGTATTTGATCAAAAACCTAAGTAGGTAAAAATCACATGCTTTGATGCAATACATAACTAATGGTTTTGCTTTCATTTGCTCAACTATTCATGCATAACATTCTGGAGCGTATCTTCTCTAAAAGATACTCTGCTTCAGATCTCTGCCTTTTCACAGCTTTTCAGTTCTGGGTTCTCTCATAAGAGATTAGTCAGAGAGTTACATACGTTTCCCTCATATCTCTTGTCTGCATGACAAATTACATTGTCAATCCCTGTATGTGTGGTGAACAATAACATTTTAAATGCTACTTAGCTTTTGGGGCATTTGTCATATCCCTCAATGGCAGTAGTTGAAAATCACTCATGTCATCATCACCATTCTCATACAATTGATATTCCTGTCTATCACTGGCTCATATGGCATACTGTAGACATTAAATAGAAATATATTATGGAAATACAATATTTGGTTTGGTTTAAAACTATAAGGCACAGTACACCAGGCAAACTCAGAAATGGGATTCATATTTGCATCATCACTTTCTATTGAGAAGTCAGATTACATAACATGATCTAATTATTCTAATTTAAAAAGAGATGTTAATTAAATATAAATATTTTATTGAGAAATTTGCATTTAAAATATGGGAATTGGCATGACTGAACATAAGCCTTCCTCTACACTGCAATAATGCTATGCAGGAGTGGATGCTTAAATATGAATGATGAACTGGGAACTCAGTGTCACACAGCCTCATTTAAAAGAGCCAGGAATGGCAGATTAAATATTTTCTCATCCCCTGACATGTAATTGACCTCGCAGTATTTCTTGACCTCTGCTTAAGCGGAGGTGAATGCTGGAGTGAGTGACTCCTGGGTCTCATACCAACCCAGAACCGACTGTTAGTCACTCGGTATAAGACAAAAATGTAAATGCAATGCACAATCTGTAAGATTTGAGAGTTTATTTCAACCCATCATGACCTAAAACGCGACAAACATAGGCATGCATACAGGGAGATACTGGAGAAACCAAGAGCTTATAATACCTAGACACAGAGGAAGCCAGTGGGAAAAGCATCCATTCTTACAACTTAGTAGATTCTGTCCCAAGACTCTTGAAGAGAAGCTTTACCCTGGAGGTCAAAGGCTAAGTAGCATGACTTTTTCCCAAAAGTTTGAGAGAGAGTGAAAGAGTAAAAGAGAGAAAGAGAAAGAGTCCCAAGAACCTTGGTTATTATAAGAACCTTTAAGGTACTGACCCAAGGTTTGGAAACAGTGGGGGTGGTGCTTAAAAGAGTGAACCACCCCAACATATTGAGAAACACCTTCATTTCACTGATACTGATCACCATGATAAAGTGTGAGCCATTTTTCAAACATGCACAGGCATACACAAACATTGGTTTGTTTTCAGGCACAGTTCAACATCCGTTGCTATGATCTTTCTATTGGCCCCGTCACGTAGGGAATATAATCAGAACACTAAAGGCTTCTAGAGGCTATGGAGAGGTATAGTATCATAATTAAATAGGTGGGCTTGGGTGAAACAAAGGATACATTGTATTAGTCTCCCCCACTGGGAGAAGAAACAGCTTTATGGCCCTAAAGGTCAGGGTCATTTTCACCCAAAGCAGCCATAAAGTAAATGCTATAGGGTGTGTGAGGAGGGTAGGACAAAGTGTGTTCTGTTTGCAGATTTAGAGGCTGTGTTTAGGTACACTCACCTGTATGGCTCTATAACCCAGTCTTTTCTTGGGGACTTCTCTAAACAAATGTGTTAAAATTACATGAAACAAGACTTTTGATGAAAATCAGTTTGGGCATTTCTACTGTGTGTATGTACTGATAATACAGCAAATAGATATTGTATATGCCTTATATATTGTTCAAATGAAGGCTATATTGAATCTGCTCATTGGCAAGAGTGGTATGGACCACCTTTACACACAACCCTATCAATAACAATACAAGGACAGACGATTAAATTCACTTTAAAATGTTGTTATTGAAATGCTGGAGGTGTTCTTCTTGAACAAACTGCACTATACATCCACACTAGCATCAAAATCTGACCCTTGATCTCACCCACACTTGTTCAGCTAAGTGGGCGTATATACTCCCATTCCCTGCAGTTCTGAACAAGAGCTTGGTAGAGGTAACCCTGCAGTTCGGAACAAGAGCTTGGTAGAGGTAACCCTGCAGTTCGGAACACGAGCTTGGTAGAGGTAACCCTGCAGTTCGGAACAAGAGCTTGGTAGAGGTAACCCTGCAGTTCGGAACAAGAGCTTGGTAGAGGTAACCCTGCAGTTCGGAACAAGAGCTTGGTAGAGGTAACCCTGCAGTTCGGAACACGAGCTTGGTAGAGGTAACCCTGCAGTTCGGAACACGAGCTTGGTAGAGGTAACCCTGCAGTTCGGAACAAGAGCTTGGTAGAGGTAACCCTGCAGTTCGGAACAAGAGCTTGGTAGAGGTAACCCTGCAGTTCGGAACAAGAGCTTGGTAGAGGTAACCCTGCAGTTCGGAACAAGAGCTTGGTAGAGGTAACCCTGCAGTTCGGAACAAGAGCTTGGTAGAGGTAACCCTGCAGTTCGGAACAAGAGCTTGGTAGAGGTAACCCTGCAGTTCGGAACAAGAGCTTGGTAGAGGTAACCCTGCAGTTCGGAACAAGAGCTTGGTAGAGGTAACCCTGCAGTTCGGAACAAGAGCTTGGTAGAGGTAACCCTGCAGTTCGGAACAAGAGCTTGGTAGAGGTAACCCTGCAGTTCGGAACAAGAGCTTGGTAGAGGTAACCCTGCAGTTCGGAACACGAGCTTGGTAGAGGTAACCCTGCAGTTCGGAACAAGAGCTTGGTAGAGGTAACCCTGCAGTTCGGAACACGAGCTTGGTAGAGGTAACCCTGCAGTTCGGAACAAGAGCTTGGTAGAGGTAACCCTGCAGTTCGGAACAAGAGCTTGGTAGAGGTAACCCCGCAGTTCGGAACAAGAGCTTGGTAGAGGTAACCCCGCAGTTCGGAACAAGAGCTTGGTAGAGGTAACCCCGCAGTTCGGAACAAGAGCTTGGTAGAGGTAACCCTGCAGTTCGGAACAAGAGCTTGGTAGAGGTAACCAAGCACATGGGCTGTGCTTTATATAGAAAGAAGAAACAGTAATTGCACTAATTGTAATTGTGTGTGTATATCCATCCATCCATCCTTCTATCCATCCCTCTTTCCCTCCCTCCCTACCATCCATCTATCCCTCCATCCATCTATCCCTCCCCTTTTCCCCTCCATCCCTTCATCTCTCCCTCCCTTACTCCCTCCCTCCCTGTGTATGAATCGTGTGCTACAAGAGCCTGTTATAAGCCAAGGGCTGTTTTTCTGAATGGTAAAGAGAAACACAAAGCAGAAAACTATGCAGAAGCGTTGGCTCTCCATCTCCTTTCATGCTGGGGGACTGAAATAGACTTGTTGTGCTCTCTGATAGAAGGCCCTAGTTGCCATGTTGTTCTATGCAACAGGCCAGTCTCCAGCCTACTCTTTTATTTCTCATCTGAGAGCTTTGCCCTAAAGAAGAGCCAGGGAAAACCAGACATCATATGTGTGTTCCAGATGTAACACGCCTGAGATTACTGGTAGATCCCCCAAGCTTTGGAGACGAGGACAGGGCCTTTTCTCTCACATGCATGAACTATCTCCCCTGTACTGTAACACTGACTTTTTAGGAAATTCTCATCTGGACTCACCTCCATTTTTCAGTGGGAATCAAACCTGGGTTTCAAGCTCACAAACCCAACGCCTTAACTATTAGACCAAGAGGACACCCTCAGCATCCAAGGGTGACAAAGTGTCAGGCAGGCCCACCTCATTCCGAGAGCATGATTCCAAATCACCTCCACTATACATGCATTGCCCATTAATTCCCATGTGTCCATACTCTACGTATACCACTTAATCAACAAAACTCTTTAAGACCCCTGACAAGCCCTAAAACCAAAGCAAATAATTAGCTATAGCAACAATGACACTCACGCATTGCAGTAGGGCTTCTTATCGTAGCCTTTGTAGTTCTTCATGTTCAGAGTCATCTTACACACCTCGCAGTGGAAGCATCCTTTATGCCAATTCTGAAAAAGAAAACACAAATTATATTTCAAGTCAGTTTGACCTTGCGCTGGTGCTCAAATCTTATCATTGTGAATGAATAATAAGAATACATTCTTATTTACAAAGACGTTAACTGCCTTGTTCAAGGGCAGAACAACAGATTTTACCTTTTTAGCTCAGGGATTCGATATAGGAACCTTTTGGTTACCGGCACAACACTCTAACCACTAGGCTACCTGCCGCCCCTCAATTACTTGGAGGCGCAGAAATGACCGATATTCCAGATTTCTATTATCACAACCAAGTGGTTCTAAACAAAAACGACCAGTTTGTGAATTAATAAGGTCAAGAAGAAAGGTTCATTAATTAAACAAAGGTTATCTATTTCAACTCATTCTGAGGAAATTACTGATTCTAAATTGAGTAGATAATTTTACTAAGAATATATGTCTCTGATGTATAGGGTTCTGAGCTTTCGGCCTACAAAAGGCCATGCATTTGGTTGCAGATATACTGGTGCTACGACTGTCCACTGGCGTTTCGGCCATGGATTTGTTTGGATGGGTGCCATACAGTATTCAGTGCCCATGATGTGTTCACGTGGATTGCATGTGCATGATGTAATGTGTTTGTGACATCCTCAGAAAGTGGGCCACATGGGTTCCATAGGGCCATATGGTCAGGACCAGGGTTTGGGGTTTAGGTAATGGGCAGCCCTGCGGAAAAAGTAGAGCCAAGGGTTGATGGTTTACAAAAGGGGTCAAGATAAAGGGGTTGGGCTTCGACAACTTCGACATAAGACGCTCACTCCTAAAGGACATTTCTATTATTAAACTGTAATAGTAGTAGTAGTAGTAGTATAGACTTAGGTCTGATATAGACAAAAATAATGCAAAGTGGCTATTAAATCGATCATTAACTAGTTGTAGGCCATATTCAACCATAAACCAGAATTCATATTTTGATCAAGTGCACAAAAAGGAAGATCAGGTAAAAAATAAAAGTATCACACGCAAGAAAATGCCAGTCATTCCCCATTGAGCAAATCTGAGAATATGTCCTTCAGGGGATAAAGGGTAAACTTGTAGGCTATCCCATCCCCTTGCCATGTCAATATGATGCTCAAGATCCTCCTACACTCGTAGCACCTTTTTATCCTATCTAGAACCTAAAACGGTTCTTCAGCTGTCCCCATAAGAGATGGAACCCTTTTTCTGAGTGCATACTACAATAGATGTGCTATTATAATACACCTATCATGAGAGTAACAGAAGCTAAGCAAAATCACACACACAAAAAACGAACTTTTGGTATAGTCAAATGTAGGCTATTCTGGTTTTGTGCTTAAGCAGTGCACTCGCTGTTCTGTAAAATTAGACTATGTGGCCAAAGATAAGTTTGAATCAAAGTTTTAAAAAATCCACCAACAGGCTGCTGAAATACAGCGCAGTCAAATCTGATATAGACATAATCATAAGAGTGCATTGAAATTGTGATCATCTCACCTTATCAAGGCAGTTGACTTTCTCCGTCGGATAGACAATTTTCCCACAGCGCGCACACTGAGGGTTCATTTTCAAATATGCGTCTTATTCCCCACGACAATAAATGAAATGTATTAGTGTGCAAATAGTTCTTTGAAATCAGCTCTACTTCACATCCCGAGGTCAAGTCGGTAGAAATAAACAAAGTACCGCGTCTCTCAGAGTTCGCACAGTCACTACCCTGTCCTGAGTGGATGCCGCATTACAATTGAACAGACGTACGCTGTGGCTGCTTGTGTGACACAGCACCCTCCACGATCCAAGCGGTTTGATTCATCGACAGCGCCGAGCCAGGACCACAGGATGTTCCTGCGTATGTATATGTATATATATATAGATAGATAGATAGATATATAAAAATAAATAAGAGAGAAAGAGAGAGAGAGACCAAACTAGGCAGCAAATGAAATTCAACATAAGCCTATTCAATTTAATGTACTGTTGAAAGCTGATGGATAGGCTAAAATTCTTGATTATGTTGTGTCAAAGACTAAACATCATATGAACGGTTATCTCCACAATCTGTGATTTAATTTCACAATCTATCACTTTGCAATCTTTTCATTTTAAAAAAGACATCATTCTCTGTAGAACCATCCTTTTTGTTTCCATCATCCTTGGCAAATCCTAAATCTGTGGACCAGCAGCACAACTGAAAGATGAGCACAGGCAGAAAATGTCCCATGGTAATTTGTGTGAAGACAAAGAGACTGGCAGCATTACATAACAAATTCAGTGGGAAGAAAATCAAAGGATCCCATCCTGAGGTTTTTGTTTGTATGAGAGCAAGTTAGTCATGAAATATAGGCACGACCACATACACAACAGATCTAGAAATCTCAATCACAACAAAGCACCTGAAAGCGCATCCCATGTGCAATGGTAATTTGCATCTTTCTTTCAATTTCCCATCTTAAAAAGCATTTTCAGTACAATACCCATACCAAATGACTCACGCTCTCATTATGGTCGACTGCAAACCATTTCCACCCCACAGGTCTGTCCTGAAGTGACATAACAGCAGCAGTCAATCAATGAAATGTTATGGGAAATAGAGGTTCTTGAGGAATAGATAGGCCCATTGCTTCTAACAGGCTGCCTGTGTTTCAATCATTTGGGGAGTGCATGCCAGGCAAACTGGACCCACTCCAATTTCCCTACCGCTCCAACAGATCCACGGAAGATGCCATTTCCATCACTATTCACACAGCAGTAACACATCTGGACAAGAGGAACACCTGCAGTAACACATCTGGACAAGACGGGGGGGGTCTTTAAAAAGTTTTGCTCATCAATCTACACACAATACCCCATAGTGACGAAGCAAAACAGGTCTTTAAAAATAAAAAAATGGAAATATTACATTTACATAAGTACTCAGACCCTTTACTCAGTACTTTGTTGAAGCACCTTTGGCAGCGATTACAGCATCAAGTCCTCTTGGGTATGACGCTACAAGCTTGGTACGCGTGTATTTGAGAGTTTCTCCCATTCTTCTCTGCAAATCCTCTCAAGCTCTGTCAGGTTGGATAGGGAGTGTTGCTGCACAGCTATTTTCAGGTCTCTCCAAAAAGTTCAATCTTGGTTTCATCAGGCCAGAGAATCTTGTTTCTCATGGTCTGATAGTCTTTAGGTGCCTTTTGGCAAACTCCAAGCGGGCTGTCATGTGCCTTTTACTGAGGAGTGGCTTCCGTCTGATCACTCTACCATAAAGGCCTGATTGGTGGAGTGCTGCAGAGATGGTTGTCCTTCTGGAAGTTTCACACATCTCCACAGAGGACATTTGTCAGAGTGACCATCGGGTTCTTGGTCACCTCCCTGACCAAGGCCCTTCTCCCACGATTGCTCAGTTCAGCCAGGTGGGCAGCTCTAGGAAGAGTCTTGGTGGTTCCAAACTTCTTCAATTTAAGAATGATGGAGGCCCCTGTGTTCTTGGGGACCTTCAATGCTGCAGAAATGTTTTGGTACCCTTCCCCAGATCTGTGAGTCGACACAATCCTGTCTCGGAGCTCTACGGACAATTCCTTCGACCTCATGGCTTGGTTTTTGTTCTGACATGCACAAACAACCGTGGGACCTTATATAGACAGATATGTGCCTTTCCAAATCATGTCCAATCAATTGAATTTACCCCAGGTGGACTCCAATCAAGTTGGAGTCCATCTGTGCCCCTGAGCTCAATTTAGAGTCTCATAGCAAAGAGTCTGAATACTATCAGGACCAGTCAAAAGTTTGGACACACCTACTTATTCCAGGGTTTTTCTTTATTTTTACTATTTTCTACATTGTAGAATAATAGTGAAGACATCAAAACTATGAAAGAACAGATATGGAATCATAAAGTAACCAAAAAAGTGTTAAACAAATTATATTTTAGATTCTTCCACGCAGCCACCTTTTGCCTTGATGACAGCTTTGCACACTATTGGCATTCTCTCAACCAGCTTCATGAGGTAGTCACCAGGAATGCATTTCAATGAACAGGTGTGTCTTGTTAAAAGTTAATTCGTGAGATTTCTTTCCTTCTTAATGCATTTGAGCCAATGAGTTGTGTTGTGACAAGGTAGGGGTGGTATACACACACACACACACACACACACACACACACTCAGCAAAAAAAGATACGTCCTCTCACTGTCAACTGCGTTATTTTCAAACTTAACATGTGTAAATATTTGTATGAACATAACAAGATTCAACAACTGAGAGAAACTGAACAAGTTCCACAGACATGTGACTAACATAAATTGAATAATGTGTCCCTGAACAAAGGGAAATCTGGTGTGGCCACCTGCTGCATATATACTGCAGTGCATCTCCTCCTCATGGACTGCACCAGATTTGCCAGTTCTTGCTGTGTTACCCCACTCTTCCACCAAGGCACGTGCAAGTTCCCGGACATTTCTTGGGGGAATGGCCCTAGCCCTCACCCTCCGATCCAACAGATCCCAGACGTGCTCAATGGGATTGAGATCCGGGGTCTTCACTGGCCATGGCAGAACACTGACATTCCTGTCTTGCAGGAAATCACACACAAAACGAGCAGTATGGCTGGTAGCATTGTCATGCTGGTGGGTCATGTCAGGATGAGCCTGCAGGAAGGGTACCACATGAGGGAGGATGTCTTCCCTGTAACGCACAGCATTGAGATTGCCTGCAATGACAACAAGCTTAGTCTGATGATGCTGTGACACACCGCCCCAGACCATGACGGACCCTCCACATCGATCCCGCTCCAGAGTACAGGCCTCGGTGTAACGCTCATTCCTTCGACGATGAACGAGAATCCGACCATCACCCCTGGTGAGACAAAACCGCGACTCATCAGTGAAGAGCACTTTTTGTGCCCATAGGCGACGTTGTTGCGGGTGATGTCTGGTGAGGACCTGCCTTACAACAGGCCTACAAGCCATCAGTCCAGCTTCTCTCAGCCTATTGCGGACAGTCTGAGCACTGATGGAGGGATTGTGCGTTCCTGGTGTAATTCGGGCAGTTGTTGTTGCCATCCTGTACCTGTCCCGCAGGTGTGATGTTCGGATGTACTGATCCTATTCAGGTATTGTTACACGTGGTCTGCCACTGCGAGGATGATCAGCTGTTTGTCCTGTCTCCCTGTAGCGCCGTCTTAGGCATCTCACAGTACAGACATTGCAATTTATTGCCCTGGCCACATCTGCAGTCCTCATGTCTCCTTCCAGCATGCCTAAGGCACGTTCACGCAGATGAGCAGGGACCCTGGGCATCTTTCTTTTGGTGTTTTTCAGAGTCAGTAGTCCATCGTCCCTTTGATGCGATGAAGTTGTCCTGTCCCCTGCTACCCCCAAAGCATAATGTTTCCACCTCCATGTTTGACGGTGGGGATGGTGTTCTTGGGGTCATAGGCAGCATTCCTCCTCCTCCAAACACGGCGAGTTGAGCTGATGCCAAAGAGCTCCATTTTGGTCTCATCTGACCACAACATTTTCACCCAGTTGTCCTCTGAATCATTCAGATGTTCATTGGCAAACTTCAGACGGGCATGTATATGTGCTTTCTTGAGCAGGGGGACCTTGCGGGCGCTGCAGGATTCTTGTCTATCACGGCGTAGTGTGTTACCAATTGTTTTCTTGGTGACTATGATCCCAGCTGCCTTGAGATCATTGACAAGATCCTCCCGTGTAGTTCTGGGCTGATTCCTCACCGTTCTCATGATCATTGCAACTCCACAAGGTGAGATCTTACACGGAGCCCCAGGCTGAGGAAGATTGACAGTTCTTCTGTGTTTCTTCCATTTGCGAATAATCACACCAACTGTTGTCACCTTCTCACCAAGCTGCTTGGCGATGGTCTTGTAGCCCATTCCAGCCTTGTGTAGGTCTACAATCTTGTCCCTGACATCCTTGGAGAGCTCTTTGGTCTTGGCCATGGTGGAGAGTTTGGAATCTGATTGATTGCTTCTGTGGACAGGTGTCTTTATACAGGTAACAAACTGAGATTAGGAGCACTCCCTTTAAGAGTGTGCTCCTAATCTCAGCTCATTACCTGTATAAAAGACACCTGGGAGCCAGAAATCTTTCTGATTGAGAGGGGGTCAAATACTTATTTCCCTCATTAAAATGCAAATCAATTTATAAAAATTTTCACATGCGTTACTCTGGATTTTTTGTTGTTATTCTGTCTCTCACTGTTCAAATAAACCTACCATTAAAATTATAGACTGATATTTTCTTTGTCAGTGGGCAAACGTACAAAATCAGCAGGGGATCAAATACTTTTGTCCCTCACTCTATATGTATATGTGTCAGCAAAAAAAGAAACGTCCCATTTTCAGGACGCTATCTTTCAAAGATATTTCGTAAAAATCCAAATAACTTCACAGATCTTCATTGTAAAGGGTTTAAACACGTTCCCATGCTTGTTCAATAAACCATAAACAATTAATGAACATGCACCTGTGGAACGGTCGTTAAGACACTAACAGCTTACAGATGGTAGGCAATTAAGGTCACAGTTATGAAAACTTAGGACACTAAAGAGGCCTTTCTACTGACTCTGAAAAACACCAAAAGAACAATGCCCAGGGTCCCTGCTCATCTGCGTGAACGTGCCTTAGGCATTTCTTTGTCAGTGTATATGTATATGTATATATATATATATATATATATATATATATATATATCCCTATTTGGTAAAAGACCAAGTCCATATTATGGTAAGAACAGCTCAAATAAGCAAAGAGAAATGACAGTCCATTATAACTTTAAGACATGAAGGTCAGTCAATCCAGAAAATGTTGAGTATTTTCAACATTTCTTCAAGTGCAGTCACAAAAACCAAAAGGCACTGACGAAACTGACTCATCAGGACTGCCACAGGAAAGGAAGACCCAGAGTTTTCTGATGCAGAGAACTGCAACTCAGATTGCAGCCAAAATAAATGCATCACAGAGTAACTGAACAATTGATGTTGAGATGTGTCTGAGGAGACTGTGTGAAATCAGGCCTTCTTGGTCAAAATGCTGCAAAAAGGACACCAATTAGAAGAAGAGACTTGCTTGGGCCAAGAAACAGGAGCAATGGACATTAGACCGGTGGAAGATTTTTGGTTCCAACAGCAGTTTTTCTCTGAGACGCAGAGTAGGTGAACGGATGATCTCCGCATGTGTGGTTCCCACCGTAAAGCATGGAGGAGGTGGTGTGATGGTTTAGAATTCAAGACACACTTAACCAGCATGGCTACCACAGCATTATGCAGCGATATGCCATCCCATCTGATTTGCGATTAGTGGGACTATCACTTGTTTTTCAACAGGACAATGACCCAAAAGACGGGCTGTGTAAGGAATTTACACGGGCTGTGTAAGGAATTTGACCAAGAAGGAGAGTGATGGAGTGCTGCATGAGATGACCTGGTCTCCACAATCACCCAACCTCTACCCAATTGAGATGGTTTGGGATGACTTGGAACACAGAGTGAAGGGAAAGCAGCCAACAAGTGCTCAGCATATGTGGGAACTCCTTCAGGACTGTTGGAAAAGCATTCCTGGTGACTACCTCATGAAGCTAGTTGAGAGAATACCAAGAGTGTGCAAAGGTGTCATCAAGGCAAAGGGTGGCTACTTTGAAAAATCTCAAGTATAAAATATATTTTGATTTGTTTGTTTATTTATTTAATAGTTTTGATGTCTTCCCTATTATTCTACAATGTAGAAAATAGTAAAAATAAAGAAAAACCCTTGTCCCAACTCCAACCCTAAACCTAACCTTAATCATAACCCTTACTAAACCATTTTCAATTTCTACTTCAATGGGGGTAGGGATGTCCCAAGGATCCCTGATAGCACGGACTGTTCCCAGCGGGAAATTTCACTTGAACAACCCTCCAAGTGAGAAACTCTGAGAAAATGTTGTTACCCTACTCAAGTTGCCGAGTTGTGACGTTTCACCACTGACCTTTTACCCTTTAAACCAAAAGATGACAAATCATTTTTTGACAATTGCAACACTATCAATATGGAGAATGTTGCTAGTTTAAGTAAGCTAGCTAACTTTAGTATTAGCTATCTAGCTGCAATCTTATTTTTCAGACTTCAAAGGCAGGTGAATACATTCATGTCGGACTTCCCACTTCCCCATTTCCCACGAGCAGATGAAGTCACCCTTATCTTTAAGCATGAAATTCATTAGCTTCCACTGAGAAAATAAACCACCAAGTGTTTATTTAGGACTTGCATGAAAGTGGTGTCGATATACAAGATTTTAACACTTTTTCATATAGTCTTAATAGGCCTACACCACAACTTCTCAGATTAATGAAATGTGTAGTCTAGGTTTACCTATCCCTCCTTCTGAAGAGGTACCCTCCTGCAAGCTTTCTCCCCAACCCTTAGCTAGGACACCTGATTCTACTGCTCATTAGAACCTTGATTAGCGTAACGAGGTGTGTAACGATGGAGTTACCCAGTAGCTCTGCAGCAGAATCCAGAAGAAAAACAAACTCCACCTTCTCTGATGACAAACTCCATCGCTGGGATGAAGTACTGCAGGGACACGTCTTCGTGCAGCAGAATCAAATCAATGATCCTTTTGTGGACAGTGTCTGGTGGGGATGATAAAATGCTCATCAGTGAATCTGCAATCCTGGAATTTACATTGGATCTTTCTCATGACACTAGTCCAACCATACAATGTCACACAACTCCAATTTATGTCCACATCACAGCTCATAATATAGTGATGCATCCAATAAAGCATCACAGAAAACGAGGTCACCGTAACTCACTGGTACAGTAAAGGCTCGCTGTCTATCATTAGATGGTATAATCCAGTCTTCACCAACCCTGGTCATAGAGAAATACGAGGAATGCAGGCCTTTTGCGGCAAAATCAGTTATTTTAGGGCTGGGCTGGAAGAAAAGCTTTCAACACTTTGTGGGTCTCTGGGACCAGAGCTGATTGATTGGTCAACATGGTTAATAGTAGTGGAGAAACCAGACGGTTCGACAGAGAGAGCAGGCTGGTGGACAAGATTAATCCTGTGAGGTCCTAAAGTGACATAAGAGCAGAAGTCAATCAATGAAGTGTTATGGTAAATAAAGGTTATTGAGGAATAGATAGGCCTATTGATTGTAACAGGCAGCAGGATCCAAGCCATGGAAGAGGAGGCAGCATGGCAAGGGCCTTCTAAGATTTTATATTATAACCTATTGAAAATCAAGGCAAAGCAAAAGTCTATCCCTATATTATTTTAAGCCTCTGTTCCTAAAATGTTAATTTGTAATTTGTAACACACAGCACTGTAGCCCATGATCGTGATAATGCCAGAGACGCTAGAAACCAGTGTTTTCAGAAATAACACGGTCGTGGTGCGCTCCCGAGTGGCTGATAATTGTAAAATAATTGAGTCTGATACATTGTATAGGTCAGTCGGATACATTATCTCTTTCGTTCAACAGCTCAAATACGGCATCTTCTTATTTATATATCTCGGGAAACTATAGTACAAAAGTTGGGAATTCATTGTGGTAGTTCTGTCCTGCTATTATATTCAACGTGTGCCTTATGATGTCTCGGCTGTCTATGAAAGGGGCCTATTCCTAATGCACTGCCAAGTTCTCCAAAGAATATATTATAAACATTTAAAAAAATATTGTATCAATTTCAGCTAGCAATCATTGTACTAAATGCAATGGTGGAACAAATATGTTTTTTTTTACAATTTCACCAACCATGACTAAAAACTATCAGTATGCATGTCCATTTATAAATAAGCATGGCAAAGCATTGTGCTCTCGACGGGTCAGATTGTAGTGGGTTCATACGATTGATAATTGTCAGTCAGGAGTGCTTGATAGTGACCCCAATCCGCTCTCTACCCTATTTGATTTGGTCTTTTGGAAAATAGAAGTAACGGGTTTCACGTAACTTGCATAGGATATGTATATTATCACACAACTTGTAATACTTCATAGGTGTAACCTCAGAAAAGCAATATATACTCAAATACGAACTAGACCCAGAACCATATGTATAGGTCAAGCCATCAATTTATCCCCACTAACAACGAAACAAAATGTGTATTTCACTAATTTACTTTACTAGCCAATGCAAACGCTTGTATTTTTTCATCTTATGAATATTCAAGTTAATTCCCAGCGTGCAACGCAGCTGTATGCTTGTGTTTGCAAACGCATTCCTAACATGCAGTTAATTATAAATTACGTAAGAGCGTGGAAATAAAACGTGAAAATGTCAAATTCTACACACGATATGCGAAATGTACAGTCCCTAACCATTACCTAAAACGTGAACGCCGTAAAACGGTATAAATACCACACGATGACACCATACTCCCGGCTGGTCCGAACGCAGTGGGAATTACACTTGATTGGTTCAGTCAGTTACAGAATTCCTTGTTTCTTCTCTGCCCCCTCCCACTGTAGACCTTGACTAGCCTTTTGCTTTGGCAATAATTATTGTTACGTTACCACTATAAAAACACATTAAATAGCGTATGAAAAGCATATTAACTCATACTAGGAGCATTATCCAATATTTTGCCTTCTGCAATCTCTTCTGTCTAAGGTCCTTTGGTCTGTCCAGCACAAACTGTGCGTACCACTATTTAAAAAGGATGTATTTGCTTTTACAAGAAAACATGAATTGGACGGACAGGTAGCTCATCTTTTACAGGGGTAATTTTAGCTTTCCAAAGTGGCCTTAACCCCCAATCCCCCTCTATTACCATATACAATGAGTTGAACCAATGTTTCACTACATTTAACACAAGTGATCAACAATACATACATAACTAGACAAAAGTTATTGTCAAATGAAAACAACGTACTGTGTGTACAAAGGCGAAGCGTGTACAGTGCCTTGGAAATGTATTCATAACCCTTGGATTTCGTCACATTTTAATGTTACAAAGTTGATTTAAAATTGATTTAATTGTCAACAATCTTCATAAAATACTCTTTAATGTTAAAGTGGAAGGCATTTCATATTTTTTAAAGATTAATAGAAATTAAATAACTAAAATATAGTCGTTGAATAAGTAATCAGGTCCCTGAGTCAATACATGTTAGAAACATCTTTGGCAGCAATTACAGCTGTGAGCCTTCTTAGGTAAACCTCTAAGGGTGGGTTACACCAACATGGATTAATTTAAACTGGGTTAAATCAAGGTTAATCTATTAATCATGTTGCATCAAATGTTAAACTTAGTTTTAAATTAATCCTAGTTAAATTAGTTTTCACTTTAAACCTAGATACATTTTACACCTGTTGCTCAATAAAAAAAAAAGTATATACATTTAGATTGGAGATGAATTCTAAACTGCCACTTGATATGGTTTAACCGCTAAAACGGCAGCATATATACTGTGGAGAGACCAAAACGACTGAGTTCCTCAGAGAATAATTAGAGACAGGTTAAATCCTGTTGAATTTTATGATAATGATGAGTTTTCAAGGAGATACTGCTTCTCCAAGGACTCTGTAATGCAACTGGAAAGAAAGTTTGGAACAACCATGAAGCATGTGAGTGATAGGAATGCAGCTGTACCCCCACTACTTCAGCTCCTGGTGGCCCTACGGATCTAACTTTATGTTTCCAGATGGTGGATGGGGACCTTTTTGGACTCCACAAGTCAACCGTCTGCAGGATTGTAGTCAGAGTGTCCAGTGCTATTGCCGGTCTGAAGAATCAGTACATAAGGTTCAATCCTACAGAGTAAACAGACACCTGAAGAGAGAGAATACAACACATCTCATATCCTGGCAAGATGTCTCAGAGTGTTTTTGAGTGTGGAAAAAAAAGATTACAGTGCCTACAAGAGGGGCTCCGCACGAAGATGGACACTTCACTGACAATCATTATTGCAGTGGCAGTTCTGTATAACTTTGGCAGGTGAGTGAGGAGGACCTACCTGAGGAATTTAAATTAATAAAACTTAAGTGGTGCAAAAAAATCTCAGCTGAATTATAAACCTAGATTTACAATACCTACATTAATAGCTCTAATCATAGATTAACTTAAACCATGTGGGTGCAACCCACCCTAAAAGCTTTATACAACTGCATTGTGCAACATTAGTCCATTATTACACTGAACAGAAATATAAATGAAGCATGTAAAGTGTTGGTCCCATGTTTCATGAGCTAAATTAAAAGATCCCAGAAATGTTCCATAAGCACAAATAGCTTATTTCTCAAAAATGTTGTGCACAAATTTGTTTACATCCCTGTTAGTGAGCATTTCTCCTTAGCCAAAATAATCCATCCACCTGACAGGTGTGGCATATCAAGAAGCTGATTAAATAGCATGATCATTACAGAGGTGCACTTTGTGCTGGGGACAATAAAAGTCCACTCTAAAATGTGCCGATTTGTCACACAACACAATGCCACAGATGTCTCAAGTTCTGAGGGAGCGTGCAATTGGCATGCTAACTGCTGGAATGTCCACCAGAGCTGTTGCCAGAGAATTTAATGTTAATTTATCTACCATAAACCGCCTCCAACGTCATTTTAGACCCAGTGTAACCACGCCAGCCTAGGACCTCCACATCCGGCTTCTTCCCCTGCTGGATTGTCTTAGACCAGCTACCCAGACAGCTGATGAAACCGTGGGTTTGCACAACCAAATAATTTCTGCACAAACTGTCAGAAACCGTCATAGAGAGACCGTTACAAGATCCTGAGGCCCATTGTCGTGCCATTCATCACCACCAACACCTCACGTTTCAGCATGATAATGCACGGCCCTATGTCACAAGGATCTGTCCACAATTCCTTGAAGCTAAAAATGTCCGTTCTTCCATGACCTGCATATTCACCAGACATGTCACTCATTGAGCATGTTTGGGATGCTCTGGTTCGACGTGTACGACAGCATGTTCCAGTTCCCACCAATATCCAGCAACTTCGCACAGACATTGAAGAGAGGTGGGACAACATTCCACAGGCCACAATCAACAGCCTGATCAACTCTATGCAAAGGATATGTCACACTGAAGGAGTCAAATTGTGGTCAAGTTTCAAGTTATGTCCCATGCACAAGTACAGTGAAATGCCTTTCTTGCAAACTCAAAACCCAACAATTCAATAATCAATAACGTAATAGTAGAAGAAGAAAAAAAACATGAGAAATAATTACACAATATGTAAGTAAACATACTATGTACAGGAACAGTTACAATACAATATTTACAATGTGCAGGGATACCGGAGTGATGGAGGTAGATATGTATAGGGGTAAGGTGACTAGACAACAGGATGTAAGATAAACAGAGTAGCAGCAGCTTGTATGTGAGTGGGTGTGTGTGTACAGTCAGTATAAATGTATGTGCATATTATGTGTGAGTGATCAGATGATCGAGTGTGTGTGTGTGTGTGTGCATAGAGACAGTGCAAAAATAAAAAGGTAAATAAAGGTCAATAAAGTTATATGGTTAACTCAGTCCATGTAGCTATTTTGTTAGCTATTTATCAGTCGTATTGCTTGGGGATAGAAGTACGTTCATCTCTAGGAGACAGAACGCGTCTCCTTCCTGAGCGGTATGACGGCTGCGTGGTCCCATGGTGTTTATACTTGCGTACTATTGTTTGTACAGATGAACGTGGTAACTTCAGGCATTTGGAAATTGCTCCCAAGGATGAACCAGACTTGTGGAGGTCTACAATTCTTTTTCTGATGTCTTAGCCGAATTCTTTTGATTTTCCCATGATGTCAAGCTAAGAGGCACTGAGTTTGAAGGTAGGCCTTGAAATACATTAACAGGTACAACTCCAATTGACTCAAATGATGTCAATTAGCCTATCAGAAGCTTCTAAAGCCATGACATTTTCAGGAATTTTCCAAGCTGTTTAAAGGCACAGTCAATTTAGTGTATGTAAACTTCTGACACACTGGAATTGTGATACAGTGAATGATAAGTGAACTAATCTGTCTGTAAACAATTGTTGGAAAAATTACTTGTGTCATGCACAAAGTAGATGACCTAATCGACTTGCCAAAACTTTAGTTTGTTAACAAGAAATGTGTGGAGTGGTTGAAAAACAAGTTTTTATGACTCCAACCTAAGTGTATGTAAACTTCCGACTTCAACTGTACACCATCACAATAAATCCATTATTTATTTTCATCATATGAAGAACATGTATTTCAGAAGAAGAGAATATGAGTTGGCCTACTGTATGTTATCTGGCTATGCGCCATGTCATAGGTTTGTTCATTTAGCAGACAATATACTGTATCCTTATGAGTGTCACATCTGCTCCTCCTCTCCTGCTCATCCTGTGTCTCCTTGACCTGCCGATACTCCCCCAGCACTCTATCCCTCTCTCTGTGTGTGGTTGTGTGGGCGGAGACAGGTGTGCTGGAGTCAGAGCAGATCCCCACCAGCTGCAACCTGTTCCATAATCAAGACCTCTACAAATACTCAGCCCTGCCACTTCAATACTGCCAAGTTGTAATCTCTGCTCAGTCAGTCTACGCGTCTAGCCGTTTGTTACTATTAGATCCTGTTTTCCTCTCCGCTACAGTTCCGCCGCTCTGACTCTGGTCCCTGTCTCCAAATCAACGAGGCAGGTAGCCTAGTGGTTAGAGCGTTGGACTAGTAACCGAAAGGTCGCAAGATCAAATCCCCCAGCTGACAAGGTAAAAATCTGGCGTTCTGCCCCTGAACAAGGCAGTTAACCCACTGTTCCTGGGCCGTCATTGTAAATAAGAATTTGTTCTTAACTGACTTGCATAGATAAATAAAGGTAAAAAAATAAATAAAATCCTGCTACTCTGTCCTGGATTCCCCACTCTACTACTCCCTTGGATTCCCCTCCGGATCTGCTTACCCTGTCCCAACCACTCTCGCTCCTGCCTAAACCTGGTTTCCTGCAACCCACCTGAGTTTCCCCTGACCTGCACTCCATCTCCCCCTGTGTTTCAATAAATACCTTGGTTACTTCATCCCAGTCTGCACTTGGGTTCCCCTGTTCCACTACATGTAACAATGAGTCCTGTGCCATTATTTTATATCATATGATTTTACAGTAAGAAGAATACAATTGAACTTAGCTGAATAAAATAAATTAGAAATTTTTCCCAATCCGGAGCGAGAGTGCTCTCATATGATGTGGCTATGTTGAGCCTAAAAGGGTTAATTTGAAAAATAGGTCCTATAAACTAGATTTGGGAACTTTAGTTGATACTTGAACTTTAGCCTGACCTCACTAATGCTCTTGTAGCTGAATGGAAGTCCCAGCAGCAATGTTCCAACATCTAGTGGAAACCCTTCCCAGAAGAGTGGAGGCTGTAATCGCAGCAAAGAGGGGGACCAACGCCATATTAATGCACATGATTTTGGAATGAGATGTTCAACGAGCAGGTGTCCACATACCTTTGGTCATGTAGTGAATGTCTTTTGATTTCTAAGACATTCTAAGGTTTGTATCATTATCAACTAAAGGTCCCAAATAACTCTAAATCTAGTTTATAGGACCTATTTTTCAAATGATCACATTTAGACTCAAAGTTGGAAGCACATAATTGTCTAGAATGTCATTGTATGCTGTAGCATTAAGATTTCCCTTCACTGGAATTAAGGGGCCAAGACCGAACCATGAAAAACAGCCCCAGACCTTTATTCCTCCTCCACCAAACGTTAAAGTTGGCACTATGCATTGGAGCAGGTAGAGTTCTCCTGGCATCCGCCAAACCCAGATTTGTTCATCTGACTTTCAAATGGTGAAGCGTGATTCATCACACCAGAGAACGCGTTTCCACTGCTCCAAAGTCCAATTGCGGCGAGCTTTACACCACTCCAGCCGACACTTGGCACTGCGCATGGTGATCTTATGCTTGTGTGCGGCTGATCGGCCTTGAAAATCCATTTCACAAAGCTCCCGATTAACAGTTTTTGTGCTGACATTGCTTCCAAAGGCAGTTTGGAAATTGGTAGTGAGTGTTGCAACTGAGGACAGATTATTTTTACGCAGTACAGGCTTCAGGGCTCATTGGTCCCCTTCTGTGAGCTTGTGTGGCCTAATACTTTGCAGCTGAGCCGTTGTTGCTCCTAGACATTTCCACTACACAAGAACAGCACTTACAGTTGACCGGGGCAGCTCTAGTAGGGTGACATTTTATGAACTGACTTGTTGGAAGGGTGGCATCCTATGACAGTACCATGTTGAAAGTCACTGAGCTCTTCAGCAAGGCCATTCTAATGTCAATGTTTGTCTATGGGGATTGCATGGTTGTGTGCTTGATTTTATATGCCTGTCATTAACGGGTGTGGCTGAAATAGACAAGGGGTGTCCAAATACGTTTGTATATATAGTGTATATGGGCTGCATGATGCGACTATAGGCTATCGATGATTTGAGACAGTCAATTTTACTTCGGTTCCTGAAGTAAAATTAGTTTTAAATTGGATATTTGGTTTTTCTCTGATCAATAGAAAAACAAAAAGGTATAGTCTGAATCAGCTGAGGATGGAGAACAATTCACACTTTTTATTTAAAAACAAATTGAAGATTGAAAAAAAAAGAGAAATTCACACAAAAAAGTGTGAATTGTTTTCCATCCTCCCCCGATTCAGAATATACATACTTGTTGTACAACCGACTAGGTATCCCCCTTTCCCTTTCCATGTTTTGCTATTGATGAGAGAAATCCGAATATCCAATTTAAAACGGACTTTACCTCCGTGCCGCCAGAACCATATTTTTGGGGGTGGATTATCCGTTTAACTATCTAGCTAACAACATACAAGAGCAACACTACAAATTACTTACGTGTGAAATGTTTAAAGCAACCAACATCATTCATTTTTGCTCGGAACCTCATCTTCAATGTTATTCTTACTGACATAAATACTTAGTTGCGACGTTCTATTTGGCCCGCCAAGCCAATGGTTCGTCTCCGTTATACGTCCCCTGAAAAACAAGTATTTTGCCTTTTTAGTTCTGCTTTCATTTGGCTGTACTGACATTCTCAGTAAATCCTCAAGATAGCGCTCGGGTTGTTTTTCTTCCAGAAAGGAATCCATGAGTCGAATAGAGCATCTGCATGAAACGGAATATATAAACTTTATACAATTTGATACCGTTCAGAGTACTTTTTTGGATATTCCCAAACTGGATTTTATTTTGCACGCATTTATTTGAATTGCAGCATTTGACAGGTTAAAATGTTTAGATAATAATGTAGAAAATGGTCTAGATTGAATACAATTTTGGTAGGCCTAAAATCACAAACAGCATCATCAACTTGTTATATTTGTATCAATCCTACTTGTGGCTTGCCCACTTTTCCTCCGTCATGTTTTAGGTAGGTGGTAACACTTTATAATAACTTTCAGGAAAATCTAGGCATATTTATAGCCTAGAGTAGGCTTACATAATAGGCCTATTAATAAACAAGTATTTAATTCTTTGTTACAGTTTATGGACATATTAAACCATTTAAAAATATTGCATAAGAATGAATAGTCCAACATAAAATGTAATAATCCATAACACATTTTTAACATTTTACAATTGCTTATTCTTGAAACCTATTTAAAAAAAAATAACAAATAGTTATATGTTATTTAGATTGTTTAATACAAAACCTGTAAAGTAGACAGCTAAACTAATAGGCTAGTAGACATATTAAGGACCAGTGCAAAAAAAGTGGGATTTTCCTGTATTATACAGTTGAAGTCGAAAGTTTACATACACCTTAGCCAAATACATTTAAACTCAGTTTTTCACAATTCGTGACATTTAATCCTAGTAAAAATTCCCTGTCTCAGTTAGGATCACCACTTTATTTTAAGAATGTGAAATGTCAGAATAATAGTAGAGAGAATGATTTATTTCAGCTTTTATTTCTTTCATCACATTCCCAGTGGGTCAGAAGTTTACATACACTCAATTAGTATTTGGTAGCATTGCCTTTAAATTGTTTAACTTGGGTCAAACGTTTTGGGTAGCCTTCCACTAGCTTCCCACAATAAGTTGGGGGACTTTTGGCCCATTCCTCCTGACAGAGCTGGTGTAACTGAGTCAGGTTTGTAGGTCTCCTTGCTCGCACACGCTTTTTCAGTTCTGCCCACAAATGTTCTATTCGATTGAGGTCAGGGCTTTGTGATGGCCACTCCAATACCTTGACTTTGTTGTCCTTAAGCTATTTTGCCACAACTTTAGAAGTATGCTTGGGGTCATTGTCCATTTGGAAGAGCCATTTGCAACCAAGCTTTAACTTCCTGACTGATGTCTTGAGATGTTGCCTCAATATATCCACATAAATCTCCTTCCTCATGATGCCATCTATTTTGTGAAGTGCACCAGTCCCTCCTGCAGCAAAGCACCCCCCACAACATGATGCTGCCACCCCCGTGCTTCACGGCTGGGATGGTGTTCTTTGGCTTGCAAGCCTCCCCCTTTTTCCTCCAAACATAATGATGGTCATTATGGCCAAACAGTTCTATTTTTGTTTCGTCATACCAGAGGACATTTCTCCAAAAGTACAATATTTTTCCCCATGTGCAGTTGCAAACCGTAGTCTGGCTTTTTTTTACGGTGGTTTTGGATCAGTGGCTTCTTCCTTGCTGAGCGGCTTTTCAGGTTATGTCGATATAGGACTCGCTTTTTACTGTGGATATAGATTATTTTGTACCTGTTTCCTCCAGCATCTTCACAAGGTCCTTTGCTGTTGTTCTGGGATTGATTAGCACTTTTCGCACCAAAGTACGTTCATCTCTAGGAGATAGAAGGCGTCTCCTTCCTGAGCGGTATGACGGCTGCGTGGTCCCATGGTGTTTATACTTGCGTACTATTGTTTGTACAGATGAATTTTCCAAGATTTTTAAAGACACAGTCAAGTTAGTGTATGTTAACTTCTGACACACTGGAATTGTGATACAGTGAATTATAAGTGAAATAATCTGTCTGTAAACAATTGTTGGAAAAAATACTTGTGTCATGCACAAAGTAGATGTCCTAACCGACTTGCCAAAACTATAGTTTGTTAATTAACAAGAAATTTGTGGAATGGTTGAAAAACGAGTTTTTATGACTCCAACCTAAGTGTATGTAAACTTCAGACTTCAACTATATATATTTTCACACTATAAGGTTGAAATAATACTGAGACATTTTGAAAATGATGATAATACCCTTTATTGTAAGAGCTGTTTGAAAAGATCACCTGAAATTTGAAAAGATCACCTGAAATTTCAGCCTGTTTGGGTGGGATGGAGTATTGGCCTGCCTGGTGACATCACCAGGTAGTAAATTAGTTAAGAGAACAATTAGAAAGAGAGTTCCAAACCTCTCTGCCAATAACAGCAAGTTTTCAGTCTTCCCCTCCCTACTCCCTGACTTGCAAAATTCTTGCTTGAGAAATTGCTCTTTGCTAAGATGCTATTTTTGGTTCTTTTTGACAATTTTAATAGAACACAACCACAGTAAGGTACTTAATTGTTGACCAGATATTATTTTATATTTTGATGAAAACGACTGCATTGGACCTTTAAAATACATGTGTCATACAATAAAATCGTTATCATTCATATTAAATTGTCCATTTCATAATGGTTTCCTGCATATGGAAGGAGATAGGAACGGAGAGGAAGGGGACGATCTATCTCCCCTCCTTTCTCCCTCCCTCTGATAGGATGCTAGAGCGCAGAAGTCATTTTAGCAACGAGATGTGCAGGCAAGCTTGCACAAGGACGGTGAGGCAAGAGCACCGAGGACGCGCATCTCATGTGGAGGTTTGATCGGAGGGGCCTGATTTGAGGAGGTATTTCGGAGTTCTAAATTTGACTCATGAACTATGAAAGAATTTGCGCGCGCGCGTGCTGTCATTGAATTTGGATAATTATGTTTTGCCACAGACATTTATCACTCAGTTGAGATTTCATTGAAAGAATCCGAATCGTGTGTGGGATTGTTATTCTCGACGTGATGGATACAAATGTGTTGGCTGTGTTTAAACTTTTAGTGGTTGGAATTTTGGGTGAGTATTCTAGTGTTTTATTTTATAGGCTATTAGTAGTCGATTGGATAGTTTTCTAGATTATTCAAATATATTACTTCTTAATGATCTAATAGCTATTTTTGTGTTGCCACTGTCTGAAATGGAATCATATAATCGAAAAAATGAATGAAAAAATGCATGACAACATATTAATAACACTCTCAATAATTCTCAGATCATTTTGTTTCAAGACTGCTTTCACTGTTCATTCCATAGCCAATAAGATATTTAAGTTGCATGGCCTATGATCTTTAAAAAGGCTAATAAAAAATATGAAATCAAATTCATCTTGATCAATGACTTCCTCAATTTGATATGATTTCATAATATATTTGATCAAATATAGTCAATCGCCAAATTAACACCACTGTCTCTTGACCCTGGTGGCTATGTAAAATACTGTATGGTAAAATACCACAAGAATTCATAAAACATTGGAAGAATCTTCATACCATTATGCTATTCAGGTAAATTCATGAAAACATGGGTCTTTAAGGGAAGAGGACATTGGATGTCCATTGAAATTAAATGTATTTACATTTTAATTTTTTATTTAACCTTTAACTAGGCAAGTCAGTTAAAAACAAATTCTGATTTACAATGACGGCCTACCCGTCATTGTAAGGGGGTATTCAGCATCTATAATGATATGCAATCATTAACATTTTAATGTTCTTTGCAAATTAATATCTTCACTTATCCCAAGTTCATGTTTATTTTTGGTAACAGATCGTCTAAATGGACTTGGACCCTATAGAATGTGCAATGAAAAATCTGACTTTATTGTCCCAGACCCGAGATTATTTCTCTTTAGGGAGGAATTTTTTTCTGGTTCTCTCACCAGGAGGAGACAGTAACCCATCTCAGAAACCCAAGAGGTTAGATTCAGAGCTGAGGCAGAAAGATTATGGATCAGGGATATACTAAAGTCCCCAAAACTGTCCAGAACTCTCCTGGATACCTGCCATGTAGGCTATGTGCACAGCAAAATAGCCAATGGCCAGTGGAAAATGCAAAGGTTTTGAGATTACTAACCCAAATGGGACATCATGCACACATAATATCCTCAAAAGCTGCATGAGCCCAACTGTCTGGAGCACAGGGGGACTATGATTTATTTGTTGTAAAATGTATTTTAGGAATATTATGTAATTAGATAAGAGCTGCAGCACAAGCAGCACTGCTTCGCTGAGTAAGGTCTGTCTACTTGAATTAGCAGATAGTAATGGTTATAAAGGAGCATCGGAATTCCATAACCAAGGAAAATGCCTTGGGCTCGTCAGCCACAGCTGCTTCCAGTGTAGTTCTGTAAAAAGAATGCATTTCATGCTCGAAAACGACTCTGTAATACAATTCTACTGCTATACATCTACATTTGGTTGGTACTAGCAACCAGACCAGTGGTAATAAAGACTTGCTAGTAGTTATATGTTTCAAAAGTCTTGTCAGTTTCCTTATGTGGATTCACTAAAAGGCCTCTTCTTTTAGCTGCCCTCTCAACAGCTGTGAAAATCCTGTACAAAGCTGTATTAATCTTTCAATGACCTCGTAACATTTTCATACACTCCGTGGGCTCATGAACTTGGCCCCTGGATGGTTATGAAGTCCTCAGCTGGAGCTGTATATAGACTCATGCCTGTCTTGAGGCAAAGTACCACATTGTCAACTTACCTAAATCTCAGTTCTGCAGGTTGTCCAGGTTTTCAAAATGGCTCCTGTATTTGCGTGAGCAGTGTCTTCCATCTTGAGTAGGCACTCAATCAATATCGTGCTCTGTTAGTGGGTCACCGCCTCTGATAATGTAATAGTGCTGAGATCGTGCACTGTTAATGGGTCACCGCCTCTGATAATGTAATAGTGCTGAGATCGTGCACTGTTAATGGGTCACCGCCTCTGATAATGTAATAGTGCTGATGAGTGAAACACCCAGTTGGAACCCAGGCCTCTGGCTTGGCTTCCCACTGTCACAGCAAGAGGGCAGAGTTGGAACCCAGGCCTCTGGCTTGGCTTCCCACTGTCACAGCAAGAGGGCAGAGGTGGAACCCAGGCCTCTGCCTTGGCTTCCCACTGTCACAGCAAGAGGGCAGAGTTGGAACCCAGGCCTCTGGCTTGGCTTCCCACTGTCACAGCAAGAGGGCAGAGTTGGAACCCAGGCCTCTGCCTTGGCTTCCCACTGTCACAGCAAGAGGGCAGAGTTGTGAAGTCCGGGCAATCCTTTCCCAGTGCTCTCTCATCTTCGAACTCCAGCCCTCTTCATTACCGTCGGACCGATCGAAGATAGCGTATCTAATCAGCCAAGGATAGTGTAGAAAGCAGACCTCTGGCTTGGCTTCCCATTGAAACAGCGAGAGGGCAGAGTTGGAACCCAGGCCTCTTTCTTGGCTTCCCATTGTAACAGCAAGAGGGCAGAGTAGGAACCCAGGCCTCTGGCTTGGCTTCCCATTGTAACAGAAAGAGGGCAGAGTTGGAACAGTGTTGTAGATCAGCCATGGATAGTGTAGAAAGCAGAGTGCTGTGTGTGTGTGTGTTTTTGCCTACCTACCTACCTACCTGCCTGCCTGCTTGCCTGTGGCAGCACGCCACATCTGAGACCTCCCAACCACCCCGTAACCTTCCTACTAGTGGTGGATTGGTTCAACCTACCCCGGCTCCCCGAGAGCCCCGCTTACCACCTCCGGAACGTTATGCAGGCGATTCTGGTGCCTGCCGGGCAATCCTTTCCCAGTGCTCTCTCATCTTCGAACTCCAGCCCTCTTCATTACCGTCGGACCGATCGAAGATAGCGTATTTAATCAGCCAAGGATAGTGTAGAAAGCAGAGTGCTGTGTGTGTGTTTTGCCTACCTGCCTGCCTGCCTGCCTGCGCGTGTGTGTGTGTGCGCATCAGCTCTCACACTCCTGAAAATAAGCATGGAACAGATACTGTTCTCATATCTCTCAATAAGCAGACATGTTTAGCATTATTGTCGTCTCCTTACTGATACAGTAGTTTGAATATGTAGGCCAGGAATAAATCCAGGGTTTGTTTAAATGGAATGTGTCTGTGTGATGTGGTAGTGGGGTACACTCTCTTGGATTGTGTGTGCGTCTGGAAGAATACTGTCAGTGTGATTTGAAACTGAGGTGAACCCTAAGTGCCATCTTTCAGACTTCAATATGGGTTTTAAGTACTTAATTTAAGGCTTTTCACAATCAGTGAAGCTTATCCCTGACTCTCCCCTCTTCTGAACTTATCCCAGATGCATTGCGAAAAGTAAGTACGAAAGCAGAAGTGTTGTGTTGACGATAGGTAGGCACTCAGCATTATGACATCATTATTGACAATGGGATGACTTTCTGCTCACAGAAACCAAGAAAAACATTCAAATCTACCAGGATTGCCGCCTTCTTAATGTAGGCAATGCTAGGCATACCTCAAGGGCTGTTGTTGATGTTTGTAAGCAGGAAGTCTGTCACACCCTGATCTGGTTCACCTGCCCTTGTGATTGTCTCCACCCCCTCCAGGTGTCGCTTATTATCCCCGGTGTATATATCCCTGTGTTTCCTGTCTCTCTGTGCCAGTTCGTCTTGTTTGCCAAGTCAACCAGCGGTTTTCCTTGCTCCTATCTTTACCATTTTGTTTCTAGTCCTCCAGGTTTCGACCCTTGCCTGTCCTGACTCCGAACCCGACTGCCTGACCGTTCTGACTACCAGTCTGCCTATCCCCTTGTACTGTTTTGGACTCGCATCTGGTTTCTGACCCCTGCCTGGCCTGACATCGAGACTGCCTATCGTCTGGTACTGTTTGGACTCTGACCTGGTTTATGAACTCTCGCCTGTCCCTGATCTGCCTTTGTTATAATAAATGTCGGAGCTCTACCATCTGCCTCCTGTGTCTGCATTTGGGTCTCGCCTTGTGCCCTTATAGTACAAACTGGCCATGACAGACGAAGCAGACTTGGACTAGCTCCGTCATGTTGTCTCCCTGCAGGGAGCCACCATTGGGAGGTATGAGGAGCTATTTCGGGACCTTTTGGAAGGGCTTTGTTCCCTGACGGAACGCCATGACCAAGGGTTCAAGGCGATAATGGAGCAAATCAGTGGATTAGCCCATAGGCAGCACGCCACATCTGAGACCTCCAACCACCCCGTAACCTTCCTACTAGTGGTGGATTGGTTCAACCTACCCCGGCTCCCCGAGAGCCCCGCTTACCACCTCCGGAACGTTATGCAGGCGATTCTGGTGCCTGCCGGGCAATCCTTTCCCAGTGCTCTCTCATCTTCGAACTCCAGCCCTCTTCATTACCGTCGGACCGATCGAAGATAGCGTATTTAATCAGCCAAGGATAGTGTAGAAAGCAGAGTGCTGTGTGTGTGTTTTGCCTACCTGCCTGCCTGCCTGCCTGCGCGTGTGTGTGCGCATCAGCTCAGCCGTGTCTTTCCTCTCACACTCCTGAAAATAAGCATGGAACAGATACTGTTCTCATATCTCTCAATAAGCAGACATGTTTAGCATTATTGTCGTCTGCTTACTGATACAGTAGTTTGAATATGTAGGCCAGGAATAAATCCAGGGTTTGTTTAAATGGAGTGTGTCTGTGTGATGTGGTAGTGGGGTACACTCTCTTGGATTGTGTGTGCGTCTGGAAGAATACTGTCAGTGTGATTTGAAACTGAGGTGAACCCTCAGTGCCATCTTTCACACCTCAATATGGGTTTTAAGCACTTAAATGGGGTGCTGTGCTGAGTACGTTTTCATGCAAGCTGAACGTTGAGTTCCTATGGAAAGGCATGCAGTGTTTTCTCTGCCTGATTTCAAACTCTATTCTCTCTCTCTCTCACTCACTCACGCACACACACACACTTCTCTCTGTTTCTCTGCCTACACACAGCAGGTCACATGGCCACTTTGGCAGTGGGCTTCCCTCCTGTATGGCAAAAGTCATCTTTGGCAGTGGGCTGCTCTCCTGCATGGCAAAGGTCATCTTTGGCAGTCGGTCACCCTCCTGTATGGCAAGGGTAATTGTCACTGAGACAGATTTGGCAAATGAGCACGGTTTACAGAAATCGTAACTTTCCTTTACTTAATTCTTGTGCTGTGATTTACTAGTTTCAAGTTCAAGTTTTAATGTTACGTGCTCAAGTACAGTGAAATTCCTTTATTACAAGCTCCCCACAATGCCGTAATCAATAACGTAAAACAAAAAATAACAAGGTAGAACAAAATAATAAATAATATGTTTCTTGAATTGAATGTCTTAGAAATAAGATTGGGAGAAAATCTAAATAAAACCTTAATTTAACAAGAAATCCAAGCAACTTCAATTTGGTTCCCCTGTCCTTGTGATTGTCTCCACCCCCTCCAGGTGTCGCTTATTATCCCCAGTGTATATATCCCTGTGTTTCCTGTCTCCCTTGGCCTCCAGAACAGCCTGAATTCTTTGGGGAATGGAAACGTTGCTCAGTTGGTATCAAGGGACCTAATGTGTGCCAAGAAAACATTCCCCACACCATTACAGCACCGCCACCAACCTGTACCGTTGACCCCAGGCAGGGTGGGGCCATGGACTCAGGCTGCTTATGCCAAATCCTGACTCTGCCATCAGCATGATTCAACAGGAACTGGAATTCGTCGGACCAGGCAATGTTTTTCCACTCCTCAATTGTCCAGTGGAGTCGCTTCTTGTTTCTAGCTGATAGGAGTGGAACCCGGTGCGGTCTTCTGCTGCAATAGCCCATCCGTGACAAGAACCGACGAGTTGTGCGTTCCGAGATGTTGATCTGCACACCACTGTTGTACTGCGCTGTTTGTGGTCCGCCTGTTAGCTTGCACCATTCTTGCCATTCTCCTTTGACCTCTCATCAACGAGCTGTTTTTGCCCACAGAACTGCCGCTGACGGGATGTTTTTTGGTTGTCGCTCCATTCTCGGTAAACCCTAGACACTGTCATGTATGAAAATCCCGGAGGCCGGCCGTTTCTGAGATACTGGAACCGGCGCGCCTGGCACCGGCGATCATACCACGCTCAAAGTCGCTTAGGTCAATCGTTTTGCCCATTGTAACGTTCAATTGAATAGTAACTGAATTTCTCGATGCCTGTCTGCCTGCTTTATATAGCAAGCCACGGCCACCTGACTCACTGTCTGTAGGAGCTAACCATTTTTGTGAACGGGGTGGCATACCTAATAAACTGCCAAATGAGTGTATATGCTGGTTCTCATGGAAACCATAGCCTTGCCAAGCTAAACTGTATCCATTCTTCCTAAAGTAGTTTATTTTGACTTTCGGCCCCTTGTACTTCAAAACTGTTGCTGGATTTAATGCAACTGCTAGAATGCCAATGGTATTAAATGTTTTAATCAACTTACTGAAGATCATGTGCTAATAGACTGCCAAGCAATGCCAGTGTTTGTAAAAATATCTGTCCTAAATATTATGTGTTTTGAGAGAACTGAAGGCAGAGAGAGGCTGGAGGATATAATTTCATTTTTTTCATGAATTAATAGGGATCGGATCCCGCTAGCGGGATCAATTTTGACAACATCCGGTGAAATTGCAGAGCGCCAAATTCAAATAAATAAATCGTCATATTAAACATTCATGAAAATACAAGTGTTATACATCATTCAAAAGCTTAGAATCTTGGCAATCTAACTGCTTTGTCCGATTTACAGTAGACTTTACGGCGAAAGCATAACATTTGATTGTCTGAGGACAGCGCCCCACTACAACATATTTTTCAAACCAGCACAGGTGTCACAAAATCAAATATAGCGATAAAATAAATCACTTACCTTTGAAGATCTTCCTCTGTTTGCAATCCCAAGGGTCCCAGCTACACAAAGAATGGCTGTTTTGTTCGATGAAGTCCTTCTTTACATCCCAAAAAAGACAGTTTAGTTGGCACCATCGATTTCTGTAATCCACTCGTTCAACATGCAGACAAAGGAATCCAAAAGGTTACCGGTAAAGTTCATCCAAACAAGTGAAACAATGTTTCTAATTAATCCTCAGGTAGTCTAATATCTAAATAAATGATCATATTTAAGACGAAGAATAGTATGTTCAATAGGGAAGAGAAATAACGCAGAGCGCGCACCTCATTCACGCGCGCCGAAACACCTTAGTCCTAATAATGCACGCCTTGGAAAAACTACAATTTCTTGTTTGTTTTTCAAAAAAACAAGCCTGAAACCTTGTATAAAGACTGTTCACGTCTAGTGGAAGCCATAGGAACTGCAATCTAGGACTATTTTCTTGTATAGTCAATAGGCACTCATTGGAAAGACCTGTGACCTCCAAAAAATAAAATCAGGATGGATTTTCCTCGGGTGTTCGCCTGCCATATCAGTTCTGTTATACTCACAGACATTATTTTAACAGTGTTAGAAACTTCAGAGTGTTTTCTATCCAATACTGTATGCATATCCTAGCTTCTGGGCCTGAGCAACAGGCAGTTTACTTTGGGCATGTCAGACAGGCGGAAATTCAGGATACTGCCCCTAGCCCTAAGAAGTTAAATAGTTGTGAACAGCAGGGACTATCAACTAAATGCCTCAGTGACTTTTCCCCACTGTTTTTCTTTCTTTCCCCCGTATTGGAATGAGTTTATATTTCAAAGGCCTTGGTTAAATGGCTCAGAGGCTTCCGCTCCAGCCAATTCACCATGTCGTCATCTTAAGATTCGTTATCTGTAACTAACAGTCTGCATTGGTAATATTGACTGATCCTAGTGATGACACACACCCATCTTCAGCTGTTACTGTCCGGTATCATGTTTCAGAAACATCCTCATCACGTTCAAGCAACTTTGACAAATGGAACATTCTCAGAACACTTCCAACCTAAGTAGATGTTAGAGGGAAATTATCATTATGTTAGTCAAAACATGTTTTTAAGCCAAAACAGAGAAAAAAACACCTCCAATATTTTGTCAGATTTAGATTGAGACATCTGTTTACACGTGTTCCGTTGTCCACACTCCCCACAGTAACTTTCCTCCTCCGAACCGTTGGAATGCGTTAATGCTATAGCCTCTTTGGAAAGTCCCTCCATGGAGTGACCGTCCCTCACATGATTTAATTCAGGTTCTCTCTTTCCCCAGGCTATGCAGCGTTTATTTCTGTCTCTCTTCATCTTGGCCACCCATGACAACCCCTTCCTGCTTTTGTTTGCCAAGTGCAGAGAGCCTTGTCCGCTTTTCCTCAGTCGCCTTTTCCCCTCCTTTTTTTTTGTCCAATCCCCCAGGGCCAGTGTCACAATCCCACATGGAACCTTCCCCTCAGACCTCGGATTGAGAGTGTTGTGCCAAATCATCACAACATCCATGCAATCTTGAGCTTTTGTCAATTGGTCCACTTAGTGTTTCATCCCCTCAGTCTAAGCTGAAGTCGGGCACAAGGTGGGCAAATATTTCAGAGCTTCTGGGATAAATGGAATGTATGTATTAGCAGTTAGCAATTAAGAATTATAATTTTTTTAAATGTAATTTTGTTCATTATTTAGGTGACTGAGTTTTAGACGAATGACTGGGGGCCTTCAAAGGAATTTGTGGTTAAGTTATTACATGTGGTCACATCTTCCCAGTTTCATTTCAGTAAATTTGATTGAGTTTACTTCAAATATCACGCCCACCATGCTCAGAGGTACATTTTCTATTTGGGCTGATGCCTGATGCCTTCCCCCATAGTGTAATGGCCTTATTGAAATATGAATTATGTTGTCGAAGGGATTAGTTGTGTCTGAGAAAAATAATCAAAGTGCTTTGGTCAAAGCCTGTTTAAGGTGTAGATCATCTAAGAAAAAGATTACATTAATGTTGGAGATTTATTTTACTGTTCGTCTTGAATTAGTTATATAATCTTTTGCAGCAATGGGTTTTGTATCTAATCAGTGGTCAAAACTGGTTGCAATGATGTCTTTATGATGTATTTTAAGACTTCAAGGTCAGGTTATATACTGCTTGTATAAGGATAAAAACCATAATGTCTTTCCCATGATGTCTTGATCTCACCATGGGAAAAGCATCTTTACCTGGTTGTAACAGAGACCAGTTTGTTCTAATCTAGTTATGTGGCAAACCGGTAATTTCAACGTTCTCTTGACAGACTAAATGACGGGATCCCAAGTGCAATAAATAAGACAGGCCTGGTAACATTGCTACACCACTCTGGTAGCTTTTTCTTTTTTTATACTCCCCCATTAGGGCTCTATACACAATAGCATGGCAATGAAAAATGTTTTGCTTTTTAAAGTATCTGACTTTAAACACAGAACAGTACTTAAAGGGCAACTCCACCACTTTTCAATCTCATCAAATCAAATCAAATCAAATCAAATCAAATCAAATCAAATTTTATTTGTCACATACACATGGTTAGCAGATGTTAATGCGAGTGTAGCGAAATGCTTGTGCTTCTAGTTCCGACCATGCAGTAGTATCTAACAAGTAATCTAACAAATTCACAACAACTACCTTATACACACAAGAGTAAAGGAATGAATACGAGTATGTACATATAAATATATGGATGAGCGATGGCTGACCGGCATAGGCAAGATGCAGTAGATGGTATGGAGTACAGTATATACACATATATATGAGATGAGTAATGTAGGATATGTAAACATTATATAAATGGCATTGTTTAAAGTGGCTAGTGATACATTATTTCATCCAATTATAATTATTAAAGTGGCTAGAGATTTGGGTCGATGACCGAACGGCATAGGCAAGATACAGTAGATGGTTTAGAGTACAGTGTATACATTTGATATGAGTATGTCGGATACGTAAACATTATATACAAAATTGTTTAAAGTGGCTAGTGATACATTTGTTACATCCAATTCCTATGTATAAAGTGGCTAGAGATTTAAGTCAGTATGTTGGCAGCAGCCACTCAATGTTAGTGATGGCTGTTTAACAGTCTGATGGCCTTGAGGTAGAAGCTGTTTTTCAGTCTCTCGGTCCCAGCTTTGATGCACCTGTACTGACCTCGCCTTCTGGATGATAGCGGGGTGAACAGGCAGTGGCTCGGGTGGTTGTTGTCCTTGATGATCTTTGGCCTTTCTGTGACATCGGGTGGTGTAGGTGTCCTGGAGGGCAGGTAGTTTAACCCGGTGATGCGTTGTGCAGTCCTCACTACCCTCTGGAGAGCCTTACGGTTGTGGGCGGAGCAGTTGCCGTACCAGGCGGTGATACAGCCCGACAGGATGCTCTCGATTGTGCATCTGTAAAAGTTTGTGAGTGATTTTGGTGACAAGCCAAATTTCTTCAGCCTCCTGAGGTTGAAGAGGCGCTGTTGCGCCTTCTTTACCACGCTGTCTGTGTGGGTGGACCAATTCAGTTTGTCCGTGATGTGTACGCCGAGGAACTTAAAACTTTCCACCTTCTCCACTACTGTCCCCTCGATGTGGATAGGGGTGCTCCCTCTCCTGTTTCCTGAAGTCCACGATCATCTCCTTTGTTTTGTTGACATTGAGTGAGAGGTTATTTTCCTGACACCACACTCCGAGGGCCCTCACCTCCTCTCTGTAGGCCGTCCTCGTTGTTGGTAATCAAGCCTACCACTGTAGTGTCGTCAGCAAACTTGATGATTGAGTTGGATGCGTGCTTGGCCACGCAGTCATGGGTAAACAGGGAGTACAGGAGAGGGCTGAGAACGCACCCTTGTGGGGCCCCAGTGTTGAGGATCAGCGGGGTGGAGATGTTGTTTCCTACCCTCACCACCTGGGACCGGCCCGTCAGGAAGTCCAGGACCCAGTTGCACAGGGCTGGGTCGAGACCCAGGGTCTCGAGCTTAATGACGAGCTTGGAGGGAACTATGGTGTTAAATGCTGAGCTGTAGTCGATGAACAGCATTCTTACATAAGTATTCCTCTTGTCCAGATGGGTTAGGGCAGTATGCAGTGTGATTGCGATTGCGTCGTCTGTGGACCTATTGGGACGGTAAGCAAATTGGAGTGGGTCCAGGGTGTCTGGCAGGATGGAGGTGATATGATCCTTGACTAATCTCTCAAAGCACTTCATGATGACGGAAGTGAGTGCTACGGGCGATAGTCATTTAGCTCAGTCACCTTAGCTTTCTTGGGAACAGGAACAATGGTGGCCCTCTTGAAGCATGTGGGAACAGCAGACTGGGATAGGGACTGATTGAATATGTCCGTAAACACACCAGCCAGCTGGTCTCGCATGCTCTGAGGACACGCCAGGGATGCCATCTGGGCCGGCAGCCTTGCGAGGGTTAACACATTTAAATGTTTTTCTCACATTGGCTGCGGTGAAGGTGATCCCGCAGGTTTTGGTAGCGGGCCGTGTCGGTGGCACTGTATTGTCCTCAAAGCGAGCAAAGAAGTTGTTTAGTTTGTCTGGGAGCAGGGCGTCATGGTCCGTGACGGGCTGGTTTTCTTTTTGTAGTCCGTGATTGACTGTAGACCCTGCCACATTCCTCTTGTGTCTGAGCCATTGAATTGTGACTCTACTTTGTCTCTATATTGACGCTTAGCTTGTTTGATTGCCTTGCGGAGGGAGTAGCTGCACTGTTTGTATTCAGTCATGTTTCCGGTAGCCTTTACCTGGTTAAAGCAGTGGTTCGCGCTTTCAGTTTTGCGCGAATGCTGCCATCAATCCATGGTTTCTGGTTGGGGAAGGTTTTGATATTTGCTATGGGTACAACATCACCAATGCATTTGCTAATAAACTCGCTCACGAATCAGCGTATACATCAATGTTGTTGTCAGATGCTATCCGGAACATATCCCAGTCCACGTGCTCGAAGCAATCTTGCAGCATGGAATCAGATTGGTCGGACCAGCGTTGAACAGACCTGAGAACGGGCGTTTCCTGTTTTAGTTTCTGTTTGTAGGCTGGGAGCAACAAAATGGAGTCATGGTCAGACTTGCCGAAAGGAGGGCGGAGAATAGCCTTGTATGCATCACGGAAGTTGGAATAACAGTGGTCCAGGATTTTACCAGCCCGGGTGGCACATTCGATATGCTGGTAAAATTTCAGAGCCTTGCTCTTAAATTAGCCTTATTAAAATCCCCAGCCACAATAAATGCAGCCTCAGGATATGTGGTTTCCAGTTTACATAGAGTCCGATGAATTTCTTTCAGTGCCGTCGATGTATCAGCTTGAGGGGGGATGTACACGGCTGTGATTATAATCGAAGAGAATTCTCTTGGTAGATAATGCGGTCTGCATTTGATTGTAAGGAATTCTATGTCAGGTGAACAAAAGGACTTGAGTTCCTGTATGTTGTTATGATCACACCACGTCTCGTTAATCATAAGACACACACCCCGCCCTTCTTCTTACCAGAGAGATGTTTGTTTCTGTCGGTAGCGATGCGTGGAGAAACCAGGTGGCTGTACCGACTCTGATAACGTGTCCTGAGTGAGCCATGTTTCCGTGAAGCAAAGAACGTTGCAGTCTCGAATGTCTCTCTGAAAGGCAACCCTCGATCGGATTCGTCTACTTTGTTGTCAAGAGACTGTACATTGGCGATTAAAATACTCGGGAGAGGTGCACGATGCGCCCGTCGACGTAGCTTGACCAAAAGACCGGCGCGTTTCCCTCTTCTCCGGCGCCGCCGTTGTTTTGAGTAGCCACGTGCTATCCAGTCTGTTGTTGTGTTTGGGTTAACGAAAGGAGAATCCTCTTTGGGAAAGTCGTATTCCTGGTCGTAATGTTGGTAAGTTGACGTTGCTCTTATATCCAATAGTTCCTCCCGGTTGTATGTAATAAAACTTAATATTTTCCGGGGTAACAATGTAAGAAGTAATACATAAAAAAACAAAATACTGCATGGTTTCCTGAGAACGTGAAGCGAGGCTGCCATCTCTGTCGGCGCCGGAAGTATCTCCAGCACAATACCAGTGTCACAATACCAGTGTCTACATACAGATGTAGGATCTTAATTTGATCACCTTGCTGCAGGAGAACTGTCCTGCAATTCATGAAATGTAAAATTTAAAATTCCACGTTGAAATTTTAGACTTGAAAAATGTATCAACCCGATGATGATGATAATAATAATAATGTATGACACTTAGCAGACAATTTTATCTAAAGTATTTAGCTTAGTAAGGCAACAGAAAGGTAAGTACATAACAGAAATAACATGTATTGCAATAGAAATAGTAAAGTATTTAAACATATAATCTGGATTGATGCCATGCCACACTGGCTGTGTTCACACAGGCAGCCCAATTCTGGCCTTTTGACCAATCAGATCAGCTATTTTGCTCAAAATTGGGCAAAATATCAGAATTGGGCTGCCTGTGTAAACGCAGCCACTGTCCACACTCAGTTTTACATGTGACCCTTATCAGATTTGCTTGTTCACACTGATATAGCCTCTAAAATAGCCACACAATAAAACACTTCAGGATTGAAAACAACATGAGAAGAAAATTGGAACTTGCTTACACATTCTGGAAAAAATCAGATAGGTATCAGATATGCCAAACGCAAGCTAGTGCCATTTGTTTATTTTCCCATCAGATCCCCCAGTAATGATTGATATATGGATTGCACGAGATTCCAATACTGGTCCACAAAGGGTGCTTTTACACAAGCAGCCCAATTCAGACTTTTTGCCACTAACTGGTATTTTTACCAATCAGATTTTTTGACAATAATTCGGCAAAAGATCAGAATTGAGCAATATAGAGTTTCTCTATCTATCCCAACATGGCGAGCACTAAATGACTGCCTTTTTAACCTTTAGAGCACAGCCTCAGCAGAAAGCGGTTTGTACTTTAAGAAGTGACAGATAAGCTTCAAATAGATAATAGATAGTAGAAAGACCTTGGGGAACCTTGGTCAGTCGTTAGTATCACACCTACATCCTCCCATTGTCGCTGTGACAAGGGGAGCGTGCTTATTTCTGCACTTGTGGCGAGAGTCAATTTATAAAATCACAGTTAATTACAGAAATTTGGACAATAGCAATGTTGAGAGCAGACTACTTCAGTTATTCCTGCAGTAATGGCTTCTATGTTTTGGATGAAGGCTTTGAGGGCCGCAATGTCAATATTATCAACCAAAATAAATTGCTAGACGTACCTCTTAATTATTATATACCCAGACCATCTGTACACTAATATGATATCTATTTAAATAAAGGCTCACGTTTTCACAGACCCATTACATCATATTACTTCACACAAAGATGATCTGAAGCTCAAACAGTTCGTCTGCCTAAGCCCCACCACAGTGCGTACTCAATTCTTGCAGTAGCTACATTTTTCACCCCACTTCATGTATATAGAACATTAATATTTATATGCCAGACAAGTTAGCAATTCAGGAACATGGCAATGCGACAAGGTGAAGCCTTTGTATTTCATGCTTCAGTCGACATTCTCTACCTTCAAGGTCTTATGTGTTTCAACCACAGGACTATATTAGGCACATGGAGGGGTGAGGTGCGGGGAGGTGTTGACAAGACTTCAGAGTCTCAACATTGTCCCGTGAAGATAAAACCTAATGGGAAGTGTTATGCTTGATGGCCCTGCACTTGGCATAATGCTCTATTCTATTTTTACTATCTGAACCTGGCATGCTTAAGGTCTTGGAGGTGTGGCTTCTATGGCTTCTCTTAGACTGCTGCTACTGTAAATGGATTATGTGGTTGCTAGGTAGAGACTAATTATGATACTGTCTCTTCAATTTGAAAGCAGCATCTTTTATAGCCCATATCTATTTTAGTTTTTCCTGCCCTAGAATATTGTTTATTTTCTTTCGAGACAGGATGCAAAGGAATTTCTTAGCTTTCTGATATCCTTGTAGTGTGGAAGAGAGACAGACAAGGCTTGCTAGCTGGAGTCTTATAAAAGCTGAATTTCTCCATTAATGGATATATTTGGCCCTGTGACTGCTGTGGAAATGAAAACCATGAATATCAAGAGACTCCTATTATTTAGTGTGAGACTTCAGCTTTCTAGTTGCTGCTTCTCATTAACCATGTCATCAAGTAGCAAAAGGGTTATGCCACATTTGGAAAACACTAGACGTAAGGACCTTTTATATCACCCTTTATGTAGTATGACTTATGAAGTGCTTATGAATGCTATATAAAGACTTTATAACTTGTTGGTTTAAAGTGGCACCGTAAGACTGTTTTTCTACTTTCCACAAGAACAGCTGTCAACGATTCAGTGTGGCAGTGTACGTTTATCAGAGAGATTTAATTTTCATGGTGTGTGCTCAGAGCTACCTCGTGCTGGACCAACTGTTGGATTGTATTTTGGTCCTGGCGTATCTTTGCAAAACCATCACTGAAGTGTGACACAGGAGGGAAAGAGTGAAATAGCACATCAATTCGGAGGGTCTCGCTTTCTTAACCTTTAGGGATACAATGGTTTCCATGACATTGAGTGTCATTCGTGTTTCCCTTCCAGACATTTCAGGCAAGGTGCAAAGGCCCCTAAAGCAATTTCCAGACCAATTGGAAACCAAATCTGTCAATTGAAACTCTTTCAGGTAGGGGAAAGAGAGCCGTGAGCCGCCTATACAATGGTGGGGGGAGCACAGTGTGGGTATATGGGATGCTGAGTGCCCTTTTGTCAGGGATGCCAACATGGTCTCATGGGCAATTTGTATTATTCTGTACGTAAATCTATGCACTCCATTAGTATGATATGTTACTTTACGTTAGGCTACAATATGAATAGAATAGTGGTCGTACAATATCATACGAATTAGAGGACGTATAGTATCAAATAAAATGTCTAATCAAATGTTATTCGTCACAAACTTCATAAACTGACAGTTAAATGCTTACTTACAGGCCCTTTCCAACAATGCAGAGAGAAATAAAATAGAGAAATAATAGAAAAGTAATAACATTTAATGATAAAAGTAATAATAAATACACAATGAGTAATGATAACTTGGCTATATACACGGTTTACCAGTACCGAGTCGATGTGCAGAGTTACAAGGTAATTGAGGTACTGTAGATATGTACATACTGTATGCAGTGCCTTCAGAAAGCACTCACACCCCTTGACTTTTTCCACATTTTGTTGTGTTATAGCCTGAATTTAAAATGGATTCAATTAGATGTGTTTTATCACTGTTCTGCACACCATATCCCATAATGTCAGTGGAATTATGTTTTTGAAATTTTTACAAATGAATTAATAATTTAAAGCTGAAATGTCTTGTCAATAAGTATTCAACCCCTTTGTTATGGCAAGCCTAAATAAGTTCAGGAGTAAAGATTTGCTTAACAAGTCACATTAATAATAGTGTTTAGTATGATTTTTGAATGACTACTTCATCACTGTACCCCACACATACAATTATCTGTAAGGTCCCTCAGTTAAGCTCTGAATTTCAAACACAGATTAAACCACAAACACCATGGAGGTTTTCCAATGCCTTGCAAAGAAGGACACCTATTGGTAGATGGGTAAAAATAAAAAAGCAGACATTGAATATCCCTTTGAGCATAGTGAAGTTATTACTTACACTTTGGATGGTGTATCAATACACCCAGCCACTACAAAGATACAGGCGTCCTTCCTAACTCAGTTGTCAGAGAAGGAAACCGCTCAGTGATTTCACCATGAGGTCAATGGTGACTTTAAAACAGTTACAGAGTTTAATGGCTGTGATAAGAGAAAACTGAGGATGTAGATCTACAACATTGTAGATACTCCACAATACTAACCTAATTGACAGAGTGAAAAGAAGGAAACCTGTACAGAATAAAATATTTTTAAAACATGCACCCGGTTTGCAATAAGGCACTAAAGCAATACTGCAAAAAAAAAAATTGTTCTGAATACAAGGGCAAATTCAATACAACACATTGCTGAGTATCACTCTCCATATTTTCAAGCATACTGGTAGCTGTATCATATTATGGGTATGCTTGTAATCGTTAAGGACTGGGGGAGTTTTTCAGGATAAAAATGAAACTGGATGGAGCTAAGCACAGGCAAAATCCTGTTGGTTCCAGACTTGGTGCATCGGTACACTTGCCGTGCAGTAGCAGAGAGACAAGTATATGATACGCCTTACCTGGTTGTACAATAGCATACGAATTGGATGAAATAATTTGTAATATATTTTGGAGGCCTTCTTAGCGGACGTATAGTAGTGCACGTATTTATCTGAGACCAGGTTGACTCTTGCAGGAGAATTAAGGGGATAATTTACGGCGGCGGTCAGGGGAACTAACGACAAATGTTAGAAGAACTTAAACGACAAATGGTTAGATGACTTTATGTAGTAGGTTAGGTGAATTGGGTAACGTTTAGAACAATGGTTAGGGAAGGTTAGCTAAAATGCTACAGTTGTCCCCGATGCAACTCGAAAATGCAGCCTTTGGATTTCTAGACTGTTGCGGATTAGACCATGATACGTCTTGGAGGTGCTCAGAAATACAGAAATACCTAACGTATATTTAGCATGGCTTTGATGCCAGGCTGGGAATGCAAATAGTATTACAGGTTTGGCAGGGGGAAGGGGAAGGGAGGGGGAGTAACATTGAAGGTTTGGTATTAAAAACAAATGTGACGCAACCCTGTATTCGTGTCATGCCCTGCTACTGTTTGAAGTTATCAGGCGTAGCGATCACAGACCTCTATGCTTTGAACACATATCCTGCAGGAAGAAATTGCTAAATTTAACTTGGCTGCTCAACAACAGTTGTCCCCTGGTTGAGACTGAACTGAACAGGATGGTTTTTGTAATCACATATGAAGGAAAAATCTAAACTGTGGGTTCACTCAGAATGCTTAGACTGTTTCTTAAGGACAGTTGTGGTTACGAATCAATATAGAACAATAACAAAGTCTACGAAGATATCTGTTTTAATGTGCTTAGCAGCTCTGGTACAACATAGATATTCTAAGTGAACCTGCAGTGCGGTTTACCTTTATCTGTGATTGTTTGAATTGAGGCTTAAGACTGGCACTTGAAGGAAAAAAAACAAGGACAAACATTTTACTGCCTGATATCATTGAGGCACTGTAGTTATAATAGGGAGATAATGGTGGGAGAGTGAGACAAAGAAAGACTGAGGTGAAAACGAAACAAATGAGCGAGAGTGTGAGTGTGTGTGTTTACGTGTGTATTCTCTAGTAGGTCCTTCAGTGGTGCTCCAGTTTTGGACAGCTGTCCCACTTAACAGGATTGCTACACAGGCTTATTGAAGCAAACAAGCAGCTGGGTCAGGGCGGAGGATGGAAGATTGATTATGTGTGTCCCACACTTGGCAGTGCCAGCACCAGTGCCAAACAACAGACACTGCATGGCGTCGGACTGGGAGTTTCACGCTGCGCAATATTGACTTGCCTCCCTCTCTGTCTCTCTGTGCTGTGGTAGAGTATGCCCGCTAAGCAGCGTTTCTCAAACCTCTCCTCAGGGATTCCCGCCACATGTATTTGATCTATTCCCAGAGCTAGTGTAGAGGATGGCTAAGGGAAATGCTACAGTCTTCCTGAGACCTACAAGTACCATCTCCCCACAACCAGATTTTGCTTCTGGAGTATATTGTTGTCACCTAATTAAACTTGTCAGCTAATCATCAAGCCCTTGTCTAGTTAAATCATGTGTGCTAGTTCAGGGTTACAACAGAATTGTGAAACATCTGGGGCTCCCCAAGGAAAGGTTTGAGAAACACTGCACTAAAAGCTCAGAGAAAAGTTCCACCTCCTGTCCTATCCTATCCTGTCCTGTCCTATCCTGTCCAATGGTGCCCTGCAGCGTTTGTTTGTTCCTTGTTCGTTGTTTAAACTGGTCAGTTTTTTTGCTTTGCTTTTAGTAGTTTAATAATGTTTTATGTTGCATCGGATTACCGATTAGGCTACGGTAGAGCGACATGAAGTGCATACAGTGGATTATTCTCTTACTTGGATTCCTTTTGCTGGTACCTGAAACAGCATGCGAATCTATGAGAAAGGCACCACACATCCGCAACAGCAGAAACTCTTTTACAATGTAATACCTCACGTTCGGGAGAACAGATCAAAGGGGACATACCTGCAGAGATCGTGAGATAAAAAAACAACCTGGGTGAAGGACTACTAAGTAGGAAGAGGAAAACGGGCAGGAAAGGTGGTGTGCGGCAGAGGTTGAGAAGGAACAAAACAAAGATTCCGCTTCCAACTATCCTGCTCTCCAATGTCCAATTGCTTAAGGGAAAAATTGACGAATTGTGGGCAAACTCACAGTATCTATATGAATACAGGGAGGCCTGTGTGATGGCCGTCTCTGAAACTTGGCTGTCAGAGGCCGTGCCGGACTCTAAAGTCAACCCTGACGGATTCACCATCACTCGTATGGACAGAGACAGTGAAGCTACTGGTAAGGAGCACGGAGGCGGAGTCTGTGTTCTGATAAATGATAGATGGTGTAAAACTACGATTGTCAGGAAAACAATCTGCACTCCTGATCTAGAGCTACTATGAGTGTCACTACACCCCTTCTACCTCCCCGTAAATTCCCCCAGCTTTTTCTGACAGTTGTTTATATCCATCCAAGAGCAAACAGTGTCAATGCAGCTGACATAATTTTTTACCTCATTCAAGAGCTTGATGTGATTTCCCCCGATGCGCCCAAATTCATCATGGGGGATTTCAATGGCTGTACTCTTAAGCTCAATTTGAGTATTTACACCCAGTATGTGACTTGTCTAACAAGGAAAAAATAAGATAATTGACTTATGTTACGGCTCGGTCCCCAAAGCGTAGTCATCCTTGGCCAGACCTCCACTGGTCTTCTACTAGATCTCCACTGGCTGGATCAGATCATAACACTGGTCTTCTACCAGACCTCCACTGTCTGGATCAGATCATAACACTGGTCTTCTACCAGACCTCCACTGGCTGGATCAGATCTTAACACTGGTCTTCTACCATACCCCCACTGGCTGGATCAGATCTTAACACTGGTCTTCTACCAGACCTCCACTGGCTGGATCAGATCTTAACACTGGTCTTCTACCAGACCTCCACTGGCTGGATCAGATCTTAACACTGGTCTTCTACCAGACCTCCACTGGCTGGATCAGATCATAACACTGGTCTTCTACCAGACCTCCACTGGCTGGATCAGATCATAACACTGGTCTTCTACCAGACCTCCACTGGCTGGATCAGATCTTAACGCTGGTCTCCTACCATACCTCCACTGGCTGGATCAGATCTTAACACTGGTCTCCTACCATACCTCCACTGGCTGGATCAGATCTTAACACGGGTCTTCTACCAGACCTCCACTGGTTGGATCAGATCATAACACTGGTCTTCTACCAGACCTCCACTGGCTGGATCAGATCTTAACACTGGTCTTCTACCAGACCTCCACTGGTTGGATCAGATCATAACACTGGTCTTCTACCATACCCCCACTGGCTGGATCAGATCTTAACACGGGTCTTCTACCAGACCTCCACTGGTTGGATCAGATCATAACACGGGTCTTCTACCAGACCTCCACTGGCTGGATCAGATCTTAACACTGGTCTTCTACCAGACCTCCACTGGTTGGATCAGATCATAACACTGGTCTTCTACAACCAACTTATAGACAGTTACTCAAAAGGGAGAAGGTGGTGGAAGAACAAATACAGGTGTGGGACAAAGACAGCATTGATCAATTGCAGGGATGCTTTGATTGTACCAGCTGGAGTGTATTTGAATAATCATCAGCTGACCTGAACAAGTTGACTAATGTAATATCTGGCTATATTGAATTCTGTGTTGATTTGGTGATCCCCAAAAACATGTAAGATATTTACTAACAACAAGCCAAGGGTGACCAAAGAATTGAAAGTGGTGCTTAATAATAAGAAAAGTATTTGCCTCCGGGAATCCACTTGAAAGAAAAGAGGTACAGAGAGAGGTGACCAAAGAGATAAAAAAGGCGAGATTCCAGTACAAGGTGCAACAGATAATGTTACAGGGTGACTCTCGGTCTGCCTGATTGCGCATTAAGAATATGGCAAACGCCCCCTTCAAAAAGTAGGCAACGTATTGATCCCTGCCTGGATGAGAGGGTTTTCCTCTCTACAGCCAATGAACTAAACAAGTTATTCACCCGCTTTGAAACAGGGGTTGCCCCAAAGGAGCACGAAAGAGCCCGGACATGATAACATAAGTGGTCGTGTCTTGAAACAATGTTCCACTCAGCTGAGCGGTGTCCTCTGCTCTCTCTTTCAGCGGTCCCTGGGTGCATTGAAAATTCCATAAAAATATGTTGTTGTACCTGTCCCCAAAACCTCTTATCCATCTGGATCAAATTATTACAGACCTGTCGCGCTGACCTCTCTCTCTTAAATCTCTTGAAAATATCATCAAACATACAGTTGAAGTTTACATATACCTTAGCCAAATACATTTAAACTCAGTTTTTCACAATTCCTGACATTTAATCCTAGTAAAAATGTACTGTCTTAGGTCAGTTAGGATCACCACTTTATTTTAAGAATGTTTAATGTCAGAATAATAGTTGAGAGAATGATTTATTTCAGCTTTGATTTCTTTCATCACGTTCAAAGTGGGTCAGAAGTTTACATACACTCAATTAGGATTTGGTAGCATTGCCTTTATATTGTTTAACTTGGGTCAAACGTTTCGGGTAGTGTTCCACAGGCTTCCCACAATAAGTTGGGTGAATATTGGCCCATTCCTTCTGACAGAGCTGGTGTAACTGACTCAAGTTTGTAGGCCTCCTTGCTCACACACACTTTTTCAGTTCTGCCCACAAATTTTCTATAGGATTGAGGTCAGGGCTTTGTGATGGCCACTCCAGTACCTTGACTTTGTTGTCCTTAAGCCATTTTGCCACACATTTGGAAGTATGCTTGGGGTCATTGTCCATTTGGAAGAGCCATTTGCGACCAAGCTTTAACTTCCTGATTGGTGTCTTGAGATGTTGCTTCAATCTATCCACATAATTTTCCTACCTCACAATGCCATCTATTTTGTGAATTGCACCAGTCCCTCCTGCAGCAAAGCATCCCCACAACATGATGCTGCCACCCCTGTGCTTCACGGTTGGGATGGCGTTCTTCGGCTTGCAAGCCTCCCCCTTTTTCCTCCAAACATAACAATGGTCATTATGGCCAAACAGTTATATTCAGACCAGAGGACATTTATCCAAAATGTACGATCTTTGTCCCCATGTGCAGTTGCAAACCGTAGTCTGGCTTTTCTATGGCGGTTTTGGAACAGTGGCTTCTTCCATGCTGAGCGGTTATGTCGATATACGACTCGTTTTACTGTGGATATAGATACTTTTATACCGGTTTCCTCCAGCATCTTCACAAGGTCCTTTGCTGTTGTTCTGGGATTAATTTGCACTTTTCACACCAAAATCCATTCATCTCTAGGACACAGAACGCGTCTCCTTCCTGAGCGGTATGACGGCTGCGTGGTCCCATGGTGTTTATACTTGCATACTATTGTTTGTACAGATGAACGTGGTACCTTCAGGCATTTGGAAATTGCTCCCAAGGATGAACCAGACTTGTGGAGGTCTACAATTCCTTTTCTGAGGTCTTGGCTGATTTCTTTTGAAATTCCTTGGGGTTACGCCTGCCATATCCGTTCTGTTTTACTCACAGACAAAATGTTAACACTTTTAGAAAATTCAGAGCATATCCTATTTTCTGGGCCTGAATGGGAGGCATTTTACTTTGGGCACGCCAGGGTCTCCAAAACGGTCACTTCGTGCGCTGCTCCCTAAGAAAGTTAAGAGGCCCATCGGACAATTTCTATGGTCACTAAACCTACTCTGCCAATTGGCCTGGTTTACCACTCGGGAAACCCTGCTGATTCGTCTTCTGAGCCGGAACAGAAGCTAGCCAGCTAACTAGCTACTAGCTAGTAGTCAGCTAGCCACTGCTAGCAGTCATCAGCTACCTCTAGCACGGACAACTCTCGCCAGTCTACACAGCGCGACTCAAACCAAAGCAAATCTAACTTATTTTTCTCCACATCTCCAGATTCCTACCGCAAGCCCTGAACCTTTTTTTCACCTGGGTCATTGCAGCTAGCTAGCTGCTACCTGGGTGGCCGCTCCTGGCTAACATCTTTGTCCCGAAGAAAGAAAACCAATTAGCCTGGAGCCAGCCTGCTAGGCCCATCTGCTAGGCCCATCTCCCGGCTAGCCGTAGAGGTCCATCAGCCACTCCTTGGGCTTCAATACCTATTTTGCCAACTGGCCCGGACCCCGCCAACCAATCACGACTAGACCACTGACGTGATTTGCCCGAGGGGTTCTTTCTCAACTGGCTCCGCCGTCGCAACGTCCCCCATATGCCCATCTGCTAGCATGCTAGCCGTGGCCTGCTAGCTGTCCAGAGCACATCGGACTGTTAGCTTAAGAGTCCCATCCGACAAATTCTTTGGCCACTATACCTATTTTGCCAATTGGCCTAGTTTACCACACGGAGCCCTGCTCTCCCTATGCCGACGGAACACCACAAGGGGGCCAAAACAGACTTTCTCCTGTCACGACGTCACTCCAAGGCCCTTCTGCTAGCTATTAGCCCCGGCCCGCTAGCTGCCTGAAGCCACACACTGCACTCTTATGACCATTCGGCTACGCATGCCTCTCGATAACGTCAATATGCCTTGTGCATTGCTGTTTTGGTTAGTAATTATTGCCTTATTTCACTGTAGAGCCTCTAGCCCTGCTCAATACGCCTTAGTTAACACTTTAGTCCAACCTCCCACACATGCGGAGACATCACCTGGTTTAAATAATATTTCTAGAGACAATATCTCTTTCATCGTCACTCTATGCACAGGTTTACCCCCACTGTATTCACGTCCTATTATACCTTTGTCTGTGCATTTCACCTTGAATCTATTCTACCGTACCCAGAAATCTGCTCCTTTCACTATCTGGTCTGAAAATACTAGACAACCAATCCTTTTTGCCTTTAGCTGTACCCTTATCCTACTCCTCCTCTGTTCCTCTGGTGATGTGGAGGTTAATCCAGGCCCTGCAGTGCCTTGCCCCACTCCCACTCCCCAGGCGTTATCATTTGTTGACTTCTGTAACCGCAAAAGCCTTGGTTTCATGCATGTTAACATTAGAAGCCTCCTCCCTAAGTTTGTTTTATTCACTGCCCTAGCACACTCTGCCAACCCGGATGACCTAGCAGTGTCTGAATCCTGGCTTAGGAAGACCACCAAAAACCCTGAAATTTCTATCCCTAACTATAACATTTTCCGACAAGATAGAACTGCCAAAGGGGGCGGTGTTGCAATCTACTGCAGAGATAACCTGCAGAGTTCTCTCTTACCATCCAGGTCTGTACCCAAACAATTCAAGCTTCTACTCTTAAAAATCCACCTTTCCAGAAACAAGTCTCTCACCGTTGCCGCTTGCTATAGACCACCCTCTGCCCCCAGCTGTGCCCTTGACACCATATTTGAACTGATCACCCCCCATCTATCTTCAGAGCTCTTGCTGCTAGGTGACCTAAACTGGGACATGCGTAACACCCCGGCCATCCTACAATCTGTTTGATGCCCTCAATCTCACATAAATAAACCCACCAGGTACAACCCCAAATCAGTAAACACATGCACCCTCATAGATATCATCCTAACCAACTTGCCCTCTAAAAATAGACCTCTGCTGTTTTCATCCAAGATCTCCGCAATCACTGCCTGCATCCGTAATGGGTCTGCGGTCAAACGACCACCCCTCATCACTGTCAAACGCTCCCTAAAACACTTCAGCGAGCAGGCCTTTCTAATCGACTTGGCCCGGGTATCCTGGAAGGATATTGACCTCATCCCGTCAGTAGAGGATGCCTGGTCATTCTTTAGGAGTGCCTTCCGCACCATCTTAAATAAGCATGCCCCTTTCAAAAAATGTAGAACCAGGAACAGATATAGCCCTTGGTTCACTCCAGACTTGACTGCCCTTGACCAGCACAAAAACATCCTGTGGCGTTCTGCATTAACATCAAATAGCCCACGCGATATGCAACTTTTCAGGGAAGACAGGAACCAATATACACAGGCAGTTAGGAAAGCTAAGGCTAGCTTTTTCAAGCAGAAGTTTTGCATCTTGCAGCACAGACTCAAAAAAGGTTATGGGACACTGTAAAGTCCATGGAGAATAAGAGCACCTCCTCCCAGCTGCCCACTGCACTGAGGCTAGGAAATACTGTCACCACTGACAAATCCACTATAATTGAGAACTTCAAATAAGCATTTTTCTATGGCTGGCCATGCTTTCCACCTGGCTACCCCTACCCCGGTCAACAGCCCTGCACTCCCCACAGCATCTCACCCAAGCCTCCCCCATTTCTCATTCACCCAAATCCAGATAGCTGATGTTCTGAAAGAGCTGCAAAATCTGGACCCCTACAAATCAGCCAGGCTAGACAATCTGGACCCTTTCTTTCTAAAAGTATCTGCCGAAATTGTTGCTACCCCTATTACCAGCCTGTTCAACCTCTCTTTCGTAACATCTGAGATTCCCAAAGATTGGAAAGCTGCCGCGGTCATCCCCCTCTTCAAAGGGGGTGACACTCTAGACCCAAACTGCTACAGACCTATATCTATCCTACCCTGCCTTTCAAAGGTCTTCGAAAGCCAAGTTATCAAACAGATTACCGACCATTTCGAATCCCACCGTACCTTCTCCGCTATGCAATATGGTTTCAGAGCTGGTCATGGGTGCACCTCAGCCACACTCAAGGTCCTAAACGATATCATAACCGCCATTGATAAGAGACATTACTGTGCAGCCGTATTCATTGACCTGGCCAAGGCTTTCAACTCTGTTAATAACCACATTCTTATTGGCAGACTCAACAGCCTTGGTTTCTCAAATGATTGCCTCGCCTAGTTCACCAACTACTTATCTGATAGTGTTCAGTGTGTCAAATCGGAGGGCCTGTTGTCCAGACCTCAGTCTCTATGGGGGTGCCACAGGGTTCAATTCTCGGGCCGACTCTCTTCTCTGTATACATCAATGATGTCACTCTTGCTGACGGTGATTCTCTGATCCACCTCTACGCAGACGACACCATTCTCTATACTTCTGGCCCTTCTTTGGACACTGTGTTAACTAACCTCCAGACGAGCTTCAATGCCATACAACTCTCCTTCCGTGGCCTCCAACTGCTTTTAAATGCAAGTAAAACTAAATGCATGCTTTTCAACCGATCACTGCCCGCACCTGCCCGCCCGTCCAGCATCACTACTCTGGACAGTTCTGACTTAGAATATGTGGACAACTACAAATACCTAGGTGTCTGGCTAGACTGTAAACTCTCCTTTCAGACTCACATTAAATATTTCCAATCCAAAATTAAATCTAGAATCGGCTTCCTATTTGGCAACAAAGCATCCTTCACTCATGCTGCCAAACATACCCTCGTAAAACTGACCATCCTACCGATCCTCGACTTCGGCAATGTCATTTATAAAATATCCTCTAACACTCTACTCAACAAATTGGATGCAGTCTATCACAGTGCCATTAGTTTTGTCACCAAATCCCCATAAACTACCCACCACTGCGACCTGTACGCTCTCGTTTGCTGGCCCTCGCTTCATACTCGTCGCCAATCCCACTGGCTCCAGGTCATCTACAAGTATTTGCTAGGTAAAGCCCGCTTTATCTCAGCTCACTGGTCACCATAGCAGCAGCCATCCGTAGCATGTATCAAACTGCTGTGCTTTATCTTGGCCAGGTCGCAGTTGTAAATGAGAACTTGTTCTCAACTAGCCTACCTGGTTAAATAAAGGTAAAATAAAAAAATAAATAAATATTATGGAAAGAACAGCTCAAATAAGCAAAGAGAAATGACAGTCTATCATTACTTTAAGACATGAAGGTCAGTCAATGTGGAAAATTAAGAATTTAGAAAGTTTCTTCAAGTGTAGTCGCAAAAAACATTAAGTGCTATGATGAAACTGGAGCAAAAGCAATGTCCTTTGGTCTGATGAGTCCAAATTGGTGATTTTTGGTTCCAAACGCTGTGTCTTGTGAGATGCAGAGTAGGTGAACGGATGATCTCTGCATGTGTGGTTCCCACCGTGAAGCATGGAGGAGGTGGTGTGATGGAGTGGGGGTGCTTTCCTGGTGACATTGTCAAATAATTCATTTTGAGTTCAAGGCACACTTAACCAGCATCTGGTTTGCGCTTAGTGGGACTATCATTTGTTTTTCAGTAGGACAATGACCCAACACACCTCCAGGCTGTGAAAGGGCTATTTGACCAAGAAGAAGAGTGATGAAGTGCTGCATCAGATGGCCTGGCCTCCACAATCACCCGACCTCAACCGAAATGAGGTGATTTGGGATGAGTTGGACCACAGAGTGAAGGAAAAGCAGCCAACAAGTGCTCAGCATATGTGGAAACTCCTTCAAGACTGTTGGAAAAGCATTCCAGGTGAAGCTGGTTGAGAGAATGCCAAGCGTGTACAACGCTATCTTCAAGGAAAAGGGTGGCTACTTTGTAGAATCTAAAATCTATAATATATTTAGATTTTGTAAAACTTTTTTGGTTACTACATGATTCCATATGTGCTATTTCATAGTTTTAATGTCTTCACTATTATTCTACAATGTAGAAAATAGTATAAATAAAGAAAAATGAGTAGGTGTGTCCAAATCTTTGACTGGTACTGTATATATAGTTAAGGGCTTTTCACAATACTGAGCCGAAAACAAGCAGAGCAAACCGAACTGTACTGAGCTGTCCTTGGTTAGGCATCCACGTTAGTTGCTAAAATCGTGCTGAAAAGAACAATGTGAATGTAAATATCTTTGCCAGCACGGTTTGGTTCAGGTCTGCACAATAATGTGAAAAGGGTACTAGCTATTGCCCTCTCCTCAGCTTCAACAGTATAACAACCCAGCAGCAACAACATCTGACAGCTTGCTATTTGTACCAGAAAACTCCTTAAGGACTTTGTTATTCTAAACATAATTTAGTCAACCATGCTCAAACCACTGTTACATAAACTGGGGATTCTTTTTTTTCTTCCCTACAGGATGTGTTTAGAATTGTAAATTTAATGGCCACCTGGTCAAAATGATCAGTTTTATGTTAAAAGTTCCACATAGGTTTCAGTTGTGTTTTGTCAACAGCGTTTAATGATGGTTCTAAATGTAATCAAGCATCACTGAGACTTGTCATGACTAGTAACATGTTTCTGTGTGATTTTGTCTTTGACAGTGAACTCTTGGATGACAAGAGGATTGTCAGGTAAGGAGGTTTAGCTTACATCTCCTTCTGAAGACATGAAACACTGTGCAGCACGGCTTACAAATGCTCTACTTTTTACAATAAGTCATTTTTAACCTTGTGCCAATAATAATAGTCAAAATTTATAAAATGTACATTCCTTACTTCTGACTTACCCTGTGCCAGAAGTTATAGCCACGATTTGTAATAACAATAGATTCAGTTACAGTATGTTCATTAGGCTTCCATTAAGATACACCCCATTTTCAGTTGTAGTACTTTTTCTGTTGCTTTCCCTAATGAAGACAACCCTAATACTACTGTGGAACATTAAAGGTTGTGTTTTTTTTCTTCTAATTTTGACCTTTTTATGTCTTGCAGCCACAGAGAATATCAATGTTGAGTCTATACCACGAAGGCCTATTGTGGCTCTGTGCAACGAGACCCAGCTACTGTGGGAGATGGAGGTGTGTGGGGAAGAATTCAAGCGAAAGATGGACCACGTGGATCCCCAGAACTGGTGCAATTTAACAAACTTCATCAGGTAAAACTCCCCTGCCCTTTCAGTCTTATCAGAACAAGCCAAAGAGTCTATCAATGCACTGCCCCAGCTCTTAAGGGCACTCAGTATAACTGTTATATTAATCCATGTCAGAATGCAAAGGTAGGATTACTTCCAGCAAGCAAGTGTAATCCCACTATACCAGTGGGGTCAACTTTTAGCTTTTGGAGGCAGTCTAAGATTTGGAACTTGAAGCCAAAATAAAACATATTTCCATTAAAATTAGGAAATGCACTAACATTGTTGTACAACATTTTGGGGAAGTTCAGAACATAAATTGTTGATTGTTCTATTTAAAAGAATAATTTTAAGACCCACTGTAGGAGGAATCAAAGAATACTGTATTGCAGTGTAGGTAGTCTAGTAAAAAAAATTATAAAGAAAACGTGCCATGATTCTGCGCCCACTATCTGGCTGTTTGTGTGTGAACAGGCGAATGGAATCCAGATGCCTGTTGGCACAGTAGATACAGGGGGCTATTTGCCTGGCTGGACCTGCTCAGTGTTAACTCCCCGCTGGCTAATGAGCGGCACCTGCGCCTGCTGGCTGACCCAGCATGGTTCTCTAACACCCTTCAACCGTTCACACACACACACACACACACACACACACACACACATACACAGAGAAATTAACACTAGAAAAATGTCCCTCTGTAAATGTCAGTTTTATGTAAATAATTGTCCTGGGGATTCAGAGGCCTGACACAGATTTTTCTCCTATTTGATTCGATTCAGCATGAATGACAGAGAATGTAATTGGGATGAAACGGCCATTTCCAAGAACGCTTCCCTCTTTCCCCTAATGTCAGCGAAGCCTACTCCGTTCCTATAATGAACGTGTCCATGGAAATTGTTCTTTAGCCCATCAAAACATTGTGAGTCACTTTGTGAGCATCTCACACATGGTTTCTGGGGAAATTAACTTTCTCTATTACTTCTCCGTGGGGAGTCCCGATCGGGAGATCAACATTCCATGTTGTAGTCGGACAAGATATTTACAGATATTGGATGTAAGGAAAACCTACATGTAACCCCTATCTTCCACAGACAGGGTTTCAACAAAAGTTGGACCATAAGTGTTGTGTATTAATATTCTAGTTTTGTCCCTTTAGGGCACCTGTAACCCCCCACCTTGTTTAACGTTGAAATGCTTGGAATGTTCTTCCTGGGAACCACATTAAACAATGCCCACGTTCATTTCTACTCCCGTCTAATGTCCTGTCCTTATATTAGTTGTATAAGTAATACAGTGTGCTATACAACAAAACTGGCGACGAGGAAGAAACGTTCTCACGTTTGTGCTCATTATCTTCGGCAGAAAGTCGCTGTAGAAAGACGCAAATAAAACGTGGAGCTAGCCAGTCGAGTGATGCTAGCTAGCTTTTGATGTCACAGCAACGGGAGCCTCGAGGGATAAGAAGAGTTTCACGGTGGGAGAAAGTGAAGTCATCGTGAGTTAAAAGAAGAGAATAAAAGAGTAAGGGACTGTCTGAAAAGTGGGAGAAAGAAAAATAAACCAAAAATGTCTGCATTGTTTGGAAATATAGGAACATTTGATGAATCTGTGGACCAATGGAGTTCTTACACAGAACGTTTTGAGTACTTTGTGGTGGCAAATGGAATTAAAGCAGATGGGAGGAAAAACATTCAATCTACTCCGCAGCCTATTAACGCCTGAAAAACCTGGTGATAAATCATATAATGAAATTGTGGCTACCTTAACTTCTTAGGGAGCGGCACCTGAGGTGTCGGTTTTGGAGAGTCTGGTGTGCCCAAAGTAAAAGGCCTGCCACTCAGGCCCAGAAACTAGGATATGCACATAATTAGTACTATTGGATAGGAAACACTGAAGTTTCTAAGAGTGTTAAAATATTGTCTGTGAGTATAACAGAACTGATATAGCAGGCGAAAACCCGAGGAATTTCTGTCCTGGAAAAAGTGTTTTTGACACATTGCCTCATTTTGAACCCCTCCCTATTGAAAACAGCCATATATGGGAGTAAGATTGCAGTACCTATTGTTTCCACTGGATGTCAACAGTCTCTAGACAGTGTTTAGTGATGTTAGGTTGCTCTGGATGGTAATAGAAGAAGAATTTCGAACTAGTCATCGGATGTAAACAGAAGAGGAGGTGCGTTCACGGGCTCGCGCGCACTGTGGTTTTTTTCCTTTCCTATTGTCCAGTTTATAATCCGGTTTAAATATTATAGTAAATATACATAAAAGTGTTCCTAAGGATACATTATCAATGATGTTTGATTGTTCTTGGACAAGTGTATAGGTATAGGTTGAACGTGTTCTCTTCATGGTTCAATGGACGAGTGGACGCTGTATTTTATGAACATAACGCGCCAACCAAACGGAAATGTATGGATATAATAAATTACTTTTTCTAACAAAAGAACCATTGGATGTCTTCGTTGGACACTTGGGAAGCCCTCAGCAGATGTTCTTCAAAAGGTAAGGGATTTGTTTTCGCTGTGAAATGGGTTTTGTGTGAACCGCGATGGTTTATGAATTTATGCTAATGGATAAATATTGTAGGTGCTATCCTCAAACAATCAACGCTGTGATATTGCCAAGAATCAAAGCTTTTGATGACTATGCAACACTTGTATATTGATGAATGTTTAATAATTAAACTTTTGGATTTTGAATTTGGCGCCTCGCAAAGACTGAGAAACCTGAATGCTACACTACAGAGATTGGAGGAGTACGGTCTGAGGGTCCGGAAGGACAAATGCGAGTTTTTCCGTCCCTCTGTTGAGTACCTGGGCCACGTAATCGACAGTTTGGGGCTCCACAAGGCGCCATTGAAGGTGAAGGCCGTTGCGGAAGCTCCATCCCCACAGATCGTGAGTCAGCTGAGATCATTCTTAGGACTACTGACACACTACGCAAAGTTTGTGCCAAACCTAGCTAACATGTTAAAGCCACTGCATGAACTGTTGAACAAAACCAAACGGTGGAAGTGGACAGACAGATGTGAGGAGGCCTTCAAGAAAGTGAAAACAAACAGCCTTAGCTCAGTCAGAGGCCCTAACCCACTTCAACCCCAACTTGCCATTACAGTTGGCATGTGATGCATCGCCTTATGGCGTTGGTGCGGTTATCTCACACATCATGCCATCAGGTGAAGAAAGGCCAATTGCTGACGGATCATAGACCCCTCACCTCCATCTTTGGTCCGCACACCGGCATTCCGTCGCTTGCAGCCAGCCGCATTCAGCGATGGGCATTATTGTTATCTGCTCACCAGTACAATATCAAGTACCGAAGGTCTGAGCAGACGGCCTCTCAAGACTTCCCTTACCTGTCGCACACAATGTGCACTCCCAGGCTGAAATCTTCTACTTCAAGGAAGTGACGAATGCCCCAGTTACATCTGTCCAAGTGAAAAGTTCACCCACACTGATCCAGTGATGTCTGAGGTCGTGGACATAGTCACTCGGGGAAAAGAAGGAGAAGTGTCGGACAGCCTACGACCTTACCTAGTGAGGAGAACGAGCTCACAGTTCAGTTTGGATGTTTGCTATGGGGTTTTTGAGTCATCATACCGCCGCCACTGAGAAGGCAGGTGCTTGAAGAACTCCATTCAGGGCACTGTGGCATGGGCGAATGAAGGAGATTGCACGCAGCTACTTTTGGTGGCCAGGTTTGGACGCAGCTATCGAAGACAAGGTCAAGTCATGTTCTGCATGTCAAAAGATGAGGAACATGCCTCAGCAAGCACCACTACATCCATGGGACTTCCCAGAGGAGCCTTGGAGGCGAGTCCACATAGACTATGCAGGCCCACTGGAGGATTGTATGTTCTTAGTCGTAGTTGACGCACACAGCAAATGGCCTGAGGTCACAGTGATGAAGAGCACCTCAGCGGAGAGAACTATCGAAGAGTTACGGTCAATCTTCAGTCGCTTCGGATTGCCAACGCAACTCGTTAGCGATAATGGCCCCCAACTGGTGTTTTAAGAGTTCCGGTCATTCATGGAAGCAAATGGAATTCAGCACATCAAGTCAGCGCCGTATCACCCTGCAACGAACGGCCTCGCTGAAAGGTTTGTCCAAACGATGAAGCAAGCTTTGAAATCATCACAAGGGAACGGCGCCTAAACACCTTCCTGTTAACCTACAGAAACACCCCCCACGCTACAACCAAAGTGGCACCCGCGTCAGCCATGATGAAAAGACAGCTTCGCACGCGACTCGACCTCCTGGGACCTCCAAAGACTAAACAGGTTGTACAGACACAACAGAGAGCACAGGTGGAGAGACGCAGCAAAGCAAAAGACAGAAGCTTCATACAGTATATTACAAAAGTGAGTACACCCCTCACATTTTTGTAAATATTTGAGTATATCTTTTCATGTGACATCACTGAAGAAATGACACTTTGCTACAATGTAAAGTAGTGAGTGTACAGCTTGTATAACAGTGTAAATTTGCTGTCCCCTCAAAATAACTCAACACACAGCCATTAATGTCTAAACCGCTGGCAACAAAAGTGAGTACACCCCTAAGTGAAAATTTCCAAATTGGGCCCAAAGTGTCAATATTTTGCGTGGCCACCATCATTTTCCAGGACTGCCTTAACCCTCTTGGGCATGGAGTTCACCAGAGCTTCACAGGTTGCCACTGGAGTCCTCTTCCACTCCTCCATGACAACATCACGGAGCTGGTGGATGTTAGAGACCTTGCACTCCTCTAGCTTCCATTTGAGGATGCCCCACAGATGCTCAATAGGGTTTAGGTCTGGAGACATGCTTGGCCAGTCCATTACCTTTACCCTCAGCTTCTTTAGCAAGGCAGTGGTCGTCTTGGAGGTGTGTTTGGGGTCGTTATCATGTTGGAATACTGCCCTGCGGCCCAGTCTCTGAAGGGAGGAGATCATGCTCTGCTTCAGTATGTCACAGTACATGTTGGCATTCATGGTTCCCTCAATGAACTGTAGCTCCCCAGTGCCGGCAGCACTCAGACCATGACCATGACACTCCCACCACCCTGCTTGACTGTAGGCAAGACACACTTGTCTTTGTACTCCTCACCTGGTTGCCGCCACACACACTTGACACCATCTGAACCAAATAAGTTTATCTTGGTCTCATCAGACCACAGGACATAGTTCCAGTAATCCATGTCCTTAGTCTGCTTGTCTTCAGCAAACTGTTTGCAGGCTTTCTTGTGCATCATCTTTAGAAGAGGCTTCCTTCTGGGACGACAGCCATGCAGACCAATTTGATGCAGTGTACGGCGTTTGGTCTGAGCACTGACAGGCTGACCCCCCACCCCTTCAACCTCTGCAGCAATGCTGGCAGCACTCATACGTCTATTTCCCAAAGACAACCTCTGGATATGACGCTGAGCACGTGCACTCAACTTCTTTGGTCGACCATGGCGAGGCCTGTTCTGAGTGGAACCTGTCCAGTTAAACCGCTGTATGGTCTTGGCCACCGTGCTGCAGCTCAGTTTCAGGGTCTTGGCAATCTTCTTATAGCCCAGGCCATCTTTATGTAGAGCAACAATTCTTTTTCAGATCCTCAGAGAGTTCTTTGCCATGAGGTGCCATGTTGAACTTCCAGTGACCAGTCAGTATGAGGAAGTGTGAGAGCGATGACACCAAATTTAACACACCTGCTCCCCATTCACACCTGAGACCTTGTAACACTAACGAGTCACATGACACCGGGAAGGGAAAATGGCTAATTGGGCCCAATTTGGACATTTTCACTTAGGGGTGTACTCACTTTTGTTGCCAGCGGTTTAGACATTAATGGCTGTGTGTTGAGTTATTTTGAGGGGACAGCAAATTTACACTGTTATACAAGCTGTACACTCACTACTTTACATTGTAGCAAAGTGTCATTTCTTCAGTGTTGTCACATGAAAAGATATACTCAAATATTTACAAAATTGTGAGGGGTGTACTCACTTTTGTGATATACTGTAGCTGGAGAGAGAGTTATTGCTCGGAACTACTGAAAAGGTCCAAAGTGGATACCAGCCACAGTGGTTGCACAAACAGGGCCTGTGTCCTACACAGTTCACACACTGGAAAACATAATCTGGAGGAGACATGTGGATCAACTCTTGCCAGGAACCAACCCCAGAGATGACTCCTGTCAAGTGGCAAACCAAGATCAGCTACTGGAGACCTACCATGACTACAAGCCATCACCTGAACATCCACTGCAGCAACCTATAAATGTGAAAAGTGCTCCAGACTCACCTGAACCAGCCAGAGTGCCTACTCAGGGTACTGTTGCACTCCAGTCTGGGCATACACCATCACCACTCAGACTCAGAGACAATGTGACTGTAGACTCACCTGTACGTTGTCATTACCCTGCAAGAGAAAGACGAACCCCTGACAGGTTGACTATTTAGTACAGACAAACCTCCGACATTGGGGCAGAATACACCCCAGGGTTAAGTCTGGGAACTGAGGCAGTCTACCCTCTTTCCCTAGTTTAAAAAAGGTTATTCTGAAAAGTTCATTTATTTACATTAAGAGAACTTATGTTAAAAAGAAAACAATAGGCAAAACAGTGAATATTTACTTTTTCTCTATGTGTCATCAAAAGTAAAGGGGGAGGAATATGTTGTGTATTGATATTCTAGTTTTGTCCCTTTAGGGCACCTGTAACCCCCCCTTGCTTACCTACGTTGAAATGCTTGGAATGTTCTTCCTGGGAAACACATTAAACAATGCCCACGTTAATTTCTACTCCCGTCTAATGTCCTGTCCTTATATTAGTTGTATAAGTAATACAGTGTGCTATACAACAATAATAACCAGCCATTGAAAGTTCCAATCTGTTTATTTCAACAGGGCACAAGCTTTATTTGATGCTAAGTTTACACTGTGCTTTATCTGTGAAGAATACAACATGATACACTTGAAGCTTTAGATAAGGAATTCAAGGAAGAATACACGTATATTGTACCTAGTTCAATACCTCTTATAATATTGTCCTGTAGCTCACATTGTCAAGACATTTCTCTCTTCTCGAGACAGCCATTACCATACATACCAGCTTTTTCATGAGGAGCATTTGAGAATGATATTTACAGTATTTGTTAACGTGTTATTCATGAGACATGTATTCTCATGGACATCTCCAGGGAGTCTGTGGCACTCTGATGAGAGAGAGCGAGAGAGACACAGAAATTGAAAAAGAGAGAAAGTGAAGGACATTTATGTAAACCAACACACTATCAAGTTAGGGGTTAAGGTTAGGTTTAGGGGTTAAAGTTAGGGTTAGCGAACATGCTAGCTATGGAGTTAAAGGGTTAAGGTTAGGGTTAGGGTTAGCTAACATGCTAAGTAGTTAGAAAGTAGCTAAAAAGTAGGAAGTAGTTGCAAAGTTGCTAATTAGCTAAAATGCTAAAGTTATCTGTGATGAGATTGGAACATGCAACCTTTTGGTTGCTAGATGTTATATGTTATGTGTTATATGCCCATCCATCTATTCATCCTCGTCCACCAACCTTCTATCGTTTCTGTCTTAAGTAACCTTATCTGTGATTAAAATTCACTGAATACAAAACAATATACTTTTTTGTGTGCCTTTCATGAATTTCCATTAAGAAATGTGTATATTTCACAATAATCTGTGATTCTGGATTGATGTAAACAGTGGTCCTCGTTTATGTTCCGTGCAGTAGCGGTGCGTTGGTATTTAAAAAAAGTTATAATTCACTGGTGAAGCCATGCCCCCCCTCCCCCCAAAAAGCCATATTACAACCTATGTATTGTGATAATTTCGTTGTTTTCGTTGTTTTCTCAGTAACCTGTTAGTTCATATGCCTTGCTCCTGTGATATATAGGCCTAAGGCTGAGACAATAAGAATACACAGTGGTAGAATAAATTAAACCACACCTTTGTTTCATTACAAAACCGGAGTGCAACCTCTGTCGGTGAAGTCCACAAAGCATATTGCATATAACAGTTACATGACCTACAGCATTGTCAAGCAAGTTAATGTTTCCGAAATATTCGGACTACTAAACAACTATTGATTTAGCACCACGTTACCTCAAGTCTCAAAGAAAACAGGAGCTGCCTCTGCTATTCCAGCACCATTTCAACATCACCTATGCTCAGTCTAATACGGTGAAAACTAAAAGATATTGAAAACAATTTAACGTAAGCTAAATATGATGTGGCTGTCCATGGTTCTGATTTCTGTGAGTGTGTTTGTGTGTATGTATGTATGTATGCGTGTGCATTCATGCAAGTAGAAAAAACATGTTGACTTACGCTACTTGTAGAGAAATCCAATGCCATCCTCTCATGTTGAAAGTACACGCTTTTATTTTTTGTTGTCCTAGGCTACCTGGCTCAAATGCTTGCTCGCTAGCCTAACTTGCTTTCATGGGCAACAATGAGCCAGCTAGTTAACATTAGTCTTCTACATTTAGCTACATTTGAACTTCCATCCTCTCAGGCCAGGGGTACAATGTATGAATTCATGGTTGGATCAGAATCGCCGTTTATCATCGACTAGTACGGAGAATTAAGTAAAACCACAAGTCCAAATCCCTATCCCCATCCATGGGTAATTTAGGAAAGGACCCACCCACCCAGCCTCTTGCAAATTTAAGGGAAAGCTTGGCTTCCCTTGGCATCCATTAATAAACGCCAGTGGTTCCGGGCTGAGAGAAACAAAGCATGTGGCAATGTCAGTGAGGCGTCGGTACATGTTAGAGTGAACTCTCTCTAAAATGTATGGCCAGCTAAATTGATTCAAATTAGCAAATCTGAACCACGGGTACACAGTCAAGCGAATGGGACAGCCGAGCAGGACCGGACCAACTGCAGAACACCCACAGAGACTGAATGCCATTGCCAGGTACGGTGCCGTCCCCTCCTAATGAATATTAACACAGGGACATTATAATCAGCAGGCCTCGTCTGTATTCCAACTAACAGATGCTCCAAGGTTATCAGTGCATGTTAGAGTGGCCTTATCTACCCAGCAGCCATTTGCAAACGCAATGAGAATTTACTGTCTGTGTGATTTAGTAAAACATTTAATGAAGTCAGTACAGAACCAGTCAGAGAGGACAGATGGGGAGAAGAGTTGGAAATAAAAGAAATGTATCACTTGAAGAGAACAGTTCCCCCCCCCGCCCCCATTCCCCAGGTCGATCTCCTGGGCTAAAACATTGGCCTAAACAACCATAATCCAAAACAATCTTGCAATAATCCATCTTAAATGTGAGTGATAAAGTCTGTCCTCTCCACCAAGTATCCCTCTCTAAACATGTCGTTTTTTTTTTTTTTTTTACATTTAAGGGCAAATGCACACTATGATAAGTCTTTCAGCAGCATAGATTCGTCTGACAACCTGATTGACTCTACACAATCAGACATAATTATGTTTGGTTATGTTTTTTACAAGCTGGACTCAACACTTCAAAACAGGGTCTCATTTGAAACAAACACTTTATCAAGGCTTTCTACAGTAGAACATGCATAAAGTCTTCATTGATTTCTGAAGAATCTTTTTTTAGATCTTATAAAGAGGATATTATATGGCTTCAGCAAAGAATATCTTCACCTTCCAATGTTTTACTTACAGTGAGGGAAAAAAGTATTTGATCCCCTGCTGATTTTGTACGTTTGCCCACTGACAAAGAAATGATCAGTCTATAATTTTAATGGTAGGTTTATTTGAACAGTGAGAGACAGAATAACAACAAAAAAAAATCCAGAAAAACACATGTGAAAAATTTTATAAATGGAATTGCCTTTTAATGAGGGAAATAAGTATTTGACCCCTCTGCAAAACATGACTTAGTACTTGGTGGCAAAACACTTGTTGGCAATCACAGAGGTCAGATGTTTCTTGTAGTTGGCCACCAGGTTAGCACACATCTCAAGAGGGATTTTGTCCCACTCCTCTTTGCAGATCTTCTCCAAGTCATTAAGGTTTCGAGGCTGATGTTTGGCAACTCGAACCTTCAGCTCCCTCCACAGATTTTCTATGGGATTAAGGTCTGGAGACTGGCTAGGCCACTCCAGGACCTTAATGTGCTTCTTCTTGAGCCACTCCTTTGTTGCCTTGGCCGTGTGTTTTGGGTCATTGTCATGCTGGAATACCCATCCACGACCCATTTTCAATGCCCTGGCTGAGGGAAGGAGGTTCTCACCCAAGATTTGACAGTACATGGCCCCGTCCATCGTCCCTTTGATGCGGTGAAGTTGTCCTGTCCCCTTAGCAGAAAAACACCCCCAAAGCATAATGTTTCCACCTCCATGTTTGACGGTGGGGATGGTGTTCTTGGGGTCATAGGCAGCATTCCTCCTCCTGCAAAAACGGCGAGTTGAGTTGATGCCAAAGAGCTCCATTTTGGTCTCATCTGACCACAACACTTTCACCCAGATGTCCTCTGAATCATTCAGATGTTCATTGGCAAACTTCAGACGGGCATGTATATGTGCTTTCTTGAGCAGGGGAACCTTGCGGGCACTGCAGGATTTCAGTCCTTCACGGCGTAGTGTGTTACCAATTGTTTTCTTGGTGACTATGGTCCCAGCTGCCTTGAGATCATTGACAAGATCCTCCCCGTGTAGTTCTGGGCTGATTCCTCACCGTTCTCATGATCATTGCAACTCCACGAGGTGAGATCTTGCGTGGAGCCCCAGGCTGAGGGAGATTGACAGTTCTTTTGTGTTTCTTCCATTTGCGAATAATCACACCAACTGTTGTCACCTTCTCACCAAGCTGCTTGGCGATGGTCTTGTAGCCCATTCCAGCCTTGTGTAGGTCTACAATCTTGTCCCTGACATCCTTGGAGAGCTCTTTGGTCTTGGCCATGGTGGAACGTTTGGAATCTGATTGATTGATTGCTTCTGTGGACAGGTGTCTTTTATACAGGTAACAAGCTGAGATTAGGAGCACTCCCTTTAAGAGTGTGCTCCTAATCTCAGCTCGTTACCTGTATAAAAGACACCTGGGAGCCAGAAATCTTTGATTGAGAGGGGGTCAAATACTTATTTCCTTCATTAAAATGCAATTCCATTTATAACATTTTTCACATGCGTTTTCTGGAATTTTTGTTGTTATTCTGTCTCTCACTGTTCAAATAAACCTACCATTAAAATTATAGACTGATAAATTATTTTTCAGTGGGCAAACGTACAAAATCAGCAGGGGATCAAATACTTTTTCCCCTCACTGTACCCTGTATCAGGGATCAAGGTAAGACCAAGATGCAGACTGTCGAAGTAACAATGTTTATTATAGAGACAGGGGCAGGCAACAACAGGTCAAGGCGGGCAACAACAGGTCAAGGCGGGCAACAACAGGTCAAGGCAAGCAACAACAGGTCAAGGCAGGCAACAACAGGTCAAGGCAGGCAGGGGTCGATAATCCAGAGTATAGGGCAAGGTACAGGATGGCAGGCAGGGTCAGGTCAGGCAGAGTAGTCGGGCAGGCGGCCTCAGAGACAGGACAGGGTCAAAACCAGGGGGGCAAGAAAAGCGTGAGCTGAGAAAACCGCTGGTTGACTTGACAAACAAGATGAACTGGCAACGAACAAACAGAACACAGGTATAAATACACAGGGGAAGATGGGCGACACCTGAAGGGGGGTGGAGACAATCACAAGGACAGGTGAAACAGATCAGGGTGTGACACCCTGAAAGTATTCTATGTGGCCAGGGGAGACTGTGCTCCACGGTTCAGATGTATTTCAAAAGCCACTGCTAATTTAAACTGACCCAAAAGGCTTTAAGGTCATTTTTTTTATAATATTTGTCCAGGCAATGTTTAGCAGTGAATTTGACATGTAATGTTGGCATTGAGGGTTGGTTTTGTTCTGGCACTGCGAGTAGGAAGCTTAGAACTTGTTTGCTTTCCTTACAGGAGAAATACATCTGAATCTGAATAACCGTCACCTCAGCTTGTCTCTTACACCAAATGTAAAGAGCTCCTGGAAATACTGTTATAGATCACTTCATATAATCTGAATCTTTTTAGTTTCTGAACAGAACATAGGCTATACTGTAGATTAGTAAACTATCTTAGAAATAGAACTTTGCGCTGTGCTTCTCCGAACATGCACTTCATAGCTTATAGCCAATGGATCATTTGATTGAGACCACACTAAATAGCCTATAGGGACACTTGATATTGCGCGCCCAGCTGAGAATTAGAGATGAGGGGCAGCATCAGGCGCACGTCGATATATAGCCTAATAATCAACAAATTCTGAGAAATATAGAAATGTAATCAATTACAATTGACATGACCCTCCCCAGGAATAGACTGAAATTGAAAAAGCATGGAACTTCCCCATTTTCCTCCAGGTAACCATCCTGTACATTTTGATCCATCCCTTAATGAGTTGCCTCTTGAATGCTCCTTGTGGATGGAAACACTACATTCTTTCAAAATGTGACCCTTGTCGGGCTCCCGAGTGGCGGAGCAGTCTAAGTCACTGCATCTCAGTGCTAGAGGCTTCACTACAGACCCTGGTTCAATTCCAGGCTGTATCACAACAGGCCGTGATTGGGAGTCCCATAGGGCGGCGCACTATTGGCCCAGTGTCGTCCGGGTTAGAGTTTGGCCGGGGTAGGCCGTCATTGTAAATAATTATTTGTTCTTAACTGACTTGTCTACTTAAATAAATACAAATAAAATTGTTACGACTGAGTCAATATCAGCTTTTATAGGAATTCATTGGTCCTTCTAATGATAGGTAAGATTTTGCCGGTTTTAAATGATAAACGACAACACAGCACGCAGCCTCAAATTCTTGGTAAACATAAATCCTAACTTCACATATTCCATCACTTTTCAGTCTGTGGTCAAAGTGTTTTACCATAGTTTTTTTACAATAATGTCCAAGCCAAAAAGCTATTCCAGAGTTACCATACAACCAATCAATTGACTTTACAGCAGCCTCCCTTATCTCGGCAATCAGGTAGCTTATGTCCATATGGAGACACAATTTATACGCTTGATTGAGGCTCATTCGATTTGCAGCACTTAGGTGGAGGTCGTCTGAAAGCAATGACGGGGATTCGCTGACGTCAAACCACACCGCTAGTGTGAAAGGCATTGGAGGGGAAACTGAAGATAAATATAGAACTAACCACTTGTCTTGTCTAGTTTCATCGAACAGCGGCTGATATGATCTGCTTTGCTAGGTGAGCATCATGGCTGGGACCCCATGTCACCTAGAGTGCAATTATCTCAGCTCTAATCACCCATTTAGCTCCTAAACGTGTACTATACCAAGCCTTGAAAGTGCAGCTCATTTGTGCCATGTTTATGTTCTAATGGGTTGCTTTTAGTGCACTTTGTAAGACACACAGAAATTGACCCTAATGAGGCAGCCCGGGTACAACTAGTAGCTAATGAAGTAAACAATGAGGAGGACACACACATCTGGCCACAGGGTCCGTGTCATTAGTTTCCTAGGCATATGGCTACTCCATAATTTTCCACAGTGAAATAAACACATTTGTCCCATTATAAAACAGAAAGTTACAAGGGCTTTATAACATATTCTTAAAGGCTTCATAAGCACTATATAGATTCTTTACAAATCATCTATTGGCTTGTGTCACACTCTATAAAAGGGGGACATACTTATGGGTATATGACATAGTGGACTATGTCTCATGTATCTAAGTAGTGCTTATGAAGGCTTTATGTGTTGTTGTTCATTTAAAGTGGGACCAGCCTATTTGTCTGTTGATTAGATTGATGTAACGATCACGTGAGACCACAAACCAGTCTCTGATAGAGTATTATGAAACAAGATGCAGGACTTTAGCCTCTCTCTCTCTCTGTCTATCTATAGAGAGAGAGAACTTTTTTTGCAGACTAAGAATTTGAGGGATAAACCCTCACTGTTTGTCAGTTTAGACACATCCTACCTAAGTAGCTGAGCGTACGGTAACAGTTATACAAAAGCCTGCATGCCCAGTTTTTTTAACCCTTTGTGTTCCTCTGCTCTCTCCGCAGTGAATACCACCTCTTCTCACTGTGCACGGAGACCAACGCCGAGCGCATCAACTGCTACTGGCCCAACCCGCTGGTGGAGAGTTACATCATCCGCATCCACAAGCACTTCTTCTCCAACTGCACCCTGGAGCGGGTGATCTTGGTGGACCCGCCGGACGACACACTCACCATCCTCATCCTCATCCCTGTCTTCCTCACCCTGGCCATGATCGCGCTGGTGGTGTGGTGCAGCAAGCGCAGCGACATCCTGGCTTAGGATGTTGGTTGGTTTGGTTCCCATGTGACTGTCCAGCATGTCCAGAGACCCATAAACGTATTTATTGAACCCTAGATTAGAAATTGGGTTAGGGAAGACAGGTAGGGAACCTACGGAGGCAACTTTTGTTTGTTCATTGTGTCATTTCAGGATTATGGTGGATTGAAGGGATTAAAAGAAGCCATTTAACGCCTTTGAAGGAGATGCATCTGAGCTCGGGACTGTCCAAGGCCTTTTGATATACTGTACCCAAGGACCCAAGACACATACGAGACATTTAGGATTGTTGTTCCTTTGTGTGAATTGGGACTGAGGCCCAGGGACTGCTTAAATATCATAATTTATAAGACATGGTTAAGCTTTTAGATATATTCTCATGAAGAGTCTTCTCAATAGGAGAACATGGACAAGCTGAGACCTGAATACGTACAGTACTTTTCTGTACCAGTAAAGAAACAAAATTTTGGTCCCGTATCGCCGCCATGCTTTCTGTACAGTATTGTTTCTTCTTCACGCTTCCTCACGCTTACTCATCTGTTCTTATGTGCTGTCACCATCGGGTCAAGCTGCAAAGACAGATAAAAAAACAAAACATAAAAAAATATATATATATATTTTAACTTACCCTAACCCTGATTTAATTTAGCACAATCCTTAACCACATCCCTAACCGTGTGCCTAACCCAAAGATTTAATTAAGACAAAAAAAAAGCATATTTTCATGTTCATACATGTTTGTGATTTAGGGAATTAAGTGTGAACTTGGCCATTAAGTGTGAACAAGCCCTATATGTGTACATTATAATAGAGCAGTTCTCTTGCAGTGTTTGTGGGGCGCCGGCGAGCACACACTGAATGTACCTTAATTATTTCTCATGTCTCTGGATTGTCGTGGCAATACCGCAGAAGTTGTTATCACTGATTGCACTGCTTATTTGGTGTAACCTCAGCAGGAATTCTGTTCACGCTAATTTGTATTTAATTCCGCTGTTTAATCGTTCCGGGGAGGTGTGGGGGGTAGGAACATAAATCACTGTCAAGATTATGGACTCATTTTGAGATAATTTCATTTTGCCAGGAGTAAACTTTTGGTATTGAGGAGCTATTGGATTATTTACTGTACTGCTATTTAATGTTTTAATTAAATGACTTAGAATAAGTCCCTGCTTTGGTTATTAATCAACATGTCCATGGTAAAATGTTCTGCCTCTTTCTGCCCTTCGAAACAATTCCTACTTCTACAAATTACATTCATCTTTGAGATGTAATACGTGTCTTTACCGGTTCGAAGCAAAACTCCTATGCAACTCTGAACATGTATTAGTAAGGTTGCTAGAGGTCATAACAAAATAATATTGTTTTGACATTTCAAGTGTAAACATAGTTAAATCAATTCCGCTTAAAACTACACTATACAGTGCCGTCAGAAACTTTTTCCACATTTTGTTAAGTTACAGCCTTATTCTAAAATGTTATAAATCGTTTTTTCCTCTCATCAATCTACACACAATCGCCATAATGACAAAGCAAAAACAGGTTTTTATATTTTTTTTCTCCAAAAATAATTTTTTAGATATTTTATTTACATACATATTCAGACCCTTTACTTACTACTTTGCTGAAGCACCTTTGGCAGCGATTACAGCATCAAGTGATGCAGTGCCTTTGACCGCTGCGCCACTTGGGAGTCCAAAGCTATTTTCAGGTCTCTCCAGAGACGTTAGATCGGATTCAAGTCCAGGCTCTGGCTGGGCCACTCAAGGACATTCAGAAACTTGTCGCTAAGCCACTCCTGCGTTGTCTTGGCTTTGTGCTTAGGGTCGTTGTCCTGTTGGAAGGTGAACATTCGCCCCAGTCTGAGGTCCTGAGAGCTCTGAGCTGGTTTTCTTCAAGGATCTCTCTGTACTTTGCTCCATTCATCTTTGCCTCAATCCTGAATAGTCTCCCAGTCCCTGCTGCTGAAAAACATCCCCAGAGCGTGATGCTGCCACCACCATGCTTCACCATAGGGATGGTGCCAGGTTTCCTCCAGGTGTGACGTTTGCCATTCAGGCCAAAGAGGTCAATCTTGGTTTCATCAGACCAGAGAACCTTGTTTCTCATGGTCGGAGAGTCTTTAGGTGTCTTTTGGCATACTCCAAGCGGGCTGTCATGTGCCTTTTACTGAGGAGTGGCTTCCGTCCAGCCACTACCAAAAAGGCCAGATTGGTGGAGGGCTGCAGAGATTGATGTCTTTCTGGAAGGTTCTCCCATCTCCACCAAGGAACTCTCGAGCTCTGTCAGAGTGAGCATCGGGTTCTTGGTCACCTCCCTGACCAAGGCCCTTCTCCCCCGATGGCTCAGTTTAGGAAGAGTCTTGGTGATTCCAAACTTCTCCCATTTAAGAATGACAGAGGCCACTGTGTTCTTGGGGACCTTCAATGCTGCAGAAATTGTTTGGTACCCTTCTCCAGATCTGTGCCTCGACACAATCCTGTCTCCGAGCTCTACAAACAATTCCTTTGACCTCATTACTTGTTTTTTGCTCTGGTATTCACTGTCAACTGTGGGATCTTACAGGTGTGTGCCTTTCCAAATCATGTCCAATCAATTGAATTTACCACAAGTGGACTCCAATCAAGTTTTAGAAACATCTCCACGATGATCAATGGAAACAGGATGCACCTGAGCTCAATTTCGAGCAAAAGATATACGTTTTTTATTTTTACTAAATTTGCAAAAAATTCTTAAAAAACTATTTTTGCTTTGTCATTATGAATTGTTGTGTGTAGATGGCTGAGGATTTAAAAAAAAAATGTAATACATTTTAGAATAAGGCTAATGTAAAAAATTGGGGAAAAGTCAAGGGGTCTGAATACTTTCCAAAGGCACTGCGTTCCAGGAGAACGCTACCTGCCCCAATGCACAGTGCCAACTGTAAAGTTTGGAGGAGGAGGAATAATGGTCTGGGGCTGTTTTTCATGGTTCGGGCTAGGCCCCTTAGTTCCAGTGAAGGGAAATCTTAATGCTACAGCGTACAATGACATTCTCGACTACTGGTTCCCAAACTTTTTATAGTCCCGTACCCCTTCAAACATTCAATCTCCAGCTGCATACCCCCTCTGGCACCAGGGTCAATGCACTCTTAAATGTTGTTTTTTGCCATTATTGTAAGCCTGCCACACACACACTACACAATACATTTATTCAACATAAGAATGAGTGTGAGTTTTTTGGGAAGTGACAAAGAGCTCTTATAGGACCAGGGCACAAATAATAATATATTAATCAATAATTGTGCTCTTTATTTAGCCATCTTATATATAAAACCTAATTTGTTCATCAAAAATTGTGAATAACTCACCACAGGTTAATGAGAAGGGTTTGCTTGAAAGGATGTACATAACTCTTCAATGTTGGGTTGTATTGGATAGCGTCTCAGTCTTAAAATCATTTCCCACACACAGTCTGTGCCTGTATTTAGTTTTCATGCTAGTGAGGGCTGAGAATTCACTCTCACATAGGTACGTGGTTGAAAAGGGCATCAGTGTCTTAACAGCACGATTTGCCAAGGCAGGATACTCTGAGCGCAGCTATATCCAGAATCTGGCAGTGGCTTCTGATTAAATTACATTTTCGCAGAACCGCTTGTTGCAATTTCGATGAGGCTCTCTTGTTCCGATATCGGACTAGAGGCAGGGCATGAAAGGGTTATAATGAATCTAGTTGTTTGTCGTCCGTTTCGGGAAAGTACCTGCTTATTTGCGCACCCAGCTCACTCAGGTGCTTCACTATATCACAATTGACATTGTCCGTAAGCTTGAGTTCATTTGCACACAAAAATCATACAATGATGGAAAGACCTGTGTGATGTCCTTGTTAATGCAGACAGAGAAGATCTTCAACTTCTTAGTCATAGCCTCAATTTTGTCCTGCACATTGAATATAGTTGCGGAGAGTCCCTGTAATCCTAGATTCAGTTCATTCAGGCGAGAAAAAACATCACCCAGATGGGCCAGTCGTGTGAGAAACTCGTCATCATGAAAGCGGTCAGACAAGTGAAAATGATGGTCAGTAAAGAAAACTTTAAGCTCGTCTCTCTATTTAAAAAAATGTGTCAATACTTTGCCCCTTGATAACCAGCGCACTTCTGTATGTTGTAAAAGCGTTACATGGTCGCTGCCCATATCATTGCATAATGCAGAAAATACACAAGAGTTCAGGGGCCCTGCTTTTCTAAGTTAACCATTTCCACTGTAGTGTCCAAAACGTATTTCAAGCTGTCAGGCATTCCCTTGGCAGCAAGAGCCTCTCGGTGGATGCTGCAGTGTACCCAAGTGGCGTCGGGAGCAACTGCTTGCACACGCGTTACCACTCCACTATGTCTCCCTGTCATGGCTTTTGCGCCATCAGTACAGATACCAACACATCTTGACCACCAAAGTCCATTTAATGTCACAAAGCTGTCCAGTACTTAAAAAATCTCCTCTTCTGTTGTCCTGGTTTCCAGTGGTTTGCAGAAGAGGATGTCTTCCTTAATTGACCCCCCATAAACGTAACGGACGTATACCAGGAGCTGTGCCAGGCCCACTCATCCAGCTGTAACGCATAGAATTCACTGGCTTGTATGCGAAACAGTAATTGTTTAAAAAAATCTGCTGCCATGTCACTGATGCGTCGTGAAACAGTGTTGTTTGATGAAGTCATTGTCTGTATAGTTTTTTGTCCTTTTCCCCCAGGATTGTCCCAGCCATATCTGCGGGAGCAGGAAGAATTAAGTCCTCCACAATAGTATGGGACTTGCCTGTCCTAGCCACTCGGTAGCTCACCATTTAAGACCCTTCTAGCTCCTTATTATTAATGGTATCTGTTGCTTTTATACATGTCTTACTACTCGAAAGTAATCTTAATTCTCGCTCAAAACGCTCCTGTGGCTTATTTTTCAAATTGGCATGTTTCGTTTCTAAATGTCTGCGCAAGAGTGAAGGTTTCATTGAGTTGTGGGATAGTACTTTTGCACATATAACACACTGTGGTTGAGGAAAGGCACTACTCCCAATAAGTGAACCCCAAATCAATGTAGTTCTCATCATATTTGCGCCTCTTCCATGGTCCAATGTCCCTGTCTGTTGTTCGGTGCTTTCCCGGGTATGGGGGCAGTAGCTCTTCGGCTGCATCAGATTCCCAACTGTCAGTGTCCATGCTAGGGCAAACAACAAATGTAGAATTTCTGATGCTTCAATTGGATGTGCTCGTGGAATCAGGACAACTTGTGTCGTCGACAGGTGCATGTGTAGCACTGCTGGTAGTAGCAGTTGTCTTACTGCTACTGTTCTGAAAATGAGGTTAATTTCAAGGTAAAACTCAACATTGTTGATTGATACAGTCCCATATGGGCATTGATACTAACTATTCCTCTGTGTAAATCAGTAAAGACAAAACAGAGTCACTTTCGAAAATTGGGAGCATTTCCCATTATTATGAAATGAAAACAAACGTATAAAAAGACAAGAGAATTGATGTTGACAATGCGACTCTGCTCTGATCATCAGGATGGCAAACTGAGTGATATACAATAAAGAAGTGATTATTGTTAGCATTGTTTTAGGATAAACAAAGAAGAACAAGACAACAGGCATTATTTACACTACAAGAAACAGCCCGGCATTGTGTTAAGGGTTTAAGACACAAACAAAAAGACAATAGTTCATTCTGAGAAGCCGTCTTGCATTATGCCCTCAAGGATGACTTCCCAGTGCCTCCGCAGCACAAAAGTTGGACTGCAGGAAGGATATAAAATTGTTTCCCAGAGTAGGCAAAGAATTAAAGGAAATGGGCTGGCTATGATTTTAACCAAAAGAGGTACAGGAACTGCGAAGAGTGCCGTACTTCCCCATACATGCATTGTTATGACTGGGTCTGCCAACGGCACTGTTCAGCTCAGAGAGGTTACTGGTCTCCAGCAACACCCCACCCCCACCCCCCCACACACACACTCCACCCTCCAATCCTTGTTTACAATGTGTAGAATATCAATATATCTTCTGGCGGTGCCGGGTGCAAATTATAACAGAACATGTACAAGATTTTAAAATGTTCATAAAACAGGCAGTTGAAACTAGAGAAGCAGCATGGCCAGGTGGACTCGGGACATCAAGGAGTCATCAGGCCAGGTAGGCCTTGAGGAATGGTCCTCCGAGAGAGAGAGAGAGAGAGAGAGAGAGAGAGAGAGAGAGAGAGAGAGAGAGAGAGAGAGAGAGAGAGAGAGAGAGATTGAAAAAAAGAAAGAGAGAGAGAGATAAATTCACACAGGACACCGGATAAGAGAGGAGAAATACTCCAGATATAACAGACGGACCCTAGCCCCCCGACACATAAACTACTGCAGCATAAATACTGGGGGCTGAGACAGGAGGGGTCGGGAGACACTGTGGCCCCGTCCGACGATACCCCCGGACAGGGCCAAACAGGCAGGATATAACCCCACCCACTCTGCCGAAGCACAGCCCCCACACCACTAGAGGGATATCTTCAACCACCAACTTACTATCCTGAGACAAGGCTGAGTATAGCCCACAAGATCTCCGCCACGGCACAACCCAAGGAGGGGGCAACCCGGACAGGAAGATCACGTCAGTGACTCAACCCACTCAAGCGTCGCACCCCCCCAGGGACGGCATGGAAGAGCACCAGTAAGCCAGTGACTCAGCCCCTGTAATAGGGTTAGAGAGAGAATCCCAGTGGAGGGGAACCGGCCAGGCAGAGACAGCTCCAGTGCCTTTCCGTTCACCTTCACACTCCTGGGCCAGACTACACTCAATCATAGGACCTACTGAAGAGATGAGTCTTCAGTAAAGACTTAAAGGTTGAGACCGAGTCTGCGTCTCTCACATGGATAGGCAGACCATTCCATAAAAATTTAGCTCTTTAGGAGAAAGCCCTGCCTCCAGCTGTTTGCTTAGAAATTCTAGGGACAGTAAGGAGGCCTGCGTCTTGTGACCGTAGCATACGTGTAGGTATGTACGGCAGGACCAAATCGGAAAGATAGATAGGAGCAAGCCCATGTAATGCTTTGTAGGTTAGCAGTAAAACCTTGAAGTCAGCCCTTGCCTTAACAGGAAGCCAGTGTAGAGAGGCTAGCACTGGAGTAATATGATCACATCTTTTGGTTCTAGTCAAGATTCTAGCAGCTGTGTTTAGCACTAATTGAAGTTTATTTAGTGCTTTATCCGGGTAGACGGATAATTTTCCGCCATCCACTTCCTTATGTCTGAAACACAGGCTTCCAGGGAGGGCAATTTTGGGGCTTCACCATGTTTCATCGAAATGTACAGCTGTGTGTCATCCGCATAGCAGTGAAAGTTAACATTATGTTTCCGAATGACATCACCAAGTGGTAAAATGTATAGTGAAAACAATAGTGGTCCCAAAACAGAGCCTTGAGGAACACCGAAGTTTACAGTTGATTTTTCAGAGGACAAACCATCCACAGAGAAAAACTGATATCTTTCCGACAGATAATATCTAAACCAGGCCAGAACTTGTCCGTGTAGACCAATTTGGGTTTCCAATCTCTCCAAAAGAATGTGGTGATCGATGGTATCAAAAGCAGCACTAAGGTCTAGGAGCACGAGGACAGTTGCAGAGCCTCGGTCTGATGCCATTAAAAGGTAATTTACCACCTTCACAAGTGCAGTCTCAGTGCTATGATGGGGTCTAAAACCAGACTGAAGCATTTTGTATACATTGTTTGTCTTCAGGAAGGCAGTGAGTTGCTGCGAAACAGCTTTTTCTAAACATTTTGAGAGGAATGGAAGATTCGATATAGGCCGATAGTTTTTTACATTTTCTGGGTCAAGGTTTGGCTTTTTCAAGAGAGGCTTTATTACTGCCACTTTTAGTGAGTTTGGTACACATCTGGTGGATAGAGAGCTGTTTATTATGTTCAACATAGGAGGGACAAGCACAGGAAGCAGCTCTTTCAGTAGTTTAGTTGGAACAGGGTCCAGCATGCAGCTTGAAGGTTTAGAGGCCATGATTATTTTCATCAATGTGTCAAGAGATATGGTACTAAAAAACTTGAGTGTCTCCCTTGATTCTATGTCCTGGCAAAGTTGTGCAGACAGGACAATTGAGCTTTGGAGGAATACGCAGATTTAAAGAGGAATCCGTAATTTGCTTTCTAATAATCATGATATTTTCCTCAAAGAAGTTCATGAATTTATCACTGCTAAAGTGAAAGCCATCCTCTCTTGGGGAATGCTGCTTTTTAGTTAGCTTTGCGACAGTATCAAAAATAAATTTAGGATTGTTCTTATTTTCCTCAATTAACTTAGGATAGGATGATCGAGCAGCAGAGAGGGCTCTTCGATATTGTACGGTACTGTCTTTCCAAGCTAGTCGGAAGACTTCCAGTTTGGTGTAGCGCCATTTCCGTTCCAATTTTCTGGAAGCTTGCTTCAGAGCTCGGGTATTTTCTGTATACCAGGGAGCTAGTTTTTTATGGCAAATGTTTTTTGTTTTTAGGGGTGCGACTGCATCTAAGGTATTGCGCAAGGTTACATTGAGTTCCTCAGTTAGGTGGTTAACTGATTTTTGTACTCTGACGTCCTTGGGTAGGTTGAGGGATTCTGGAAGGGCATCTATGAATCTTTGGGTTGTCCGAGAATTTATAGCACGACTTTTGATGATCCTTGGTTGAGGTCTGAGCATATTGTTTGTTGCGATTGCAAACGTAATAAAATGGTGGTCCGATAGTCCAGGATTATGAGGAAAAACATTAAGATCCACAACATTTATTCCATAGGACAAAACTAGGTCCAGAGTATGACTGTGGCAGTGAGTAGTTCCGGAGACATGTTGGACAAAACCGAGTGAGTCGATGGCTCCAAAAGCCTTTTGGAGTGGGTCTGTGGACTTTTCCATGTGAATATTAAAGTCACCAAAAATTTGAATATTATCTGCCATGACTACAAGGTCCGATAAGAATTCAGGGAACTCCGTGAGGAATGTTGTATATGGCCCAAGAGGCCTGTAAACAGTAGCTGTAAAAAGTGATTGAGTAGGTTGCATAGATTTCATGACTAGAAGCTCAAAAGACGAAAACGTTGTAAATGTTAGCAACACCTCCGCCTTTGCGGGATGCGCAGGGGATATGGTCACTAGTGTAACCAGGAGGTGAGGCCTCATTTAACACAGTAAATTCATCAGGCTTAAGCCATGTTTCAGTCAGGCCAATCACATCAATATTATGATCAGTGATTAGTTCATTGACTATAACTGTCTTGGAAGTGAGGGATCTAACATTAAGTAGCCCCATTTTGAGATGTGAGGTATCACAATCTCTTTCAATAATGGCAGGAATGGAGGAGGTCTTTATTCTAATGAGATTGCTAAGGCGAACACCACCATGTTTAGTTTTGCCCAACCTAGGTCGAGGCACAGACATGGTCTCAATGGGGATAGCTGAGCTGACTACACTGACTGTGCTAGTGGCAGACTCCACTAAGCTGGCAGGCTGGCTAACAGCCTGCTGTCTGGCCTGCACCCTGCTGTCTGGCCTGCACCCTATCTCATTGTGGAGCTAGAGGAGTTAGAGCCCTGTCTATGTTCATAGATAAGATGAGAGCACCCCTCCAGCTAGGATGGAGTCCATCCCTCCTCAGCAGGCCAGGCTTGGTCCTGTTTGTGAGTGAGTCCCAGAAAGAGGGCCAGTTATCTACAAATTCTATATTTTGTGTGGGGCAGAAAACAGTTTTCAACCAGCGATTGAGTTGTGAGACTCTGCTGTAGAGCTCATCACTCGCCCTAACTGGGAGGGGGCCAGAGACTATTACTCAATGCCGACACATCTTTCTAGCTGATTTTCACGCTGAAGCTATGTTGCGCTTGGTGAACTCTGACTGTTTCATCCTAACATCGTTGGTGCCGACGTGGATAATAATATCCCTATACTCTCTACACTCACCAGTTTTAGCTTTAGCCAGCACCATCTTCAGATTAGCCTTAACGTCAGTAGCCCTGCCCCCTGGTAAACAGTGTATGATCGCTGGATGATTCGTTTTAAATCTAATACTGCGGGTAATGGAGTTGCCAATGACTATAGTTTTCAGAACTATTGGTGGGAGGCTTCGGCGTCTCAGACCCCGTAACGGGAGGAGTAGAGACCAGAGAAGGCTCGGCCTCTGACTCCGACCTGCTGCTTAATGGGGAGAACCGGTTGAAAGTTTCTGTCGGCTGAATGAGCGACACCGGTTGAGCATTGCTACAGCATTTCCTTCCAGAAGCCATGAAATAATTGTCCGGCTGCGGGGACTGTGCGAGGGGATTTACACTACTATCTGTACTTACTGGTGGCACAGACGCTGTTTCATCCTTTCCTACACTTACATTTCCCTTGCCTAACGATTGCGTCTGAAGCTGGGCTTGCAGCACAGCTATCCTCGCCTTAAGGCGATCGTTCTCCTGTATATTATGAGTACAGCGACTGCAATTAGAAGGCATCATGTTAATGTTACTACTTAGCTTCGGTTGGTGGAGGTCCTGATGAAACACATCCAGATAAAGCATCCGGAGTGATAAAGCTGAATGAAAAAAAAGTTGAGCGATGGAAAAACAAAAAATATAGACCTAATTAAAAAGTAAAACCCGTAAAGTTGGCAGGTAACAAAGTTAGGTTAGCAACAGAACGCACAGCAGCACGTAAACAAGTCTGTTAGTTGTGACCGGAAGTCACAGGTGCTCACATGAATTACTAAAGGTTACAGTCATGATTCATGAAAATGTCAAGTGTGTTCCCAGAGAGAGAGAGAGCGAGAGATAGAAAGATAGATAGAGAGAGAGAGAGAACCCAAAAGTTGCCAACTGCAGGAAAATACACGTGTGTGGTTAATTTCCCTACTTCCACGGAGTCCCCAAAACATTCAAGACTCCCTCCAACAGACTCCATCACAACAGTGAGGCCTTGCTTCTCGGTCTCTTTCTCTCCCTTCACCCGAACCACTGAGGCGCTCCCCTTTCCCACACTAACGTGCTCCAGTGCACATGACCTAAACAGGACATCCCCTCCCCCCACTCCTCTCTCAGCCGCTCACTCTCAACCATCCTTCTGCAGCACCCCAGCAGACTGTAGTATTTCATCTGTCACTGATAAGCAGGCTACAGATACTAACATGGCTTACTAAGCTCCACATCATCCTCAGAGACATACTGGCCAGTCCACAGGAAGTCTCCAGAGCTAATTTCATAACGAAATTCATGAGCTGTTTTTTGGGGGGGTTGGTTTGTTACCACAGCCTGCTCTGCTAGGCAGCTGGGCATATTCTTGGGGATTTTGCAATGACTTGCTTCATTTTATGATTGCGTTCCTAATGGCATTGTGTAGTGATTGAAAAGTCCTGACGTTTGAGGTACGGAGCTTTTATTCCTTCTGGGTGATTTATACACACACACACACCACACCACAACACACACAAATCCTCCTCCAGGACAAGGCTCTCAATGATTTACGCAATTAATTTCCACAGTACTGGATTGTAGTCTTTGGATTGCTTTCATCACTATCAAGCTTTACATGAATTTGCCCTCATGCCATGCAATTACTTTAATTTAATATACCTTAATATAAAAACTGGCCTAATATAATTTAAGAGTTACTAGTATAGTTTAGTTATTTCATGTAGCTGCATGGAATATTGTATGTGGCAAACTTGTGACCAACTGTGGTGTACATTAGTATTTTCGGCATTTCAATCCAAGTAGCTCACAAAAGGGGCGAGATTCAAAGGAGCGTTTTCTAAAAGCAGAATGCCCTCGAGCACTAATGTTACCATCCTGTTAACCCAGCCTGTCCCACATTGCCGCGCCTGAGTTTACACTGAAGCTAAGCCCATGTTAATTTTTACTAGCATGGACACAGAGAAAACAGCTTTCCTTAACAGATCACACTGCAGATTTGATATTTGGTGTCGTGGTATAAGGTGCAGTAGCTTGTATGCACTGTGATCTGTGAAATATAAATGTGTGCAAAATGTGTGCAGCTGTGACATTTGATCGTTTTTCTCTTGTGTAGGGCTATTTTTTATTTTTTTTAACTAGGCAAGTCAGTTAAGAACAATTTCTTATTTACAATGACGGCCTACCCCAGCCAAACCCGGACGATGCTGGGCCAATTGTGCGCCACTCTATGGGACTCCCAATCACGGCCGGATGTGATACAGCCTGGAATTGAACCAGGGACCGTAGTGATGCCTCTTGCACTGAGATGCAGTGCCTTAGACCACTGCGCCTCTCGGGAGCCCCAAAGACAGAAGCAGTAGAGGTGCGTGGGTAATATCACTGAGGAAGCCAAGCCATGCCAGTAAAAAAGCCATACTATAACCTATGTTGTGATAATTGCATTGTTTGCTCTATAACACATTCGTTCATACGCTACCGTGAAGTACAATAAGGCCATGACAACAATAAGACAAGTTACACACTGGCGGAATAAATTAAACTACACATACGTTTGTTTCATCACAAAACGAGAGAGCAACATCTATCAGTTGACGTCCACAAAGCAGGTGTTGCATGAAACAAACAGTTATATGACCTGCAGCGTGGTCAAGCAAGTTAATGTTTCACAGTTTACTAAACTACTACTGATTTAGAACCCACAGTTACCACAAGTCAGCACAAAGACAACAGAATCACTGCCTCCGCTATTCCAGCACCATTTCAACTTAAACATTTAAACATCATCAGATCAACTATAAATGCTTAGTTTAATACACTGAAAACAAACTTAAAGATACCAAAAACAATTTAGTCCAATCAGTGTTGCCTAATATCATGTGGTTGTCCATGGTACTGATTTCCATCTGTGTGTGTGCGTAAGTAAGTTCACTCACCCTATTTGTAGACAAGTAGAACGCCATTGCCATCCTCCTCTCGTTCATGTTGGCAAAATGGTCTGTGGAATTGTCATACAGTACGCTTTTAGTTTTTGTTGTCATAGGCTACCTAGATGAAATGCTTGCTAGCCTAACTTCCTCTCATGGGCAACAATGAACCAGCTAAGTTAGCTAGCCAGTTAACGTGAGCCTATTAGGCTAAATCTAGGCTACATATTGAACTTCAATCATCGTAGGGCCAGTGGCACAATATAATGCATTCGTAAAGTATTCAGACCCCTTGAATTTTCTAAATGTTGTTATGTTAAAGCCTTATTATAAAATTAATTAAATATTTTCTTCCCCTCATCAATCTACACACAATATCCCATAATGACAAAAAACATTTTGTTTGCAAATGTATTCAAAATAAAAAGCTGAAATATTACATTTACATAAGTATTCAGACCCTTTACTCAGTACTTTGTTGAAGCACTTTTGGCAGCTATTTTCAGGTCTCTCCAGAGATGTTCGATCAGGCTCAAGTAAAGGCTCTGGCTGGGCCACTCAAGGACATTCAGAGACTCGTCCCGAAGCCACTCCTGCGTTGTCTTGGCTGTGTGCTTAGGGTCGTTGTCCTGTTGGAAGGTGAATTTTAGCCCCAGTCTGAGGTCCTGAGCACTCTGGAGCAGGTTTACATCAAGGATCTCTCTGTACTTTGCTCCGTTCATCTTTCCCTCGATCCTGACGAGTCTCCCAGTCCCTGCCGCTGAAAAACATCCCCACAGCATGATGCTGCCACCTCTATGCTTCACCGTAGGGATGGTGCACATACATTTATACTGACTCTACGCACATGCACTCACATACAATCATCATATACGCTGCTGCTACTCCGTTTGTCATATATCCTGATGCCTAGTCACCTTACCTCTATACATATCTACCTTATTTATTTATTGTGTGTTTATTTTGGGTGTTAAACATAGTCCCACTAAGCACAAAACATTGATTTACACCATCCCATCTGGTTTGTGCTTAGTGGGACTATCATTTGTTTTCAATGACCTAAAACACATCTCCAGCCTGTGTAAAGGCTATTTGACCAAGAAGGAGAGTGATGGAGTGCTGCATCAGATGACCTGGCCTCTACCATAATCCGACCTCAACACAATTGAGATGGTTTGGGATGAGTCGGACCGCAGAGTGAAGGAAAAGCAGCCAACAAATGCTCAGCATATGTGGGAACTCCTTCAAGACTGTTTGTCACAAGACGTGTGTGTAGCTGGTGCGTGTGAGTCAGGCGCAGGAGAGCAGAGATCTGTGGCACAGTATAAACACAGAACGCAACAATGCGTCACAAAAACAAATGCCTACAAATACAGTCTGGCGCAACCAGACGGAACGTGCCACTGACATGAAACAATCGCACACACAGACATGGGAGAAACCAGAGGATTAAATACATGACATGTAATGAGGGAATGAAAACCAGGTGTGTGGGGAAACAAGACAAAACAAATGGAAAATGAAAAGTGGATCGGTGATGGCTAGAAGACCGGTGACGTCGACCGCCGAACCTCACCCGAACAAGGAGAGGCACCGACTTTGGCGGAAGTCGTGACACTGTTGGAAAAGCATTCCTCATGAAGCTGGTTGAGAGAATGCCAAAAGTGTGGAAAGCTGTCAAGGCAAAGGGTGGCTACTTTGAAAAATATAAAATGTATTTTGATTTGTTTAAAACTTTGATTCCATATGTGATATTTCATAGTTTTGAAAAAAAGCTAAAATATACCCACAAATAATACATTATCTGATGAAATTGCTTTAGAAAGGGGCACCAGACAGGGATGTCCTCTGTCCCCATTCTGTTTGCACTGGCAATTAATCCTTTTACAGAAAGAAAACTCTATGCCCCCATTGCTAAAAATAATTTCAGAATACTCAAAAATGGCAATATTTATTTTATTTTATTTAACCTTTATTTAACAGATGTTCTGACTTTATACACTGCACTCAGAGAGGCATTATGACAAATAAAAATAACTCACAAGCTACAACAATCCTTTAAGTGGACCACAAAAAAAAAAAACTTTAATTGTTTATTTAACCTATATTTAGCTAGGCAAGTCAGTTAAGAACAAATTCTCATTAACAAAAGGCCTCCTGCGGGGATGGGGGATGGGATTACATTTTTAAAAATAAATTTAAAAAACCCATCACGACAAGAGACAACACTACATAAAGAAAGACCTAAGACAACAACATAGCAAGGCAGCAAACATGACAACACAGTATGGTAGCAACACAACATGACAACAACATGGTAGCAACACAACATGTTAGCAGCACAACATGGCAGCATCACAAAACATGGTACAAACATTATTGGTCACAGACAACAGCGCAAAGGCAAAGAAGGTAGAGACAACAATACATTACGCAAAGCATCCACAACTGTCAGCAAGTGTCCATGACTGAGTCTTTGAATGGAGAGATTGAGATAAAACTGTCCAGTTTGAATGTTTGTTGCAGCTCGTTCCAGTCGTTAGCTGCAGCGAACTGAAAAGAGGAGCGACCCAGGGATGGGTGTGCTCTGGGGACCTTTAACAGAATGTGACTGGCAGAATGGGTGTTGTATGTGGAGGATGAGGGCTGCAGTAGATATCTCAGATACAGTAGGGGGGAGTGAGGCCTAAGAAGGTTTTATAAATAAGCATCAACCAGTGGGTCATGCGACGGGTATACAGAGATTACCAGTTTACAGAGGAGTATAGAGTGCAGTGATGTGTGCTATAAGGAGCATTGGTGGCAAATCGGATGGCCGAATGGTAAAGAACATCTAGCCGCTCAAGAGCACCCTTACCTGCCGATCTATATATTACTTCTCCGTAATCTAGAATGGGTAGGATGGTCATCTGAATCAGGGTTAGTTTGGCAGCTGGGGTGAAAGAGGAGTGATTACAATAGAGGAAACCAAGTCTAGATTTAACTTTAGCCTGCAGCTTAGTTATGTGCTGAGAGAAGGACAGTGTACCGTCTAGCCATTCTCCCAAGTTCTTGCATGAGGTGACTACCTCACGCACTACTTGCCTAGAGAGTTTCAGCTATACTTTTCGTGGCTGTTAATTTACCACCACAGACAGATGCTGGCACTAAGACCGCACTCAGTCAGCTGTATAAGGAAATAAGCAAACAGGAAACCACTCACCCAGAGGCGGCGCTCCTAGTGGCCGGAGACTTTAATGCAGGGAAACTTAAATCAGTTCTACCAAATATCTATCAGCATGTTAAATGTGCAACCAGAGGGAAAAACATTCTAGATCACCTGTACTCCACACACAGAGACACGTACAAAGCTCTCCCCTCGCCCTCCATTTGAAGAAATCCTGCTATTCCCTGCGACGAACCATCGAACAGGCAAAGCGTCAATACAGGGCTAAGATTGAATCATACTACACCGGCTCCGACGCTCGTCTTTTTAGCAGGGCTTGCAAACTATTACAGACTACAAAGGGAAGCACAGCCGCGAGCTGCCCAGTGACACGAGCCTAACAGACGAGCTAAATCACTTCTATGCTCGCTTCGAGGCAAGCAACACTGAGGCATGCATGAGAGCATCAGCTGTTCCAGACGACTGTGTGATCACGCTCTCCGTAGCCGACGTGAGTAAGATCTTTAAACAGGTTAACATACACAAGGCTGCGGGGGCCAGACGGATTACCAGGACGTGTGCTCCGGGAATGTGCTGACCAACTGGCAGGTGTCTTCACTGACATATTCAACATGTCCCTGATTGAGTCAGTAGTAATACCAACATGTTTCAAGCAGACCACATTAGTCCCTGTTTCCAAGAACACAAAGGCAACCTGCCTAAATGACTACAGACCCGTAGCACTCACGTCCGTAGCCATGAAGTGCTTTGAAAGGTTGGTAATGGCTCACATCAACATCATTATCCCAGAAACCCTAGACCCACTCCAATTTGCATACTGCCCAAACAGATCCACAGATGATGTAATCTCTACTGCACTCCACACTGACCTTTCCCACCTGGACAAAAGGAATACTTATGTGAGAATGCTATTCATTGACGACAGCTCAGTGTTCAACACCATAGTACCCTCAAAGCTCATCACTAAGTTAAGGATCCTGGGACTAAACACCTCCCTCTGCAACTGGATCCTGGACTAGAATGGTCCAAACACACCAAGACAGTCGTGAAGAGGGCACGACAAAGCCTTTTCCCCCTCAGGAAACTAAAAAGATTTGGCATGGGTCCTGAGATCCTCAAAAGGTTCTATAGCTGCAACATCGAGAGCATCCTGACTGGTTGCATCACCGCCTGGTACGGCAATTGCTCGGCCTCTGACCACAAGGGGTGGCAGGGTAGCCTAGTGGTTAGAGCGTTGGAATAGTAACTGAAAGGTTGCAAGTTCAATTCCCCGAGCTGACAAGGTACAAATCTGTCATTCTGCTAGGCTACCCTGCTGTTCTGGGGTGGCAGGGTAGCCTAGTGGTTAGAGCGTTGGACTAGTAACCGAAAGGTTGCATGTTCAATTCCCCGAGCTGACAAGGTACAAATCTGTCATTCTGCCCCTGAACAGGCAGTTAACCCACTGTTCCTAGGCCATCATTGAAAATAAGAATTTGTTCTTAACTGACTTGCCTAGTAAAATAAAGGTAATATTAATAAAATAAAGGTGCTACAGAGGGTAGTGTGTATGGCCCAGTACATCACTGGTGCTAAGCTGCCTGCCATCCAGGACCTCTACACCAGGTGGTGTCAGAGGAAGGCCCTAAAAATTGTCAAAGACCCCAGCCACCCCAGTCATAGACTGTTCTCTCTGCTACTGCATGGCAAGTGGTACCGGAGTGCCAAGTCTAGGACAAAAAGGCTTCTCAACAGTTTTTACCCCCAAGCCATAAGACTCCTGAACAGGTAATCAAATGGCTACCCGGACTATTTGCATTGTGTGCCCCCCCAACCCCTCTTTTTACACTGCTGCTGCTCTCTGTTTATCATATAGGCATAGTCACTTTAACTATACATTCATGTACATACTACCTCAATTGGGCCGACCAACCAGTGCTCCCGCACATTGGCTAACCGGGCTATCTATCTGCATTGTGTCCAGCCACCCACCGCCCGGCAAACCCCCTTTTACGCTACTGCTACTCTCTGTTCATCATATATGCATAGCCACTTTAACCATACCTACATGTACATGCTACCTCAATCAGCCTGACTAACCGGTGTCTGTATGTAGCCTCGCTACTTTTATAGCCTCACTACTGTATATGGCCTGTTTTTTTACTGTTGTTTTATTTCTTTACTCACCTATTGTTCACCTAATACCTTTTTTGCACTATTGGATAGAGCCTGTAAGTAAGCATTTTACTGTAAGGTCTACACCTGTTGTATTTGGTGCACGTGACAAATAAACTTTGATTTGAATTTGATACCTCAAGCTCTAAACCCTCAGAGGTAGTATTCACAACTGTGGGGAGAGGAGCATTCTTCTTAACAAACCACATGGCCTTTGTTTTGGAGGTTTTCAGAACAAGGTTAAAGGAAGATAAAGCTTGTTGGACACTAAGAAACTTTGTTGTAGAGCGTATTTAACACAAAATCCAGGGAGGGGCCAGCTGAGTATAAGAATGTATAATCTGCATATAAATGGATGAGAGAGCTTCCTTATGCCTGAGCTATGTTGATAAAGTAAATTGAGAAGACCGTGGGGCCTAGGATCCAGCCTTGGGGTACTCCCTTGGTGACAGGCAGTGGCTGAGACAGCAGATGTTCTGACTTTATACACTGCACTCTTTGAGAGAGGTAGTTAGCAAACCAGGCCAAAGATCCCTCAGAGACACCAATACTCCTTAGCCGGCCCAGAAGAATGGAATGGTCTACCGTATCAAAAGCTTTGGCCAAGTCAATAAAAATAGCAGTACAACACATTGCTTAGAATCAAGGGCAATGGTGACATCATTGAGGACCTTTAAGGCTGCAGTGACACATCCATAACTTGAGCGGAAACCAGATTGCATACCAGAGAGAATGCTATAGACTTCAAGAAAGCCAGTCGATTACTGACAAGTTTTTCCCAACACTTTTGATAAAATAGAAATAGATCAGCTCGATCTTCCCTTTAAATAAGGATGCTTAATAAGTGACAACAAACCACAAATATATGAAGATAACTTTATCCTATTACTCAACAATATGAAAGCAGATCTAATTAAATGGAACCATTTCCCCATAAATCTTACAGGTAGAATAAACCTCTTCAGAATGGCATGGCTCCGAAAGTTTTTATATTTATTCTCGGTAATAACAATTACCCCACCAAAGACATTCTTTAAAAAGTATACTTGGTCATAGCAGACTTTATATGGGCAAATAAAACTCAGATTTAAAGGAAAGTTTTACTTTTCTTAAGTCTGAGGGTGGTTTTATTCTTCCAGACTTGGAATTGTATCAACTCGCTACCCAAGGCTTTTACTTGTGACATATAGTTAAATGCACCAAAGAGGAAGAATGGGTCCATATTGAACATGTGTATGTTCATCCCAGGAATCTTTTTACATGTCTATTTTCAAAAGGATAAAGCTAAGAACATTAAGAACTTCATAGTTAAGAACACTATAACAATATGGACGAAAATTAAACATATTTTCTACAAGAACCAATATCACTCCCTAAAAACACAACCCTATTGAACAATCCTTGGATAGCTTTTCAGAATATACCAATAAATTGGTCCACATGGAAAACTGAAGGCATAGAAACTGTAAATCTTGGTATATACAGTAAGGGCACAGGGCGAGACCCAGATGCAGACACGGGAGGCAGATGGTTCGAGTCTCTGATATTTATTAGTATCCAAGGGGCAGGCAAGAGAATGGTCGTGGACAGGCAAAAGATCATAACAAGGTCAGAGTCCAGGAGGTACAGTGGCAGGCAGTATGGTCAGGCAGGCGGGATCAGGGTCAAGGCAGGCAAGGGTCAAAACCAAGAGGGCTAGCAAAAACAGAAGGAAAAAGCAGCAGCACGGAGTAACACGCTGGTTGACTTGACAAAACAAGCTGAACTGGCACAGACAGACAGAAAACCAGAAAACACAGGTATAAATAACCAGGGGATAATGGGGAAGATGGGTGACACCTGGAGGGGGTGGAGACAAGCACAAGGACAGGGGAAACAGATAAGGGTGTGACATGGTAATAGGAAATAAATAAAAATCCCATGACAGAATTACATAGCAATTTTGGACTATCCAATGTAGATGTTTTTAAATACATAAACAGTTTAATATCTAAAAATTTCGATTTGAAATATTTTGGACATCAGAGCTATCTTGAGGGAATCCTATTTGAGTCAGAAGAGGATATCCATATAATAGGTACGATATACAAAACGTCTGTCCAACTGACAATCTCTTAGAAAAAAAATTGAAACTATTGGAACCAAGACTTAACAATAACTTGGATGGTATTGGCACAAGATGGAGGGACTGTTGGAAAATAACTAACGAAATTACAGTTAATGAAAATTGACGCTTCAACCAGTATAAACTAATGTATAGAATTTATTATTCAAGAGACAAAATTCACAAATTCTACAGCACAAGGGCAGAGTCATGTGTGTGAAGCGTAAAACTAACAGTGATTCAATAATCCAAGCCTTCTGGGAACGCTATAATGTCCAAAAATGATGGACAGAGTTAGAAAGTTGGCTGTCAATAGTATTACAATGTAAATTTACTTTTAATCTCTCTGTTTGCATATTTCAAGACATGGCATCTAAGGGTGCAGTGAGATACCTGATGGGTTGGACAATACTTTTCTCGTCAATCATCTTAAAAAACGTGTACTTAAAAATTGGAAATCAACCAATCCTCCATCATTAACACAATAGAAAGGTCAAATGCTTTGTTATCTAAATGTTGAATGTGTGTGGGCGACGGAAGAAAAATGGTGCAGTTTGAGGCCATGTGGCGGAGAGTGATGCAGGCGCTGGAGACGGGGGTGTGAGCAGGTGGGTCTGGGCAGGGGTGATGTTGTGGATGTTTGTGTGCGTCTGTATGTTGTCATCTGTATGTGAATGTTTTTTTTATAATAGGAAATGTGGTTGTAGTGGTTTGTAGTGGTTGATACATTTTTCTTAAAGGGAAAATCAAGGCTGAAATTTCTAAGCGGAAATTACAAACTTCAGAAGCCTTTTTAAACCTCAAATAAACTACACCTTTAAAATGTCCTGCATTGCAGGAAAGTTGTCCTGCAACAGTGTGATCAATTTAAGATCCTATGTCCGTACCGCAGAGCAAGAGCTGGACCTGGAGATGTTGCCAGCTGTTGTTGACATTACTGTTGACACTTTCTGTACCAGAAGTAACATGTCATATGGTTCTTCCTGTCATAGTACCGGACAATGGTTTAATTCAGCCTAACAGGCTTTTCCTCCAGACAAGCCTGTCACTGGTTGCCATCATCAGCTCATTGGTCAATCACCAGGTCCATAACCATTTCCTTTCTGTGTCCTCAAGACCAGGGTCACACATCAGCCTGGTGTTATCCTGTCACCTTGCTTTGACACTCGCTCCATGGCCACATTCTTCATGGTCTGTCTGGTAACATTATTTTCCCTGAATAGAAACCTTTGGAGCCGGTGGGATTTTTCACAGGCGGGTATTACACTAGGTTAAGAGCATAAATGTCATTGGTCATGCAAATATTTTTTTTTTTTACAATGAAATAAATATTGAATTACATAAAAAAATATATATAATTATTTATAACTAGTACCAGGCCCAAATGGCATTTACAACAACGGTCCTACTTGACTGATGTAGTGCGCCCTCTAAATCACTACGCCTGGGCAGGGAAATGCAATTATTGAAGCGTCCATCAGTGCACTCTTAACTAGCACACAGCACCCGTGACATCCCCTCCATCTATTCTAAGTAATTGTGATTGATGCGGCCTTTATCACAATAGTAATTTCAGACACTATCTGGGGTTGTATAAATCTGCTTTTCTGTTTAAAAGAAGACTGTCGTGCTGTCCCAAGTTGCCTGCAGGAGGAATTCATCTCTCCAGCAGTTGTATTTGGAAGGTCCGTGACTTGATTTGCATCCACTTGTCAATGGTAATCGCTGGTTTCCCTCATCTCTGATGGCAACTTCACTGGCCACTTCATCATCTTGAGGGGTAAACTGGGTTCAAGGAAGAGGAATTTATATATTTGTTTATTTAACTAGGCAATTCAATTAAGAACAAATTATTGTCCCCCCCCATCCCCCCCAATAAAAAAATATATACTGTGTATGTACTGTATGTATGTATGCATGCATGCATGTATGTATGCATGTATGTATGTATGTATGTATGCATGTATAGCAAAAACTCCCCAGCCCTTAACGATTACAAGCATACCAATAACATGATGCAGACACAACTATGCTTGAAAATATGGAGTGGTATTCAGAAAATGTGTTGTATTGGATTTGCTCCAAACATAACTTTTTGTCCTGAATACAAAGTGTTAATTGCTTTGCCACATAACTTTAGTGCCTTGTTGCAAACCGGATGCAAGTTTTTGAATATGTTTATTCTGTACAGGCTTCCTTCTTTTTACTCTGTCAATTAGGTTAGTATTGTGGAGTAACTACAGAACAGCCATTAAACTGTAACTGGTTTAAAGTCACCATTTTAAAGGCCTCATTGTGAATTTCCTTAGTGGTTTCTTTCCTCTCCGGCAACGGAGTTAAGAAGGACGCCTGTATTTTTGTAGTGACTGGGTGTATAATTCATTGCTGAGGGACCTTAGATATAATTGTATGTGTACACTGATAAGGTACAGAGATGAGGTAGTCATACATATTTTTTAATTATTGACATGCAGCGTATTATGTGACTTGTTAAGCACATTTTTACTCCTGAACTTATTTAGGATTCCCATAACAAAGGGGTTGAAATTTCAGCTTTTAATTTATTTGTAAACATAATTCCACTTTGACATTATGGGTGATCCCCCAAAAATGTATCACTATTGAATCCATTTAACATTTAGGCTGTAACAACAAAATGTGGAAAAAGTCAAGGGGTGTGAATACTTTCTTTAGACACTGTATATCTCAACACACCATATATCAGCTTCCACATTTCAGCCTGCACTAACCATGTGTGTTAGCCAATTTAAAACCATTCATCCACTGCCATCACTTCATGTTTCAGCATGATAATACAAAGCCCTATGTCGCAAGGATCTGTACACAATTCCTGGAAGCTGAAAATGTCCCAGTTCTTCCATGGCCTGCATACTCACCAGACATGTCACCCAATGAGCATGTTTGGGACGCTCTGGATCGACGTGTACGACAGCGTGTTCCAGTTCCCGCCAATATCCAGGAACTTCGCACAGCCATTGACAGGAGTGGGACAACATTCCACAGGTCACAATCAACAGTCTGATCAACTCTATGCAAAGGAGATGTGTGGTGCTGCATGAGGCAAATGGTGGTCACATCAGATACTGACTGGTTTTCTGATCCATGCCCCTACCTTTTATTTGAATGTATCTGTGACCAAAACAAATTGTATTGGTCACATACACATATTTAGCAGATGTTATTACGGGTGTTGCGAAATGCTTGTGTTCCTAGCTCCAACAGTGCAGTTGTATCTACCAATTCACAACAATACACAAAAATCGAAAAGTAAAAGAACGGAATTAAGAATTATATAAATATTAGGACAAGCAATGTCGGAGTGGCATTGACTAAAAGACAGTAGTAGAGAATACAGTATATTCATTTGAAATGAGTAAAGCAGTATTAAACATTATTAAAGTGCATATCTGTATTCCAAGTCATGTGAAATACATAGATTAGGGCCTAATGAATTTACAGTGCATTCTGAAAGTGTTCAGAGCACTTGACTTTTTCCACATTTTGTTGAAACACCTTTGGCAGCGATTTCAGCCTTGAGTCTTCTTGGGTATGACGCTACAAGCTTGGCACACCTGTATTTGTGGAGTTTCTATCGTTCTTCTCTGCAGATCCTATCATTCTTCTCTGCAGATCCTCTCAGGCTCTATCAGGTTGGATCGGGAGCGTCGCTGCACAGCTATTTTCAGGTCTCTCCAGAGATGTTTGATGGGGTTCAAGTCGGGCTCTGGCTGGGCCACTCAAGGACATTCAGAGACTTGTTCTGAAGCCATTCCTGCATTGTCTTGGCTGTGTTCTTAGGGTCATTGTCCTGTTGGAAGGTGAACCTTTGTCCCAGTCTGAGGTCCTGAGCTCTGTCAGAGTGACCATGGGGTTCTTGGTGACCTCCTTGACCAAACTTCTTCCATTTAAGAATGATTGAGGCCAGCTCAATTTCGAATCTCATATCTTCAATTGACTGATTTCCTTATATGAAGTACAACTCAGTAAAATCTTTGAAATTGTTATATATCACGTTTATGTTTCTGTTCAGTGTAAATTACAACTTTTGTGTGAATACTGACACACGCACATTTTAGGTTATACTGTGTACATATGCACGGTTTTCAAATGTGTCACACCCTGATCGGTTTCACCTGTCTTTGTGCTTGTCTCCACACCCCTCCAGGTGTTGCCCATCTTCCCCATTATCCCCTGAGCATTTGTTCTCTGTTTGTCTGTTGCCAGTTCGTCTGGTCAGGTCTTACCAGCATGCTTTGCCGTTTCTCAAGTGTTTGTATTCCTAATTTTACCAGTTCTGTCCATTCTACCTGCCCTGACGCCGAGCCTGCACCTGCCTGACTCTGACCTGATTACAAACCTCTGCCTGCCCTGACCCGAGCCTGCCTGCTGTCCTGTACCTGCCTAACTCTGACCGGATTACAAACCTCTGCCTGCCCTGACCCGAGCCTGCCTGCTGTCCTGTACCTGCCTGACTCTGACCGGATTACAAACCTCTGCCTGCCCTGACCCGAGCCTGCCTGCTGTCCTGTACCTGCCTGACTCTGACTGGATTACAAACCTCTGCCTGCCCTGACCCGAGCCTGCCTGCTGTCCTGTACCTGCCTGACTCTGACCTGATTACAAACCTCTGCCTGTCCTGGACCTGCCCTTTGCCCTGTGTTATAATAAATTATTGAGAACTGTACTATCCGCCTCCTTTGTCTGCATCTGGGTAATATCCTGAGTCGTGATAGTACGAACTGGCCCGGCAGGTTCCAGAATCTCCTTGATGGGAGACAGCATTGTGGAGCTGGTCTGAGTCTACTGGGTCAGTCATGGCCAGTTCATACTATCACAACTATGATATGATCCAGATGCAGACACAGGAGGCGGATAGTACAGTTCTCAATAATTTATTGTAACACGGGGAAAATGGCAGGTTGAGGTTCGTAATCAGGTCAGAGTCACGCTGGTACAGGATGGCAGGCAGGCAGGCAGGCTCGGGGTCCGGGCAGGCAGAATGGTCAGATAATGGGGAAGATGGGTGACACCTGGGAGGGGGGTGGAGACAAGCACAAAGACAAAATGAGGCCCCAGGAGTTGAAAGGAAGACAATTCTCTGATCCTCCCTCCTTTGATTTCCAAGTCAGAGACGATTGTTATTCACTGATACAACATTCCAACTGAATTAAAATGGTGCTTGAATACAACCAACTCTGCCTATTAGAGGGCTGTCAGGAACAATCACCCTGAAGTCTGGTATCAAACATTTATGCAGATATTCTCCATCACAAAAGGGACTAAAAATCCTACACGAGAAGGGAGAGTTTGACAATGTTGTGCTGAAGGCACCATCTGTGACTCAACAAAGAGATTAATCTGTGTGGGCAGGCTCACAGTGTTCTTTCTTCGGTCTGTAATTCTAATTCAATTTTCCACTGTTTGAAAGTTTGGTTAAGCTCACGAAAACAAAACACAGATTCTACAGTGCATTGCCTTGTTTGAGATGATGGGGTCAGTCAATATATGGTCAACAGATTATCGATGTAATCTGATTTATGTTTAAACATACTCAGTAATACAAATATAGTATACATGTACCATTGGCCTTGCCTATTATGACATGTGTGCATGGACACTTTTATGGAAAAATGTAATGATGTAAAAGTCTAACCCTTTTTCCTATTGTCCGGCTTAGTTTCACATAAATCCTTTTAAGCTTAGCTGTGGTGACACCAGCGACAGAGAGGGAAATTACTTTCTTGGCCTGCTTTTAAAAGCGTCACAGTCTAAGTAGTTCCGTCACAGTGAAATTCACAGGGAAGGGTTGCAAGTCGCCGGAAAACCATCATCTTTGGTTCCGTTCAGAGGCGGAGGAAATAAGAACTGAAAAATACGAGGGAGGGCCAGAAGCGTATCATAAACATGTTCTCTGTAAATGACCCTTGTTTGGGGAACTCCCATGTGTGAATAACGATGTGTACAGTAGCCGCATGACACAGTTTCTTAATTAAGTCCCAGGCAATTAGATTACCATTGACCTTTGTCATAACCACTTGTGTGTCCATCCCTTATTCCCAGTTCTCCAAGAGTGGAGGAAGACTTAACGGCAAAACCTGAGTGAGAGCCAACCCATACTGCTACATTAAACCAGACCTTGGTAAAATATGGCAAATACTTTCAAATGCAGTGCCCTCTGTAATTATTAGGACAGTGCAGCACATTTTTCATTTGGCTCTACACTTCAAAAGTTTGGATTTGAAATCAAACAATGACTATGAGGTTAAAGTGCAGACTGTACGTTTTAATTTGAGGGTATTTTCATACACTTCGGGTGAACCCCATTTTGTCTCGGGGGTATGATATAAAATGCTAACCTCCCCTGTTATTGTAATGGTGAGAGGTTAGCATGTCTCGGGGGTATGATATAAAATGCTAACCTCCCCTGTTATTGTAATGGTGAGAGGTTAGCATGTCTCGGGTATGATATCAAATGCTAACCTCCCTGTTATTGTAATGGTGAGAGGTTAGCATGTCTCGGGGGTATGATATCAAATGCTAACCTCCCCTGTTATTGTAATGGTGAGAGGTTAGCATGTCTCGGGGGTATGATATCAAATGCTAACCTCCCCTGTTATTGTAATGGTGAGAGGTTAGCATGTCTCGGGGGTATGATATCAAATGCTAACCTCCCCTGTTATTGTAATGGTGAGAGGTTAGCATGTCTCGGGGGTATGATATCAAATGCTAACCTCCCCTGTTATTGTAATGGTGAGAGGTTAGCATGTCTCGGGGGTATGATATCAAATGCTAACCTCCCCTGTTATTGTAATGGTGAGAGGTTAGCATGTCTCGGGGGTATGATATCAAATGCTAACCTCCCCTGTTATTGTAATGGTGAGAGGTTAGCATGTCTTGGGGGTATGATTTTTGCGTGTCTAACTTTCTCACTCATCATTATTCACTCAGGATTATCCATAATCATGGTAGATACCTCATGAATGTAGAAGTGTTTAGAAACATTATATTGTTATGTACAATAAAAGTGACTCCAAAATTACACAATACATTATTTACCATTCATTTCTAATTTATATTGGGTACAAAATCATCTCAAACACAACCAAAACAAGGTGAATCCAACAAATTTGTAGAGTTACAAGCTGGATGTAGTCAGTGCGTGCTATGAATATGGGAATAAATACTTACCTTTTTATTATTTTAATATATGTATAAGTGAATTTGTCCCAATACTTTTGCTCCCCCATAATGGGGGGACAATGTACAAACTGCTGTGATTCCTAAGCGGGTTCACCTGAAGTGTATGAAAATGACTTCAAAGGAAAACTGACAGTCGGCACTTTAACCTCATAGTCATTGTTTGATTTCAAATCCGAACAGAGTACAGAGTCAAAAGAAGAGGGGAAAAAATTCACTGTCCCAATAATTAGTGGGCACTGTAGTTGAGGTGCGCTTCATTTAGCATTCCCAATACAATGGAACCATTGGAATAGTCCCAAAAGTGCACATTCTGGTCAAGATAAACCAAACGCAGCTCAAGTATGTCAAAGTATTTGACATGTAATGGACAAAGGTGTGCATAATAGGATAGTTATGTCTCTTAGACAGAACACACAGTTATATACATTTCCACGTAGAGAACATGCAACCCAGGAGACAGATGACATTATTAAAACTGGTTTGACATTAATGCAATTTCATTTTCTTCATCTGAACTAACATCAAAACCCAGGTGACATTTAACTGAAAGGAAAATCAACACTGCCTTTTATTAATGCCAAACTAACTCGTATTTTGGGGTTGTTTCACTGGACTGAGGATTGAAAAAAAAAAAAAACTTCAGAAGGGGATGGGGTTTAGTAATAATAATGATGAAAGACAGTAGCTGTTCTGTTCGACCTATCAGCTTTATGTCTAAGCAGTAGCAGTCTGGGGCCCAGAGTAGCAGACACAGCCATTTAAGAATGACTGCAGAGAACGGGGTCACTGATCATTGGACAAAATTATGGCTACTTGTCACGACTTCCGCCGAAGTCAGTCCCTCTCCTTGTTCGGGCGGCGTTCGGCGGTCGACGTCACCGGTCTACTAGCCATCGCCGATCCACTTTTCATTTTTCCATTTGTTTTGTCTTTGTTTTCCGCACACCTGGTTTTCATTCCCCAATTACATGTTCATGTATTTAACCTTCTGGTTCCCCCATATTTGTGTGCGTGATTGTTATTTGTTATTTGTCGGTACTTTGCATACTGGTATTTTCACCCATGGTATAGTATTACCGTTATTTTTAGGGAACGGCTGTATATTGTTTACCTTGTGCCTTCTGAGTAAACTACGTTGTTCACTCATCTCTGCTCTCCTGCGCCTGACTTATGCACCAGCTACATAGACCGGCATGACACTACTAGAATTCCTGTTCCTCATACATTTTGACTGAAATAAGTAGAGTAGTACTTCGAGAGCCAGCTGATGACACAAGTAAACTGCTAATTTGTTAAATTAGTTTTTGTCTCTCTCTCACACACACACACACACACACACACACACACACACACACACACACACACACACACACACACACACACACACACACACACACACACACACACACACACACACACACACACACACACAAACACACTCTCTTGGTCCAGAGTGAGAGCCACTGTTGATGAAGTGGCCTTATTCTAAAATGTATTAAATTGTATTTTTTCCTCATCAATCTACACACAATACCCCATAATGACGAAGCAAAAACTGTTTTTTAGAAATGTTTGCTAATAAAACATTTTTTAAGTATGTATTCAGACCCTTTACTAAGTACTTTGTTGAAGCACCTTTGGCAGGGATTTCAGCCTCAAGCCTTCTTGGGTATGATGTTACAAGCTTGACACACCTGTATTTGGGGAGTTTCTCCCATTCTTCTCTGCAGATCCTCTCAAGCTCTGTCAGGTTGGATGGGGAGCGTTGCTGCACAGCTATTTTGAGGTCTCTCCAGAGATGTTCGATTGGGTTCAAGTCCAGGCTCTGGCTGGGCCACTCAAGGACATTCAGAGACTTGTCCTGAAGCCATTCCTTCGTTGTCTTGGCTGTGTGCTTACGGTCGTTGTCCTGTTGGAAGGTGAACCTTGGTCCTGAGCGCTCTGGAGCAGGTTTTCATCAATGATCTCTCTGTACTTTGCTCCATTCATCTAGATCAGCTTTAATATTGCAGATTGTAGCTTCCATCAATGTAGTTGTCTGCCTCACTTCCAATCCCCCCCACACACACACACACACATTTTTTAAAATATATTTTTCCTTTATTACCCTCCAACATGATGTGGAAGATGGCAGACGGAAGGGAGGGTGGTGCGGCAGGTGCCGCTTCTCCTACAGATGCTGTTATTTTATCTAAAACATCAGGTGTACGTCGACCCCAGCTATGTTATTTCCATTACATTGCCACGATTGTCAGTTATGTAGCTGCTCTACTGATAGTCTCAGTGCGTCCTTGCTGGGATGACACAATCAATCTACTGCCGGAGAATACGAACACCAAACACACTGGTTCACCGTTCCACTGGAGCAAACAGTACACAGCATACCATAATGTTCTGAATAATGGCCAAGTCTACCTCGCTCCCTATTCCACTGAACCACTTAGGAGTCCAACATTTGTTCAACTACCCTCCTGCTCTCCGGGGATGTGCAACTCAATCCTGGGCCTAACATCACAGAGCCAGCGATATTCACCGGAGTGGAAAGTAGTGGATGGCCTCGTCCACTGATCGTCGCCGCTGCGGAAGTGGGTGAGTGCTATGGCCCCATGGTTTCTCTCGAGTCACCCGGCTCCAAGATGGAATTTGACACTCCAAACATATCCAAATCGCTATACGTGATCCCTAATTCTGCTTCTGGCACGAATGTTACAAAGCCTCTACTGTCACAAAGCCTGATCAACTCAGAATACCTAAGAGTGAATTAAATGATTTTGAAAACGCAATTAAGGGAATTAATTGGAATGATCTCTTGTCCTATACAGATGTGGAATCTGATAGTCCGGTTTTTCTATCCACAATCCAGACTACAATAAATGGCTTCCTAAAGAAAATCTAATCCAAACCTGGCCAAAAGAGAACTCTTCCTTGGCTAAATGGAGAAATTTGGAAACTGATGAAAGGACGAGATTATGCTCTAAAAACAGCCCTAAAGTCCAAATTAGAGCACGACAGACATAGGTTTACCATGTTGAGAAATGATGATGAAAGGTGATGAAAGAAATCAGACAGGCCAAGGCAAACCTTTTTATTAACATATTTGGTGAAGCAAAGGGTAATTCTAAATTGATCTGGGATAATCTAAAAAAGTTAACAGGGAAAGACCATAGTAACACTGCAAAAAGACTAGAAATCATGGTGAATGACAATTTAACACAAGGATGCAGTCAAAATAGTAATAGCCTTCAATTCCTACTTTGTTGACTCTGTCAGGGTACTGACACAGAACTCCTCCACTGGTTTCTTGGGCTCAGTGCTAGTGAATGACACTCAACCTGTCTTCATCATAAGGGAGGTTTCTGAGTCAGAGGTGAACAATGTGATTAGCTCACTAAAGAACTCAAAAGCCAAAGATGTGTCACTCATTGGACCCATTACTAGTCACCAACACATCTATTGGTCAGGGGGTGTTTCCAAGGGTCTGGAAGTCGGCCATAATAACGGCCATCTTTAAATCGGGCGACCCTGCTGACGTGAGTAACTACAGGCCCATTAGTATACTACCTGTGGTGTTGAAGGTTGTTGAAAAGTGTGTAGCAGAACAACTGATTGCCCACCTCAACTACAGCCCCTTCACATTACACTCCATGCAGTTTGGCTTCAGAGCAAAACACTCCACAGAAACGGCCAACTGCTTTCTTCTGGAAAATGTGAAGTCCAAGATGGACAAAGGGGGCGTTGTTGGGGCTGTGTTTCTGGACCTAAGGAAGGCTTTTGATACTGTTGACCATGAGGTTCTCATCACAAAATTGTCCATGTTCAACTTTTCCCCTGATGCCTTGAGATGGATTAAATCATACCTTGAAGGCGTAACTCAGCGTGTCAGAGTGAGCAATGAGCTTTCGCCCACTCTTAGCTATGATGTGGGCGTGCCCCAAGGGTCAATACTGGGGCCCCTCCTGTTCAGCTTGTATATTAATGATTAATCTATGATACTCCCCCACTTAACATACTATTTGACTAGTTGGGCCCAAGCTTGCTGTACAACATTAAAACCCATTCAGTCTGTCTACAAACAGGCTCTCAAAGTGCTTGGTAGGAAGCCCAATAGCCATCATCACTGTTACATCCTCAGAAAGCATGAGCTCCTGAGTTGGAAAAATCTTGTGCAAGATCCTAAATGGCCTGGTTCCCCCTCCACTCAGAACTTTTGTTAAACAGAAAACACAAACATATGGAAGCAGATCCACAAGGTCTGCCATGAGAGGTGACTGTATAGTTCCCTTAAGGAAAAGCACCTTTAATCAATCTGCTTTCTCTGTGAGAGCTTGCACATGTTTGGAATACCCTGTCATCAGACACACACAACTGCACCACCTATCACACTTTCACAAAAAACATGAAGACATGGCTAAAGGCCAATCAGACTTGTGAACATAGTCCCTAGTTGTGTATTGCCACTTTCCATGTTGTCTGTAGCTTCTGTAGCTTTTTCGGGCACAGTATGTTTTACATTAGTTATCTTGTTGTTATTAGTTCCAACCTTCTGCTCCATTAAACCCCTTCCCATCTATCGCTTAACACCATCCACATTGGATTTCTATTTGCCATATTTTTCAACTGTGCTCTTTCACAAAAGCTCTGAACCTTTCCATTCTCATTGTTTCCACAGATATTTTTTTTTTACTAAAAGTATTATTATAATATTGATTGACCATGACTTTTCAGATCGCCCAGTACTGCCATATGCAGAGTTAGCTTCAGGTAAATATTGCAATTATTCAGCCATTCCTGGACCTGTGACCAAAAACAAGCGAAATATGGACAGTACCAAAACAAATGATCTAATGTGTCTGCCTCTTCGCAGCAAAATCTGCAGAGCTGGGAAGGTTGTATCCCCCATATAAATGACATTCTGTTGGTTGCAAGCATTCTGTATAATATTTTAAATAGAACAATTGTTTTGAATTCGGTGTCATTTTGCTTATCAGTTCATACATAAACCATGTGCCATGGAATCGGTATATGAAAAATCTCTTCCCAACTATTTTTCAATCTATATGGCACGGCTGTTCCGTTCATCTTTGCCTCGATCCGGACTAGTCTCCCAGTCCCTGCCGCTGAAAAACACCCCCACAGCATGATGCTGCCACCACCATGTTTCACCGTAGGGATGGTGCCTGGTTTTCTCCAGAAGTGACGCTTGGCATTCAGGGCAAAGAGTTCCATTTTGGTTTGATCAGACCAGAGAATCTGGTTTCTCATGGTCTGAGAGACTTTAGGTGCGTTTGGGAAACTCCAAGCGGGCTGTCATGTGCCATTTACTGAGGAGTGGCTTCTGTCTGGCCACTCTACCATAAAGGCCTGATTGGTGGAGTGCTGAAGAGATGGTTGTCCTTCTGGAAGGTTCTCCCATCTCCACAGAGGAACTCTAGGGCTCTGCCAGAGTGACCATAGAGTTCTTGGTCACCCCCCTGACCCTTCTCCCCCGATTGCTCAGTTTGGCTGGGCGGACAGCTCTAGGAAGAGTCTTGGTGATTCCAAACTTTTTCCATTTAAGAATGATAGAGGCCACTGTTCTTCGGGACCAACGCTGCAGAAATGTTTTGGTACCCTTCCCCAGATCTGTGCCTCGACACAATGCTGTTTTGGCGCTATGGACAACTAGTTACGGCGCTCTATGGACAATTTTTTTAATCATTTGCAATAATAAAATAAATCCAGATGTGAAGGAACCTTTTGCTTTGTCATTATGGGGTATTTTGTGTAGATTGCTGAGGATGATTTTTTTTAAATCCATTTTAGAATAAGGCTGTTACGTAATAAAATGTGGAAAAAGTCAAACGGTCTGAATACTTTCCGAAGGCACTGTATATATACAATGAAGTGAGCATTTCTCCTTTGCCAAAAATAATCCATCCAGCTGACAGGTGTGGCATATCAAGAAGATGATTAAACAGCATGATCATTACACAGGTGGACCTTGTGCTGGGGACAATTTACAGGCCACTCTAAAATGTGCAGTTTTGTCACACAACACAATGCCATAGGTGTCTCAAGTTTTGAGGGAGCGTGCAATTGGAATGATGACTGCAGGAATGTCCAACAGAGCTGTTGCCAGATAGTTTAATGTTCATTTTTCTACTTTACATCGACTTCAACCTCGTTTTAGAGAATTTGGCAGTACATCCAACCGGCCTCACAACCACAGGCCACGTGTAACAACGCCAGCCCAGGACCTCCACATCTGGCTTCTTTCACCTGCGGGATTGTCTGAGAAGTATTTCTGTCTGTAATAAAGCCCTTTTGTGTGGAAAAATGAATTCTGATTGGCTTGGCCTGGCTCCACAGTGGGCTTGCCTGGCTCCCAAGTGGATGGGCCTAGGCCCTTCCAGGCCCAGTCATGTGAAATCCATAGATTTGGGCCTAATGAATTTATTTTAATTGACTGATTTCTTTCTATGAACTGTAACTGAGTAAAATCTTGGAAATTGTTGCATGTTGCGTTTATATTTTTGTTTAGTATAAAACTAATTTGCCTTATAGACTGCAATTGATATTCCAACCCTGAGCCCCGGCCTAATCTGCTCTTGCTGATCAAAATGTTTTTTCTTGTGCTGCTTAAAAACTTCTTGGGGTGCAGCAAGGTGATTTGGGGCACTAGCGCCCCACTCCCAACACTACCAGGTGAAATGCAAGGCAAAATCCAAAACATTTTATTATAAAAAATGCACCAATATACAAGTGTTTCATACTAATCAAAAGCTCTGCTTCTTGGCAATATCACAGTGTTGTCGGATTTCAAAAAGGCTTTACGGCGAAAGCACTACATTTGATTGTTTGAGGGTAGCACCTTCAATATTTTCCATAACCATGAAATCTTTAGCCAGCACGGTCGATAGAAAATGCATTTCACAGGGAAAACCTGTGCCTTACCTTTTGTAGAACTTCTGCAGAGGGCTTCCTAAGTGTCCAACGAAGACAATCCATGGGTATTTGGTAATTTATTAAGTAATTTATTATATCCTTAAATCTCAGTTTGGTTGGCACCTTGTGTTCAGAAAATCCAATGTGAAGAGAACGCGTTCATTTAAACCTATAAACTTTCCCTCAACAAAACAAAAACCAATTAAAATGCATCCTTAGCTTATCTTTTATGAATAAAAGGGATAATCTTTCACTTGGATGGTCACCTAAACGTTATATAAGTCAAATAAAGTGGACCGCTCAGCCAAACGTGCTCCCAAAAACGTGCAACTGAAAAATAGCTCCCCTGACTAAAACCTCTCCGATTGAACACAATGGTGCCGATTGCCTTTAAACTTTACCTATACACTGCTGACATCCAGTGGAAGCAATAGGTACTACATTCAGTGTCCTGGTATAAATACTTTTCAATAGGCAGTCTCTCTAAGTGAGCCATAAGCCACCAGAATGACATTTCCGGATGAAACTTTCTCTGGTTTTTGCCTGCCAAATGAGTTCTATTACACTCACAGACAAAATGTTAACACTTTTGGAAACCTCAGAGTGTTTCCTATCCAATAGTACTAACTATGTGCATATCCTATTTTCTGAGCCTGAGTAGCAAGCATTTTACTTTAGGCACGCCAGACTCTCCAAAACCGACCCCTCAGCTGCTACTCCCTAACAAGTGGGAGCAGTCGAAATGTTGACAATTGTTACCTGGATGAAAATGGGGGAGGGTAATGTGTTTTCAACTTCAGTCAAGGGGAGGGTTTAGTATTTTTTTATTTAGTCCAGGGGAGGATCATGTAATTTGTAATAGATTAAATGTCATATTGCTCAGGTTTTGTGAATGAATTGCTCATTATATCTCGATGCCCCTCATCCCCAAATCTCTGGTGGATGCGCAATATCAAGTGTGCCTAGTGTGGTGTCAATCAAATTATCCATAGCCTATTCTATACTATAGGCTATAGGCCTATGCTATACGAAGAGCATGCTCGGAGAAAGACAGAGCAAAGTTGCATTTCTAATAAAAAGTACTTCCTTCCCGAGTGTTTGCACTGCTGAGATGGTGTATATAAAACTAGGCAACACTGCATTACACACTGCAATAGATAGGAGTTCCCAATCATGAGCCCTGGCCTGCCCTGCTCTTGCTGATGCAAACCCTTTTCATTCTGCCTAACCAATGACACTTCAGGTGTCGAGTCAAAGGCTTCATCCAAAAATAACTGTTTATTATTCCCAAAAAATCTATATCTGTGCACGCGAACTAAGTCTACTGATGTCTTGTTCAGTTTGAGAGGGAGAGCACGAAGATGAGAAGGAGGACTGCCATGAGATAGAATGGTAGAAAAGTGGATAATTAGGTGTCAGGGCTGGTGTGATCAGACGCACCTGCAGCGAGTTAGCTAATCAGACAGGTAGCTGTGGATTGGCTGTCATTTCCTTTAAAAGCCCTGTGTTTTGTGGTGTTCAGTGGGGAATGTTTCTCTGTGGGGGGTGGGACTCATGCAAGAGGCTGTGGAGGCTGTGGAGGCTGTGGAGGCTGTGGAGGCTGTGGAGGCTGTGGAGGCTGTGGAGGCTGTGGAGGCTGTGGAGGCTGTGGAGGCTGTGGAGGCTGTGGAGGCTGTGGAGGCTGTGGAGGCTGTGGAGGCTGTGGAGGCTGTGGAGGCTGTGGAGGCTGTGGAGGCTGTGGAGGAGAAGTCTTACTGGTGAATTCGAGTGAGGAAGTGGGTGGTTGTAATGCTTATAAAACAAAGAACAGGAGAGAGGGTAAATGTTCTCTGCTATCCACTTTGTTTTAATTATTATTTTGGGTATAGGGGAGGCTCACTACTTATTTTTTCAAGCGTTCAGGGAGGGTAAAAATATATTTTACTGAAGGGAGGGCCATCTATTTTCATTTCAGGTATCTCTCATAAATAAGGTACAGTCCCTAGCCAATGCAGTGGCAGTTCAGGAGGAGAGTCAAAATTCTCCAGAAAATATTTTGGGATTAGGCCTATTCCCAAAAAATCTATATATTGACTGGAGGTCAATTTTGATAGCTTGCTACTATAATTGATTTGAACAAAGACTGTTTCTTGCCCATTATGTATTTATCAGAGTTACTGACATAAGTCAGTTTTGCGTAACTTACATTGTGGTACTGAAACTTGAAGCAGCAGCCTCGGCACAATCAATCGGAAATGGACAGCTCATGGTGCTGAACGTAGGTAAATTTGAGTAGGCATAATTTCAAGTCTTTATTGTAATTCAACTTTACTAACAACGAAAGGGCTTTGTGTTGAAGCCTATTTCTTCCTATTTAAGAAATAAGAGGTAGGCCTACCTGTTTGATGGGTATAGCAGGATTAGGCTATATCCTGCTATACCCATAGATTTGTTGGCCAATTCCTCCACCCACTATGCACTCTTTAAATAGTGTCAGTGAAGGGCTGTTAAATTAAAACCAGGACTTGAATTGAAGAGGTATGAGAGGGTATACCATAGGACTACATTTTATTAAAAGAAAAGCACAGGTCTACCCGTTGTTGACTTAAGATTTTGAAGGAAATAAAACAGATCTGATTATATAAAGCGATCTATAACCGCGCTTTGGTCTGCGATTCTTTATGCTAGAAACAAGCTGTAAAATACCCAGAAAAGACGTAACCTTTATTTAACTTGGCAAGTCATTACTCCAATGCATATGGGGATTCTTTGAGATTGAGGCTGAGCTACAACCTTCTATAGCCGAGGAGACTTTGCTTGGGACGTAATATAATTCTGTCACTATCAATTGATTAGGCTATTCACTTTCTGTACAATAATGTTTAAACCCAGACAGCTTTTAGGGAAACACCTTCCCTCATTGGGTTATGGCACAGAAGAAGAGTAGCCAGCAGTTAAAGCTTACATTTTTCTGTGGCGGTAGGCCTACTCTGTCTGGGGTGGAAAGGTAGGCCTACTCTGTCTGGGGTGGAAAGGTAGGCCTACTCTGTCTGGGGTGGAAAGGTAGGCCTACTCTGTCTGGGGTGGAAAGGTAGGCCTACTCTGTCTGGGGTGGAAAGGTAGGCCTACTCTGTCTGGGGTGGAAAGGTAGGCCTGCTCTGTCTGGGGTGGAAAGGTAGGCCTGCTCTGTCTGGGGTGGAAAGGTAGGCCTCTACTCTCCGCAATAAAACACAATAGCCCCACAGCTGGTCCAGAGGGTCTCCGGCGTAACGCTGCCGCTCACATATAGCTACTAGCTAGCTACCAATTTGCTAACTACCACCCACTGGGCACAGACTTTAGTTCAATGTGAGCTAACGGAAATTCAATGACACCCGTCATTGGATTTAGGTTGAAAGTTAGGTGAAGAAAAAATATAGAAATATCCTTACGTTATTTTCCACGTTGATTCAACACGTAGATTTTTTTTTATGTTGAAAGGAGGTGGAAACAACATTGATTGATCCAGTTTTTTTTTCTTTACACTGTGCCAGGTGTCAGTCAAAGCTGACAGATGGATTGCTTTGAAATTCAAGTGACTTCTGCCAACCCAGTTACTGGCTAGCTGGCTACAGTAGTGCATGCATGGATATGGTGGTGATAAGGCCTGTCTCGAATGGGCCACAAGGTTTCAGTCATTTCTCTGTTAGATGTTTAGCTCATGCCTCACATGTGAGAGGAGGTCATGTTAACTTTACACTGTGCCAGGTGTCAGTCAAAGCTGACAGGTGGATTGCTTTGAAATTCAAGAGTGACTTCTGCCAACCCAGGTTTGTGTAATCTAATACCATCTTTCTATAACTACTTCGGTCCAATACCAAAAGCAAGATATGAGAGGAAGTGGTCTACACTAAATGAGAAGCTTGTATCTTTGGGGGCATCTGAGAATGGATGGAATTTTTCCCCTGACCTCCATTTCTGCCCATGAGGAGGGAGTTTGGAGTATGAGCTGTGTATGTACAGTATGTGTGTGTCCAAATAAATATTAATAATTTGTGTGTGTGCATGCGACCGTACGTGTGTTTGCGTGTTTGACGTTTGTATAAGCAGGTCCATCCCTTGGTCCCCACTAAGACCAGGGACGGGCTTCTGTGGTGGGAGACAGAAGCGAGCTGTCTGCCCCGCCAGCCATCCCCTCCTGGGGCCTGCCCCCACAGAGCAGCGCACACTGTGTGCCTTCCAGCTCCCCTCCCTACTGCCCCTTGACCTCCTTTGTTTATGTTGGTGTTTCCTTCTGGGAAAGGGGGGGTGAGAAGAGGGACGAAACTCTACTAAACTCATCATGGTTTTGACATTCCAATGAAGGTCATTTGCTGTAGCGGATTTTCATGAATTCAGAATTGTTTTTCCATCACTCCCTGATTCCACATGAAGACATTATACATGTAATAGCACTGTTATAACATTGTATTGACATTGTAATAACACAACAATATGTCCATCCCAGTGGATGTAATTAGAGAAGGTGGTAGACTTACAATTCTATCGTAAAAAGAAAATCCCTCTACAAAGTTAAATAATCATACTCCTTCTTCCATTACCTTCATTCCTCCAACCCCTAAATGGAAAAATAAGGTCCAGTAGAGTGTTATATGGGCCTGTTACGCCATGTGATTGCTTCAATGCAGCTAAACCAGTGGGGTTTCAGTGTCGGGGGGGATTATTATGCCCTTTGCGTGGGGTTTAGAAGTAAACCAATCCCTGCAGCTCATTTGAACGCTGGGAGAGCTGCCTCCGCTCCATTACCTGGTGGAAATGGTGTTATGGGCACATTACTCAATTGCTGAAAGAGGGAGAAAAAAAGGTGCTGAGAAAACAAAGGCCCTTTGCTGCAATGACTACTCTACACACATCCAGGTTTTATTGAACTTCAACTTTTCTGTGGATTTTGTGTGTAGTACTACTTGGTGTTGATGGTGAGTAAATTGCACCTACAAATTTGTAGTGATCAAAGCTCGTTTCACAATGTCTACCTCAATTTGTGTTCTTTCATCTTATTTCTTTATTTACATTTTATTACAAAAGACATTTGGATGTGCATGTCAGATAAGGTAAACCTCAGGTTATTTTGTGACCCAGTGCAATTTCAGGAAGGATGACTGACAACCAGGTAAGTTTCACAATGAACAATACTTTATTTTGAAAAATGTAGTAAAATGTCTCTGCAAAAAGATCTGGGTGAACCGGGTTAGCATTGATTTCATTAGATTTGGGACCAGCTGCCTCCCTACGTGAGCCAGGTGCCCTGTTTTGGCCGACGGCTAAGTCTGCTCAAAACAAAAGTGACAGGTTAAGCACATGGAGTAATGAGTAAGATTCTGTTTTCACATGAAGTGATTGCTTTTTATCAAAAGCAATCTGCCTTCCCAATGAAAACTATAGTAGTTTGAGAATTCAAACATATTTTATGGAAAGAGATTAATGTTTCTGAACAATGCAACATGATGCCTTGTTGACAACATGACCGAGCAACGTAGATTACTGTTTGATTTGGGTGCTTCAAAGGATTATAGCGATCATTACATTTTATCAGATAGTAACTGTCATGTAAATTTCTTGCGGTCTCACGGTAATTGACCGTTAATTAACAAACACCTTTAACATCTCCAGGCCCCCCACTCATACAAGTCGCTGATTCGCGCCTTTGGAACATCTACATATATTTTAAAAAGTCTAAATCAATTTAAGTTACAGTACACCATCACAATAAATCCATTATTTATTTTAGACAGGTCTAAAGAAACATTATGATATGAAGAAAATGTATTTCAGAAGAACAGAATAGTGATTCCTTTTTCAATCATGCCAGGTAGGCTACTCCGGTTTTACAGCGGAGCAATGTGCTGAATATAAGCAGCTGAGAAGTAAATATATTAGCAGTAGAATGCTGGGATCCTCTTTTTAGTGGCAACCAACATATTCTGTAGCTAAAGGTAATGTCAGCCTATTAATTATGAAACTAGGCAAAATCAAATTCACTGTAATTGTAGGCCGCCTTCAAGTATATAAAGTTCGGAGCGTAGCATAAGGTAATCAGTCCATCCAATATACATAATAATACAGTCCACACTAACGCGATTACTAGAGTTTCATTTTGGAGTAGACTATAGGCTAGCTAGACCAATAATGTACCAAAGACATCTTAGATCTGTTTTATGTTTTTCTGCCGTGTGTGATATGCGGTAGAGAATGTATTGTATAATGGCAATCAATCATTTTAATTCAGGCTTTTCTTTTGGCTTGGGCTCATATAGTATATAGGACTATGGATATGGATAAGCTCTAATATGTTGTTCTACATGCAACATCTTAAATGCTTTGAATTATTAATGATCACCTTTAGAAAGTTCTGTTAATTTCGTTGTTTGGCTTTGAAACAAGATCCACAACCACCATGTTTTCCAACCAGCTGTTGAACTTCTTGAGCGATCACAGTGAGGTCAATGTAGCCTAACGGGTGAGTTTTAAAATACCGTTTTGATGAGAAGTGTTTGATGTGATTTCAAATGCATTTGCATTGATGTCAGAGTAATTAGAGGGACAATAGAGAGCTGAGTACCAGGCCATTTAGTAATCTGATGATGGTTAGCGAGTTGGGTACTGCATCAACCCCACTCATGTACAGAGCGCATAGGAGATTACGGTGACTCAACGGTCACATGGAATTTTACTGTGGTCATGACTTATGACTGCTGGTGTGGCGGTAATACAATCACCACCATAGCCCTAAGGCTCTCTTCCCTCATCGCTTTTGTCCGTTCATGTCACAGGCCATAGCCCAGTGCACTTAATCAAACTCCTTCATTGGTAGCACACGTGAGGTCCATAATTGAGCACATAGCACTCATGATAGGTCGGCACAGCAAACTTATTTAGAAAAACTTAAACAGCAAATGTGAGAAGAAAAAGGAAAGCACTTCATCACCAGGTGGCACATAGCTGCCATCCCAAACGCTTCTTAGAGATAAGCTAAATGTGCTCAACCTTCAACAAAGTAAGATGCTCAAGCTTCCCTCAACAAAAAACAAAATGTTTATTTTGTGAGATACTGGATGGATGTCATATCTATGCCAAAATGGTTGGATCAAAACACTTTCTTCACTAATGCTTCCTTTTATGATTTCCTCAAAGCCTGGCACTCATAAAAGAATGTTGTGAAAGAGTTGTAAATACTGTGGAAATAGAAAGGATCCCATCCCATTCAATCGTTTGATAGTAACTCAGACAGACATCTGAAAAACATACAGGGAAAAGGGTGACATTTTCTGTCTGAAAAACAGCATTGAAATGTGCCCCCCCCCAAAATATTATTCAATACATTTCCAGCTGGGAGAATCACAACTTTTCTTTGACACCGCCTGTGAGAAGTAGGTAATACAGTATGTAAAGTACTTGTAGGTAGGGGTAAAAGTGACTAGGCAATCAGGATAGATAATAAACAGAGTAGCAGCTGTGTGTGTGAGAGAGCGTTTGTTGGACAGTCTGAAGTATATGTGAGTGTGTGGGTAGAGTCTAGTGAGTGTGCGGGTAGAGTCTAGTGAGTGTGCATTGAGCCAGTGCAAGAACACACCTTTTGCCTTGAATGCAAAGCCTTATGTTTGGGGCAAATCCAACACATCAATGAGTGAGTAACTGCCTCCTTATTTCCAAGCTTGGTGGTGGCTGCATCATGGTGTGGGTGTGCTTGACATCAGCAGATCCTGGGGAGTTTTTCCAGGATAAAAAGAAACAGGATGGAGCTAAGCACAGGCAAAATCCAAGAGGATTTCCTGCTTCAGTCTGCTTTACACCAGAGACAGAACTAGACGATGTGTTGCACACAATGCAATCGCTTTTCTGAACTCATTTTGGATTAAATGCACTCCCATCTATTTAAAATGGTCTGTGCAATGATGTGAAAGCTGCTTTACAGACAGAAAATAGCAACCATACTGTGCAATATGTCAAGATCCAATTCTTTATTTTCATCCCCTAACAATTTATATAATCATGTGATTTCATGACAAATGTGCTATGATCAGAACTAAATAATGCCAGTAAGATTAGCATTGTGGCATATTAAAATATCAAAGCACGTCCAAAACAAGATAAAATATAATATTCATATGGATTAAGATGCAGCTCAATTTTGGGGGACATTTTACGTTCTGTTTGATATTGTTTTCCTAGGTCTTTTACAAAGCATCGTGTGTGATAAGGATGGATCGATGTGACCCAGTTGTAAACATCGCCCTCCCCTGACACCATGCCTGTTATTTCCCACAAATACAAACTGGCACCCATACCCCAAGCCTGATCTGACCATTCCTCCTGATGTTTACACACACACACTCACTCCGAGGTGGACAGACAGACAGAGAGTGGGAATGAGACAAAATGGATGAGAGAGGAAGAAGATAAAAAAGCTGGATTCAGTCAAACCTGCCTTGACAATGTCAGCACAGTATCCGGTGACTCAACTCCTTCCAAGGCAGAGTTGTCTGGTGCTAACATCTAGAGGCATATACAGTTGATGTCGGAAGTTTACATACACTTAGGTTGGAGTCATTAAAACTCGTTTTTCAACTACACCACAAATGTCTTGTTAACAAACTATAGTTTTGGCAAGTCAGTTAGGACATCTACTTTGTGCATGACACAAGTAATTTTTCCAAGAATTGTTTACAGACAGATTATTGTACTTATAATTCACTGTATCACAATTCCAGTGGGTCAGAAGTTTACATACACTAAGTTGACTGTGCCTTTAAACAGCTTGGAAAATTCCAGAAAATGATGTCATGGCTTTAGAAGCTTCTGATAGGTTAATTTACATAATTTGAGTCAATTGGAGGTGTACCTGTGGATGTATTTCAAGGCCTTCCTTCAAACTCAGTGCCTCTTTGCTTGACATCATGGGAAAATCAAAAGAAATCAGCCAAGACCTCAGGAAAAAAATGGTATACCTCCACGAGTCTGGTTCACCCTTGGTAGCAATTTCCAAATGCCTGAAGGTACCACGTTCATCTGTACAAACAATAGTACGCAAGTATAAACACCATGGGACCGCACAGCCGTCATACCGCTCAGGAAGGAGACGCGTTCTGTCTCCTAGAGATGAACGTACTTTGGTGCGAAAAGTGCAAATCAATCCCAGAACAACAGCAAAGGACCTTGTGAAGATGCTGGAGGAAACGGGTACAAAAGTATCTATATCCACAGTAAAACGAGTCCTATATCAACATAACCTGAATGGCCGCTCAGCAAGGAAGAAGCCACTGCTCCAAAACTGCCATAAAAAAGCCAGACTATGGTTTGCAACTCCACATGGGGACAAAGATCATACTTTTTGGAGAAATGTCCTTTGGTATGATGAAACAAAAATAGAACTGTTTGGCCATAACGACCATCATTATGTTTGGAAGAAAAAGGGGGAGGCTTGCAACCTGAAGAACACCATCCCAACCGTTAAGCATGGGGGTGGCAGCATCATGTTGTGGGGGTGCTTTGCTGCAGGAGGGACTGGTGCACTTCACGAAATTGATGGCATCATGAGGAAGGAAATTACATCAGCTCTGTCAGGAGGAATGGGCCAAAATTCACAGAACTTATTTTGGGAAGCTTGTGGAAGGCTACCTGAAACGTTTGACCCAAGTTAAACAATTTGAAGGCAATGCTACCAAATACTAATTGAGTGTATGTAAACTTCTGACCCACTGGGAATGTGATGAAATAAATAAAAGCTGAAGTAAATAATTCCCTCTACTATTATTCTGACATTTCATTCTTAAAATAAAGTGGTTATCCCAACTGACCTAAGACAGGACATTTTTATTAGGATTAAATGCCAGGAATTGTGAAAAGCAGAGTTTAAATGTATTTGGCTAAGGTGTATGTATACTTCCAACTTCAACTGTACCGGTATTCATATATCACCTTAAATCCAGGTAGGTTACATGAAATTCCACTCAGAAGTTGACATTTTACATTTTGTTCTTTAAGAATCTTGAGTCTGTTTGTGTCAGAGGATATGCAGGGTTTCACAAACCTGGTCCTTGGGACCCCAAGTGGTGCAGCTGATTCAAATAAATCAACTAATCATCAAGCTTTGATTAGCTGTGTAGTGTTCGGGCAAAAACCAAAACGTTTCCCATGAGTTTGGGGAATGCTGGGTTCTATTAAGGATGGCTGGTAGCCTAGCGGTTAGAGCGTTAGGCCAGGAACCGAAAGGTCGATGGTTTGAATACTTGAGCCGACAAGGTCTGTCGAGCAAGGCACTTAACTATAATTTCCTCCAAGGGCACCGTACTACTATGGCTGACCCTGTAATACAATACATTTCACTGCACCAATCTGGGGACAATATAAACATCATCCTCAGAGTTTGAACCATACCAAGTCGTACTTAACATCATTACATCATCCAGTCTTGGAAGAAATACCACATTTCATACTTGAGTAAAAGTAAAGTTACCTTAATAGAAAATGACCTAAGTAAAAGTGAAAGTCACCCAGAAAAATACTATTTGAGTAAAAGTCTAAAATATACTTAAGTATCAAAAGTAAAAGTATAAATCATTTCACATTCTTCATGTTACGCAAACCAAATGGCACAAAATGTATTTACGGATTGTCAGGGGCGCACTCCAATGCCCAGACATAATTGACAAATAAACCATTTGTGTTTAGTGAGTCTGGCAGATCAGAGACAATCGGGACGACCAGGAATCTTCTCGAAGGGAAGTATGTGAATTGGACCATTTTCCTGTCCTGCTAAGCATTCAAAATGTAACGAGTACTTTTGGGTGTCAGGGAAAATGTAGAGTAAAAAGTACATTATTTTCTTTAGGAATGTAGTAGAGAAAAAGTAAAAGTTGTCAAAAATATTAATATTTTAGTACAGATACCCCAAAAACTACTTAAGTAAAAATTCTTTAAAGTACTAAAAAATATTTCACACCACTGACATCTCCCAACCAGAAAAAGGCTTTAGGTGTAGTCAGTGTGTCCCCCATAGTCAATGACAGTCATCTGAGCTGAAATAGTCTCATAGCTCTTGTGCAAACCCTTTTTCTTGTTGAAGTGTTATTTTGGCAACTTTTGTCTGATACCATATATACTCTGTGTTTAAGGAGAATTTGCAGTGCAGGGTTTTAGTGAAATAATGTGGAACATGGTAACCATTCAGTTGCAGTGACGAGAGACTTACTTCAACGGACAGCCAGCTTGATTGCCTTTCCCACAGTAACTTGTATTGATCACTACAGTATAATCTTGCAAAAGGTATTTAGTATATCATTGCTAATTTCAAATCCACAGCAAGAGTCAGCATACTCCATGCCTTATTTGTCCATTAGCTACTTAGCTAATGTTATTTAAATTTTATTTAACTAAACGTTAGCCCAGAACAACAACACGAAAGGTCTCTGGGTGGGACTATAGACAATCCTTTCCAGTTCGTATGAAGCCTTAACTGATGGTGCATTCAAGACAACAACGATTAGTACACAGTATGCAGTTTAAGTAAGTAGTAGGAAAGCCAGATTTCAGACACAGCCACCATCATTTATAATTGCTTCCTATAGTTTCCATGCTTACTTTTTTAAAACCACCAACACATCCTCCTAAGGCTCCCCTGACTGAAAAGAATGGCCAAACTTTTAAACCAGAAGGCAAGCCCTTCATTAACAATTAGGAGCACCTGTGCTAACAGGCCATGAGGCTGCATTCAAGAGCTCATGCCTGTTAGTTCACTGTGACTGTATTGCTGATGTTGAATATCAGCTGCTCTGCTCCAATGCACCCTGGTTGGAAAGCGAGGTGGCAATAACACTCAGGCAGAACTTTCACACACAAGACTACCCTGAACGTACCTTGACAAATTTGGGAAAATCCATGAGACAGTTTAATCACCCTCCCTGTTTGAGGAACATGATAGCTGCGCTATACTGTAATTAGGGCCCAAAATATAGTCGCATCAGCAAATTTGTCAGCGAGCATATAGGGAAATTCCAGGAGAAAAGCTCAGTTAAACATGTTGAATAGATGGGGAAGCAGGTAATCAATGCGTTTTGCATCTATAATACCAACAGCCTGTTTTGTAATTGTAGTCTCTGCATCAGTTCATGAAAGGCTAAGCCAATGTGACTGGGGCCAGGAAAGTAGAGGGATAATTAATGCAGATGAAGTAAAACCACACTCATACTGTCGTCATTAATTATAACATGCTTTAATTTTATGGCTATTAGTATTCTTGTGGTGTCTGCGTGTTGTGGTGTTTTTGTTCCTCATGAGGACACACCAGATAAATGTATGACTCTGTCAGTGAATGAACCTTAAAGCCTTATTGGGATGGGATACGTTTTACTGGGGTAGCTCAGGTAATGTAATTACGTGCACGAGAACAAATCACCACATCCGTAATTTTAATCCCATCCTAATCTCCCATGTCAGTAATTTTTACTTGGCAGGAAGGTTATTATCCCAGCCATAAAAACCTACTGTTTTTCAGAAAACTCCCAGGTCCTCTGAAAGTTCTTATCCCGTGCGAATCGTCATCCCTGTGTTCTGAGTTAAACAGGTACAACGCCCAGTTTGGGTAAGAATTTGGGAACAAATTGATGCATAAAACAAAGTGCTAAACACGTAGCCTACAGATGAATGAACAGGTTTTTTTCTTCACAAATCAACTTTCCTAAAGCCATACATCTCTTTTAAAAGATGAAGTGGATGATATTGTGCCAATGAATTGATACATTTCCAAATCCGTCAGGTAATTAAATGTCAGGGTAGGTTACAGTTCATGGTTCTGATCTGCATTATCATTATGACTTTCTCTGAACTGAAGACCATCATGCCAATAGTAGAGCCTCCGGGCTTCCGTCATTATGGTCGATTTTGAATGAGAAAAAAAAAAAATTACAGGGCAGTTTGGTAAAACTAATCCCGTCCGAGCACCACATCTGTAATTTTTGTCCCGTCCGAATCTGCTATGTCAATAAATTTTACATGGCAGGAGAGTAAGAAATCCACCAGAATAACCTACTGTTTTTTGGCAAACTCCAAAATCCTTTGATAATCCTAGTCCCATGCGAATAGACGTCCCTGTGTTTTGAGAGAAATGTCTGAGTTTGACAGGTGTTGCTCGCAGTTTGAGCAAGAAAACAAGTGCTATGCATAGACTATATATGAAGGGCCTACATGTATCAACTTTCACAGTGAATGCTTTTGTTTAATACGTTTTGTGCGAATTAATTGAACATTGCCAAATGCATCATTAAAATATATTGCGCCTATGTAATGCAAACCTTGCTGTTAATAGATCGCAAAGCAGCAGCATACAACTGAGCTAAACGTTGGGAACAAGTTCACTCTCTCATCCATAGCCCAAAAACGCTTATCAAGTGCAAGTTAGCTGTTTAGCTCACATCTGAAGGCTGGAGGATATTTAGGATGTCTTGTACTGCGGATCGCTAAAATATCCTGATGATTATGATCACACTCCTCAATTCAAATATTATGGCAACACTACACCTGTAGTAACTTGACAAGGAAGGCCCACACGCAATTCAATATGACTTTCCTTTACTTTTAACCTAATAAATAAAAGGTATACAGCCATGTACGAACGGTACAAACACAGCAAAGAGATACAGCCCACTCAACCTGTGGTAGAGTCGCATTGAACAGGGGAAAGGGGAAGGCCAATGCCAATAATAACCATGAACACATGAATAGTAATAATACTATACTGCAGGTAAGTACAATAACATATTAAATGTGATTATTTATGTAGTGTCCACTCTATAACAATACCAAAGATGGCTTCGAAGCTGTAGCCTGTTATCGCCAAGACTTGTTGAAATATCTTAGTCTAGAAAAAAACCTCCAGGCTTCCATCATAACTGTACATTTATTGCATTTTTTTTTTACAGGGGCCAGTTAAAACTATTCCATCCGAATTGTCCTCTGGAATAACTGACGTTATGTGGTAATAGCTGGGAAAACTGACTTATTGAATGCGGAAACCAGGAGAGTTCTGTCCTTACTCTTAGCTGAATTTATTCAACCACATTTTGGACACTTTTCAGTATTTACTGAACTGTCCTTTGAAAGGAGATATGACTTTTGGTTGTTAGATGAAGGGTGTGAGGCAGATTCATGGTTAAGAGGTTTCTCAGAAAGAGAAGGAAAGGACTGAGGCAATGAAAGGTCTCCATTGGAACGATTTGATTGATTTGATTTTATTAGGATCCTCATTAGGTCTCATTTGGACCAATCTTCCAAGAGTCCTACAACATTAAAATACAATTTATAGTACAATCACATTTTCACATATAACACACTGTTACAAACAACAGACATAAGACATTGACATTATTTTAAAATGTAACATTTATTTAACTAGGCAAGTCAGTTAAGTAAAAAATATTATTTACAATGACGGCCTACACCGGCTAAACCCGGACGACGATGGGCCAATTGTGCACCACCCTATGGGACTCCCAATCACGACCGGTTGAGATACAGCCTGGATATATTGACCATCTAAATACTCTGACATTCTATACATACTCTTTCTATGCATACTCTGGCATTCTATACATACTCTTTCTATACATACTCTGGCATTCTATACATACTCTGGCATTCTATACATACTCTGACATTCTAACAATGGAGGATATGATTTTGATACATGGAAATAAGAGAGAAAGATTAGAAAATCCCTTTATACGAAGAGAATATGAAGAGAAATGAAAACAAGAACGCATCTAGCCCAGGGCTCTCCAACCCCGTTCCTGAAGAGCTACTGTCCTGTAGGTTTTCATTCCAACCTCGTTCCTTGGGAGCTACCGCCCTGTAGGTTTTCAATCAAACCCTAATCTAGCGCACTTGATTCTAATAATTAGCCGGTTGATAAGCTGAATCAGGTTAGTTACAACTGGGGTTGGAGTGAAAACCTACAGGAGAGTAGCTCTCCAGGAACAGGGTTGAAGATCTCAACCCTGTCCCTCATTCAAGGGTTTTTCTTTTGTTTTTTTATATTTTCTACGTTGTAGAATAATAGTGAAGACATAAACTATGAAATAACACATGGAATCATGTGGTAACCAAAAAAAGTGTTAAACAAATCAAAATAGCCACCCTTTGTCTTGATGACAGCTTTGCACACTCTTGGAGGTCAAGTGATTGTGGAGGTCAGGTCATCTGATGCAGCACTACATCACTCTCCTTTATGGTCAAATAGCCCTTACACAGCCTGGAGGTGTGTTTTGGGTCATTGTCCTGTTGAAAAACAAATGATAGTCCCACTAAGTACAAACCAGATGGGATGGCGTATTACTGCAGAATGCTGTGGTAGCCATGCTGGTTAAGTGTGCTTAGAATTCTAAATAAAAAACAGACAGTGCCACCCCCACACCATCACACCTCCTCCCCCATGCTTCACGGTGGGAACCACACATGCGGAGATCATCCATTCAGCTACTCTGCGTCTCACAAAGACACGGCGGTTGGAACCAAAAATCATCAGACAAGGACAGATTTCCACCAGTTTAATGTCCATTGCTCGTGTTTCTTGGCCCAAGCAAGTCTCTCCTTCTTATTGGTGTCCAATAGTAGGGTTTTCATGAAGACCTGATTCATGCAGTCTCCTCTGAACAGTTGATGTTGAGATGTGTCTGTTTTTTGAACTATAGCATTTATTTGGTTTGCAATCTGAGGTGCAGATAATTGCTGATTTCTATGGCTGGTAACTCTAATGAACTTATCCTCTGCAGCAGAGGTAACTCTGGGTCTTCCTTTCCTGTGGTGGTCCTCGTGAGAGCCAGTTTCATCATAGTGCTTGATGGTTTTTGCAACTGCACTTGAAGAAACGTTCAAAGTTCTTGAAATGTTCCGCATTGACTGACCTTAATGTCTTAAAGTAATGTTGGACTGTCGTTTCTCTTTGCTTATTTGAGCTGTTCTTTCCATAATATGGACTTGGTCTTTAACCAAATAGGACTATCTTCTGTATACCAACCCTACCTTGTCACAACACAACTGATTGTCTCAAACGCATTAAGGAAAGAAATTCCACAAATTATCTTTTAACAAGGCACACCTGTTAATTGAAATGCTTTCCAGGTGACTACCTCATGAAGCAGGTTGAGAGAATGCCAAGAGTGTGCAAAGCTGTCATCAAGACAAAGGGTGGCTACTTTGAAGAATCTCAAATATAAAATATATTTTGATTTGTTTAACACTTTTTTTGGTTACTACATGATTCCATGTGTTATTTCATAGTTTTGATGTCTTCACTATTATTCTACAGTGTAGAAAATAGTCTTTTGGGGGTGGGAAGTTCTGTCACGATCGTCAAAGGAAGTAGACCAAAGCGCAGCGTGGTGTGCGTACATATTCCTTTATTTTAGGATGACGCAGACAAAAACAATACAACCACAACCATGAAGCTTACAGGGCAACTTCCCACAAAGAAAGGAGGGTGAAAGGGCTACCTTAGTATGGTTCCCAATCAGAGACCACGATAGACAGCTGTCCCTGATTGAGAGCCATACCCGGCCAAAACAAAGAAATACAAAACCCTAGAAAATAGAACATAGAATGCCCACCCCAAATCACACCCTGACCAAACCAAAATGAGACATAAAAAGGCTCATACAGGTCAGGGCGTGACAGTTGTGCTAAAACCACCTCCAGTTATTACGAGGATGACAACATCTAATGTTGACTTCAACTTCGCTTGACCTTATTTTTGGTCACTTTCTCATTATAAAATCATGGTGAGATTCAAATGGTGAGATTAATGCTTCCGCTATTCATGGGTTTTATATGTGTGCCTGCGTTAGCCATGCATGCATCCAATTTATTTAGTCAGGCAAGTCCACATTATTCTCACATATTTTAGAATGTAATAATAATTTGAATATCAATGCATTGGCAAGGCCTAGAAAAATGCATTATTGGTCACTTTTTTGGTCACTTTTTGCATGCTTTATCGGGGGAGGGGGGTTCTATATTAGGCCATATATGTACTATTATATAAATTATACAATTGTATAACATTGTCCTTAAAAATTATTACAATATAATGCTTGAAAAAGTCCCTGAATGTCCTTGCATTTGACTTGCCAATGTCTGTATGAACCCTGCTTAAAGGATGTATAGTCTTAGGCCTATTTTCTTGAATAGATGCAGCCAATTTGGGCCAATTTGTAGATGTTCACTTTTATTCCTTTAAGTAAACATGTGCAATAGCATGAAAATCCTTTTTATTTTTGATTCAAACCATTTCAAAATGTGGCCAATGTCACACATATTGGCCACATTATTTATAGAAAGACCTATGTACATAAACGAAATCCACTGAACCTCTTTTTGATGTATCCGCATTTCCATGATAAGACTCCTCTGGCTCTGTACGAGGAAAAGACACTGAGGTGGATCTAAGGGTGACGTTTTGGTCAAACAAAGACTTGTGCTGGGTTTTTGTTGACTGAACAGAACACTAGTTCATCTATGGTAAAATGTTTTGGCCAACACTAAGGGGCCAGCTTTCCAAAACTAGATTAAGCCTATAGTTTTGGACAAAAAAATGCAACAACAAGTCTCAATTGAAAGTGCATTTCTTTCAAGGGCTAGGTTAATGATCTAACTTCGATCCAGTTGAAACATTGTCTTGTGTGCATCTCAATAAACCCCTGGGAAGCATTACTTTTTTCACTAGAATATTAAATCATGGGAAGTTAGAGATATAAATAGATAAAAGCACCAGTAAAAATACAATTCTGTGGCTTATTCAAACTGTGCATGCTATTCAAAGCATTGACCTTTCTGGGGACCTTTTGAGAGAGGCAGGGTAAGGCAAAGATGAGGAGAGAGCTCATGGAGTGTCATACACAGTTATATTAACGCTGTTGATTAGGATGCAGCACAAAACATCTGTCTCGTTGAACCCGAAAATTAATGTCTGTTTTCAGCTGCAGTAGGCTATACCTAGATTTTGCTGCTGGGGGTCTGGTTCTCGGTAATATCATTAAGGTTAATGAGGCATGTATTGCTTATTTACATAAAAGCTCATGAAGCGGACTAAATTGAAATAGACTAGACTAGACTAGAGGAGCATGTTGTTTGTCTTTGATTAGCAATGTGTGAATATCACAAAGTATTAAAGTAAACCTAATTCCAATGCTCCTCTTTGAAAAGCATTGAAGAGAATTGGAATTTCAGTGTACTTCCTGAATTGCCCCCAACCCTGGTAAAGGTGCTTATGTAATAATGAGCAGATATATATACCGTATCTGACTGATTAACTGTATTCTCTTATCAATCTTCAGATGAAGTTCCCAAGCATGTTGTTATGTCACTCAAGTCTGAAGAATTTCATAAGAGTAATTTCACAACGGCTATCTTTAGATCACAAGAATGTGCATGCTATTCAAAGCATTGACCTTTCTGGGGACGATCACGAGAATCCCGTGAAGATCACGAGAATGACTTAGATTTCAAACTAAGTTGCAAACTTTAGATTGCTAAGTAATGAAACCTGGCTGCCTGGTAACAACCCTGTCCGAACCCATAATTCTATATAGATGTATCAAACAAAGCTAAAAGTCACTTTTCCATTGCAATCAACATTTCATTTTGAAACTTTTTATGATTCTGAGCAATGCATTGAACATATTCCCTATTCTTACAAACTACTTGTGAAATCCCTCTGGAGAAACATGTCAATGTACACAAGAATAAACTGTTTTGAAGACTGGAAAACAATTCCCATGTTGTGCTCAAAAACGATTAGCACAAAGAACAATCAATGAACTTATTACCTTTCACCTTTGACACTGATTTGATAGAAAGAAATGTCCATTCCATGAAATGCTGTGGAGCAGAAACCATAGGCTACATTGGTGTCAACAGCATATTATATAGGGCTACTGAAATATTACAATTGTCTTCTCTGTCCAGCTACCTTGGTACCCCACAACCTAATTAAGGCTGACAGTTTCAAGGACCCGAGTTTAAGTCCCGGTCAGGCTATCCCTCGAATTACAGTATGTTTGGGAAATATCAGTGTATTCTTACATTTTAACAAGTTACTTGCTGTTGATGTCATATCCCACTAGGCACAGACGTCAATTCAACATCTTTTCCACATTGGTTAAAAGTACATTTGTTGAAACGACATGGAAACAGCGTTGATTCAAACAATGTGTGCCCAGTGGGATCATAACAAAAACCTGACTTGAGAGTATCTTCTTAATATTATTAAACAAGATGACCACATGAACACATCAGATGAATAGTTCAATTTCTTCCCTTTCTAGAAGCAGTGACAGTCAATCTTGTTGTACCCACAAGAGGCTCTGCGTTGTTCTCTTTGGTGCTTTCTGAACTCGGTCCCTTTATTACATCTAGGGTGACTCATTAGGTTTTGCTCACACTGCGAGAGACTGCTTATCAATCTTGTTAATAAACTCATAGTGTCCCGCATAATTGGTCTTGAGTGCCAAGTAGGCAGTAGGGGAGGCAGGGCTGAGTGGTGGATCGAAGTGGTGGATTGAGTGATGTTTATAATATAGGCCTAGTCCGTATTCTTTGCCTGGCGTTCATTGTGTACATACTGTACGTGTATTCCGATTGTGGTGCCATCGGGTGACCGATTGTGGTGCCATCGGGTGAGCCGACAGGGAGGACCCCCCATCGTATTTTGGATATTACCTTCTGGAGACCCAGTGGCAATAGCTAGGAAAGACTGCTGATGTCTGGGAAAGACCAGAGACAGGGCGTGGGGGCTTGACAGGCTTGAGCATAACCTTCCCAAGGAGGTACCCACTATCAATAGTTATGGAAAGATACATAATAAGATACCCCTTAGGTCGGCGAGAGTGGGGGAGGATGATCGACCTACAGGACAGTCCACTGTTATGACCACCCAACAGACAACTGACAATGGAACAGTTAAGCGATTAATCTAGGGTCTGCAGATGTGGGAAGATCTGCAAAAACGAGAGGGGTCTGAAGATACATCAGGCAACCTGGTGAGACAGAGGAGAGGCCGGGGCAGGATGTCCACAGAATCCCCACTCACATAGCGAAAGGGGTAGCGACTGCAACATCACTGATGCACCAGGGGATTTACGTTTGGTTGAGTTATCAACAAACTTGAATTTAATGTGAAATCAACAAAACATTTCACCATGTCATTGGATTTAGGTTAAAAGTTGTGTTGAAAAAAAAATATTCTGTAGGTTGATTACTTTTTGCAAATCCAATCATGTTGATTCAACGTCGTCACATTTATACACTGCTCAAAAAAATAAAGGGAACACTTAAACAACACAATGTAACTCCAAGTCAATCACACTTCTGTGAAATCAAACTGTCCACTTAGGAAGCAACACTGATTGACAATAAATTTCACATGCTGTTGTGCAAATGGAATAGACAACAGGTGGAAATTATAGGCAATTAGCAAGACACCCCCAATAAAGGAGTGGTTCTGAAGGTGGTGACCACAGACCACTTCTCAGTTCCTATGCTTCCTGGCTGATGTTTTGGTCACTTTTGAATGCTGGCGGTGCTTTCACTCTAGTGGTAGCATGAGACGGAGTCTACAACCCACACAAGTGGCTCAGGTAGTGCAGCTCATCCAGGATGGCACATCAATGCGAGCTGTGTCAAGAAGGTTTGCTGTGTCTGTCAGCGTAGTGTCCAGAGCATGGAGGCGCTACCAGGAGACAGGCCAGTACATCAGGAGACGTGGAGGAGGCCGTGGAGGGCAACAACCCAGCAGCAGGACCACTACCTCCGCCTTTGTGCAAGGAGGAGCACTGCCAGAGCCCTGCAAAATGACCTCCAGCAGGCCACAAATGTGCATGTGTCTGCTCAAACGGTCAGAAACAGACTCCATGAGGGTGGTATGAGGGCCCAACGTCCACAGGTGGGGGTTGTGCTTACAGCCCAACACCGTGCAGGACGTTTGGCATTTGCCAGAGAACACCAAGATTGGCAAATTCGCCACTGGCGCCCTGTGCTCTTCACAGATGAAAGCAGGTTCACACTGAGCACGTGACAGACGTGACAGAGTCTGGAGACGCCGTGGAGAACGTTCTGCTGCCTGCAACATCCTCCAGCATGACCGGTTTGGCGGTGGGTCAGTCATGGTGTGGGGTGGCATTTCTTTGGGGGCCGCACAGCCCTCCATGTGCTCGCCAGAGGTAGCCTGACTGCCATTAGGTACCGAGATGAGATCCTCAGACCCCTTGTGAGACCATATGCTGGTGCGGTTGGCCCTGGGTTCCTCCTAATGCAAGACAATGCTAGACCTCATGTGGCTGGAGTGTGTCAGCAGTTCCTGCAAGAGGAAGGCATTGATGCTAAGGACTGGCCGCCCGTTCCCCAGACCTGAATCCAATTGAGCACATCTGGGACATCATGTCTCGCTCTATCCACCAACGCCACGTTGCACCACAGACTGTCCAGGAGTTGGCGGATGCTTTAGTCCAGGTCTGGGAGGAGATCCTCAGGAGACCATCCGCCACCTCATCAGGAGCATGCCCAGGCGTTGTAGGGAGGTCATTCAGGCACGTGGAGGCCACACACACTACTGAGCCTCATTTTGACTTGTTTTAAGGACATTACATCAAAGTTGGATCAGGCTGTAGTGTGGTTTTCCACTTTAATTTTGAGTGTGACTCCAAATCCAGACCTCCATGGGTTGATAAATTTGATTTCCATTGATCATTTTTGTGTGATTTTGTTGTCAGCACATTCAACTATGTAAAGAAAAAAGTATTTAATAAGATTATTTCATTCATTCAGATCTATGATGTGTTATTTTAGTGTTCCCTTTATTTTTTTGAGCAGTGTATATTATTTTTACATGACAAGGAAACAATATTGATTCAACCAGCCGTTCCACGTATTTGAACCAGGGGCCCAACTTTCACTGGGGACATGTCTGCCCCACATTCTGAAATTGTAAATTGCATTTTTATCCCGCCCAGTTGTATCATTGGAATGTGATACAAAACGAGGAAACGCCTCAGATATTATTATATATATATGCATATTTATGTCCCCCCCACTTCTAAAACTAAAGTTGCGCCCCTGATATGAACTATTCCAGAGTTAGCACATCTGATTCCACTTGTCAACTAATTATCAAGCCATTGACTACTTGAATCAGGTGTGCTAGTTTAGGGTTACAACAAAAATGTGAAACGTCTGAGGGTCCCAGAAGAGAGGTTTGATAAGCATTGATCTTGAGTATAGGGGCTGAATACTTTGGAAAGAAAGGAAATCCAAGACAAACATCAAGCCAAGAGAAAACCGACGTCTGAAGGAGACAACAACCCTAAGAGGTAACCTGTGGAAGCTGAAGAAAGTTTTTCACCAAGCAAGGGAGGAAGAGAAACCAGCATAGAAGAACATCCGTGACATCTGAGAGAGAGCATTAAGACCTTGCAGCAATCTAAATACCATAGCAGGGACAGAAGGAGGCAGATGAAGGAGAGGACGGACTTTACAAAGAAACCCTTCCAGTATCTATCAAAACTCCTGGGGGACAAAAGATCAGGAAAGCTCAAAGCAACGAAGGAAGAGGTGGAGGAGCACCTGTGGAGGAGCACTTGTGGAGTCCACAGCGACCCCGGGCGTGAAGAGAAGCTGGAGGAGATTGCAAAACTCATCAAACCAACATCCCCTATGAGGTGTCGGCACCCAGCTGACGGGGAGTTGAATGACTTTCTTAAGAAGACCAGGGGAAGATCAGTGCCAGGGCCTAATGGTATTCCGTACAAGGTGTACAAATACTGGGAGAGGCTCAGAAGGGGACTCTCGAGGCTGCTGAAAGTGGCATGGAGAATAGACTGGCTAGTTTCTGAGGGGTGTTTCATTTCAAAAGAAGACTCCACAAACGTCAAGGAATTCTGAAACCATCTCACTTGTCAATGTATGTGACCGTTTCTTTAACAGGTTTGTTATGTGATCTTGTTGTTTTGGCTAGAATAGTTGTAAAACATTGGGGAATACATGACATAATCACAAAGATGTCCTGAAGGGGGTCCTACTGCACGTGGCATGCTCCTTCAACTGAGGCCTACTGTACAGTACATTATTACTTCTCTAAGACTGTGTAATCAACACATTATTTCATGGAGGCAATGACAATTAAAAAAAGGCTTGGCATATACAATCAGCATGTGACATGATCATTTTGTGTGGTGTTTAATTTTCCTTACATCATTGAATTGGATGAATAAGAGGTCGTAAGTAAAGTTATGTAAAATGGGGGGGTTCTAAATTTATATGGCAGTATGGCACTTTATAGATGACATCTTATGTTCACTGAGTTATACAACACTATACTCAATACTCACAATACTCACATCCATCATTTGTACCATATTCTTTATGCATACTTGTCAAACATGAACATATACAGTATATTTGGAAAGTATTCAGACCCCTTGACTTCTTCCGCATTTTGTTACGTTACAGCTTATTCTTCTTGATTAAATTGTTTTTTTGTAATATGTATTAAATGTAAAAAAATGAATTTGTAAAGTGACTATGCATAGATAATAAACAGTGAGGTAGCAGCAGTGTAAAAACAAAGGGGGTCAATGTAAATAGTCCGTGGCCATTTGATTAGTTTAGATGTTCAGCAGTCTTATAGCTTGGGGGTATAAGCTGTTAAGAAGCCTTTTAGTCCTAGTCTTGGCGCTCTGGTACCGCTTGCTGTGCGATAGCAGAGAGAACAGTCTATGACTAGGATGACTGGAGTCTTTGACAATGTTTTGGGCCTTCCTCTGACACCGCCTGGTGTAGAGGTCCTGGATGGCAGGCAGTTTAGCCCCAGTGATGTACTGGGCCGTATGCACTACCCTCTGTAGTGCCTTGCGGTCGGAGGCCAAGCAGTTGCCGTACCAGGCAGTGATGCAACCAGTCAGGATGCTGTCAATGTTGCAGCTGTAGAACCTTTTGAGGATCTCAGGACCTATGCCAAATCTTTTTAGTCTCCTGAGGGGGAATAGGTTTAGTTGTGCCCTCTTCACGACTGTCTTGGTGTGTTTGGACAGTTCTAGCTGGTTGGTGATGTGGACACAAAGGAACCTGCTCCAATACAGCCCCGTCGATGAGAATAGGGGCGTGCTCGGTCCTCCTTTTCCTGTAGTCCAATCATCTCCTTTGTCTTTATTTGATTACGTTGAGGGATAGGTTGTTATTCTGGCACCACCTGGCCAGGTCTCTGACCTCCTCCCTATAGGCTGTCTCGTAGTTGTTGGTGATCAGGCCTACCACAGGTGTGTCGTCTGCAAACTTAATGATGGTGTTGGAGTCGTGCCTGGCCATGCAGTGTTGGGTGAACAGGGAGTACAGGAGGGGACTGAGCATGCACCCCCCTGAGGGGCTCCGGTGTTGAGGATCAGCATGGCAGATGTGTTGCTACCTACCCTTACAACCTGGGGGGCGGCCCGTCAGGAAGTCCATGATCCAGTTGCAGAGGGATGTGTTTAGTCCCAGGATTCTTAGCTTAGTGATGAGCTTTGAGGGCACTATGGTGTTGAACGCTGAGCTGTAGTAAATGAATAAATCAAATCAAATTTTATTTGTCACATACACATGGTTAGCAGATGTTAATGTGAGTGTAGCGAAATGCTTGTGCTTCTAGTTCTGACCATGCAGTAGTATCTAACAAGTAATCTAACAAAATAGCATTCTCACTTAGGTGTTCCTTTTGTCCAGGTGGGAAAGGCCAGTGTGGAGTGCAATAGAAATTGCATCATCTGTGGATCTGTTTGAGCGGTATGCAAATTGGAGTGGGTCTCGGGTTTCTGGGATAATGGTGTGAATGTGAGCCATTACCAGCCTTTAAAAGCACTTCATGGCTATGGACATGAGTGCTACGGGTCTGTAGTCATTTAGGCAGGTTACCTTAATGCTCTTGGGCACAGGGACTATGGTGGTATGCTTGAAACATGTTGGTATTACAGACTCAATCAGGGACATGTTGAAAATGTCAGTGAAGACACCTGCCAGTTGGTCAGCACATGCCCAGAGCACACGTCCTGGTAATCCGTCTGGCCCTGAATGTTGACCTGTTTAAAGGTCTTACTCACTTCGGCTGCGGAGATCGTGATCACACAGTCGTCCGGAACAGCTGATGCTCTCATGCATGCCTCTGTTGCTTGCCTTGAAGCAAACATAGAAGTGATTTAGCTCATCTGGTAGGCACGTGTCTCTGGGCAGCTCACGGCTGTGCTTCCCTTTGTAGTCTGTAATAGTTTGCAGGCCCTGCCACACTTGACGAGCGTCGGAGCCGGTGTAGTACGATTCAATCTTAGTCTTGTATTGGCGCTTTGCCTGTTTGATGGTTCGCCGGAGGGCATAGCAGGATTTCTTATTAGCTTCCAGGTTAGAGTCTTGCACCTTGAATGCAGAATTTTTTCCCCTCTGGTTTGCGCATTTAACATGCTGATAGAAATGAGGTAAAACTGATTTAAGTTTCCCAGCATTAAAGTTCCCGGCCACTAGGAGCGCCGCCTCTGGGTGAGCGGTTTCCTGTTTGCTTATTTCCTTATACAGCTGACTCAGTGCGGTCTTAGTGCCAGCGTCCATCTGTTGTGGTAAATAAACAGCCACGAAAAATTCTAGAGACTTCCTTAGATTTCGTGCACCAGTTGTTGTTTACAAATATGCACACACCGCCCCCCTCGTCTTACCAAATGTTCTATAGGATTGAGGTCACGGCTTTGTGTTGGCCACTCCAATATCTTGACTTTGTTGTCCTTAAGCCATTTTGCCACAACTGGAAGAATGCTTGGGGTCATTGTCCATTTGGAAGACCCATGTGCGACCAAGCTTTAACTTCCTGACTGATGTCTTGAGATGTTGCTTCAATATATCCACATAATTGTCCTCCCTCATGATGCCATCTATTTTGTGAAGTGCACCAGTCCATCCTGCAGCAAAGCACCCCGACAACATGATGCTGCCACCCCCGTGCTTCACGGTTGGGATGGTGTTCTTTGGCTTGCAAGCCTTCCCCTTTATCCTCCAAACATAACGATGGTCATTTTGGCCAAACAGTTCTATTTTTGTTTCATCAGATCAGAGAACATTTCTCCAAAAAGTATGATCTTTGTCCCCATGTGCAGTTGCAAACCATAGTCTGGCTTTTCAGTGGCTTCTTCCTTGCTGAGCGGCCTTTCAGGTTATGTCGACATAGGACTCGTTTTACTGTGGATATACAGTGGGGCAAAAAAGTATTTAGTCAGCCACCAATTGTGCAAGTTCTCTCACTTAAAAAGATGAGAGAGGCCTGTAATTTTCATCATAGGTACACTTCAACTTTGACAGACAGAATGAGGAAAAAAAATCCAGAAAATCACATTGTAGGATTTTTAATGAATTTATTTGCAAATTATGGTGTTAAATAAGTATTTGGTCACATACAAACAAGCAAGATTTCTGGCTCTCACAGACCTGTAACTTCTTCTTTAAGAGGCTCCTCTGTCCTCCACTCGTTACCTGTATTAATGGCACCTGTTTGAACTTGTTATCAGTATAAAAGACACCTGTCCACAACCTCAAACAGTCACACTCCAAACTCCACTATGGCCAAGACCAAAGAGCTGTCAAAGGACACCAGAAACAAAATTGTAGACCTGCACCAGGTTGGGAAGACTGAATCTGCAATAGGTAAGCAGCTTGGTTTGAAGAAATCAACTGTGGGAGCAATTATTAGGAAATGGAAGACATACAAGACCACTGATAATCTTCCTCGATCTGGGGCTCCACGCAAGATCTCATCCCGTGGGGTCAAAATGATCACAAGAACGGTGAGAAAAAATCCCAGAACCACACGGGGGGACCTAGTGAATGACCTGCAGAGAGCTGGGACCAAAGTAACAAAGCCTACCATCAGTAACACACTACGCCGCCAGGGACTCAAATCCTGCAGTGCCAGATGTGTCCCCCTGCTTAAGCCAGTACATGTTCAGGCCCATCTGAAGTTTGCTAGAGAGCATTTGGATGATCCAGATGAGGATTAGGAGAATGTCATATGGTCAGATGAAACCAAAATATAACTTTTTGGTAAAAACTCAACTCGTCGTGTTTGGAGGACAAAGAATGCTGAGTTGCATCCAAAGAACACCATACCTACTGTGAAGCATGGGGTGGAAACATCATGCTTTGGGGCTGTTTTCTGCAAAGGGACCAGGACGACTGATCCGTGTAAAGGAAAGAATGAATGGGGCCATGTATCGTGAGATTTTGAGTGAAAACCTCCTTCCATCAGTAAGGGCATTGAAGATGAAACGTGGCTGGGTCTTTCAGCATGACAATGATCCCAAACACACCGCCCGGGCAACGAAGGAGTGGCTTCGTAAGAAGCATTTCAAGGTCCTGGAGTCTAGCCAGTCTCCAGATCTCAACCCCATAGAAAATCTTTGGAGGGAGTTGAAAGTCCGTGTTGCCCAGCGACAGCCCCAAAACATCACTGCTCTAGAGGAGATCTGCATGGAGGAATGGGCCAAAATACCAGCAACAGTGTGTGAAAACCTTGTGAAGACTTACAGAAAACGTTTGACCTCTGTCATTGCCAACAAAGGGTATATAACAAAGTATTGAGATAAACTTTTGTTATTGACCAAATACTTATTTTCCACCATAATTTGCAAATAAATAAATTAAAAATCCTACAATGTGATTTTCTGGATTTCTTTTTCTCATTTCGTCTGTCATAGTTGAAGTGTACCTATGATGAAAATTACAGGCCTCTCTCATCTTTTTAAGTTGGAGAACTTGCACAATTGGTGGCTGACTAAATACTTTTTTGCCCCACTGTAGATACTTTTTCCTCCAGCATCTTCACAAGGTCCTTTGCTGTTGTTCTGGGATTGATTTGCACTTTTCGCACCAAAGTCCGTTCATCTCTAGGAGACAGAATGCATCTCCTTCCTGAGCGGTATGACGGCTGCGTGGTCCCATGGTGTTTATACTTGTGTACTTTTGTTTGTACAGATGAACGTGGTACCTTTTGTAAATTGCTCCCAATGATGAATCAGACTTGTGGAGGTCCCCAATTCGTTTTCTGAGGTCTTGGCTGATTTCCCTTTAATTTCCCATGATGTCAAGCAAAGAGGTAGGCCTTCAAATACATCCACAGTTACACCTCCAATTGACTCAAATGATTTCAATTAGCCTATCAGAAGCTTCTAAAGCATGACATAATTTTCAGGAATTTTCCTAGCTGTTTAAAGGCACAGTCAACTTAGTGTATGTAAACTTCTGACCCACTGGAATTGTGATACAGTGAATTATAAGTGAACTAATCTGTCTGTAAACAATTGTTGGAAAAATGACTTGTGTCATGCACAAAGTAGATGTCCTAACCGACTTGCCAAAACTATAGTTTGTTAACAAGAAATTTGTGGAGTGGTTGAAAAACAAGTTTTAAGTGTTGTGTAAACTTCCGACTTCAACTGTGTATATATATATATTGTGGCAAAGAAGAGGGTCGAGTGGTAAATGGCAGATTTGTGAGAGCAGAACTAATAAACGGGCTCTGCCCTATCACTAAAATGGCAACCCTGATCAGAACTACAGATCACAAAATGGCCGATCGCCAAAACTACCATTCCCAGAAGCAAGGGGAACCCTCAGAAGGTGGGGCCAACCCACATATAAGAGGTCAAGACAAACCAGGAAGGGAGAGAGAGTGCTGGAAGGATCTATGAAGCATAAAGGAAGAAACAATATATTGGCTGGATTTACCGTGTATGAACTGGACTGTTTTGGACTTACCTGTCGGCGTTTGGACCTGGACCGACCGAGAACCTGATTTGTGTACCGAACCCTGCTATCCTTGACCTTGCCAGTGGCCTGGGTGCACCAGAACGGAGAAACAAGCACACAGGTACTGTCCTGTTCTAAATAACTCTCAGTTTGGGGTGATTTTGGTGACTGTTTCCCACTTAAATTGTGACAAATGCTCCTAACCTTGAAGAGGTTTGTCACAAAATATATATATATATATATATATATATATATATATATATATATATATATATATATATATATATATATATATATATATTTTTTTAACATGGATATTAGATTGTGTGATAGGGCTTAAATGGTTTTAGTGTGATGAAGAAGAAACTGGTGATGATAATGTTAGTGTAAATTTAGGCGTACTCATATCGATGGTCCAGTTCACTGCTGATTGATTAATTTCACTGATTGGCAAGAGAGTTCACTCACACAGTCTCTGATTAGAGGGGGAAATGAAAATCAGCACCAAGAGACATTTTAGTCAAGGTGATATTTTATCCCATCCCCGTGTATGTTATCCAGGGGCTCAGCAACCAGTGAGCCATACCACTCTCAATTGTCTTACCATCATCTTCAATATGTTTTAACGCAGTGTGTGGTATCAGTAACGCAGTGTGTTGTGTCTTACATGCTCCTTTTTCTCTCTGCCTCTGTTCTCTCTCTCTTGGGAGTTCAGAGTTCAAACCCTTGAAGCAGTGTTGGTTCTCACGTTTATACCAGCGCAGAGCCTCCGCAGCCAGCCAAATTCCCACGGGCCCCTCTGCCGCCCCCCCAGTCAAGGCTCACCACAATGAAGGGTGATTCATATCTCTTATATCTACAGGTCTGATCAGGTTATCGTTGTCGTGAAAAATGAATATGAATGTTTGTTTGTTTACAAAAGATTGTGGTCTCCCCCAGAAAACACAGTAACAGATTGAATGATTTACTGACAATGTGACGTTAAGAGCATTGTGGTGCCGTTTATTTAGTTTTATACAACGGGTGGGTCTAATCCTGAATAATGATTGGTTAAAACCGCATTCCAGCCAGTGTCTATTTCACAAGTTATATCTATAACATTAAAAAGCCTATTTACTCTGTTCCAGCTGACTGCGCAATCCACTGTCTCATCAGCCCAGGCAAGCAATTTATAAACTTGATCTCCACTATAAAAGCATCTAGACATTATTTAATATTTCTTTTAGACTAACATTTAGCATTGTGGTGCTGTTTGTTTAGTTCTAAGTAGTCCATAAAGTAACTAAAAAGCAAAAGGCTTGTGCAGTATTCACAAATGAGTAAGGACAAGTGCATTATGGGAGATGAATAGATGCATAGTGTCACGACTTCCGCCGAGGTCGGTCCCTCTTCTTGTTCGGGCGGTGTTCGGCGGTCGACGTCACCGGTTTTCTGACCATCATCGCTCCCCTTCTCATGTGTTTTGTCTGATTGTACACACCTGTTGTTAATTTCTCCCAATCACGCACCTGTTTATAATTCCTTCCTTCCCCTCTTCCCATTGTGCGTGATTGTTAGGTTGTACTGTTTGTTCTTGTATGTTCCCCAGTCTGTGTACTGAGGGCTATTGTATTGTGGTTCCCGTAATTGCCGGGTTGCTGGTAAAGCGCCCGTTTATTTTGGAAGTTCGAGTGAGTATTTTGTTTTCGCCAGAGTTATTGTTTGTGGACTGGTGACTCAATTAAAATACCTTTTCACACGTGAACTACCTCCTGCGCCTGACTCTTTTCCACAACTGAACCACGGACCTTACACATAGTAAACAGACTAGAAGATTGAACTACAGTTTAAGCTTCTTTAGGAGAGAAGTAGCATAATGAGGTTTTTACTGCAGTGGGATAAATCAGAGTCACTCAGAGGGATTGTTTGTAGTTTTATGAAAATCTACTTTGAAACAAAAGTATACACCTCACACATGGTTATGGGCTTAAAAAAAGAAGACCTGTACCGTGTCAGATATGGTCATTGACTGCAGGAAAGGGCTACGAGAGATTGCATAATGAGGTTTGGGCATCTGGGGCAATATTTCAAAAATGTGTTTAGTTCTTGTGCAACATTGTACAATCAGTGTACGATCTGTTCTTCAAATGTCAGAAGATAAACACAATTTAGAAAAAAACATGTATAAGGCTGTGTACATAACATATAAGCATGTTTCATTTATAAATCACAAAAACCAAGCAACATCCAAGTAAATTGCATATTTTCATGTCAGGTTTGACATGTATAATTCACACTGTTGGTTTCTTTAGTCAAGTGCTCAGCAATTCACATGAGTAAACATTTGTGAGGCTGCGAGAAAACCCCCTTGATAACTTGGCATGCCATTTTGACAGAAAACAGTAGTGCACTTCAGGGCTGGCTGTCCATATGCCATCCCTTCTAGCATCCGTAGATAGAGATTTCACTTTTCACTGTGGAATTGTTTTAAGATGTCATACCAAGGATCATTTAGCTATTTTATTTAGAATTTAGGTATCATAAAATATATAAACAAATTATTTGATGAAACATTTAATTTTGCCTTACTGCTATTAGCCCATAGAAACGTGAATAACAGTTTCATACATGGAAAAACAGATAGCAAAAAAATACATCAACATTTTGTTTTAAAGTGTCTGTCCTAAGAAAGATCAGGAAATTATTACTATTTTTGTTTTACCCATATGTAACACCTTTTTTAGCACTAAGCTATTTCCATTGTGCCTTCAGAAAGTATTCATAACCCTTGACTTATTCAACATTTTGTAGTGTTACAGCCTGAATTAATAATGGATTAAATGAATTTTTTCCTCAACCGTCTACACACAGTATCCCATATTGACAAAGTGAAAACATGTTTTTCAAAATTGTTGCTAATTTATTGAAAATGAAATACAGAAATATCTAATTCACGTAAGTATTCACACCCCTGAATTAATACGTTAGAATCATCTTTGGCAGCGATTACAGCTGTGAGTCTTTCTGGTTAAGTCTTTAAGAGCATTGCACACCTGGATTGTACAGTATTTGCCCATAAGTCTTTTTAAAATTATTCAAGCTCTGTCAAAATGCTTGTTAATCATAGTTGGACAACCATTTTCAAGTCTTGCCATAGATTTTCCAGCAGGGTTAAGTCAAAACTGTAACTCGGTCACTCAGGAACATTCACTGTCTTCTTGTTAAGCAACTCTAGTATAGATTTGGCCTTGTGTTTTAGGGTATTGCCCTGCTGTAAGGTGAATTCGTCTCCCAGTGTCTAGTGGAAAGAAGACTGAACCAGGTTTTCCTCTAAGATTTGTCTGTGCTTAGCTCCATTCCTTTTCTTTTTTATCCTGAAAAACTCCATAGTCCTTAAGGATGACAAGCATACAAAGAACATGATGCAGCCACCACTATGCTTGAGAATATGGAGAGTGATACTCAGCAATGTGTTGTATTGGATTTGCCCCAAACGTAACACTTTGTTTTCAGGACAAAAAGTTAATTGCTTTGCCACATTTTTTGCAGTATTACTTTAGTGCCTTGTTGCAAACAGGATGCATGTATTCTGCACAGGCTTCCTTCTTTCAGTCTGTCATTTAGGTTAGTATTGTGGAATAACAACAATATTGTTGATCCATCCTCAGTTTTCTCTTATCACAGCCATTCAACTCTCTAACTGTTTCTTGGCCTCATGGTGAAACTGCCATTGGCCTCATGGTGAAATCCCTGAGCGGTTTCCTTCCTCTCCGGCAACTAAGCTAGGAAGGGTGCCTGTATCTTTGTAGTGACAGTGTATTGATACATCTTTGAAAGTGTAATTAATAACTTCACCATGCTCAAAGGGATATTCAATGTATTTTTTTATGCCCATCTACCAATAGGTGCCCTTCTTTGCAAGGCATTGAAAAACCTCCCTGGTCTTTGTGCTTGAATCTGTGTTTGAAATTAGTTGCTCGACTGAGGGACCTTAGAGATAATTGTATATGTGGGTACAGAGATGAGGTAGTCTTTCAACTTAGATGTGTCGTTAATGTGATGACTGCTATTTACAGTGGGGCAAAAAAGTATTTAGTCAGCCACCAATTGTGCAAGTTCTCTCACTTAAAAAGATGAGAGAGGCCTGTAATTTTCATCATAGGTACACTTCAACTATGACAGACAGAATGAGGAAAAAAAATCCAGAAAATCACATTGTAGGATTTTTAATGAATTTATTTGCAAATTATGGTGGAAAATAAGTATTTGGTCACATACAAACAAGCAAGATTTCTGGCTCTCACAGACCTGTAACTTCTTCTTTAAGAGGCTCCTCTGTCCTCCACTCGTTACCTGTATTAATGGCACCTGTTTGAACTTGTTATCAGTATAAAAGACACCTGTCCACAACCTCAAACAGTCACACTCCAAACTCCACTATGGCCAAGACCAAAGAGCTGTCAAAGGACACCAGAAACAAAATTGTAGACCTGCACCAGGTTGGGAAGACTGAATCTGCAATAGGTAAGCAGCTTGGTTTGAAGAAATCAACTGTGGGAGCAATTATTAGGAAATGGAAGACATACAAGACCACTGATAATCTTCCTCGATCTGGGGCTCCACGAAGATCTCACCCCGTGGGGTCAAAATGATCACAAGAACGGTGAGCAAAAATCCCAGAACCACACGGGGACCTAGTGAATGACCTGCAGAGAGCTGGGACCAAAGTAACAAAGCCTACCATCAGTAACACACTACGCCGCCAGGGACTCAAATCCTGCAGTGCCAGATGTGTCCCCCTGCTTAAGCCAGTACATGTTCAGGCCCATCTGAAGTTTGCTAGAGAGCATTTGGATGATCCAGATGAGGATTGGGAGAATGTCATATGGTCAGATGAAACCAAAATATAACTTTTTGGTAAAAACTCAACTTGTCGTGGTTTGGAGGACAAAGAATGCTGAGTTGCATCCAAAGAACACCATACCTACTGTGAAGCATGGGGTGGAAACATCATGCTTTGGGGCTGTTTTTCTGCAAAGGGACCAGGACGACTGATCCGTGTAAAGGAAAGAATGAATGGGGCCATGTATCGTGAGATTTTGAGTGAAAACCTCCTTCCATCAGTAAGGGCATTGAAGATGAAACGTGGCTGGGTCTTTCAGCATGACAATGATCCCAAACACACCGCCCGGGCAACGAAGGAGTGGCTTCGTAAGAAGCATTTCAAGGTCCTGGAGTCTAGCCAGTCTCCAGATCTCAACCCCATAGAAAATCTTTGGAGGGAGTTGAAAGTCCGTGTTGCCCAGCGACAGCCCCAAAACATCACTGCTCTAGAGGAGATCTGCATGGAGGAATGGGCCAAAATACCAGCAACAGTGTGTGAAAACCTTGTGAAGACTTACAGAAAACGTTTGACCTCTGTCATTGCCAACAAAGGGTATATAACAAAGTATTGAGATAAACTTTTGTTATTGACCAAATACTTATTTTCCACCATAATTTGTAAATAAATAAATTAAAAATCCTACAATGTGATTTTCTGGATTTCTTTTTCTCATTTCGTCTGTCATAGTTGAAGTGTACCTATGATGAAAATTACAGGCCTCTCTCATCTTTTTAAGTTGGAGAACTTGCACAATTGGTGGCTGACTAAATACTTTTTTGCCCCACTGTATCAAATAATTACCTACTACGTTTGATTATTACTAAATTATTAATGTAACAATTAATTAAATAGTAATTTGAGGAAAAGTTTATTTACTGAGTTAATATTTAGCACCCCTTCAATCGCTCATTCGGATTAGAAATACAACATATATTTACGAGTAGATGTCTTTCTCTGTCGTCTCAGTTGAAACCACTCTATCTGTCTATGGCGAGTAGTTCGATGTAAGTCTCTGGTTGTCAACCAGAGGTCGCACTATCTTTCTTAGTTGTAGACTTCTTTGTCTTGGAGTGTTCATTAGAATGGATACATTAGAGTACCACATGGTGGTGAGAGGAATCTGTTCTTCCGGCCTTGTCTTTGGTAGAGCATCCTTGAATATTTTACATATACAGCTGCAGACTGTGAATGAGTAGTCTATTCTTCACCTTCACTCGTCGAGAGTATCAGAGGGTCTTAACATCTGGTCTTGTAGTTTTAAACCATTTGTCAGCCGTGTAGCTACCCCTCCACACTGTCTGGTCTCATTTAAATTCCAACCATTTCAACGTGTGGATGGTCCTCACGTTCTCTGGTCTAATATGTTAATTCTTCAGCGAGTCCTTTTAATCACTTGCCTTGGAGGGCGGTTCCATCATGTTGCCACAATGTCTGTGCTCACGTGGGTGTGGTTACTGACTTGGCAAAAGTTTATATGAAAAACAATCATCTCTATTAGAAGGCTAAAATCACATTGCTACAGTATCTTTTCACAAATAGTTTAGTATTTAATCATATAATTTTTACAACATTAAGATGTAAATCTGATATCTACAGTGTGAAAGCTCTTAAAGATGCAGTTATTTAGTCACAAAATACTAAATTATATGACATGATTATTGTTTGGATCCCCACCGACCATTCCAAACATTTGGATTCCAAAACTAATGTTCAAAAAACCAATCTTTTGGTGTTAAAGTTTTTAGCAAGAGTCTCTATTCTGTAACACTCAGACATTCCATTCTCATAACTGTAGAGCCAAAGAGAGAAAGTTTTAGACCTGCATTAAGTCATAAAACTGGCCCAACCCCCCCCCCCCTTCCTCTCTGGTGGGTGGAGGGGGGCTGCTATCTTTTATCATCACCCAGGAGAGAGAGACATGACATGTGACTTGTTAAGCAAGTTTTTACTCCTGAACTTATTTAGGCTTGCCATAGCAAAGGGGTTGAATACTTAAGACATTTCAGCTTTTCTTTTTTAAATTTAGATGAACTATTCCAGTGGATAATTTTTTTTAGTTTTTAAATGAAGGCTGTAACACAACAAAATGTGGAAAAATTCAAAGCGGTGTGAATACTTTCTGAAGGCACTGTACTGCCATTAATTTTAAACTAGTACTGGGAAACCTTCAGACGAGTCTTGTGAGGCTTGTGGGCGTCCTAGAGTAAAACAACCGACATGTACGTGTTCGTGAGAGTCTCACCTTACTTATATTATAGGTGTCAAACTGTTCTGACACTACAGACCGAATTTGGCAGATCGGCATTATTGACTTCAGTCGAGTCCCGTGACGCTTGTGGGTGTCGTAGTACAAAAAGGATTAGTTTGCAGGCCAAACCGTTCAGACACTACAGATGTTTTTGCGAGAAGATCGATTTTCGGGATGTCTCATGGTCTGACAAACACCGCTGTAGCTCGGCCACCTTCCACCGCAGATATGGAAGGCCACCATTGGCAGATGCTGTGTATTGAGACGCAGCCCAAGCCAACATATCTCTAGTTTAAACAGACAGATTTGTGTGTTTTTCTATGTATTATGCTAATTAGATTCCAGTGGGGCCACTTACATCGACTCTAGGGGGTGAACATAGAATGCTCCTCTTGACTTAAATAGTAAGATCTTGATCACATGTACACTACCGTTGGGGCCACTTAGAAATGTCCTTGTTTTTGAAAGAAAAGCAATTGTTTTGTCCATTAAAGCAACATCAAATTGATCAGAAATACAGTGTAGACATTGTTAATGGTAAATTACTATTGTAGCTGGGAACTGCAGATTTTTTTCTGGAATATCTACATAGGTGTACAGAGGCCCATTATCATTAACCATCACTCCTGTGTTCCAATGGCACGCTATGTTAGCACATCTGAAAACTGTTGTTCTGATTAAAGAAGCAATACAACTGGCCTTCTTTAGATTAGTTGAGTATCTGGAGCATCAGCATTTGTGGGTTCAATTATAGGCACAAATTGGCCAGAAACAAAGCACTTCCTTCTGAAACTCGTCAGTCTATTCTTGTTCTGAGAAATGAAGGCTATTCCATGCGAGAAATTGCAAAGAAACTGAAGATCTTGTACAACGCTGTGTACTACTCCCTTCACAGAACAGAGCAAACTGGCTCTAACCAGAATAGAAAGAGGAGTGGGAGGCCCCGGTGCACAACTGAGCAAGAGGACAAGTACATTAGAGTGTCTAGTTTGAGAAACAGATGCCTCACAAGTCCTCAACTGGCAGGTTCATTAAATAGTACCTGCAAAACACCAGTCTCAACGTCAACAGTGAAGAGGCGACTCCGGGATGCTGGCAGAGTACTTCTGTCCAGTGTCTGTGTTCTTTTGCCCATCTTAATCTTTTATTCTTATTGGCCAGTCTGAGATATGGCCTTTTCTTTGCAACTCTGCCTAGAAGGAAATCCTGTCTCAGAGCTCTACAGACAATTCCTTTGACCTCATGGCTTGGTTTTTGCTCTGACATGCACTGTCAACTGTGCGACCTTATAAGTGTGTGCCTTTCCAAATCATGTCCAATCAATTGAATTTACCACAGGTGAACTCCAATCAAGTTGTATAAACATTTCAAGGATCCTCAATAGAAACAGGATGCACCTGAGCTCAATTTTGAGTATCATAGCAAAGGGTCCGAATACTTATCTTCTTAGGGCTAGGGGGCAGTATTTTGAAGTTCGGATGAAAAACGTGCCCAAAGTAAACTGCCTGTTACTCAGGCCCAAAAGCTAGGATATGCATGTAATTAGTAGCGTTGGATAGAAAACACTCTGCAGTTTCTAGAACTGTTAAAATAATGTCTATGAGTATAACAGAACTGATATGGCAGGCAAAATCCATCCGGGATGTCTGAATCCGTCATGTCACACTGTTTTCAATTGGCCTGCTATTCAATGATGGGTATTTTAGCTCCCAGATTGCAGTTCCTATGGCTTCCACTAGATGTCAACAGTCTTTAGAAAAAGGTTGGAACGTTCAATCATGAAAATCAAGGGAGTAAGACCACTAGTTCCTGGGTTCACATCAAGTGTACTGTTTTGGATTCTGCGCATAACAGGGAATGCGCGCTCAGTTATTTTTCTCTTCTATTCAGCAGGTTATATTCCGTCTGAAATATTATAATGTATATTCATTTTATGGTATCTGAGTAATGATTACAAATGCTGTTTGACTTTTTTCTGCAAACTTTATGGGTACTTTTGGGATATCGTTTGTCTGCATGGATGAAAGCCTTTGGGCAGGTGGATTTCTGAACAAAACGCGCCAACCAAATGGAGCTATATGGATATAAAGAGGAACAAAAGGACCTTTTATTGTGTAACCTGGACGCTTTGATATGCCATCAGAGGAAGATCATCAAAGATAAGCGATTTATTTTATGCTATTTTGAGTTTTGTCACACCTCTGCTGGTTATGCTATTATGCTAATTGAGTTTATGAGTGGGGGGTACTGTCGTCAGACAATCAAATGTTATGCTTTCGCCGTAAAGCCTTTTTGAAATCTGACAATGCTGTTAGATTAACTACTTAGGGAGAAGCGGCGCGCTAGCGGGCCGCTCCCGACACTACCCGGTGAAATGTAAGGCGCCAAATTCAAAATCCAAAAGTTTATAAGTGTTGCATCAATATACAAGTGTTGCATAGTCATCAAAAGCTCTGATTCTTGGCAATATCACAACGTAGTCAGATTTCAAAAAGGCCTTACGGCGAAAGCAGAACATTTGATTGTTTAAGGATAGCACCTCCAATATTTATGCATTAGCATAAATTCATATCCAGCGCGGGTTACACAAAACCCATATATATCCATATAGCTCCGTTTGAAGCATCATGTTGTGGGGGTGCTTTGCTGCAGGAGGGACTGGTGCACTTCACAAAATAGATGGCATCATGAGGAAGGAAAGTTATGTGGATATATTGAAGCAACATCTCAAGACATCAGTCAGGAAGTTAAAGCTTGGTCGCAAATGGGTCTTCCAAATGGACAATGACCCCAAGCATACTTCCAGAGTTGTGGCAAAATGGCTTAAGGACAACAAAGTCAAGGTATTGGAGTGGCCATCACAAAGCCCTGTCCTCAATCCCATAGAAAATGTGTGGGCAGAACTGAAAAAGCGTGTGCGAGCAAGGGGGGCCTACAATCCTGACTCAGTTACACCAGCTCTGTCAGGAGGAATAGGCCAAAATTCCCCCAACTTATTGTGGGAAGCTTGTGGATGGCTACATGAAACGTTTGACCCAAGTTAAACAATTTAAAGGCAATGCTACCAAATACTAATTGAGTATGTAAACTTCTGACCCACTGGGAATGTGATGAAAGAAATCAAAGCTGAAATAAATCATTCTCTCTACTATTATTCTGACAGTTCACATTCTTAAAATAAAGTGGTGATCCTAACTGACCTAAGACAGGGAATTTTTATTAGGATTAAATGTCCGAAATTTTGAAAAACTGAGTTTAAATGTATTTGGCTAAGGTGTATGTAAACTTCCGACTTCAACTGTAAATCTTTTTTTTTTTTATTACATTTGCAAAAATGTCTAAAATACTGTTTTTGCTTTGTCATTAAGGGGGAATTGTGTGTGGTTTGATGAGGAAAATGTTTTATTTAATCCTTTTAAGAATAATGCTTTAATGTAACAAAATGTGGAGGGGTCCATTCACAGGGGCAGTGGTAGCGTTGAGGTTAGATCACTGGGCCATTAACCAAAGGGTTGCTTGTTTGAATCCCAGGGAGTGACATTTGGTGTTAGTGAGAATCTCATGGTACCACCTACTATTGTGCCACTGAGCAAGGCATTTAACCCCTAACCAGTGTTTCCCACCTCTACTGTGAATGTACTGTATGTGTGGTGTCCGAGGTGTTGGGGAAAAAGCAAAAAGGACAATGGACAAATTGTTAAGTCGATGGTACGGGACGGCTGTTTTTGCCCGTGCATAAACGGACATTCAGACATTCAGAAAGCACTCAAATACTATGACTGATATAAAAGAAAATCCTCCCATTTTATTTGGATCGTCTCCTAAACAAATCTCTTTAAGTCTTGTTAATCTAGTCAATGTAGTTTTGGGGATCACTGATTGAAGATATAAAAAACGGACAGTAGTAGTGAAAAAGCAGTTGACCAAAGTCGTTTGTTGACACAGAATCTGCATATTGTCTGAAGTGGTGGACTATCCAAACAAAATGGGACCAGATCCTCTTCCGATACTAACCCCTAAAAGCTAGGACATTTGCCATGCTCTGAACCTTGCCTGATCTCTCTTCCATTGGTCCTTAACCGTTCCTAGCTACCATCAGTCACAGAATGAAAGAGGGCAGCTGTATCATTGCTCCCTTTTGGTCTTTATTGTCTTTAAAAGAGAACTTGTTCTCAATAACTTACCTGGTTAAATAAAGAAAATATATTATCTCCTCTGTCTTCATGTCCATGACAATAACACTTATAGAGCAGAGGAGGCTGGTGGAAGGAGATATTTGACGACAGGCTCATTGTAATGGCTGGAATGGAATGAATGGAACGGAGTCAAACGTGGTTTCCATATGTTTGATGTGTTTTATACCGGTCCATTTATACCATTCCAGCCATTACAATGAGCCCGTCATCCCATTGCACCTTCCACCAGACTCCTCTGTTCTAGAGAGCACTTCTACGTCTACCTGCCTCAGTCTTCGTTGAGTGTTCAAGGTTGACCCAGTTTGCGGAATATCACAGAGCAGTTGTGTGGCAGTGCGGTCGTCTTTTTTTAGATCAAAGCCCTGGAAGTGATGGGATCATCATTATGTATAAAGTACCACCTAGTCTGGTCCTGCATGCATGGAAAGGAAGATAATAAAGAATAATGGGATTCTAGTTATCAGGGAAAACCAGGTGACAGAAAATGTCTGGTTGGTGTTTTTATCTTCCTCCATCATTGGGATGCTGTGGTTAAATAAATATAATTACAACAGATGTAGGATCTTTATTTGAGCCAGCGTGCTACGGCAGGAAAATAATCCTCCAGTGTCAGGAAATGTGAATTATTATGTGGATTATAATCAATGGACATTTTTGTATTGTTTTATTGATTTTTTGTTAGGGCAAATCAAGTGTGACATTTTTTAAGTGGAACTTATACACTTCAGAAGCCTTTTTAAACCAAGAATACACTGCAAGTTTGCATTGAGGAAAAGTTTTCTATGCAGGAAAATTCTCAGAAACAGTGATCAAATTAGATCCTACACCTGTAGGATGACTATTCCCACGCAGGTTCTGTGATGGGTGGACCAGTGGTAATTCTATTTATATGGCTTTAGTTATGTGTAGTTATAGCACATCTTTGATATTCCAATGCAGGCCAGAGTGCCCTATGAGATATTCCCTGGTCCATACCCTGAAATGGATATTAATTCTCAGTGCATTGCCTATTAAATTATTATTAAGTTCTTCCCCATTAATATCAGAATAGGGTTAAGGTCAAAAGACCCTATCCATTACTACTCCAAGACTGATTCTCACTTTGAAGTGAAAAAGTTGCCACAATATGATGGTCTGCTTAGTGTTGATCTCAAGGGCAATGGCTACAAAGAGGTGATTGGAAAATAGGTTCATAATTCACCATCTGGTGCTTATTTACCCAGGTTCTAACATCGGCCATTCTCTCGCTCTGTTTGATTCGTAAAACATAGTGGGGTTTCTACTGTCTCCCATCGTCTCAGCTCCAGCTCCAGCACGATACTCGTACTCCCCTCATCCCTGACCTCCCGCCAGCATAACAAATCATGCTTTTTACTCGGCTTGTAAAGTAAATAAGACCCCTGTAACCTCCCATGCTATGAGAGGAAAGAGCACTGTCCTGCATATGATTAAGTTACTCAGTCTCTTGGGAAGCAGGAAGCCAGTCTGGCAGCTACCAGATGGGGTTCCCATGGAGACATAAAGCTGTGTGATTCGTGCGTGTGTGTGTGTTTATGTGTATGTGTGAAATCCCAGACCATTTAAATGGTGAGAAGAGGAGCTGTCAGAGCATCTACCTAACTGTCGAATGTACTGTAAGCCTGGTGGGAGATAATTTATGTCTTGAAAATAGGTTTGAGATCTGAAAATGTCAGTGGACAAAGTTATCATCATCATCATCACCCCCCACAACCCTGCCAGGTGGATTCTATTCAACCACGAACCTGGCCTCCACCATGGGGGGGAAAAAACCCAGAACAAACCACTGGACAGTGTGGGAGGGGGCAGAGGAGATAATCCAATCCATTCCGGTAACACAACATGGATAAACGCCCACCCCACTGTGTGGCGGATCCCCTATGGGATCCCCTAACTTTGCTGTTCCCTGTCATTTATTTCCACAAAGAGTGGCCAGTATTGCTATGGGAAGAGCCTTTGGGGGGGTTCTACAGAGGGCAGGACTTGGCTCTGTGTCTTGTTCCTAGAGGAAGTCTCTCTATTACAGTTTTTTTCTGAATGCTTAAACACTAACAGTGATTCTTGAAGCACTATCTCTGAAACCATTAACACTTGTAGCCAATGCATTTACCAAGTGTGCCAAACTGAATAAACAATCTCTGCTTTACACTCAGTTTGTAATTTTATAACACACTTTTTACAAAACTGTAAACACAACTCACTGCTTTACACTCAGTTTGCAATTTAATAACACACTTCTAGAAAAACTGTAAACATTGGTCTCTACGTTGCTACACTATTTCGCCAATTGCCTTTTCACATTGAGATATGTGAAAACACTTTTAGATAATGAGTTTGCTTACAAATTGAGAGCTTGAGCACTATAAATAGGCCACAGGTTTGGACAATAATGGAGGACAATATTGGACAGAGAGTAAGAGGGGTGAGAACTAGAGGAGGACGAGGAGGACAAGGACGATGAGGTGGAGGAGGAGGAGAAGGAAGAGGTGAAGTAGGATGGGGGAGAGGAAGAGGAAGAGGAGTCAGGAACACAATAACTGATGAAATCAGAGCGACTGTGATTGACCATGTTGACAACCATGTGATGAGCATGAGGGAGGCTGGGCAACGGGTTCAACCAAATCTGAGCCACTAAACTGTTGCAGGTATCATCCGGACATTTCGAAATGAGAACCGGTAAGTAACTGTAAGTGCGGTAGTCTTACTGGTACAGTAATATGCACTGTACTTTCACAATGAGAAGGATCTATCACTAAAACCATTCAAATGTTTTTACAGAACTGCAAGAAAACCAGTATCTGGTGGAAGAGGTCGACTGAGAGCAGGAGACCCACATTGTAAATATGGTAATTTCAAATAACTGCAACAGACTCAGAGAACTTCAGGACCCCATAATGGCAAATAACACCATATTCCAAAACATCAACAGAGTGAGTCTCTCTGCACCGTCTCGTCTACTGAAACGCAATATAATTAGGATGAAGCAGCTGTACAGAGTCCCTTTCGAAAGAAACTCAGACCGTGTAAAACAACTGAGATATGAATATGTGCAGGTAAGCTATACTATCCTATCATTGGTACTGGATCTGAAAGTGTATGGTGCTACATCATATTGACTGATCCCTGTCTTTTCCTACTGTGCTACATAGTTTTTTCTTGTCTCTTTCAGAGAGTCATGGAGCTAGAAGCACGATGCCATCATCAACATCCCGGGAAGAACGTGGTGGCAACATAACAATGTGTGTGACTATTAGTCAAAACGGTGTCCTTCACCATCATGCAATCCTAGGCCCATACAACACTGAACACATTATCACACTTCTGGACACCCTCCACAACAGACTAATCCCTAATGCCCAAGGGCCAGAGCAGCCCAGGTACGTTATCATCTGGAACAATGTTAGTTTCCACCGGTCTGCTGTGGTCCGCAATTGGTTCACAGGTCACCCACTTTTCATCGCACTCAATCTCCCCCATACTGTCAGTTTTTGAATCCTATTGAAGAATTCTTCTCTGCATGGTGTTGGAAGGTGTGTGATCGCCAGCCCCACCAACGCATACCCCTTCTACAGGCAATGGAGGAGGCTTGTGGAGACATTGATCAGGGGTCATGCCAGGCCTGGATACGGCACTCCAGATGATACTTTTCATGCTGCCTAGCTCAAGACAACATCGCATGTGATGTGGATAAAGTCTTATGGCCAGACCCACAAAGAAGGCGAGATGTAGGCACATTTTTTTCTGTTCTTTTTTTTCTAGCACAAATGTTTTTGTTTTCTTCTACTGCACTTTTGTTGTTTGAGGAGTGTTTTGAGAAGAAGAAAAACATTTATTTTTATACTTGTTTGTATTGATAGTGTGTTATGTTACTTTACACATTCGGATACCTGTGTGTATGTGTGTTTACTACATGTATGACAATACTTTATTGCAAACTGCTATGACCTGAAAACAGAAAAAGCAAAAACCACAAGTGTTTTTCATTTATACTATCAGTGTTTTTCATTTATACTATCAGTGCGTAGTTGGTGCTTCGTGTGCTTATTCAAATGATGGTTTGTGTGTACTGTATTGACGCAAAAAAATAAATAAGGTTTTGTGGTTAGTGTGTAGAGTTTTGCAAAAATAGCCGATAGTTCCAAAGATAGTGCCTAAGCAATCAGAAAAAACTGTAAATCAAACCATGGGTATCACTAGATGCATTATCCATGTCGTAGCACATAAGCTTTATGCCAAGCTACTGACAGTGGACACCCTTGTGTGTGTGTGTGTGTGTGTGGGGGTATAGCAACATTAATCCTGTGGGGGAGAAATCATTAAATAAATGATGAATGACTAGAACGCGATCTCAAAACAATAAAATTAATGGTGGGAAATGAGCCTGTCCAAAGGCTCCGTTTTAAAAAAGTTACTTTTTGAGCTTTTGATATCTTCCCCTCTGGGGACGCAACCAAACGAATGACAGCAATTTCCTGTGTACTGTTATCACAGCAAAAGCATCAAGTGGGGGAATGAATCAGAAAACATTTTGTCTGTTGAATTGAAAAAGCCTGCGGTGAGAGCTCTGTTATTCCGCAGAGAAACACAAGCAGACTAGGACTAGGATTCTTTGATACAGGGGGGTAAACACATTTCATATGAGCGCTGTTGGTTGTAAATAGATTAATTCATTGATAAGTGTGTCACAGTGTTTACCTAACCATCCAGATGAGACTGCGGACACACCACTAGCTACAGATTGTAATACCAGATAATGTTATTTAACCTAACAGTTTTGATATCCATTACTGGGAGTTACAGGTTTGGCAATACAAAACATTGCCAGAGATTTTTTCAACTAACCTGGTATTGGCAACAGCCTGTATTTACATTATGTTGTATCACTAGCCTACACACAATAAGAGAAGAATTGAAATAGACAAGATGGCGCTGTACACATAGTTGGATTACTTCATGGAGCAAACCAATCATTTATTTGAATAACGGAGCGTTTTATAAATTCAAACCGGAGCATTTTATAAATTCAAACCGGAGCATTTTATAAATTCAAACTGGAGCATTTTCTAAATTCAAAAGGACCCTTGCAACTGGACACAGACATCTCTAAGATAACTATTTTCCAGAATTGAGAACGAAGATTGTATCGCCTATACCAGGTTAGTTAACAAATCTGGCAATGGTGTGGAATGATGAAATGCTGCTTCTGCTCCTGGCCTGGTATGCTCATGTTACCTTTATGTCAATTTACCCTTCCTTGATTATAACTAACATGTATTGTCACATAATGTAAAACAATTATTGAGTGAAGCCGGTCAGTTAAAATGGGTGTTATGAATCATTTAGATATTAGTCATTGTGCTGTGGCTGCTAGTAGGCTACTGGCAACGTGTAAATTGTGAATCAGTCTAAACTCACTACATGTGAAAGGAGAAGTCACACACTTGATGAACAGAAATATATATACACTTTTAATTGAGTAGACAGGGTCTATGATGACATATCTTCTCTACTCCGTGCAATAATTGAATGACAGACCGATTTAAATGCAAATAATTTTAAAACACTTTTGGTTTGTAGGCCTAATTCTTCTCATGTCTAATCTATTCATATAATATAAATTGTAGGCTTCTACGGTGGATCTGGCCACCAACCACACTAACGCCGCTTGCAGCTCATCAAACGCTACGGTACATAATATTTTTTTGGGGGAGGCAGCTAAAACCCTCCGGCTAATTCTCTCCTCTAATGGGCCTGTAAAAACATCTGTCCCCTCAATAAACCACCGATTTAGTCACATTGGCTTGTCTACAGCAAATGGAATACCAGATGCAAGCAGCAACCCCTCGTGCTATCCCAATTTCACAAAGTATGCTTTCAGGTAAACCATGATACAGTGCCTTCAGAAAGTATTCACACCCCTTGACTTTTTCCACATTTTGTTGTGTTACAACAATACCTCACAATGTCAATGTCAAAGATATGTTACTAATTAATTAAACATGAAAAGCTGAAAAGTCTTGAGTCAATAAGTATTCAACCCTTTGTTATGGCACGCCTAAATAAGTTCAGGGGTAAAAATGTGCTTAACAAGTGACATAATAAGTTGCATGGACATGATTTTGGAATGACTACCTCATCTCTGTACTCCACACATACAGTACAATGATCTGCAAGGTCCGTCAGTCAAGCAGTGAATTTCAAACACAGATTCAATAACAAAGATCACAAATCCAATACAACACGTTGTGGTGGCTGCATCATGTTATGCGTATGCTTGTAATTGTTAAGGACTGGGACGTTTTTCAGGATAAAAAATAAATGGAATGGAGCTATGCACAGGCAAGATCCTAGAGGAAAACCTGGTTCAGAAGGCTTTCCACCAGACACTGGGAGATGAATTAATCTTTCAGCAGGACAATAACCTACAACACAAGAGCAAACCTTCACTGGAGTTGCTTACCAAGAAGTCTTACCCAGAAAGACACAGCTGTATCACTGCAGAAGGTGCTTCTACAAATTATTGACTCAGGGGTGTGAATGATTATGTAAATGAGCTTTTTCTGTATTTCAATAATTTGCACAAAACATTTTCTAAACATGACCATTTTGAATTCAGGCTGTAACACAAGAAAATGTGGAATAAGTCAAGGGGTATGAATACTTTCTGAAGGTGCTGTATTACTATATTTCGCTGTGGTAAAATCTATGCATTTAGTATGCGTTGCAAGTAAAAATGTTAGAGGGACATTTACATCCCTTATCTTCAACGAACAGACAGGCATGCTATATTTGAGCTTGTTGATGCGGTATTCATTTTTTTGTATAAATAATTGGAAATATCTGATTGGATGCTAGTGCCAAATAGCTAGCCATCTGTGCTGGGGCAGATTCTTATATTTAAATATTACTGTAGGCTTTTACACACAAGAAGCGGAATGCAACTTTCCTAGGGCTGTGAGTGAGCTCTAAGCCATATTTTTGTTTCTCATAAATGGTAAGAAAGGTTTAACATGAGCATCCAGTCCAACAAAAGTATACAATTATTTCTGTTGGGAAATAACTAATTTGTTTAAAACATATTAACATAACAGCAATATTTCCCTTGCAAATGTATTTTTCATGTCTCTCAAGTTAATGTTTTTTAAGTTGATGTTTTTATTACTTTAACTTAAACACCCTAGAGTTGATGTCCTCACCTCGAGGAAATCGAATTAGCATAAAAATAAAATCCCCATCAAAATGTGTTTGATTAAACTAGAGATATCTGTTTTCTTGCATGGGCTACGTCTTGGTCCACCGCATCCGCCAATGGTACATCTGCGGTGGAATGTGGCAGAGCTACAGGTGTGTTTGTCAGACCATGAGACGTCTGTAGCGTCCCCCAAAAAATTCGGATATTTCTTCTATCGCTCAGATATAGGACAGACACTGTTTTTCCATGTATGAATCCGTTATTCAATGTGTTTTCAATTGGATTCGCCTGGACGTCTCCTTGCTCCCTTGGAGATGACAGGTTCCCAGGGGACCTGTGGAGGCAAAGGTCCGCCGCACTACAGCAGCAGCACAAAGATGACTCATCAGCATGTCTACCTGCCTTGAACAGGCCAGTGGATGTTCACAGAACAGTGTAGTGCTTCACAAACTCTCTGTCTACATGTCATCGCTTCCATTTCATTAAACCAGTTAGAGGATAATGAGCTCTTTCCTCTTCAGGCTCATTTTGCTAGTGTGAAAAGTTGAAGAGGAAGTGAAGGGGGACTTATCTCTTATGACCGCTTGTCGGATGCTAGATACTTTTAGTGTGTCCTTGAACTCTTTACAAACACCTTAATGCGAGCACTTTTTGTCAAATTAACGGAAGTTACAGAAGAACATGTTGTGTCCGGAGATAATAGAGTACATGTCAAGAAAATCTTGAAGTTGGTTTATAAAAATACAAAAATGTCTCGGATTCATGCATTGTGACAAAGCAATCAACTACTGTATGTCAACCTACCATTCCTTGAATCCTTATCTGACGTAACTATGAATGTCAAGTTCACTGGAACGACAACATGATTAGCAAAACGGAATGAGTGCCAAGCTAACAAGTGATGTGAGGAGCAGTGACATCAAGGATGATGCACATGGCTGATCACATTAGTCTACAGGTCAGGATCCCTTCACCTTCAGTGCAACTGTAAAAACTCTCAGTGGTGTCATCCAGCCATGCAGCGCCAGTCATCCGGTGCGTGAAGTGAATGCACAGTAATGAGTCTGAGTTTAGCCTGACTTTAATTGTCTCTTCCTCCTACTGTGAAATGAGTGACCTTCGTGGGAAGTGTGTGTGTGTGCGTGCGTGCGTGTGTGTGTGTGTGTGTGTGTGCGTGTGTGTGTGCGTGTGTGTGTGTGTGTGTGTGTGTGTGGTCAGTCCCCCTTCTCGTTGCTTGACAATGCGATGAACATGGTTTTAATTTGTGGACGTGATTCACAATACATTATCGTATATGGAAGCATTCAACAGCCTAATACTGCATGCTACTGGATTCAATGACAGAGGAACACATTTTAAATGTATAATTTGGACGTAATGTAGTTCTACCCCCAGTCTAAAAACCATGCCAAGGCTATGCATGGCTTAATGCTTCTCTGGCAAATAGTCCCCCAAAAAAAAAAAACTAATATTCTGCTGATACAGACAGATGAGGGAAGACGGAGAGGAATAAATCAGGAAATTCCACAAACTTTTCTTGGATCATCATCTCGTGGGCTCTTGACACAATCATTATGATGTATTGGGGGATAGGTCGTCTGTGATGAGTGAGGGGATAAAGTAATTGAATTTGAATATGTGGAGGACTAACACTCTAATTGTCATATGAGCTCCCTGTGAATCCAATTTTCCGCAAGCTCCCATTTATCCAATGTTATTTCTCCTCGGAAACAATAGCAAATTTAGCAGAAATGACTTATGAAGGAGTGAGGGCTCTCGGGGGAGGAAGACTTCAAATGTTTATTTCTTCAATATTTGCCTAGTTTTTCAGGAAACTGGGCGAGAAATTCCGTAATTTAGGCTTTCGGCTAGCATTTTTTTCAACTAATCATCTCTTCAACACCTCATAAAGGTTTCCCAAAGCAACTCATATTTTTCAAACATTATCCCCCACCGGTGGAGAGTTATGTGTATCCGTGTGAGGAACGGTCTTCCACTTTTCCATATCAGTTTGACTTTAGCTGGAGTGACTTTTCCTGCTAGCCGGCCGACCTTAACATTGAACCCAGTCATGTGTGATTACAGCGCATCCGTTACTGCTAAGATAAATCAGTCAGTTACTCCTGACCTAATATGTAATGTGTTTAATCCTGACTTACTTGTTATTCTTGATTATTACTGATAATGTACTGGACTGTTGAGGAAGCTTGCAAGTAAGCAGTTAGCTCACCCTGACCTTCCTTCCATGTAATGACTTTGATTAATCAAGAGTCACAGCCCCCCTGCATATACTAGTCTTGAAAAACTGACCTTAGTCAACAGTGACTCTAGTTGGCAAAAAAAATTCCAGGCTGGGTCCTCCCAACAAATCACGAGGCAGACATGCCAGATCGTCACGAATCGAAACCAGGCAAATCGTTCGCAGTGATTTTTGTTAAATTAAGTTAAGTTAAATAAAGGTTAAATAAAAATAAATGAAACAATTAGTTGATGCAAACTAGCCACTTGCAAAATGAACTAATTAAAAATAACCTCAGTGATCTGCATCTTGCTAGCTACTATTTAGTATTTTATTCAAGCAGATAAGGTAGTGACGTAGACAGTGGCGTAGTTCCTCTATGTCGAAAGAGTATAATTGAAACCAGTCACTGTTGCCTAGGGTTGGTTTTCAAAACTAAGCACATGCTGGAAGTGAACGTCAATCCACTTCCTGTCTGAGTCAGAGCTTATCAGGAGTTAACACAATGAAACCAGGCGAGTATGTAAGCCTAATCAAGACTACTAAGGTAGCAGATGGTGCTCTGTGCTACATCCCCCTCTCCCTCTCTACACACTGCTTTTATCCTCCTCTCTCTCTTCCTCTGCGGCATACCAAGAAGATGATTAAACAGCATGATCATTACACAGGTGCACCTTCTGTCACACAACACAAGATGTCTCAAGTTTTGAGGGAGCGTGCAATTGGTATGCTGACTGAAGGAATGTCCACCAGAGCTGTTGCCAGAGAATTGAATGTTCATTTCTCTACCATAAGCCGCCTCCAATCGGCCTCACAACCGCAGACCACATGCAAGCATGCCAGCCCAGGACCTCCACATCCAGCTTCTTCACCTGAGGGATGGTCTGAGAGCAGCCACTCGGACAGCTGATGAAACTGTGGGTTTGCACAACCAAAGAATTTCTGCACAAACTGTCAAATTGATGTGAGTTATGCTGGAAGCTTGTGCAGCAGAGCTTAGTATACAAAAATGGAGTAAAGAAGTGATCTACGGGACTTTAGTGATGTCCAGCCGACCTTCTGATACAGGATGCAGTGATGAGTATTAAACCTGACACCTGTGATAAAGTGAAGAGCGCTGTGGTAAACTGCATCCAAGGGTTTTAGAGATGTGGCTGCTGCATTCTGATAGATGGTGTCACCATGGTCGAGAACTGGCAGGAAGATTGACTGTACAATCTGCTTCCTGCTGTTTAGGGAGAGGCATGATCTATTCCCCCCCCCCAAAAAGCCCACTTTAAATCTCAGGTTCTTAATTAGCCTATCCCTATGTTTTTAAAACATGAAATCTTCAATCCAAATGCCCAGATATTTATAGGCGGGTAACTCGATCAATGAGAGAGCCATCCAATATTGGAAGAACTGTCAGCCAACAAGATGAGTAGGCCTGACGAAGAGCAAAAGCACTAGCCTATGTCAATCTACTATCCCCCATAGTACAACAGTTGACCTATTCTATTCTGTGCAAGAAATAAATATTCCAAACATAGTCTGGGACAGATGTGGGATGCGATAGATCCCAAATTAATACAACCACTAGCATAAAAAAAAAAACAGTTTTAAGCAATGAGCCTGATGCAACAGATGAGAATGTTTAGCTTAAAATGTTAATTAACTATTAGGCCATTTCTTCACATTAAGGTGTGTTCCCATAGTAGGAAAACATCATTATCAAAAGTGACCACAAATGCAATTATGCATGTCATGCTTTTATTATAAAGGTGCATTTTTATGGTGAAAATGATCTTCCCCAAATTTGAGACTCACGCGCAGTGTATGTATGCAGTTAGGCTCTACACCCGTTGTGGATTAATGTGCTTCATTTTAAAAGTTATTTGGGCACTTTCATTGTGATACAAACCTTATCAAAACATATAGGCCTGTGGGCTAGGTCAGGTGTATGACTATAATTTGCCTTCAGCTGGGCATCATTCACAAGTGATAATATAACATTCACAAGTGATAATATAACATTCACAAGTGATAAGATAGTAATGTCACCCATCAGACTAAATTGATTTAATTTTGTCTTTACATATACTAAATAATATGTGTGAAATTTGTTTTGATTTAGAATGGACCATTATGCACCTCTCTCAAAACAATACATGTCATCTACACACTTAAATAGAGAATGGAGGACACTTTTCTATGGTTCATTTTCATGCCAGGCAGGTAGGCTATGCTCCTGTTGTAAAGAGACGCACTGTGCTTTGTATTAGGAAAGTTGATAAATAAATATAGTAGGCCTAGCCTATAGAAAGCTGATGGGATCCACCTCTTTTTAATGACATAGCCTATAGAAATGTTGCGCAACATTAGCACATGGGCACTCATGAAGTGTTTGATTTGATTTTCGATTACATTTGCACTGATGTCAGGGTGATTAGATGGACAACAGAGTGCTGAGTACCAGACAGTTAGCATGTTTGGTGGGCTACTAATGACCATCAGCAGCATCAAAGCTTGGAGAAGCCTAATTTCCGTGATTAAACGGTCACGTGGAATTTGACTGCCGTCATGACTCTTGACCGCTGGTGTGTTAATTCGGTCACCGCAACAGCCCTACATGTTGGTGTGGGTTTTAACCCCAATTTCGATCTTGTCTCATTGCTGCAACTCCACAAATGGGCTCGGGAGGCAAAGGTCCTCCACCCGCCAAACCACGCTTTTTAACACCCGCCCGCTTAGCCCGGAAGTCAGCCGCACCAATGTGTCAGAGGAAACACTGTTCACCTGACGACTGAGGTCAGCCTGCAGGAGCTCGGTCCGCCACAATGAGTCACTAGAGTGTGATGAGCCAAGTAAAGCCGCCCCGGCCAAACCCTCCCCGAACCCGGACAACACTGGGCCAATTGGGCGCCGCACTATGGGACTCCCGATCATGGCCGGTTGTGATACAGTCCGGGGTCAAACCCAGGTCTGTAGTAAGGCCTCTAGCACTGCGATGTAGTTATGGCTGTTGTGAGACAAATTTTACTCTCTCAAACCAAGCAGATTGGAAACATGACAGTCAATATGTACCACAGACTGAGAACAGTCTGAAAAGGTGGTCAAAGAATGACAACAAACATAATCAAATAACTCTTAAACAGCATTTTATCCATGTTCAAACACACTCAATCATCAAACTAAGGGCTGGCTTATGGAAACTCGCTTAATGTGGCCAGATACAACATGTTGTGAGTATTTAATTAAACCTAACACTTTATTTGGAATGATTCATATTTATTTAACCTTTATTCGTACAGGTAAGTAAATTAAGAACATATTTGTATTTGTACTGACAACCTGACAAGTCATCTCTTGGCACTAAAAGAGTGGTTCATCATAGATTTGAGGTCAACCTGTCTCTCCGGTTAAAGGCAATTACCTCGGGTTCACCCTAATTGGTTACCTATTATCTATTTGGACCAGTGGCACTTCCTGTGGCCATTTTTCTCACCAATGACACTGGATAATGCCATTCAGGGCTTGTTTCTGTACTATAGCAAGGTTTTGTTCATTAGGGCACACTGTTTTCATTTTCCTACAACAAAAAAATGTATTGGATGATTTCAGATAGTCGTTCTAGAGGTCACCAGATGCTGGCTAGTCCTATCGGCAGTAATTGATATCAAAATCACTTTTTATTTGTCACATGCTTCGTAAACACCAGGTGTAGACTAACAGTGAAATGCTTACTTACAGGCCCTTCCCAACAATGCAGAGGAAAATAGAAAAATAACAGAAAAATTATAACACAAGGAATAAATACACAATGAGCAGCGATAACTTGGTTATATACACGGGGTACCAGTACAGAGTTGATGTGCAAGGGTATGAAGAAATTGAGGTAGAGATGTACATATAGGTAGGCGTACAGTGAATGGGCAACAGGATAGATTTTTCAGTCAAAGGAAGTGATAGCGGAGTCAATATGTACAAAAAAGTTAAACTCAGCATAAGAAAACACACTAAACAGCAGAATTGGTCAGGAGCCTCCGTCAGATCTCCACACCCTACCACTGTGACTGGCACCCAGAAAATTAGTTCTGTGTCGACTCGAGGAAGATGTAGACAAGCATACAAATAGAATATTTCTATGCAGACAACTGCCTCAAGCATTGTGATTCACACAGAGCAAACTGAGCTCTGTGACCAAGCTATCTCTAGTGGCACACTGTTGACTAGTGAGACGCTATGCTGTACGTCTCTCTGGCACCTCTCGAATTCAATAGCTTGGTATTGGGGTGTGCTGATGAATCTTTCATCTGTAATAAACTCATCTACCCATAGGCAGTAGGTACCAACCTCATTGGGGGGATGCGTTCTCTGATGTTGTAATTAATCACCTCTCCTATCCACAGTGTCCTCCTTACCAGGCTTTCATCTTATTTAGTATGCACAATACACTATTTAATTGCATAAACATATGTAATTGTCAACAAATAGAGAAATTATGTGCTGGGGTAATATGGAATTTAGAAAATATGTTGAAAGGATTGTTAATAAACATACACTGGACATTGCTTACCGCTTATGTTGTCAATTGTTTGCATTGGCTAGTTTAACAAAACCAAAGTGTGGAATACAGCTACTCCAAAGTCCATTGACTGCTTTCAAGGTAAGGAAACAAATACCCAAATCATCTATATTCTATGACATCGAGAAACAACAAGCAAATGCCACATATTGTATGTCACCTTCGTTAGTAATGGACACCAAACACACACACACACATATCATTGAGAATTTGATTCAGACCCTCAGAAAGATATGGTTTGCTCTACATCCACGGCATCTAAACATAATCATGATGACTGATGTTTCGCAATATAAATCCTAATACAATTGAGTCACAGGTTTTTCCATTATTCAACACAAACACAGTCTTGCCTCCCACTCTCTGAAACTCAAGGCTAATATCCCATCCATGATTTATGTACAGGGATTGTCAAATAGGATCAACAGTAATACAATCCCATGCTCGCTTCGCCTCTCTTCCATTAGTCTCCCTGAGAAGACATCACACACATAAACACTCACATGTGCATGCCCGCACACCCACACACGGACAGACAGTCACAGGCATGCAAGCATGTACACACACACACACAGAAAATATAAAATAAAAGTTAAACTATAAAAGTCAAACTCCATAGCACCAGAACCATTTTGTACAGTCCTGTCTAATACAGTATAATTCCAGAGTTGACACACAGTACATTAGAAATGTATGTATTCATGTTTGGTAAGAACACGTTATCATAAAGCTGCAAAGTTCTTTGGTTTCCATATTTAAAACTACAGTTCCCTGCATTGTGTTTCACATCAGCATCTCCACATCTGGCCTCCTTCCCCAACTCCTGTGGAAAAAGAGAAAAACTCCTGTGGTTAAGAGCTTTTGTGCAACTTGAATAAGAAAATACTTCACAGACAATCAAACATCCACTGACCAAAATATAGCAGATATTGATGAAATCAATGGATTCTTGCCTGGCCTTAAGGAGTTGTACTTGAGCTACTGTAAATGCAACAATACATTAACACAAGTACCTTCCCGATTATATTTATGGTTTATTCTCCAAGTGTTCAATTGCTTTTTTTCTTGCTTTGGGCCTCGGAGAACGATAACATACAGAGTTGGATAATTGGATTAAAGGATAGACATCTGACTGGGTCCTAGCCGACCGCTGTGCATCCCTCACTCAGAACTCCAGGAGGAAGGACAAGAAAGAGAACGGACCCCTCTTCATATGACGGGACGGGGCCTCTTTCATGTTATGGCAGTGAGAGTTTGGCTCAGGAGTTCAAAGAAGGGCAAGTTATGAATTACAGTTAAATAATTTGAATTGATATGCTGTAGCACATGGAATCAAAAGCATTATTTTGGGGGCAAGAGGAATTTGCCCTTTTATTATTATAAATTATTCGTTATCCACAGGCAGAGTGATGATTATCATCCCATGGATGTCAGGAGAATTTATAACTCCCATGGAATGGAATCGAAGGTTGTGCAAGATGATAAGCATCTACAGCTGAATATTGCAAAGAAGGAAAGGGAAAGGGGGATTCCTAGTCAGTTGTACAACGGAAAGCATTCAACTGAAATGTGTCTTCCGCATTTAACCCAACCCCTCTGAATCAGAGAGGTGCGGGGGGCTGCCTTAATCGACATCCACGTCTTCGGTGTCCGGGGAACAGTGGGTTAACTGCCTTGCTCAGGAGCAGAACGACAGATTTTTTACCTGGATTCGATCCAGCAAGAGGCAGTGTTGTCAGGGTTGGGGGAATGTTTTCATCAAATCTCTGCCATTCAATTACAGTGAAGAAGGCAGACGGTCATTGCTGTAGGAGACGTGACTTAAAAAAACTCAATTTAAAGATGCTCTACAAGATCTTGAGCACAACAAATTCATAACATTTAGTATGAATTCGAATTGGATTCCATATCATATGAATTCCACCCCCCCCAAAACAAAGGGGGACGTAACATATCATACGAAATGGATGATATAGCACCACTTTCAAAACTACTGGCTGAAATTATACAAAAGTTCCAGAGTGCATCTTTAATTTAATGCCCCAAAAGTGATTGTGATATTTCAAAGAACAAGTCTTCGCTCATTGAATAATGAGTAAATTGAGTAGATTAATTGATTCATGCTCTCTCCCCTACATTCTCACACTGCCTCTATATCTCTCTCACACACACACACACACACACACACTTTCGAGCAGTGAATCAAAGCTTTTTACTCTCCCTCTTGGTAGACAAAGTCATTTCAGGATACCACCCTTTTCATTGAGCATCCCTTTTTTAGTCCCATCCCCAAATACCTTTATGTCATCCCTCTTATAAATGTAACCAACAGTCTCTTCATTCAGTTATAAGATTTCGGGAGAATTAGGCTGCATGCACAGGGTACGGGATATCCTTTCTTTGTTCCCTCATGTCAGAGGAATGGAGATGAATGGAGCGGTGTCGGACTGCCCCAACCCCCCGCCACTGGAGCAGCGGAAACCCCCGCAGCCTGAGCTCTGAGGGCCTATGAGCTCTGAGGGCCTATGTGCAAGTCATTTCACACCTACATGGTGAGTAGGTCAGACAATATCGCCTCCTCATTCATTGGAGGTCTCGTGAGGGCGGGAGGCACTGGCGTAGCACAGTTTCTTTGGACCCCCCCTGCAAAGTCTGAGTTTGCCCCCCCTCCCCAAAATAAAATCGAATGCTTCAGCCGCCACAAAGCATGGACTACCGGTCGCTGTCCATGGTTCTGAAGTGTCAATGTCTATGCAGCTGTCTGTAGATAGGCTATCAGATTATGTGGCGCTAGTGCTTGTAGTAGCCTATTACTTTGCTTTAATGGATACATGTTTATTTTTATTTGTTCGTCATTTTCTTATTCAAACATTGCAGATGGATTATATAAACACACACAACTGTTAGAATGTTTAAACTGATAGAATGTTTAAAACCAGTCTATTAATGCCAAGTAATACAATCAGTCCACTGTCAAAACCATAGCTAACTAGGGATTGTTTCATTATGCAGACAATGGAGTCTAGCCTATCTATAGCTACGGCTGCGCTCTCCCACTTGGCAGAGTGAAGCGCCAAGGCCGTCTGGATGAGAATTAGTCTCTGCCTAATGTTGGTTTGTCTACAGCCACTCTCCATGTCATAACCTCTGCCCAGACACGCTAACAATACATTGAGGGGGTGTTTCTGTTAACCGGTTTTACACAAGGAGAGAGAGAACGCGAGAGCTTGAGCCAGAGAGAGAACGAGAGCAAGCGAGCGAGAGTGAGCGAGAGCGAGTGTTAGCGAGCAAGAGAGAGCGAGAGAGAGATTTTTCTATGGCACCCCCAAAAAATACTTTCTGACCAATCATTCCTCTCAAGTATTAACTGTCAATCTTACGTTCACTTGGACAGAAGCCAAATTTCTTGTCTAGATTTTTACAAAAAAATGCACTGTCATATGTTTTACTGTGAAGCTCAGAATCACAAGGATCAGGTCCCTCCTGTCTATTATGATCTAAAAGGCTAAACTGGTCCTAGATCAGCACTGACTCCTACTTGCTTTATAAATACAGGTCTCTACACCAGGGTCAGATCAAAAAGCATAACAACCAACATATAAAAAAGAAGAAGAAGAAGAAGCTACTTGTTCTTAACATGGAATTAGAAGCCGTAGCAGAGACTGACCATCAGTGGATACTACAAGGGAGATGACAGGGGGCCATCGGGTGAAGCGGAAAAAGCTGTAAAGGACCGTGGCATCCAGCATAGTGTGGGCTTGTAGTGGCCTTATGCTCCACAGAGAACAAGAGGAGTAAGTAACAATGCATAACATACAGCCCTCTGTAGCTCAGTTGGTAGAGCTTTGGTGCTTGTAACGTCTACATTTCTCTCAGCTCCATTCATTTTAATATGGATGTGAGCTGTAGAACATACTTTACACATACTGTATTATACTGGAAAAAGACACCGTCTTGTCTGCAAAATGGAAAGTGAGTTAACATTTCAGATGTATTTTGATCCAATGCATTTTAAGCTCTTGGTTAGACTTGAATGTAACACTGAATACTGGTTACTAATAACGAACATTTATTTGTATTCAGAGCTGCACTTGGCCCTCGCCAAGGCATCATTATAAATAGGAATTTGTTCTTAAGTAGCACAAGCATTGAGGAAATAAAGTATACACAATTGCTGCATAAACGGTGAGTAAAAACTGACCCTTACCCATTCAACAACTACCCATCTAGCAGCTGTTCTATATCACAGATAAACCACACTGCTGACATTTTGCAGCACAGTGCTCATTAATCTTGTAATAATTACATAGGCTCTTTACAGAGACCATATAATTCTAGATGTAATTCAATGGGCTTCTCCCTCCATATTATCAATTAATTCACTGAATTTATATATTTTTTAAACTAAACAATATTTCAACAGTAAAACTTTGTGCCAGTTTGTTATCCCCACATTGTGTGTCAAAGATACTGACAGATTGTCAATGTACTTCAAAGGCCTCTGTTGAATTGACACTTGACGTTTGGATGTTTGGTGTTCTTTGTGTTCTTTCATCCCATGGCGCGATGACATGATAATGCCAATAACTCTTAAAAAGCCATGGGCACCGATGTGTCATTTAAAAAATAAAGATATAGGGTATATCAGGATTACTATTGTATATAATTGAGGGATGAAGTAAATTAAATATTTAACCATGGTAACAGAAGGATAGTGTAACGCCCAGGCCTGAGATGACAGGCTGGAGCGTTTTGGTTTCGTTTTGGTGTAGGGTTTGTGTGTTCTAGGGTGTCTATTTCTATGTTGGGTTAATGGTTCCCAATTAGAGGCAGCTGAGTCTCGTTACCTCTAATTGGGAACCATATATATGTTTGGGAGTTGCACTTTAGTTTGGTGGGTTATTGTTTATGTCATGCTTATCGTGTTTATGTTAGGGTTAGCGTGTTCTGCCATTCGTGTATAGTTTAGGTTCTGCCATTCGTGTATAGTTTAGGTTCTGCTATTCTTGTTTAGTTAGGTTTCGCCAGTCGTGGTTAGTTAGGTTTCGCCAGTCGTGGTTAGGTTTAGATCTCTGTGTTGAGTTTAGGATTTAGCGTTAGGGTTCACGTCTTGTTCATCGTTTTCTTGTTTTGTTCCGTTCCGTCTCGTCCCGTCTTTGAATAAATATGTATTCTGGCTACATCGCTGCGTCTTGGTCTGTCCCGAGAGAAGAGAATCGTGACAGAATAACCCACCACAAAAAGACCAAGCAGCGAGAGACCCGGGAGCTTAGGTCTTGGGAGGAGGAACTATTCTATGGAGGTGCTTGGGACCAGCCTGGAGAGTATCGTCGGCCCAGAGAGGAACTGGAAGCAGCGGCGGCTGAGCGGCGCAGGTGCGAGGATATTAATGGGGCATGGGATCCGGTGAGAGGCAGGTTTATCAGACCTCGCCGGGCTAGGAAGCCCGTAAGGCAGCCCCAAGAAACTTTTTTTTGGGGGGGGGGGCACACGAGGAGGTTGGCGGTTTAGGAGGGACTCCTGAGCCAACTCCTCGTGCTTTGTGGAGAAGGCGTTGGGGAGGCGTCGCACGAAGGGACACCGTGCTACGCAGTGTTGCGCACGGTTTCCCCTATACGGATTCAGAGGCCGGTGCGAGAGATTCCCGCTCCACTCATCAGTCGGGCGAAACTGAGTGTTCAGCCAGGAAGAGTGGTGTCAGCTCTGCACGCTAAGTCTCCAGTGCGCCTCCTGGGACCCGGATATCCTGCCCCGGTTCTGCGTGCGGTGTCTCCGGGTACGTGTCCACAGCCCAGTGCGAGAGATCCCAGCGCCACTCATTGGTCGGGCCGAGGTCAGTGTGCTATCTGGTAGAGTGGTGCCAGCTCTGCGCGCCAGGTCTCCAGTGCGCCTTTTGGGACCAAGATATCCTGTGGTCCTACGGGCAGAATCTCCGGTGCGAATCCACAGCCCAGTCCGAGAGATTCCAGCTCCACTCACCCGTGAGGCCAGGGTTAGTGAGCTAGCTGGAGGTATGGTGTCGGCTCTCCGTATCAGGTCCCCAGTCCGGGTGGAGGTTTCAACACGTCCAGTCCCTGTTCCACGCTCCCAGATCCCTGTTCCACGCTCCCAGATCCCTGTTCCACGCTCCCAGATCCCTGTTCCACGCTCCCAGATCCCTGTTCCACGCTCCAAGACCCCAGTCAGTGTTGAGGTTCCAACACGTCCAGTTCCTGTTCCGCGTTCCAAGACCCCAGTCCGTGTGGTGGTTTCTACACGTCCAGTCCCTGTTCCACGTGCCAGGTCTTCAGAGTTCTGCACGTCCTGTTCCGGCTCCGAGTACCAAGCTCCCCGTGCGCTCAGAGAGTCAAGCACGTCCTGTTCCGGCTCCGCGCACCAAGCTCCCCGTGTGCTTAGAGAGTCCAGCACGTCCTGTCCTGGCTCCGCACACCAAGCTCCCCGTGTGCTTAGAGAGTCCAGCACGTCCTGTTCCGGCTCCGCGCACCAAGCTCCCCGTGCGCTCAGAGAGTCCAGCACGTCCTGTTCCGGCTCCGAGTACCAAGCTCCCCGTGCGCTCAGAGAGTCCAGCACGTCCTGTTCCGGCTCCGCGCACCAAGCTCCCCGTGTGCTTAGAGAGTCCAGCACGTCCTGTCCTGGCTCCGCGCACCAAGCTCCCCGTGTGCTTAGAGAGTCCAGCACGTCCTGTCCCGGCTCAGCGCACCAAGCTCCCCGTGCGCTTAGAGAGTCCAGTACGGCCAGTTCCTGCTCCACGCACCAGAGTTCCAGTGAGCATCACGAGTCCAGTACAACCAGTTCCTGCTCCACGCACCAGAGTCCCCACGAGCATCGTGAGTCCAGTACGGCCAGTTCCTGCTCCACGTACCAGAGTCCCCGTGAGCATCGTGGGTCCGGTAAGGCCAGGTCCTGCTCCACGCACCAGAGTTCCGGTGAGCATCATGAGTCCAGTACGGCCAGTTCCAGCCCCACGCACCAGAGTTCCCGTGAGCATCATGAGTCCAGTACACCCAGCTTCTGCTCCACGCACCAGAGTTCCAAGAAATGGTCCAGGGCCTCCGGTGCGTGACTTCAGACCAGCACGGCCAGCACCGGAGCCCCCACCTGGGACAAGGGGACCCACCGAAGACCCCACGGACTTTTGGCGCGTCCGAGTCCACGCCTTTGGGGTACTGTAACGCCCAGGCCTGAGATGACAGGCTGGAGCGTTTTGGTTTCGTTTTGGTGTAGGGTTTGTGTGTTCTAGGGTGTCTATTTCTATGTTGGGTTAATGGTTCCCAATTAGAGGCAGCTGAGTCTCGTTACCTCTAATTGGGAACCATATATATGTTTGGGAGTTGCACTTTAGTTTGGTGGGTTATTGTTTGTCATGCTTATCGTGTTTATGTTAGGGTTAGCGTGTTCTGCCATTCGTGTATAGTTTAGGTTCTGCCATTCGTGTATAGTTTAGGTTCTGCTATTCTTGTTTAGTTAGGTTTCGCCAGTCGGGGTTAGTTAGGTTTCGCCAGTCGTGGTTAGGTTTAGATCTCTGTGTTGAGTTTAGGATTTAGCGTTAGGGTTCATGTCTTGTTCATCGTTTTCTTGTTTTGTTCCGTCTCGTCCCGTCTTTGAATAAATATGTATTCTGGCTACATCGCTGTGTCTTGGTCTGTCCCGAGAGAAGAGAATCGTGACAGATAGTGACACATGTTCTTAATCCAAATGACAATCAGAGTGAGATCTGAACAGCTTCTGCCACGAAACAATGATATCAAGGCTCAACATACCTTTTTGGCCGTGAGTTTGAATATGCCTACATTAACTATGATGGCAAATTACTCAGACATGAAAGTTGGCCTGCTCTTTGAAGCCCTTCACAGACCTTGTGCACTGATGGGAAAAGAGGACCATCATTAACACATCTGTCAAGCGTTTAAAGACTGCGAGAGCTCTGCACTTTCTCCCAGAAAGCTTAGCTGCTATGTATGAATGTGCAGAGGCGGGCTGTGGGCCCTGCGGTGACACTGATGGCCCTGGCATGTCTGGCCTGTCTGGCTGAAGAATATAGACTTAAAAAAACAGAGACTTAGCTACTGTAGAAGACACTATGTTCAAAGTAACTAATGATTAGGTTGTTGCAGAGAACAAACAGAGAACAACGGAGAACAAACACAAGCATTTTTTTTATGGAGTTTCAAGTGATAGGTTTCCTCTTTGTTTCATTGTTCTTCTGTTTTGTGCTGAATGCGACAATCTTGGTGTCTCGTTGAAGGCTGTACTGACTGACTGACTGAAAGACACAATTCATAACAAAGTATACGGCACCATATTGTAGAACACTTTAATGATTAATGATTCGCCAGTAGCTCATTTAAAATTGTATTAATTACCAACAAATAGTTGAGGCCATTGAAAATCAATCAATGACTAATTAGCTGTAATTAAACTTTTAATAAGTGCTCAAATGGCTTTGTTATTGATAGTCCTCCTACCTACGCGCATTGAACGTGAGAACATTTGGTGGAGAAGACAATATAATGACATCCATGTATCAAAACATATTTCCTGTGTTCCTACTTGAAGAATCTTTCCATGTTGTGTTTGTATGCTGTGGATTGTGATTGGTAGCTGGGCTCTAATGAAGGAGGACTGCCAAGGTGGGTTTTATCCTGGAGAGTAGATAAGAGCTTCGATCAACTCCAAACGGCACCAGTGTAGTGGGAGAATGAGAGAAAGTGATACTCGTGACTGGCGACTTGCAGGTGCTGAGGCCCAGCATGATGACTCAATCACGATTTATGACATTGTTTGGATGCCTGACCATCTGTGGGCTACCTCCGGGGAGGGATGTTCCCACAGAGCCCTTGGAGCACAGACACCATTGGAGGTGTGAAGACAGATGAAATCGTGAAATTGACAAAATGAATGCTACTGTGTGAAATATATTGTCATGTTTGGATTGTTTCAAGAGATCATTAAGAGCTACACATGTATATGTGTTCTATTGTACTGTAAGTGCTATGGATGTATTGATACAGGGAAACCGGTATTTTGTTCGTCAGACGGCGGATAGATCAAAGAGGAGCAACACAGGGGTGCGCTCCTATCATTTAAATTGAGTTGATTAGATTACAATCTGGGTGTGTTATCCTGTCTTTTGTTTTTACTAGCAAAGTGCAAATAATCTTAAATAGACTATATACAGGGGGGTACCGGTACAGAGTCAATGTGCGGGGACTTCGGTTAGTTGAGGTAATATGTACATGTAGGTAGATTCATTAAAGTGACTATGCATAGACGATAACAACAGAGAGTAGCAGAGGTGTAAAAGGGGGTGGGTCAATGCAAATAGTCTGGGTAGCCATTTGATTAGGTGTACAGGAGTCTTATGGCTTAGGGGTAGAAGCTATTTAGGAGCCTCTTGGACCTAGACATGGTGCTCCGGTACCACTTGCCGTGTGGAAGCAGAGAGAACAGTCTATGACTAGGGTGGCTGGAGTCTTTGACAATTTTTGGGCCTTCATCTGACACCGCCTGGTATAGAGGTCCTGGATGGCAGGAAGCGTGGCCCCGGTGATGTACTGGGCCGTACGCAATACCCTCTGTAGTGCCTAGCGGTCGGAGGCCGAGCAGTTTCTATACCAGGTGGTATGGATAAAACCCGTCAGGATGCTCTCGATGGTGCAGCTGTAGAACCTTTTGAGGATCTGAGGACCCATGCCAAATCTTTTGAGCTGTATTCCACCATAATGAGCTGTATTCCGCCGTAAGCAAACAAGAAAACGCTCACCCAGAGGCGGCGCTCCTAGTAGCCATGGACTTTAAAGCAGGGAAACTTAAATCCGTTTTACCTCATTTCTGTCAGCATGTTAAATGTGCAACCAGAGGAAAAAAAACTCTGGACTACTCCACACACAGAGACGCGTACAAAGCTCTCCCTCGCCCTCCATTTGGCAAATCTGACCATAATTCTATCCTCCTAATTCCTGCTTACAAGCACAAATTAAAGCAGGAATCACCAGCGACAAGATCAATAAAAGAAAGTGGTCAGATGAAGCAGATGCTAAGCTACAGGACTGTTTTGCTAGCACAGTCTGGAATATGTTCCGGGATTCCTCCGATGGCATTGAGGAGTACATCACATCAGTAATTGGCTTCATCAATAAGTGCATCATAAGTGCATCGATGACGTCGTCCCCACAGTGACCGTACGTACATACCCAAACCAGAAGCCATGGATTACAGGCAACATCCGCACTGAGCTAAAGGCTAGAGCTTTCAAGGAGCGGGACTCTAACCAGGAAGCTTATAAGAAATCCTGCTATGCCCTCTGACGAACCATCAAACAGGCAAAGCGGCAATACAGGACTAAGATCGAATCGCACTACACCAGCTCTGACGCTCGTCGGATGTGGCAGTGCTTGCAAACCATTACAGACTACAAAAGGGAAGCACAGCCGAGAGCTGCCCAGTGACACAAGCCTACCAGACGAGCTAAACTACTTCTATGCTCACTTTGAGGCAAATAACACTGAAACATGCATGAGAGCACCAACTGTTCCGGAAGACTGTGTTATCACGCTCTCCGCAGACCTTTAAACAGGCCAACATTCACAAGGCCGCAGGGCCAGACGGATTACCAGGACGTGTATTGCGAGCATGCGATGACCAACTGGCAAGTGTCTTCACTGACATATTCAACCTCTCCCTGTCTGTAATACCAACATGTTTTAAGCAGACCACCATAGTGACTGTGCCCAAGAACACTAAGGTAACCTGCCTAAACAATGGGCCTCAGATCCTCAAAAGGTTCTACAGCTGCACCATCGAGAGCATCTTGACTGGTTGCATCACTGCCTGGTATGGCAACTGCTCGGCCTCCGACTGCAAGCGGTACTGGAGCGCCAAGTCTACGTCCAAGATGCTTCTAAACAGCTTCTATCCCCAAGCCACAACACTCCTGAACACCTAATCAAATGGCTACCCAGACTATTTGCATTGACCCACCCCCCCTTTTACACCTCTGCTACTCTCTGTTGTTATCGTCTATGCATAGTCACTTTAATGAATCTACCTACATGTACATATTACCTCAACTAACTGAAGTCCCTGCACATTGACTCTGTACCGGTACCCCCCTGTATATAGTCTCACAATTATTATTTTACTGCTGCTCTTTAATTACTTGTTACTTTTATTTCTTATTCTTATCCGTATCTTTTTAAATTGCATTGTTGGTTAGGGGCTCGTAAGTAAGCATTTCACCTGTTGTATTCGACGCATGTGACTAATAACATTTGATTTGATTTGATTTGTTGTGTTTCATTCAAAGGGTGAATGGGCAAGTAAAAATATTTAAGTGCCTTTGAACGTGGTATGGTAGTAGGTGTCAGGCGCACCAGTTTGTTTCAAGAACTGCAATGCTGCTGGGTTTCTCATGGTCAACAATTTCCTGTGTGCTTCAAGAATGGTCCACCACCCAAAGGATATCCAGTCAACTTGACACAGCTGTGGGAAGCATTGGAGTCAACATGGCCAGCATCCCTGTGGAACGCTTTTGACACCTTGTTGAGTCCATGCCCTGACAAATTGAGTCTGTTCTGAGGGCAAATCAATATTAGGAAGGTGTTCCTAATGCTTGGTGTACAGAGTATAATTTAGTAGTTCTATTGATAGTTTAAAGTACTACTTTAAAGTAAAAAATTTTTGGGGGGGTATCTTTACTTTACTTTACTATTTATATTTTTGACATCTTTTACTTTGACTCCACTCCATACATTTTCCCTGACACCCAAAAGTACTCGTTACATTTTGAATGCTTAACAGGACAGGAAATTGGTTCAATTCACACACTTATTAAGAGAACATCCCTGGTCATCCTTACTGCCTCTGATCTGGCAGACTCACTAAACACAAATGCTTCATTTGTAAATTATGTCTGAGTTTCGAGTGTGCCCTTGACTATCCCTATATTAAAAAACAAGGACATTGTTCTGTTTGGATTGCCTAATAGAAGTAATTAGAAATTATTTACACTTTTACTTTTGATACTTAAGTATATTTTTGCAATTACATTTACTTTTGATACTTAAGTATATTTCATACCAAATACTTTTAGACTTTTACTCAAGGGGTATTTAACTGGGTGACTTTCACTTTTACTTGAGTCATTTTCAATTAAGGTATCTTTACTTTTACTCAAGTGTTTAAAATCTAGTCTCTTAATAATTCCATAAGGTGCAAGTTAGACACATGTTCATTATAGTCATAGTGAGAGGTGATGTAAGGCTCTACCTTGATTTCATCCTATAGAGACAGGGCCTGTTGGATTCATTCACATAATATTGGAGTCAGACTAATATATGTAGTTTATTATTATATTAAACATCATTTCTACAGAATGGTTTAATAATTTCCATCCAACTACACCGGGGCACTACTGTTACAGTTGTTCCTACGGCAAAATGTATTCTGCTACGCATATTTGCAAATCCCTCACATTTAAGCTAGTCCACTTATCGAATATGAATTATTTCTCTGATTGCAATGAGTTGTTTCCACAATACTACAGTGACACAATATCTCTTTGAATGATAATATACAATTAAACATTTTCAGACAACAGCATAGTCAGTAATGGGCAAACGCCGTGAGGCAGACTATGTTTAGAATAGCAATAACACAAAAACGGGTCGTGATTTGATTAGAGCATCCCACAAACTTGCTCTTTGTTATTTTATTACAACTGCAGAGAGTCTAGGTGAGAATCTCAATTGCATGTCCTCGATTCCTCACATCCTCTCTCTTTGCCTCCTTCTCAAAACCCATTGGATGAGAAGGTCAAAGGTCCCTCCCCTCTGACCTTCTCATTCAATGGATTTTGAGGAGGAGGTGAGGAGAGAGGACGCAAGGAATCAATGAAATGCAATTGAGATTCCTCTAAAGAGTACTGAACCACAGCAGGTTTCTCCTCTCCACCACTCACCTCAATAGTACCGTCCAGTCACCGGAGGGGCCTGACCTCATATCTGTTCCCCCTATCATCACATCTGGGATAGGACCTTATCTGATGTGGGGTCAGAGTGATAGAGTGACACAGGGGCCCTCAGAGATAAACACATGAATGTTACTTTGGGCCAGGCCAGCATCGCCAGATAGAGGAAGAAACTTAAATAATAACACCACAGCCTGTAAAAAACAGCCAAATGATAATTGCTTCCTGGAATTGGTAATAATCGGCTGCCTGTTATGTGCCTAATGAATGTAAGCATAATAAGTTCCCCGCCATCAGCGATGGATTACTGTCCCAGACAAGTGCCCCGGTTCAGGAACAAATTTAACAAATTGAACATCTGCATTAAAGAACTGTTTTTTATTTAACTAGGCAAGTCAGTTAAGAACAAATTCTTATTTACAATGACAGCCTACCCTGGCCAAACCCTAACCTGGACAACACTGGGCCAATTGTGTGCCACCCTATGGGACTCCCATTCACAGCTGGTTGTAATACAGCCTGGAATCAAACCAGGGTCTGTAGTGACGCCTCTAGCACTGAGATGCAGTGCCTTAGATTGCTGCACCACTCGGGAGCCCTATATTAGATTGTTTTAAGTAGCTAACTCAGTCGGAGCAGTAAAAAGTCTTGCAGTCAATTTGCCAACACAGAAATGATGACTGGTAATGAACACATTAGCTGCCTCAATATGTCACAGTTGTTCATGCTGTGTTCTTTATTAGGAGGAGTGGAGAGGTCTGTCTCATCTTTCCCCAGAAGTGATTTTCTTATTAGTCCATCTCTGGTCCAAAGCTAATGTGGTACACTTATTGAGAGTATAGAAGGAAGTAGCTGTTTAAAAGAAAATAACTTGGCCTTTAGCAAATTGCCAGAGGACGGCTGCGCGGACACACAATCCAATAATCAATATTAGAAATGGCTCGGGCCCCTATTGGTTTATAGTGAGTGGTCATTTGGGACGAAGCCAAGATTATGTTAAGTACACAATGTTGCCAAAACAGATGGAAAGGAATACATAAATTGTCTGTTCAATGACAGGAGATGAATGTGTACTGTCTGATCTGCTCCATAGCAACCACTGTTACTACAGTTAGGGTTTCAAGTGAGCAGATCTCAAGTCAGAATACCACCAACAAAGAAGAATCTTCCAAACAGCAACATGGAACAGCAACATGTAACAATGTGTACTTGCTTGGTTCTGACTCCGGCGGGATAGTTCATGGTGCTGTGGATCTCAAGTCAGAATACCACCAACAAAGAAGAATCTTCCTAACAGCAACACGGAACAATGTGTACTTGTGTGGTTCTGACTGTTCCTGGTGCTGCATACTGTACAGTCATTAGAATGGGACCTGAGATGCAGCGCAAGTGTCGGAGTTGATTCACCCTTCCTGGGGAAACTTCCATCTGTGTCAAAGGGCCGGAGCTAGAGTAAGCAGACGGATACGCTGTTACTGCCCCCCACGGTCCCACAGTGCACCTGTGGCAATGGACAAGTAGAGAGAATGGATTGGTCTGCCTGGTTCTGAGTGACATGATCAGTGACCAATAAGAAAAGAGCAAATCAAATAAATTCAAAGTTTATTGGTCACGTACACAGTCTAGCAGATGTTATAGCGGGTGCAGCGAAATGCTTATGTTACTAGCTCCTAACAATAAAGTAAAAGGTCAAACAAGTACACAAGTAATAAAATAAATGAGGAAATGTCAGAACGAATCCAATTAACAACCCAAATAGCACCATAACAGTAATCCAAATGAAATAACATTTGAGTCATTTAGCAGACACTCTTATCTAGAGCAACTTACAGTAGTAAGTGCATACATTTACATACTTGTCCCCTGTGGGAATCCAACCCACGACCCTGGAGTTGCAAGCGCCATGTTCTACCAACTGAGCTACACAATCTATACATAAATACACCAGAGGTATTTACACAAGACATAGAGTACTAAGAATGATATGTACTGTATAGCAGTAGGTACATTAGAGTGAGCTATGTCAAGAATCAGTATATAAATAAATATGTGCTGTGTATAAACAGTGTAACTAAAATGCAATGTACGGTAGTAGAAATATTAGAATGTGCTTTGTCGTGAATCAGTGTTGGGGAAGATACTCTGAAGATATACACTGCTCAAAAAAATAAAGGGAACACTAAAATAACACATCATAGATCTGAATGAATGAAATAATCTTATTAAATACTTTTTTCTGTACATAGTTGAATGTGCTGACAACAAAATCACACAAAAATTATCAATGGAAATCAAATTTATCAACCCATGGAGGTCTGGATTTGGAGTCACACTCAAAATTAAAGTGGAAAACCACACTACAGCCTGATCCAACTTTGATGTAATGTCCTTAAAACAAGTCAAAATGAGGCTCAGTAGTGTGTGTGGCCTCCACGTGCCTGAATGACCTCCCTACAACACCTGGGCATGCTCCTGATGAGGTGGCAGATGGTCTCCTGAGGGATCTCCTCCCAGACCTGGACTAAAGCATCCGCCAACTCCTGGACAGTCTGTGGTGCAACGTGGCGTTGGTGGATGGAGCGAGACATGATGTCCCAGATGTGCTCAATTGGATTCAGGTCTGGGGAGAGCAGGCGGGCCAGTCCTTAGCATCAATGCCTTCCTCTTGCAGGAACTGCTGACACCTCCAGCCACATGAGGTCTAGCATTGTCTTGCATTAGGAGGAACCCAGGGCCAACCGCACCAGCATATGATCTCACAAGGGGTCTGAGGATCTCATCTCGGTACCTAATGGCAGTCAGGCTACCTCTGGCGAGCACATGGAGGGCTGTGCGGCCCCCCCAAAGAAATGCCACCCCACAGCATGACTGACCCACCGCCAAACCGGTCATGCTGGAGGATGTTGCAGGCAGCAGAACGTTCTCCACGGCGTCTCCAGACTCTGTCACGCGCGCTCAGTGTGAACCTGCTTCCATCTGTGAAGAGCACAGGGCGCCAGTGGCTAATTTGCCAATCTTGGTGTTCTCTGGCAAATGCCAAACGTCCTGCACGGTGTTGGGCTGTAAGCACAACCCCCACCTGTGGACGTTGGGCCCTCATACCACCCTCATGGAGTCTGTTTCTGACCGTTTGAGCAGACACATGCACATTTGTGGCCTGCTGGAGGTCATTTTGCAGGGCTCTGGCAGTGCTCCTCCTTGCACAAAGGCGGAGGTAGTGGTCCTGCTGCTGGGTTGTTGCCCTCCTACGGCCTCCTCCACGTCTCCTGATGTACTGGCCTGTCTCCTGGTAGCGCCTCCATGCTCTGGACACTACGCTGACAGACACAGCAAACCTTCTTGACACAGCTCGCATTGATGTGCCATCCTGGATGAGCTGCACTACCTGAGCCACTTGTGTGGGTTGTAGACTCCGTCTCATGCTACCACTAGAGTGAAAGCACCGCCAGCATTCAAAAGTGACCAAAACATCAGCCAGGAAGCATAGGAACTGAGAAGTGGTCTGTGGTCACCACCTTCAGAACCACTCCTTTATTGGGGGTGTCTTGCTAATTGCCTATAATTTCCACCTGTTGTCTATTCCATTTGCACAACAGCATGTGAAATTTATTGTCAATCAGTGTTGCTTCCTAAGTGGACAGTTTGATTTCACAGAAGTGTGATTGACTTGGAGTTACATTGTGTTGTTTAAGTGTTCCCTTTATTTTTTTGAGCAGTGTATTTTACCAAGCTACAAATTACTTAACACAGGAAGAAGTTAAGCTACACTAAAGCTACTGTCGTAGCGTTGACAATCATTAAATGTGAACTGTTATATTATCAAATCAATTCTCTATGTGTAATTATTCCTTACGTGATTAAACTAATCATATAACTTTAATTAACTAGGAAGTTGGGGCACCATGGGAAATTGTTTATAGAGTCTCTATTTCCCAAATTAACTATTCAGATATTTTCATATCTTATCGATTACAGTCTTCTATTAATGTATTATTACCTCATGAATCTCATTCCTGAATCTCACAAACCCTTGGATATCTGCACGAACCCTAGCATCAAATCATGAATCAGCGACATACATTGGCTTAATTATTTATTTACTAACTAACCAATCAATCACAGAATTACATAAACACGCACACAATAGGTCATACATTGGTTACTAACATGATACCAAAAAAAGTCCCTAGTGGACGAAACCGATATGACAGCTTGGTAGACAAAGGAAAGGGGTGGGGACAGCTCAAGAGCGGGAAACTCAGAGTGGACCCACTGTAATACAGTTCATAACTACACTCATGTAAATGCTAATACTTTGAACATGAACAGCTGCTCATTAGAAAAGAAATAGCAATTTACATATTCACAACTGTATGCCTTTGTTGTCCCTCTCTGTGATTGCCAGTCCGTCTGCTGGATAATAGTTCATCAGAGAGTCTCTGTTTGCGTCCACCAGAGATCAAAGTCTTCTGTAGTTGTAGGTTGCTATAATGGATACGTCAGAGTTCCATTCGGAAATGTTCTTAGATCGGATGTGTTTACCAGACTAAAGTATTTAAACAGCTGCAGCCTGAATAATTGGTCTTTAGTTTGTAGATTTCTTCACAATTTCAGTGTGGGGATGATCTCCACGTTCTCTGGTCTTGTCCTTTTGTAGAGTTGTAGATTTTGCAACATCCAGCTCATGCCTTAGTCTGCTTGGTCTATAGAGTGGTAGCCATTCCAACGTGGGGACCTCGTCCCTGTGTTCTCTTGACCAAATCTAAATTGCCAACCATTTCAACATGTAGCGACAGCTCCATGTTTTCTGATCTAATGTAAATTTTGTCGGAAGTGGCTTTTATACTGGAGTAGAAAAGGGGAACGTTCCATGACGCTAATGTAAATGTCTGTGCTCACGGGGGCGTGGCCACTGACTGATATATACATTAAGAGATACAGTACAGTTATGTTGTCCTACAGGCTTTAGTTACATCACAAATTATTAACAAATTAGACAGGATTGTTCTTTAAATACCCACGGACATCTCCAGCTGGTTGGAATACAGAAATATTGTTACATTATTCAACCTTTTCAGGTTACTGTACTGCAAAGTCTTTCTCTGTGGTAACAAAGGGATTCTCAACTTTCATTTTGGCAGAGTGGGGAAAGGAGTTTTGGTATTTACGACTGTCATAAAACAGCTGACTTCCTGCTCTCCCGCTCTACGAGAGAGAGAGAGCGCTGTAGAGCGGACCCATTGTAACCTGATCCTTCAGATCTTCATGGGAGAGTCATGACACTACCTGTAAGAAGAAGTTACTTTGAAAAGTAGTTCACTACATTCAAACTACTTCGTGATAAGTTATTGTATCTAAATCTGAAATGTCATAGACTACAAATTGCAAGAAAGATCACTCTGGAGTCAAATGTTAACATAATGTGTAATTTAGCCTAATAAAACACAAAAAACTATTGTTTAAGTGGGAATTAGGCAGCTCTGATGTCAAAAAAGAAGGTTGCCTAATTAACCCGTATGATATATTATTGCAATAAAAGTAGTTTGTATTTCCAGTAATTAGCTACACAGCAAAAAATATATAATTAACTACTGAAAACACCACCAAGATTTGAGTTTAATTCAACTACCACCAAGCTACTGTACACCAATATACACCATAATACACCATCCAAAGTGTAATTAATAATTTGCCGTAATCAAGGGGATATTCAATGTCATTTTTTTTAAACCATCTACTGTACCAATAGGTGCCCTTCTTTGCGAGGCCTTAGCAAATCTCCCAGGTTTTTGAGGTTGAATCTGTTTTTAAAATTCACTGCTCGGCTGAGGGACCTTACAGCTAATTGTATGTGTGGGGTACAGAAATTAGGTAGTCATTAAAAAATCATGTTAAACACTATTTCCATGCAACTTATTATGTGACTTGTTGAGCAAATTATTACTCCTGAACTTATTTAGGCTTGCTATAACAAAGGGGTTGAATACTTATAGACTCAAGACATTTGAGCTTTTCATTTTTTATTAATTTGTAAAAATGTCTAAAAAACATAATTCCACTTTGACATTACGGGGTGTTGTGTAGGCCAGTAACACAACATTTCAATTTAAGCCATTTTAACATGTGGAAAACATCAAGGGGTGTGAATACTTTCTGAAGGCACAAGTGAATGGTTTGTATAGACAGTATGGACTGTATTCACATACTGTACATATGTGAGTAGAAAAGGTGTGTACATCAGCAGTAATATAGCATTAGCCATGACTAGAATACAGTATATGCATATAAAAGTGGGTAAAGCAGCAAGTAAACATTATTAAAGTGACCAGTGTTCAATTACTCTATGTACAGTGCATTTGGAAAGTATTCAGACCCCTTGACTTTTTCCACATTGTTACATTACAGCCTTATTCTAAACTGGATCAAATTACATTTTTCCCTCAGCAATCTACACACAATACCCCATTATGACAAAGTGAAAACAGGTTTAGACATTTTTGCAATTTTATAAAAAAAAATAGTATTCAGACCCTTTGCTATGACTCGAAATTGAGCTCAGGTGCATCCTGTTTCCGTTCATCATCCTTGAGATGTTTCTACAACTTGATTGGAGTCCACCTGTGGTAAATTCAAATGATTGGACATGATTTGGGAAGGCTCACACCTGTCTATATAAGGTCCCACAGATGACAGTACATGTCAGAGCAACAAAAACCAAGCCATGAGGTCGAAGCAATTGTCCGTAGAGTCCCGAGACAGGATTGTGTCGAGGCACAGTCCTGGGGAAGGGAACCAAAAAATGTCTGCAGCATTGAAGGTCCCCAACAACACAGTGACCTCCATCATTCTTAAATGGAAGAAGTTTGGAACCACCAAGACACTTCCTAGAGCTGGCTGCCCCGATCAAACTGAGCAATCGGGGGGAGAAGGGCCTTGGTCAGGCAGGTGACCAAGAACCTGATGGACACCTTGACAGAGCTCCAGAGTTCCTCTGTGGAGATGGAAGAACCTTATAGAAGGACAACCATCTCTGCAGCACTTTACCAATCAGGCCTTTATGGTAGAGTGGCCAGATGGAAGAGACTCCTCAGTAAAAAGCACATAACAGCCCGCTTGGAGTTCGACAAAAGGCACCTAAATACTCTCAGACCATGAGAAACAAGATTCTCTGGTCTGATGAAACCAAGATTGAACTCTTTGGCCTGAATGCCAAGCGTCACCTCTGGAACAAACCTGGCACCATCCTTACGGTGAAGCATGGTGGTGGCAGAATACTGCTGTGGGGATATTTTACAGCGTCAGGGACTGAGAAACTAGTCAAGATCGAGGGAAAGATGAACGGAGCAAAGTACAGGAAGATCCTTTATGAAAACCTGCTCCAGGGCCCTCAGGACATCAGACTGGGACGAAGGTTCACCTTCCAACAGGACAACGACCCTAAGCACACAGCCAAGACAACACAGGAGTGGCTTCGGGACAAGTCTCTGAAAGTCCTTGAGTGACCAGCCAGAACCCGGACTTGAACCCGATCAATCATCTCTGGAGAGACCTCAAAATAACTGTGCAACGACGCACCCCATCCAACCTGACAGAGCTTGAGAGGATCTGCAGAGCAGAATGGGAGAAACTCCCCAAACACAGGTGTGCCAAGCTTGTAGCGTCATACCCAAGAAGACTTGAGGCTGTAATCGCTGCCAATGGCGCTTCAACAAAGTACTGAGTAAAGGGTCTGAATACTTATGCAAATTTTTCTTTGTCATAGATAATAAACAGCGAGTAGCAGCAGTGTAAAAATTGCAAATAGTCTGGGTGGCCATTTGATTAATTGTTCAGCAGTCTTATGGCTTGGGGGTAGAAGCTGTTAAGGAGCCTTTTAGACTAAGTGCTCCGGTGCCGCTTGTCGTGGCGGTAGCAGAGAGAACATTCTGACTTGGGTGGCTGGAGTCTATGACCATTTTTTTGGACCTTCCTCTGACACCGCCTAGTATAGAGGTCCTGGATGGCACGAAGCTTGGGCCCAGTGATTAACTGGGCCGTATGCACTACCCTCTGTAGTGCCTTGCAGTCAGATGCCGAGCAGTTGCTATACCGGTCAGGATGCTCTTGATGGTGCAGATGTTGAATTTTTTGAGGACCTGGGGAACCATGACCAATCTTTTCAGTCTCCTGATGGGGAAAAGGCGTAGAAGTGCCCTCTTCACGACTGTCTTGGTGTGTTTGGAAAATGATAGTATGTTGGTGATGTGGACAACAAGGAACTTGAAGCTTTCGACCCGCTCCATTACAGCCATGTTGATGTAAATGGATGCGAGTTCAGCCTACCACAATTGTGTTGTCAGCAAACGTAATGATGGTGTTGGAGTCGTGCTTGGCCACGCAGTCGTGGGTGAACAGGGAGTACAGGAGGGGACTAAGCACGCACCTCTGAGGGGTCCCCGTGTTGAGAATCAGCGTGGCAGATGTGTTCTTGCCTACCCTTACAACCTGGGGGCAGCCCGTCAGGAAGTCCAGGATCCAGTTGCAGAAGGAGGTGTTTAGTCCCTGGGTCCTTAACTTAGCGATGAGCTTTGTGGGCACTATGGTGTTGAACGCTGTGCTGTAGTCAATGAATAGCATTCTCACATAGGTGTTCCTTTTGTCCAGGTGGGAAAGGGCAGTGTGGAGTGCAATTGAGATTGCGTCATCTGTGTATCTGTTGGGGCGGTAGGCGAATTGGAGTGAGTCTAGGGTTTCCGGAATGATTGTGTTGATGTGAGCCATGACCAGCCTTTCAAAGCACTTCATGGCTACAGACGTGAGTGCTACGTGGCAGTAGTCATTTAGGCAGGTTACCCTGGCTTTCTTGGACACAAAGACTATCAGGGAGAGGTCGAAAATGTCAGTGAAGACACTTGCCAGTTGGTCCGCGCATGCTCTGAGTACACATCTTGGTAATCCGTCTGGGCACAAGGCTGTTTGGCACAGATCAGCCATGAAGAAGAAGAACATTACATCTGTTTCTGATTAATAAACATTGCCATGCTGGTGGGTGGTAACATTAAAATCCAGCCCTGAAACTAAAACGTATCCTGAGCCTGCACAAGTGAATGTTTCTCGGCAACCAGGGGATCCTGATATATTACATGTGGAAAAGATGGACTTCGTAGCATTTATTGCAATGGTCATAAATAACACAGCACAAACACTTTTTGAGACTCAGTGAGTTTACAGCCGAGGCGTTGCAAGAAATCCTGTCAAAGAATGTTCCGCTCTCACAGGCCCCTGAGTCTGTGTAGGAATGTGATTTGAATTAGAATGTGAGTGGGATGTTTTTTTTTTATGTGTCTATTTTTGTATTTTGTATGATGTCGGATTTTCCCCATTTGGATACAATGGATATGTTTACAGTAGGTGGTGACATGCACCTCTAACGCTTGTTTGCGGACCACCATGATACAGAAGAAGAAGAAGCTTATCCAGAAAAGTATTTGTACGTCGTCTCATAAGGAAACATACAGCATTGGCACAGATTTCCACAGATTTCCCATTACAAGCCCAAATATATCATACTTTGACTATAACTATGATTTATTGTGGGTAAGCTCTGGGCATCGTCAGTTTTGGTACTTTAATGCACTTTTTATTTTATTTCAGACTACTGTGTTTAAAACTTCTTCAGTTCTTAACATATCATAAACTTCCAAGACATTTAGATGTTGCAGCTATAACTTCCAGGATCTCTGACTGTATGTTTACAGGAAATCACAGCGAGGATACAGCAGAAAGCAAAGTGACTGGTTGACATCATGAATCATTCATGTGAAAGTAGGTGCAGTATCTAGTGATCTCCTGAATGTAAAGAGATTACACAATTCCTGGAAGCTGTACAGAATTCCTGGAAGCTGAAAATGTCCCAGTTCTTCAATGGTCTGCATACTCACATTGAGTATGATTGGGATGCTCTGGATCGACATGTATGACAGCCTGTTCCAGTTTTGGACTTCGAGAGTGAGAGCTGTCCCTGTTCCTCCCCCGTTCTAATCACTCGACAAATAATAGCTGTGTAATGGCACCTTCAGTGAAAATGTGGGATCTGTTTGGATTCAATTCATTATAGTCGGAAGCATAAAGGGTTAGCTTAATGATGTCCTTCTTTGTGTTGTGCCCTTATTGAAATGAATTATGCTAATTAAAAAACAAGGCACCATTTCTCTTTTAAGAAGTGAAAATAGCAGCTGGCCTATTGAGCCCTGCTCTTGTTCATTAATACTAAACCATGTATTAATCCAAGTGGATTTCATTGTGGTAATAAGAACAAAACAATTCCCTTGCCAAGTACTAAAGGAGGTGGTAAAACCCATGAGACAAGTACTTATTTTTCCTGGGGGTACTTTGTGGTGTCGTGGCATATACAAGGACATTCAAAATTCAAAAGGCAATCGCACATCTTAGATATCTTTGTTGCAGGTGCATGGTAAGATGAGAAAAAAGAAGAAACCCGCACACTGCTCTTGCTAGGATCACTGCTCTTGCTATTATCACTGCTCTTGCTAGGATCACTGCTCTTGCTATTATCACTGCTCTTGCTATTATCACTGCTCTTGCTAGGATCACTGCTCTTGCTATTATCACTGCTCTTGCTATTATCACTGCTCTTGCTATTATCACTGCTCTTGCTAGGATCACTGCTCTTGCTAGGATCACTGCTCTTGCTAGGATCACTGCTTTTGCTATTATCACTGCTCTTGCTATTATCACTGCTCTTGCTATTATCACTGCTCTTGCTAGGATCACTGCTCTTGCTATTATCACTGCTCTTGCTAGGATCACTGCTCTTGCTATTATCACTGCTCTTGCTAGGATCACTGCTCTTGCTATTATCACTGCTCTTGCTAGGATCACTGCTCTTGCTATTATCACTGCTCTTGCTAGGATCACTGCTCTTGCTAGGATCACTGCCCTTGCTAGGATCACTGCTCTTGCTAGGATCACTGCTCTTGCTAGGATCACTGCTCTTGCTAGGATCACTGCTCTTGCTAGGATCACTGCTCTTTATTAAGCTTGACTTATCATCCTCAAGGCCTTCGTCAGAGCTTTTACGAGGCTGATACGTAAAACTTAATAAAAGCAGACATACAAGGACATTAAAATAATGAAAAGCACACATAAGTGTATTACATTCAAATACTAGTTAACGACAATATAAGCCCAATACAATAGTGTATGTTGGTGAATTGATGATATAGATCATTGTATAACTCATTATACAGTATACTTTCGACCAATTCATATGATGAACACACTTTTCAGAAGGTGGGCTTAGGTAAAAATAGTGGAGGGCTTTAGTGTATTCAGAGACATACAAAGCACAGGCTATTTTGAGGACAGTGATTATGTCCTTTCTGTGCTGTTGAGGAAATTAATCTATAAAACTCATATCAGTTTATGCTGTTATTATTCTGTCAGCAATATTTATTGGGCGAGAAGCCAAAAAAACTGAGAGCCAATTATTGGTTCAAGTAATTACTGTGGGTGTTTACAGAATGCACTGTGAATGTAATTTAGAGAGATATGTATAACTAGATGGCTTCTTATTTGAAATTCACCAAATTGCTGATATTGGGCAACCAAAAAGATCTCTGCACTATGTCCTGATACATTAAATATTGCTTTCCATGTGTCCGATATCCTAATTGACTGCTGAACAAACATATAAACACAACATGTAAAGTATTGGTCCCATGTTTCCTGAGCTGAAATAGAAGTTCCCAGAAATGTTCCATACACACAAAAAGCTAATGTCTCTCAAATGTTATGCACAAATTTGTTTACATCCCTGTTAGTGAACATTTCTCATTTGCCAAGATAATCCATCCACCTGACAGGTGTGAGATATCAAGAATCTGATTAAAAAGCTTGATCATTACACAGGTGCACCTTGTGCTGGTGCCAATAAAAGGCCCATAAAATGTGCAGTTGTCACACAACACAATGCCACAGAGGTCTCTAGTTCTGAGGGAGCGTGCAATTGGCATGCTGACTGCAGGAATGTCCACCAGAGCTGTTGCCATTTCTATACCATAAGTCGCCTCTAATGTCATTTTAGAGAATTTGGCAGTACATCCAACCGGCCTCACAACCGCAGACCACGTGTAACCACACCAGCACAAGACCTCCACATCCAGCTTCTTCACATGCGGGATTCGTCCGAGACCAGCCACCAGGACAGCTGACGAACTGTCTGCAAAAACTGTCAGAAACCGTCGTTCTCATCAGGGTCTTGACCTGACTGCAGTTCAGTGGGCAAATTCTCACCTTCGATGGTCACTGGCACGCAGGAGAAGTGTGCTCTTCACGGATGAATCCCAGTTTCAACTGTACCAGGAAGATAGTGTGTATGGCGTTGTGTGGGAGAGTGGTTTGTTGATCAATGTTGTGAACAGAGTGCCCCATGGTGGCAGTGTGGTTATGGTATGGGCAGGCATAAGCTATGGACAACAAACACAATTGCATTTTATCGATGGCAATTTGAATGCAGAGATACCGTGACAAGATCCTGAAGCCCATTGTCGTGCCATTCATCTGTTGTCATCACCTCATGTTGCAGCATGATAATGCATGGCCCAATGTCACAAGGATCTGTACACAATTCCTGGAAGCTGAAAATGTCCCAGTTCTTCAATGGTCTGCATACTCACAAGACATGTCCCCCATTGAGTATGATTGGGATGCTCTGGATCAACGTGTATGACAACCTGTTCCAGTTCAGTTCCAGTTCCAAATATTGATTAACTTTGCACAGCCATTGAAGAGGAGTGGGACAACATTCCACAGCCCACAATCAACAGCCTGATCAACTCTATGCGAAGGAGATGTGTCGCGCTGCATGAGGCAAATGGTGGTCACACCAGATACTGACTGGTTTTCTGATCCATGCCCTACATTTTTAAAGGTATCTGTGACCAACGGATGCATATCTGTATTCCAGTTATGTGAAATCCATATATTAGGGCCTAATGAATTTATTTCAATTTCCTCATATGAACTGTAAGTCAGTAAAATCTTTGAAATTATTGCATGTTGTGTTTATATTTTTGTCCAGTGTAGATGTGGTATAAAGTAGGTGAACAACTTCACCTATCCCACCTAGACAAGTAAAATGTATTTGATGTCACATTCAGTCTTCAAAAATGCTGATGAGGTAGGGAGACCTGTCATGATTAGGCCTGTTCTGCCACAAACTGTGCGACTTACAAGAGCAATTAGGGTTAAAGGAAAATTCCACCCAAAGAAATGATATTTTGGCATTTTGTTTCATTAGTCCATTGTTGATATAGTTCCAAAATGTTTAGAATGTCAGCAATCAAAATATATAACTTTCAAAATACAGAAACACAGCCGATATTATATATTTTGCATCATATAATTCAAAGCACAAAATGCATGATATCTGCTGTATTTCTGTATTTTTAAAGTTATATATCTTGAAAACTTGATTGCTGACATGCAATAAAAACTGGGACTTTATCAACAATGGAGTAATGAAACAAACACCAAAATATAGTTTTGGGTGGAGTTTTCCTTTAAGTCCCTTGCTCAAGGGCACTTCGACAGATTTTCACTTAGTTGGCTTGGGGATTTGAACCAGCAACCTTTCAGTTACTGGCCTAACACTCTTATCCACTAGGCTACCTGCCGCCACAAAAACAAAATCTTACACTAATTGCAATATACTGTGCCTGTGACATTTGATATGGGTTTATTGTACAATCATATATTGCAAATCATTAATCATCTTCAGAATAACTACTTAAGAGAACAACAATTCTCTTAGGTCCTTAATCAAGCGAACATGGGTTATCTTCTACCTCTAATCTCAAATCAAATCAAATTTTCAGACCAGTACAAACATCAATGTGAATGGGCATAGGGCATTTGAAAAAAACAACAACATAAAAATAGTTTAAAAAGCGGTCTCTCCATTTCGAGACATGGCTGATGACATTTCCTGATGACACGGTCTGCGATAAGGCTTCCTGAACAATTCATGTGAAGGAAAAGTCCCCAATGAAATGTTTCCCAGGACGTATCTGTCAGACATCGTCCCAATTGTCCTCATTGTCTGTCTGAGAGCTTATTAGAATAGCTGTTAAATGGCCCCTAATTGGAAATCAACTCTGCACCCTCTTGTTTCTGTTGGTGAAACAAGACGTCCACAGCGTCCCTTATTATCCCTCACATTTGCAGAGCCCGGCTTTGAATTAATTACCGGAATTAGGTGCTTCCCGTTTCAGAGGATTGACTCAGTGCTGAAAGCACAATGTAGCCCACATCCAAATATGAAATGTGAGTGTGCACCATTCAAATTAATAGGCATAACTTTGTTTTGCTCCTAAAACTCTGTGGCAACAAGCCATTCATTGGAAATGTTCCGTAGCTGAGTTCAAAATTGGAGATGGATTGTGGAGCTGCCAAATTCAGTAAGCTACAGCTACTTTAATTTTCAAACTTCATTAATGTCAAGGATGAAGCTACAAATCATTTAAACTGGTTATAACCCGTAGGTGAGTCAGTGCTTGTTAATTTGATTGGATCTTGAGGTGGGGTGAGGGGTAGATCAACCTACAGTTGATTTACTCATCACTTTGCTTAGGATATCGAACAAGAGCTGAATTCCTAGAGGGCAAAGTGACAGGCACTGAGTTCAATTATCTTCTGTACACATCCTGAATAATGACACAAACGCTCTACTCTAACATTCCAATATTGACATGTTTACGCTCCATTCTAACGTTTCAATATTGACACATTTTCACTCCATTTTAACATTCCAATATTGACACGTTTACGCTCCTTTCTAACATTCCAATATTGAAACAAACGCTCCATCTCAACGTTATAATACGGACACAAATGTTCCATTCTAACGTTTCAATATGGACACAAATGTTCCATTCTAACGTTCCAATATGGACACAAATGTTCCATTCAAACGTTCCAATATGGACACAAATGTTCCATTCTAGCGTGACGATACTGACACAAACGCTCCATTCCATCGTTCCAATATTGACACGTTTACGATCCATTCTAACGTTCCAAAGTTGACACTTCTGCTTGCTCCTTGTGGTCTAGGCCGGCTTACTGTTAAGCCCTTTACCACTGCTGATGTAAAGGACTTCATGAATACATTTGATTGATTGGTTTACACATCTGCTCCACATGGAACACAGACCTGCGACACTAAAGACACACAGCATGCTGAGGCGGTTAATCCTCTAGACCTATATTGAGGCTACGACCAGATCAAAATCTGTAGACGGCTTCGTGGTGATTAGACAAGCTCCGTCCGTAGCCTGTCTCCATGATGAATGGGGCCAACAACTGAAATTAGATAGCAATGTTATCAATGCCCCAAGTCTTTTCAGAAAGTGGTGTTGAGCAAAGAAATAAAAACAGAGTACTATGAAAGTCTTAGAGGACAATGCTATGACTGAGAATGTCCTTTAAAATACCTGAATAGTGGATCAATTAAAAATCGAATGATACATTTTAGGTGATTTTAAAATATGATAAAATCCTGAATATCAGCAAGTATGTAGCCTATATGGAAAACATTCAGTATGCCGCTCACATCTCTCGCCATAACCGCGGGTCAATAGAGGATGAAGATAGACAACTGTATGTCTCCTCCTTCTCTTCATCCCTCTACTGATACACATTAATCATTTAGGTCTTGGTAGACAGCTCAGCTAGACCTTTTAAATGAGATTGAACGCATTGTATTTTTCACCTGTTCATTATGCTGTAAATGGAATCTTCCCAGGTATACCGGAGACTTATAATTCACAACCATGTAACATCAGTCTGGTTGTCACGATTCTCTTCTGAGGGGACAGACCAAGACGCAGCGATGTAGCCAGAATACATGATTTAATAATAATACGGGAACAAGACGGAACAAAACAATAAACGGAGAACGTAACGATGAACATAACTGACTAGACAAACACAGCTATGAACATACAATAACCCACGAACCCAGAGTGAAACCTACTAACCTAAATATGGTTCCCAATTAGAGACAACGACACACAGCTGCCTCTAATTGGGAACCATTACCCAAAATAGAAACACGACACCTAGAACGAACAAACCCTACACCAAGACAAAACCAAAACGCTCCAGCCTGTAATCTAGGGCCTGGGCGTTACAGTACCCAAAGGCGCGGACTCTGGACGCCGAAAAGTCTGTGGGGGTCTTCGGTGGAGTCCCTTTGTCCCAGGTGGGGGCTCCGGTGCTGGCCGTGCTGGTCTGACATCCTGAACCGGAGGCCCTGGACCATCTCCTGGAACTCTGGTGCGTGGAGTTGGAACTGGCCTTACCGGACCCACGATGCTCACGGGGACTCTGGTACGTGGAGCAGGAACTGGCCGTACTGGACTCATGATGCTTACTAGAACTCGGGTGCGTGGAGCAGGAACTGGTCGTACAGGACTCGTGATGCTCACTGGTACTCTGGTGCGTGGAGCAGGAACTGGTCGTACAGGACTCGTGATGTTCACTGGAACTCTGGTGCGGGGAGCAGGAACTGGTCGTACCGGACTCGTGATGCTCACTGGAACTCTGGTGCGTGGAGCAGGAACTGGTAGTACTGGACTCGTGATGCTCACTGGAACTCTGGTGCGTGGAGCAGGAACTGGCAGTACTGGACTCGTGATGCTCACTGGAACTCTGGTGCGTGGAGCAGGAACTGGTCGTACCGGACTCGTGATGCTCACTGGAACTCTGGTGCGTGGAGCAGGAACTGGCAGTACCGGACTCGTGATGCTCACTGGAACTCTGGTGCGTGGAGCAGGAACTGGCAGTACTGGACTCGTGATGCTCACTGGAACTCTGGTGCGTGGAGCAGGAACTGGTCGTACCGGACTCGTGGAGCGCACGGGGAGCTTGGTGCGCGGAGCCGGAACAGGACGTGCTGGACTCTCGGAGCGCACGGGGAGCTTGGTGCGCGGGCCGAACAGGGCGTGCTGGACTCTCGGAGCGCACGGGGAGCTGGGTGCGCGGGGCGGAGCAGGGCGTGCTGGACTCTCGGAGCGCCACGGGAGCTGGAGTGCGCGGGCCGGAGCAGGGCGTGCTGGACTCTCGGAGCGCACGGGAGCTGGAGTGCGCGGGCCGAACAGGGCGTGCTGGGCTCTCTGAGCGCACGGGAGCTGCGCGCGAGCCGAACAGGACGTGCTGGGCTCTCTGGCGCACGGGAGCTGGGTGCGCGGGCCGAACAGGGCGTGCTGGACTCTCTGGCGCACAGGGAGCTGGGTGCGCGGGCCGAACAGGGCGTGCTGGACTCTCGGAGCGCCACGGGAGCTGGGTGCGCGGAGCCGGAACAGGGCGTGCTGGACTCTCGGAGCGCACGGGAGCTTGGTGCGCGGAGCCGAACAGGGCGTGCTGGACTCTCGGAGCGCACGGGAGCTTGGTGCGCGGAGCCGGAACAGGACGTGCTGGACTCTCGGAGCGCACGGGAGCTTGGTGCGCGGAGCCGAACAGGGCGTGCTGGACTCTCGGGCGCCGCAGGGGAGCTGGGTGCGGCGGGGCGGAGCAGGGCGTGCTGGACTCTCGGAGCGCACGGGAGCTGGGTGCGCGGGGCCGGAACCGGACGTGCTGGACTCTCGGAGCGCACGGGAGCTGGAGTGCGCGGGCCGAACCGACGCGTGCTGGACTCTCGGAGCGCACGGGAGCTGCGCGCGGAGCCGAACAGGGCGTGCTGGACTCTCTGAGCGCACGGGAGCTGGAGTGCGCGGAGCAGGGACTGGGCGTGTAGAAACCACTACACGGACTGGGATCTTGGAACACGGAACTGGAATCTTGGAACGTGGAACAGGGATCTTGGAACGTGGAACAGTGATCTTGGAACGTGGAACAGGGATCTTGGAACGTGGAACAGGGATCTTGGAACGTGGAACGGGGATCTTGGAACGTGGAACGGGGATCTCGGAACGTGGAACGGGGATCTTGGAACGTGGAACGGGGATCTCGGAACGTGGAACGGGGATCTCGGAACGTGGAACGGGATCTCGGGCGTGGAACGGGGACTGGACGTGTAGAAACCTCCACCCGGACCGGGGACCTGATATGGAGAGCCGACACCATACCTCCAGCTAGCTCACTAACCCTGGCCTCACGGGTGAGTGGAGCTGGAATCTCTCGGACTGGGCTGTGGATTCGTACCGGAGATTCTGCCCGTAGGACCACAGGATAACTTGGTCCCAAAAGGCGCACTGGAGGCCTGGCTCGCAGAGCTGGCACCACTCTCCCAGGTAGCACACAGACCTCGGCCCGACCAATGAGTGGCGCTGGGATCTCTCGCACTGGGCTGTGGACACGTACCGGAGACACCGCACACGGAACTGGAGCAGGATATCCGGGTCCCAGGAGGCGCACTGGAGACTTAGTGCGCAGAGATGGCACCACTCTTACTGGCTGAACACTTATTTTCGCCCGACTGATGAGTGGAGTGGGAATCACTCGCACCGGCCTCTGAATCCCTATAGGAAACCGTGCGCAACACTGCATAGCACGGCCTCCCTTCGCTGCGACGCTCTCCCCAACGCTCTCCACAAGGCAGGAGGAGTTGGCTCAGGAGTCCCTCCTGAACCGGCCAACCTCCTCGTGTGCCCCCCCCCAAAAGTTTCTTGGGGCTGCCTTACGGGCTTCCTAGCCCGGCGAGGTTTGAGAAACCTGCCTCTCACAGGATCCCATGCTCCCATCAGATCCTCACACCTGCGCCGCTCCGCCGCCGCTGCTTCCAGTTCCTCTCTGGGTCGACAATACTCTCCAGGCTGGTCCCAAACACTTCCATAGAATAGCTCCTTTTCCCAAGAGCTAAGCTCCCGGGTCTCTCGCTGCTTGGTCTTTTGGTGGTGGGTTATTCTGTCACGTTTCTCTTCCGAGGGGACAGACCAAGACGCAGCGATGTAGCCAGAATACATGATTTAATAATAATAATAATACGGGAACAAGACGGAACAAAACAATAAACGGAGAACGTAACGATGAACATAACTGACTAGACAAACACAGCTATGAACATACAATAACCCACGAACCCAGAGTGAAACCTACTAACCTAAATATGGTTCCCAATTAGAGACAACGACACACAGCTGCCTCTAATTGGGAACCATTACCCAACATAGAAACACGACACCTAGAACGAACAAACCCTACACCAAGACAAAACCAAAACGCTCCAGCCTGTAATCTCGGGCCTGGGCGTTACACTGGTATAGTAACCCTTCAATGAGTTCACATAACCATGAATAATGGAGAGAAGATGGAGTTAACGCCTTTATACAACACCCACCATTTTGTCCAAAGCCATCCAGCACTTCTACCGATTACATTTTATACATCACTATTTTAACATGCTCTTCAGATTGAAAATATTCCTTACAAATGTACAAAAGGTAGGCATAAGATATGTGAATAAGAGATAGAGGTGAATACAACGGTAGCATTGCACAAACTCAAAGGGACACATGAGCGGCACATTTATTCATGAGTGAAGTGAATGCTCCTGGGTTCTGTAATGAACACGAGGGAGACAGAGAGCTGGTTTCAAGTGCAGAGTGCAGCAGATGTTTAATGCTAGGGACCATAGGAGGAAGCAGGTAGCTGTGTCCAGGGACAGGCAGAAGGTCATACACGGTAAGTCCAAAAATGGCAACAGAACAGGCAGGGAATAGGCAAAAGTGATTGTGATTGAGGCAGGCAAAAACTATCATACACGGGAGGAAGGACGGGAAAAAACAGCGCTCCGAGGAAGTGTGTCTCAAAAACAAACAATACCACAGTGATGGGGTGCAAGGAACTGAACTAAATAGTGTGGGATGATGACATGCAGGTGTGTGAACAGGTGATTAGAAATCTGGTGATTGGGATCTGGAGAGTGAGCTGGAAAGTGGGCTGCGTTGTTTGGGAGTGTGAGTTGGATGCAGATGTTACAGGTTGTCAGTACACAGGCACAATGCAGAATAAATTGCATCATAGAACATCACAGTGTTGGGGGAGCCTTCTGTCAATGGAAAACATAATATCAGTGTGTTCCCTCAAGAGCAAGTGGATCAAATACAGTTTGAAAAATGATCCACAATCATGACGTCTCCATCGTCGCTTGTTACTCATGTTCTAAAACATAAGAATGGGAGCCAATTAAAAATGTAGATATCTTATAACATGAGGAAAGCACATCACATATTTATTATTCAGGATACATATTCAGAGGGAACAAGTCAATTTAGTTATGATTCATGTTAATTCTATAGTTACATACTGAAAAAGAGCAAGTAATTGCAAAATACACAAAGGGCTAAAACCTTCAAGCTTTGCGTTATGCAAACTTTCATGGAAATCGTACATTAACGTCAAGGGGAGATTAATGTCTGCGTTACACAAGTAGATCTCAGTTTAGTACTCTACCCTAAGAGTAAACATTTGTGTATGTTTAAACAGGAGTTATGTTACTGTGCGTCTGATTATTTTAAGTTCGTCTGAACTTTGGTTTCAATTCCCTCATTGCATGTTTTGTATTTAACCCTCTGTTCCCCCTCATGTCTTTGTGTGGGATTGTTCATTGTAGTACTTGTGCACTTTATGTACTGGTGCGTTACGGGCTATTTTGTGACCATTTTCTCTCGTGTTGTTTGAACCGTTGGGTTGTTTAATAAACAACTAAATTTATTACCCAGTTTTGCTCTCCTGCGCCTGACTTCTCTGCAACCAGTTACGCAACCCCTACAAAGACAAAAATATTTTAACAAAGACACTTGAATTATCTCGTCTGAACGACTTAGTATCTCGTTTGAATGATTTAGTAAAACAATACCCTCCTGATCAGCATTGTCCTTTCATTAATTTTGAATACTTAAGTTAAGGGTTAAGGTTTTGGATAGGGTTAAAACAAAAATATATAAAAACGACTATCACTGGGATTGAACCCACAATCCTCAGACGATGCTGAGCAGGATGAGCAACCCAGGCTATCTAAAACACTTTGAAATGTGATATGGATGGCTATAGCTAAAGTAGTGGTCTGTAATCCATTCCTCTCAATAAATGCATAAACTAAATAGTTTGTCATTCAGGGTCCACATTGCAATAAAATTGACCTTTCTAGCTAGCCAGCTTGCCGACTCCTCATTTGATCTACCCAACTCCTCATTTGACCTAATATTTTTTACATTTTAGTAATTTAGCAGACGCTCTTATCCTGAGCGACTTACAGAAAGTGCATTCATCTTAAGAAAGCTAGGCGGAACAACCACATATCACAGGCATAGAAAGTACATTTTTCCTCAATAAAGTAGCTGTCAGTAGAGTCAACGCTAGAAAGGGGGGGCAGCATTCAAGCAACTTATTGAGCTGTGCAGTTCCTGTACAGGTTATGCATGACATGATTGTTGTGTCCTGACAGAGTTACATGCTGTGTTCTAGTGCTATCGGAGTTATTGACAGCTCCTAGTTCCTAGTGGGAAATTTCACTTGAACGACCCTCCAAGTCAGAACTACAAATGAGAAACTCTGGAGAGCAGGAGAGCAAAATGTTGTTACACAAATTGCGACCTTTCACCACTGACCTTTTATCTTTTCAACCAAAAGATGACAAATCAGTTTTTGACAATTACAATCAATATGAATAATGTAGCTAGCGACCATATTGTCAATGCAAAGCAATATAGCTAACTTTATTATCAGCAATGTTGGCTAGTTATCAATCTAAAATCGTACAGGTTGAAGAATTGTTCCGACTTCAAAAGCACTTGAACACAATCATGTCGGACTTATGACATCCCACTTTCCAGTTTCCCATTTCCCACGAGCACGTGAAGTCAGCATAACATTTTTCTCACATTCAAATAGGAGAATCTGTCATTGTAAGGCAGTCATGAGTCTTGACCGCAGTAAAATTTTACGTGACCATTGAGTCACGGTAATCTCCTCTTATGCACTCTGGACATGTGTTAGTAGTACCCAGCTAATGGCCTGGTACTCAAGGATCTACTGTCCCTCTAGCCACTCTGTCATCAATGCAAATGCAATTGAAAATCACATCAAACACTTCTCATCAAAACAGAATCTTGCTTTAAAAACTCACATCACTGTGAATGATCAATTTGAAGAAAGAAGTTGAAAACTGAGTGGAAAACATGGTCGTTGTGGATCATGTTTCAAAGCCTAATACAACGAAATGGACAGTGCTTTCTAAGGTGATGATGAATGCATATGCATATTAGAGCTTATACATAGGGCTATACGAGCCCAAGCACGAAAAAAAAAAGAATTAAAATAATGGTTGTGCGTTATACAATACATAGCCTACCGCATATTACACATGGTAGAAAAACGTGAAAAAAAATACAGATTTAAGATATCTTTGGTACATAATTAGTCTAGCCTAAATTAAACAAATTCAGAGTTAGCCTACAATTATAGGGAATTCGTATTTTTATTTTATTTTGAATAGCCTAGTAATAGGGCATTTTGTATATTTTCATAATTAATAGGCTGACACATAACCTTTAACTACAGAATATCTAACCTTCATTCCTTTCTCAAGTGCACAGAGAGAGGGGCTGTCAACAGTTTAATTAAATATGTTGTGAAATATGTGAAACCATGTTACTATCCATATTCCCCAACAGATTTAACTTGGTTTCCCAAATTAAGCACTGGGTAGCTGCAGGAACAGGGTTGGAGAGACAATGGCACACATAGTTTGGGCGGAATATCACCTGTCGCGCAGCGAGAGGCTGCATGCTCCTCAAACAGTGGTTGATTCCTGGAGTGAAATAACTATAAAATCATACTATAAAATCATACAATATCAAATAATGGCAGGGACTTATAAGCAAATATTGTCTGATAAATGAACAAACCTACATCCTATGGCATGGCGCATAGCCAGATAACATACAGTAGGCCAACTCATTTTCTGTTCTTCTGAAATACATGTTCTTCATTTCATGTTTCTTTAGACCACCATAAAATAAATAATGGATTTATTGTGATGGTGTATATTCAATTGATTTATTATACTTTTTTAAATGTAGATGTTCTTAAAGAGCGCATCAGAGGCTTGTATGTGTGGAGGCCTGGAGATGCTAAATGTGTTTGTTAATTAACAGTCAATTACCGTGAGACCGGCAATATTCTGCATGACAATAACCACCTGACAAAATTTCATGACAAAATTTCATGACTGCCACAGCCCTAGGTTTGGTTTTGGCTTTTTCATTGGCTTTGATAGTCCGATTGATTTGAGATTATCCAATCGCTGAATAATTTGTTTTGGACAATGCCCCTCATTTTAACGTCAGTAAAAAATACTTATAGGATGGCAGTTTCAGACAATGTTTAGCGCGGTCGATAGAGCAGCGAAATTCAATTCAGGATCAGTCGTCAGGCAAGCACACCTCCCCATAATAAAAATTACATTTCATGTACAGTTGAAGTCGGAAGTATACATACACTTAGGTTGGAGTAATTAAAACTATTTTTTCAACCACTCCACGCATTTCTTGTTAACAAACTATAGGTATGGCAAGTCAGTTAGGACATCTACTTTGTGCATGACACAAGTCATTTTTACACAATTGTTTACAGACAGATTATTTCACTTATAATTCACTGTATCACAATTCTAGTGGGTCAGAAGTTTACATACACTAAGTTTACTGTTTATTTTTATTTTACCTTTATTTAACCAGGTAGGCTAGTTGAGAACAAGTTCTCATTTACAACTGCGACCTGGCCAAGATAAAGCACAGCAGTTTGATACATACAACAAAAAAAGAGTTACACATGGAATACACAGACATACAGCCAATAATACAGTAGAAAAAAAATAAATAGGCCACTGTGCCTTTAAACAGCTTGGAAAATTCCAGAAAATGATGTCATGGCTTTAGAAGCTTCTGATAGGCTAATTGACATCATTTGAGTCAATTGGACATGTACCTGTGGATGTATTTCAAGGCCTACCTTCAAACTCAGTGCCTCTTTGCTTGACATAATGGGAAAATCAGCCAAGACCTCAGAAAAAAACATTCTAGACCTCCACAAGTCTGGTACATCCTTGGGAGCAATTTCCAAACGCCTGAAGGTACGACACTCATCTGTACAAACAATAGTACGCAAGTATAAACACCATGGGACCGCACAGCCGTCATACTGCTCAGGAAGGAGACGCGTTCTGTCACCTAGAGATGAACGTACTTTGGTACAAAAAGTGCAAATCAATCCCAGAACAACAGCAAAGATGCTGGACGAAACAGGTACAAAAGTATCTATATCCACAATAAAACGAGTCCTATATCGACATAACCTGAAAGGCCGCTCAGCAAGGAAGAAGCCACTGCTCCAAAACCGCCATAAAAAAGCCAGACTATGGTTTGCAACTGCACATGGGGACAAAGATCGTACTTTTTGAAGAAATGTTCTCTGATCTGATTAAACAAAAATAGAACTGTTTGGCCGTAATGACCATCGTTATGTTTGGAGGAAAAAGGGGGAGGCTTGCAAGCCGAAGAACACCATCCCAATCGAGAAGCACGGGGGTGGCAGCATCATGTTGTGGGGGTGCTTTGCTGCAGAAGGGACTGGTGCACTTCACAAAATAGATGGCATCATGAGGGAGGACAATTATGTGGATATATTGAAGCAACATCTCAAGACATCAGTCAGGAAGTTAAAGCTTGGTCGCAAATGGGTCTTCCAAATGGACAATGACCCCAAGCATACTTCCAAAGTTGTGGCAAAATGGCTTAAGGACAACAAAGTCAAGGTATTGGAGTGGCTATCACAAAGCCCTGACCTCAATCCTATAGAAAATGTGTGGGCAGAACTGAAAAAGCGTGTGCGAGCAAAGAGGCCTACAAACCTGATTCAGTTGCACCAGCTCTGTCAGGAGAAATGGGCCAAAATTCCCCCAATTTATTGTGGGAAGCTAGTGGATGGCTACCTGAAACATTTGACCCATGTTAAACATTTTAAAGGCAATGCTACCAAATACTAATTGAGTGTATGTAAACGTATGACCCACTGGGAATGTGATGAAAGAAATAAAAGCTGAAATGAATCAATCATTCTCTTTACTTTATTCTGACATTTCACATTCTTAAAATAAAGTGGTGATCCTAACTGACCTAAAACAGGGGAATTTGTAAAAGGATTAAATGTCAGGATTTGTGAAAAACTGAGTTTCAATGTATTTGGCTAAGGTGTATGTAAACTTCCGACTTCAACTGTATGCATATTAACTACAGCAAATATTGAAGCTGACAAATAGTCGCTAATTAAACTTTAAAATAAGTCTCTGACGCTGCATGTATACGCAAATATCCAATTTTGGATTGAAATCCTAATTATTGGTGGACAGCATACACATGAGTAGTGAGACTAATATTAGCAGGCTAACCCTACTTAACCTTTTCTGCAACGCACATTCATATTGGTTGGCCTATTGACCAATTGTAATGACACATGGTATTTTATTTCTACATGGCATAAGACAAATACAGCAATAATGTATAGCCTAATACTTTTACTGCAGTGGGCTAAATCCAGGTCACACTGAGTGTTTCTTGATAGTCTTAAACTAGTCTACTTTGAAACAAATGTATACACCTCACACACATGGTTATGGGCTTAAAAAGAAGAAGACACCTGTACTGTCAGATATAGAGTTTAAATGTATTACATTTATAGTTTGGATTACACTTTTTATACACATCACCGAAGACTGAAATATAACAAAACAGTTTGACATAGAAAACATCGGATTTAATGTGTTTAAAAAATAATGTAATGGAATGTTTATTTTTTATAAATTTTTTTATAAATTTTTTATAAATTTAGCTTTGTCATTATGGGGTATTGTGTGTAGATTGAATAAAAAAAATGCTTTCTCATAAATTTTAGAATAAGGGTATCGTATCAACGTGGAACGCATCAAAATGTGAAATAAGTCAAGGGGTCTGAATACATCCCAATGCACACTGTAATGTTTTGTTTTATCAAAAAAATCTATTTTGTGAGAAGTGATGGATATGACATTCTTAATATAACAACAAAATTATGTACGATGAAAACTCCAGACTGGACTTCACCTTCACACTCAGCTCTGAAGCATCCTGGGGTGTTGTTTCCGTGTTTTGTAGAGTAAATGACCATATATTTATATAGACAGAACATTCTTACCATGAACTTTAAAACCCCTAGTTTTTAATGCAATGGTGTGTTGTTATTACCCAGTCTATTTCTCATGTAATAATTTTGTTGAATTAGGTCTATGTATAAATATGTTATTAAAGAAATTGCTGCAAGCACTTCAGATGCTGGTAAATTGGCTTCTTAAAATCAAGTTATTTATTTATTTTATTTCCATGACATAACATAATCTGGCAGATTTTTGACAAGTCTGCCACCTCTCTGTGACACCCTAGTCCTTCCTGCTGAAGTTTCTGTGACAAGGAGCTATGCAATTCTGTAACATCTGTCATGTAGACATAATTAACGCCGCCAAGTTCCCCCACCAAGCTGCACAGCACACAGGTCCGAACAGAATGACAGACACTGGAGACACTTGAAATATCCACATGTATTATTATTTGCTAGCCAGCCAGAGCAACAAGAGACAGAGGAGCTTACAGTGTTGCTCTTTTGACAGTAGACCTCTGACACAATCATTTAGCATAATTACTTCAACTCAATCACTGAGAATTATGAAAGTCTTAGTAACATTTATTTTTGTCTGTGGGGAAACTAAATCAAATGACTGACAGACTTGAGAAAATGGTTCAGTTTTGTAATTAATGGCGCTTGTCCAGAGGAGTAGCCTAAATGTTTGCAACCGACAATGGAACAGATTGTGGCAGACTGAGCTTCATATTGTGTTTTGTGCTTCTTGTCACATCCTTTCCAACTTTCCAATCTTGTGAGTTTCTTGAAAGCTGGCATTGTAAACACAATGAAGGCAGTTGGCTAAAAACCACAGATTCACTGAAGAGCTAAATACAAATCTCCTCCCTTTCGTTTTTGCCTTCTTTGTGAGGTGAAATTAGATGAAAGCGGCATGGGACAGCAGTGAGAGAACAACTGAGAACATTGGTCAAAAGGTGAATTATGTTTGAATTACAGGTTCAGACTGACTGTCTTGTCACCCAACAGTTTTCTGTTCCTGTGACATGCTGAGCTGAACATGAAGGGAGATATTCTTTTCTGTTGACTTTAGAGATGAGGTTTAAAGGCTTCAGGGTCCAGAAACACCTAGCCTAGTAATAATGTGCCTGATCGTTGTTTACTATTCATGTTCCACTTCACCTATCAGTCTGGCATTTCTATTCATTCAAACCGCTTGAGCCTACAATGTAATGAAGTGCATTATTCAATATTGATTTGTCAGCAATTGGATCACCTTCAACCAATCAGAGGATGGCCTAATTCAAAGCATAGTGTGTTTGGCCATAATATTTAGATATTATTATTGTTAGCTAGTTACCCACTTTGACTGACGTAGCCAGCTATAGACCCAATGATTAAACTGTTTGACACCAAGTGTGCCTGATTTTGACAGTGAAGTCCAGTGAAGCCAACTCCAGATGAGAGATGTTTGTATGAGTTCAACACAACTTCCATGTGATGCTGACCTAAAATGGACACTGTTCTCATACGGAGCCATGTTGATACTTTATGCCAGTGTTGGAGCGAGCCTCAGTGGGCTTTAAGGATCCAGACCCCGATTCCCCCACATCTCAGTTCTACTCTAAATCCTCAGCAAAGGTTCAATTTAGGACACAGAATTCTTGGCAGTGTTAAAGACTACTGTCAAAAAACTATTATCTGCTGTGCACCATCTGTTATAATACATTAGGTTCAATGACTACTTATAGAAAAACAAAAGTCCTTTTTATATTGTTTTTCCTCCTACTCAAACTAATTTATCTAAGACAACGTGCTGATAATAAATGCTCTGTTTAGCAAACAAAATGCATCAAATACATTCAATCTGTCACAATGCCAGTGAAAATAGAACAGTTCATTTGTCCAGAATTGCTTGCGCTGTGCATTGTTCATTTCAGTGAGTTTATTTTTGATTAGCCAGAGTGCTAGAAGTTGAAACGCACATCGTAAAGTGCTGCTAGTGTATTCTCTTGTTGATTTTGTCTATTCGCAGAATCTATCAGAGAAAGGAGACGCATTCAACATGTGCTTCTATTTCCCCCTTCAGAGTCTCCTCTACCAAAGGAAAGGTATTAGCTTTGTGTGACAATCGAATAAGTGCATATAAAAAAAACACATGAACAAATGTAAGTTGGATTCTCCCTCAAAGGTGAGTTGGATTCTCCCTCAAAGGTGAGTTGGATTCTCACTCAAATGTATGTTGGCTCATCCCCAAAATAATATTAAAGATAACCACCGCAAATCTGGAAATTATATGGTGCTCTTTTCCACTCTTTTTCTATTGTGGCATATAGCCGGAGCAACAGAATAGATGGCCCGGGACGTTGACTTTGGTTTGTGATGTCGCTTTAAGACAACAGAACTTCTGTCTGTGACATTGAGGACACCTTGCCACAGAGTTCAGGAGAAAGTAGGGCACAGACTGGCAAAGAAGAAAGAGATAAAATTGTACTGGTCGCGTACACAGTCTAGCAGATGTTATAGTGGGTGCAGCGAAATGCTTATGTTACTATCTCCTGACCATATAGTAAAATGTCAAACAAGTACACAAATATTCACACAAAAAATAACAAATAAAAAAAAAAAAAAAATATTGGAACGAATCCAAATAACAACCCAAATAGCCCACTAAATTCCACTCATTGCGACAGTTTCATTACCAGAAACCTTTGTCCCAGGAATGAGTGATCACACCATTCCCAGCACCACCGCCCACCCCGCCATGACTTTCAGATGCCTGAAAAGTTTGAGCTGAGACAGTGCGAGAGCACGGGCTCATATCACCACTTTTCAGCCGCCACTGCCACCTTTATTAGCATGAGGTATGTTTATTGTGCTAGGTATTGATTAAGGCTTAACTCTTTTTCCTTGAGCTTGTGAACTCGTTTGAATCAGTCTTTCTTTTGGCCTTTGTGCCTACCGAAAAGAAAATCGAACTGCTAGAAGTGAGATTGAGAAGACTACTGCACTGTTGTATCACATCTGCCATTATGATATATAGCTGCTGAGGCTGTGCTTCTGGTGTTCTGGAGGTTGCAATGTGACCCAAAGAACATAGAGCACAGTCAGAGAAAAGTACAGAAAACAAATGAACCAAGATACAGTGCATATGGAAAGTATTCAGACCCCTTGACTTTTTCCACATTTTGTTACGTTACAGCCTTATTCTAAAATTGATTAAATAGTTTTCTCCAGTCAATCTACACACAATACCCCATAATGACCAAACAAAAACAGGTTTTTATACATTTTTGCTAATTTAAAACAAATAAATAAATAAATATTACATTTACATAAGTATTCAGACCCTTTACTCAGTACTTTGTAGAAGCACCTTTGGCAGCAATAACAGCCTCAAGTCTTATTGGGTATAAGGCTGAATACTTTCCTAATGCACAGTGCTGTACAGCACCTCCGAACCTGCTGAATTTGAATACCTTTCTTTTTCCAATTTGATTAAATCATGCACATTCTGACAAAATGTGCTAATGCTGTTATTACATCACATTGACATTCAAGATAATCCAGCAAATTACAATTTACCTCCCACTAGTCTAAAAGATTTACGTTGGTAATTCCACTGTTTGTTTTCAGTTTTGTTTTAAATCAGACCAGTCTGGGTTCAAATAGTATTTTTCTCTCAAGCTTTTAAATGAGCGTGCCTGGAGTGCCAGATGGGCGTGCAAAGCACTTTCGGGACTATTCCATTGAGTCCATTGTGCCAGGCTGGTATTTACCTGTATCTCCCTTTATACACCTTGCAGTCTCCTTGAGACCCGGTTGTCAGGTTCTACTAGACTGATCACAGAGGCTCTGACGTCATGTCACCCCGTCCCAAGGGCCTTGGTAGTGACAGACCTGTCCAATTGACTGGCACCTCTCCCCTGGTCACACCTGAAATGCTCCAGTGACCTCTGGGTGAACTCCACCACCACGTAACAGCTCCTCCTTTATTCTGACAGCACAGAGCTGGGTTGTGTTCATTAGACTAGCAACAGAAAACATGCAAAAGTATTTTGCAACGGGAAACTAAAATGGTAGTGCCTCCATGTTTCAGTAAAATGTTTTCTGTTCAAATCAGATTGCATTTGTCACACGTTTCGTTAACAACAGGTATAGAGCAGGGCTCTTCAACCCTGTCTCCAGAGAGCAACCTTCCTGTAGGTTTTCACTCTAACCCCTGTTGTAACTAACTTGATTTAGCTTATCAGCCAGCTAATTATTATAATCGTTATAGTAGGGTTGAAGCGAAAACCTACAGGACGGTAGCTCTCCAGGAACAGGGTTGGAGAGCCCTGGTGTAGACTAACAGTGAAACACTTACCTATGGGCCCTTCCCAACAATGCAGAGTGAAAAATTATATAAAAATGTATAACACTAGGAATGAATACACAATGAGTAACGATACCATGGCTATATACTGTGGCACCAGTACAGAGTTGATGTGGAGCAGCTAAATTCTATCCAGGCAGAGCCGTCGGCGGTGCTCGTGCCGTGAAAGCCGCTCAGCCGAGGAGAAAATTGTCGTTGTTGACCAATCACAGTAGAAAACACTGCCTGGTATAGAGGTCCTGGATGGCAGGGAGCTCGAACCCAGTGATGTACTGGGCCGTACGCACTACCCTCTGTAGCGCCGTGCAGAAGGATGACAAGCAGTTTCCATACCAAGCAGCTGTAGAACTTTTTGAGGATCTGAGGGCCCATGACAAATCTTTTCAGCCTCCTGAGGGGGAAGAGGTATTGCCGTGCCTTCTTCATGACTGTGTTGGTGTGTATGAGCCGTGTTAATTCCTTAGTGAAGTGGACACCGAGGAACTTGAAGCGCTCGACCCGCTCCATCGATGTGGATGGGGGCGTGCGTCGTGTCATCAGAAAACTTAATGATGGTGCTGGAGTCGTGCATGGCCACACAGTTGTGGGTGAATAGGGAGCACAGGAGAGAACTAAGCACACATCCCTGAGGGGCCCCCGTGTTTTATTTATTTCACCTTTTTTTAACCAGGTAGGCAAGTTGAGAACATGTTCTCATTTACAACTGCGACCTGGCCAAGATAAAGCAAAGCAGTTCGACACATACAACACAGAGTTACACATGGAGTAAACAAACATACAGTCAATAATACAGTAGAAAAACAAATCTATATACAATGTGTGCAAATGAGGTAAGATAAGGAACATAAGGCAATAAATAGGCCATGGTGGCGAAGTAATTACAATATAGCAATTTAACACTGGAATGGTAGATGTGCAGTAGATGAATGTGCAAAGTAGATGGGCTATGTACAGGTGCAGTGATCTGTGAAGGGTCAGCGTGGAGGATGTGTTGCCTAGCCTCACTGCCTGGGGGGATGGCCCGTCACATTGGAAACTAATGAACATGACGCTGTACTGGGCCTCGTCACAAGGTTTGCGGGCGTGTTTATAATCCGAGTGAGGGATGGACGCTGATGTCATGGACCTTGGCAAAACAAACATAATAGAGGAGTGATGATTGTTGCCAATAATGTTCTTACTGATACAAGTAAAAGACCATACTGGAAAAGAACAGGAGAGCTCTATGCCTTTAGTGAAGGCATCGAGATACAGAATTGGACTATTCTATATTTACTGTAAGGTGCCAAGATGAATCATTACTGTGGGTCTAATGGCAAAGTTGCTTTGTTCTGCTCTCACTCAAACTTGATCAACCTATAATTACCAAAAATAGATTTTGTCTGTTACATAAATGAATAGCAAATGAATCGTTTTTCAATGTCAGCAAGGTTTTTTCCCACTGAAACACAATAACACCAGCTAAGTGAAGAATAGCATTTCCACTGACCATTGACGGCCAGTGTATTCAACCATATTTATCCCACAATAAGGTTCATATCACTGCAGATGAGAAGAGCAGACCAGGGACACTTTAGGATGTTGAGATGCACACTAATGCCATTTCTCCATTAGAAGAACCAAGAGGAGGAACTAGGATGAATGAGAACTAAAAAGAACTAGAAACAATAGTTCCTCAACTTGTCTCCACTACTAATGGAATCAGAATAAAAACAGGAGAACTTCGCTAGCTAGCTGCATAGAAATCAAAGGGATGCCGTATTGAAAGTACAAAAAGCATGAAGATTCTTCTTACCAGCATAGACGTCTTTTTCATTCCTGTCATACTGATTAGACTGGGTGTCACCAGAGAGGCAGTGGCTAGCGTGTGACATGATGACAGAATGCTGCGGGTCTAGGAGCCTTGGCCTCAGAGACTGGTGATATTGCTGGGGTCTAGGAGCGGCCTCAGAGACCGGTGATATTGCTGGGGTCTAGGAGCCTTGGCCTTAGAGACTGGTGATATTGTATAAACCGTATGAGGCAACTGCTTTCTAACTGCTCTTCCCAGGACTTTAATACGTTGTTCATTGTAGAACACCCTAAAGTGTCCTCAAATGTACACAGTTCTTCAGAGCAGGTGTTCACTAAGGGGCCAGGGTTCTGGTCTAGAAGCACGTTTTCAACTACTCCTACTGTTTTGCGTAGGTATTGCAGTGTAACTGACACCCGGCCCAGAAAAACAATTTCCATAGATGGCCACAGAGAAGTCCTAAAATTCAGAATAAGACACTTTAGTCAAATTTATTTATAATTCAAATGTATTTATAAATCCCTTCTTACATCAGCTGATGTCACAGAGTGCTGTACAGAAACCCAACCTAAAACCCAAAACAGCAAGCAATGCAGGTGTAGAAGCATGGTGGCTAGGAAAAACTCCCTAGAAAGGCCAGAACCTAGAAAGAAACCTAGAGAGGAACCAGGCTATGAGGGGTGGCCAGTCCTCTTCTGGCTGTGTCGGGTGGAGATTATAACAGTGGGCAAGATTTTAAAATGTTCATAGATGACCAGCAGGGTCAAATAATAATAATCACAGTGGTTGTCGAGGGTGCAACAGGTCAGCACCTCAGGAGTAAATGTCAGTTGGCTTTTCATAGCCGATCATTCAGAGTATCTCTACCGCTCCTGCTGTCTGTAGAGAGTTTAAAACAGCAGGTCTGGGACAGGTAGCATGTCTGGTGAACAGGTCAGGGTTCCATAGCCACAGGCAGAACAGTTGAAACTGGAGCAGCAGCACGGCCAGGTGGACTGGGGACAGCAAGGAGACATCAGGCCAGACAGGAAGACAGACAGGAAGATCACGTCAGTGACTCAACCCACTCAAGCGACGCAACCCCCCCAGGGACAGCATGGAAGAGCACCAGCAAGCCAGTGACTCAGCTCGAGTAATAGGGTTAGAGGCAGAGAATCCCAGTGGGGAGGGGAACCGGCCAGGCAGAGACAGCAAGGGCGGTTCGTTGCTCCAGTGCCTTTCCGTTCACCTTCACACTCCTGGGCCAGACTACACTCAATTATAGGACCTACTGAAGAGATGAGTCTTCAATAAAGACTTTAAGGTTGAGACCGAGTCTGCAGCTCTCACATGGATAGGCAGACCATTCCATAAAAATTGAGCTCTATAGGAGAAACTAACTGCCTCCAGCTGTTAGTCATCACCTTTGTGCACAAGACATCGATTCCCCCATTTTATATTCATCCAACGTTTTATATTCATCCAACGTCTGCCATGTGTTTGGATGATGTGATGATGTTGTTGCCACTCGCACTTCTCCCTGTGCGCACTGAATGCTAGTGTGCAGGTGATGTTGGTCTGTATAAAGCGGATGCAACCCGGATATAGACGTCAATGAATTGGCGTATGCGAACGTGAGTAGATTACCTTGAAAACAATGGTCGGACATCTTGGACGCAGTCTCCAGTTCTTCTTATACCCCTGTGGTGCTCACTAGTCTCTCTGGTGGCCCTCATCTCCAAGGGGGTTATAGGTACATTATTAATTTCTAATTATACGTTTATAAAACATGAACCCGTAGGCTGTCACTCAGAAATAAATAAAGAAGAAATACAGAGTAAGTGATAATAAATTCAATATAAAGAGTGGACCTTCACCCCCAACCTCCCATCCCATTCCCCCAACCAACATGTCTCAATCTAACAATCTGAATGTCAAGTAATCCAACACTCTATTCTAATCACATTCAGGAGGTGTTCCACCTTCTTGTCCATTGTCTCTGTATGCTCTGCTAGAAAGTCACCTCAATATAGTCCCACAGTGTTTTCTCCTAACTACAAATGTGTATGTGAAGGGCATCACTTCTCTGATGGTAGAGTTGATAAAGACAGAGGCTTGGTTGGGCCTAAGTGTTTAAATCAGATGAAATGTAGGCCCGGCTGAATGGCCTGGCTACACAGACACTCTTTCCTGAGGGCTAAAAACAAAACCCATTCATTGAAAACATATCCTGATACAGTATTCCAACAGAGGCAAGCTAACCAACGAGAAAGATTATGGTTATGGTGTGTATATTGAATATGTTATCCTTAATTCAAGATACAAGCAATAGCCATTATATCTCATGATTTAGCCCCTTGCATCCAATGACTACCATTTTCGATCCATTGTGATACCATTATAATTTAATTGAAGTGAAGTAGCACTTCATATTCTCTTTTACAAGCTAAAGATTGCACTGCTCAGGATTTACTAGACATGGCTGAGTAAAATGGAAATGCTTACTCATGATCAAGCTGAACATGAGACAATGTATTTAATGGGATAACCTGTCAAAACAGCAAACATGTATATTAACATCTCCTTTAATTGAACTTAGGAGTAACATTTAGCATCAACTGTGTATTTTTCGCTTCATAATCAGTCACATAACAGAAACGGTGTTGTTGTGACATTAGAGGTCTGTAGGATGGTGAATGATTTCAGAGCAGATTCAGAGCTTAAAATTCAGAGCTGATCTTGAAGAATGTCTCAGGAACGAAGCTAATTAAAGGTGAATGAGCCTCCTAACTATAAAGGCACAATCTGCAGTTCGAACAATAAAGCGGTCAACCCCGCCTCTGTTTTGGTAAAAAGCTGAGGGATGGGCCTGGAGAAATGTACCACTCTCAAGTTCATAGAAAGAGCTACGGATGTAAGGACTGATTATCCATGTTTTTAAAATATTTTTAACCATGTTTTGAGGCTATAGAGTGTTTGTTTACGTTTACTTTGTTTACAAACAATAGAGTAAAATAAGCTTTATATTTTGGGTTCTGATGGGGTACGACAGTTGAACAAAGCTCCTGATACATTTACAAGTTATACTGTATATCTTTAAGAATCAATGGGTATATTTAAAAGTCCAAAAATGAATGTAGTAATCACAGATTGCCTCTAGAGTTGTGTACTAAAAGAACATTGTAAACAAGCTCTGATTATAAAGGAGGTTTCTTGAAAATCACTGTTAGGCTGTACAGAGATGAGTAAGAAATAGCTTTACAATAATTTCAATGTGATAGTCAATAGATACTTTTGCCTCAAATTATATAGAAGGTGAAATTACAGAGGTTAGTGCATGCATGCTTCCAAAGCCTGTGTGCCTTTACTGATTAAACATGCCTTCTTATAGTCAAAGATGAGGGGGTAGTTTAGATTAAAATGGCACCGGAGAAGAAGGCAGACGTTTTACGTGTCCCCAACTGATGGTGTTTTTTTGCTTGTTTATTTGTGTTGTTTGTAACTTATTTTTTTACTTATTTTGTACATAATGTTGCCGCCACCGTCTCTTATGACCGAAAATAACTTCAGGGCATCAGGACTGCAATTACTCACCACGGACTGGCAGAATCCTTTTTTTCCCTTTAACGAGTCTGACGAGCCCGACGTGGAGATATACTTCTAACTCTCGGGAACAGGCCCAGATCCCCGTGATTTGCGTGAAAAGGAGGCTGGGAGAAAAAGGGTCCGGAGGGCGGGCTGCCTTCTGAGAATTCATAGACGATTGAATAAACCCCCACTTCCTTCCATTCTGCTAGCAAACGTGCAATCTTTGGACAATAAAATAGATGACCTACGCGGGAAGATTAAACTACCTACGGGACATTCAAAACTGTAATATCTTATGCTTCACGGAGTCGTGGCTGAACAACGACACTATCAACATACAGCTGGCTGGTTATACGCTGCACTGGCAGGATAGAACAGCGGCGTCTGGTAAGACAAGGCGGCGGATTATGCATTTTTGTAAACAACAGCTGGTGCACGATATCTAAGGAAGTCTCGAGCTATTGCTCGCCTGAGGTAGTGTATCTCATGATAAGCTGTAGACCACACTATCTGTATTTTTCGTAGCTATTTACATACCAGCACAGTCAGAGGTTGGCACTAAGACAGCATTGAATGAGCTGTATTCCGCCATTAAGCAAACAAGAAAACGCTCACCCAGAGGCGGCGCTCCTAGTAGCCGAGGGATTTTAATGCAGGGAAACTTAAATCCGTTTTACCACATTTCTATTAGCATGATAAATGTGCAACCAGAGGGAAAATAACTCTGGACCAACTCTACTCCACACACACGAGATGCATACAAAGCTCTCCCTCGCCCTCCATTTGGCAAACAGGGTAGCCTAGTGGTTAGAGCGTTGCAAGGTCAAATCCCCGAGCTGACATGGTACAAATCTGTCGTTCTGCCCTGAACAGGCAGTTAACCCACTGTTCTTAGGCCGTCATTGAAAATAAGAATTTGTTCTTAACTGACTTGCCTAGTAAAAAAAAGGTAAAAAAAACAAAAACAATTCTATCTTCCTGATTCCTGCTTACAGCTTACAAGCACAAATTTAAGCAGGAAGCACCAGTGACTAGATCAATAAAAAAGAGGTCAGATGAAGCAGATGCTAAGCTACAGGACTGTTTTGCTTGCACAGACTGGAACATGTTCCGGGATTCCTCCAATGGCATTGAGGAGTACACCACATCAGTCATTGGCTTCATCAATAAGTGCATCGATGACGTCGTCCCCACAGTGACTGTACGTACATACCCCAACCAGAAGCCATGGATTACAGGCAACATCCTCACTGAGCTAAAGGCAAGAGTTGCCGCTTTCAAGGAGCGGGACTCTAACCAGGAAAATAATCAAATACAGGACTAAGATCGAATCGCACTACACCAGCTCTGACGCTCGTCGGATGTGGCAGGGCATGCAAACCATTACAGACTACAAAGGGAAGCACAACCGAGAGCTGCCCAGTGACACGAGCCTACCAGACAAGCTAAATTACCTTTAAACAGGTAATTTAAACAACATTCAGACTGATTACCAGAACGTGTACTGCGAGTATGCAATGACCAGATTCTAACCACTGTCCTACGGGCAGTGTGGACCCAATTGGCAGGTAATCACAAGTGGCAGGATAGGAGGGAAAAACAGAGTCTTTACTTAATATTCCTCCTGAGAAAACACAAAGGATCCAGCATAAGTGCTGGGTTGAGCAATGCACAAATCTACACTGGATGATTGCAGGCAAAAGAGTCCAATAACAAAATATACCAAAGAGGCTGGACAAAAAGTATTTCAGGTTAGACCAACTGGGAAAACACAAAAGCATAGGCTAGGCAGGAGAACTTCCAGACTGAGCAAAGATACAAGCAAATGAAAGTCCTTAAGTATCCACCTGTTCACACTAACTAACTAGGCACAGGTGATTAACTTAAAACCATAATGAGCAGTGAATTAGAAGGACGATGTGGAAGGTATTGTGCTCTCAGTCTCCCTCTGCTGGACAGACCGTGGTGTGACACTGTCAAGTGTCTTCACTGACATTTTCAACCTCTCCCTGTCCGAGTCTGTAATACCAACATGTTTTAAGCAGACCACCATAGTGCCTGTGCCCAAGAACACCAAGGTAACCTGCCTAAATTACTACCGTCCCGTAGGACTCACGTCTGTAGCCATGAAGTGCTTCGAAAGGGTGTTCATGGCTCACATCAACACCATTAACCCAGAAACCCTAGACCTACTTCAATTTGCCTACCGCCCCAACAGATTCACAGATGATGCAATCTCTATTGCACTCCACACTGGCCTTTCCCACCTGGACAAAAGGAACACCTATGTGAGAATGCTATTCATTGACTAGAGCTCAGCGTTCAACACCATAGTGCCTTCAAAGCACAACAATTAGCTAAGGACCCTGGGATAAAACACCTCCCTCTGCAACTGGATCCAGGACTTCCTGATGGGCCGCCCCCAGGTGGTAAGGGTAGGTAACAACACATCCGCCACGCTAATCCTCAACACAGGGGCCCCTCAGGGGTGTGTGCTCAGTCCCCTCCTGTACTCCCTGTTCACTCATAACTGCACGGCCAGGCATGACTCCAACACCATCATTAAGTTTGCTGATGATACAACAGTGGTAGGCCTGATCACCAACAAGACAGCCTATAGGGAGGAGGTCAGAGACCTGGCCGTGTGGTGCCAGGACAACAACCTCTCCCTCAACGTGATCAAGACAAAGGAGATGATTGTGGACTACAGGAAAAAGAGGACCGAGCACTCCCTCATTCTCATTGAAGGGGCTGCAGTGGAGCAGGTTGAGAGCTTCAAGTTCCTTTGCTGTCCACATCACCAACAAACTAACATGGTCCAAGCACACCAAGACAGTCGTGAAGAGGGCAAGACAAAACCTATTCCTCCTCAGGAGACTGAAAAGATTTGGCATGGGCCCTCAGATCCTGCATCACTACCTGGTATGGCAACTGCTCGGCCACCGACCGCTAGGCACTACGGAGGGTAGTGCGAACGGCCCAGTACATTCAAATTCTCGCATGTAAGAATTTCACTGTAAGTATGTTGTATTTGGCACATGTGACTAATAAAATTTGATTTTATTTGGATTTGATAATCTGTCATTCCTGAGTCTTGGACATCAGTGATTTACAGAGAGCCTACCCTGCTATGAAAATGTCAGTACTATACTGCCCTCTGCTGTTCTTTGTGTGAATTTACCATTTGCCTTTTTTAGCAAGAGGCTACAATCATACAAAACAGCGGAAATCTTGTTGTAACATTTAAAGGCGAATTGCTTTGTATTTGGGGAGATCAGAAGTTTCGAAAAGCATTGTTGGAGAAGTCTCACTTGTGTTATAGTGTATAACTATAAAAGCAACAATTTCATAGCCTTCCTCATATGTCAGCAATGTGTAGAAACTTATGTTATGTTATCCTGATGGTAAGTGAGTGAAATACCCAGAGATATAACTTCCTGTGTCAATGACCATATCTGTAATGATAAGAAAGTCTGACACCAAGCAAAAGATGTTCACTAATGTTTTCACAGATGTAGCCAAATCCCTTACTTACTGAAGCAAGCATTTATCCCAAAATGTATATGGAAATGCATAAAGACTAAGATGAAACTGTGATCAGGGATGAGGAACATTCTCTAGTGCCACAGAGTATGAAATGACCTAGATCTTGTAGATAAAGCTTTATTTTGTTTTTCCTACTGTGCAAAACCAAGTCTTTACAATCCCATAAATAATCTTGGAGCTTTGCCTGCAGCAGTGACAGATGTGGCTGGGCTGCTACAGCAAAGTGGCGGACACAGAAGCTGGCGCACCAGTGACTGATACGCCCCTTTAGCTTATCGTTGAGGAAAATGGTAATATATGACTGAGGCTTAGAGACATTTCAACACCAGTTCTATATCTCCCACACACAAAGCAATACTATTTTAGAGGGGCGATCGGTAAACAACATATTCAATTGTGAAACATGGATGGAAAGCACCTCTTTCCTTTCTCTTAAAACCAATACTTTAGATAAGGGACTCTCAAGTACACTTTTGTCCATGATTGATTTGTCATCACCGCCTGTTGCCAGATCCAAGTCTTTTGATTTACAGTCAACAAAAGGCTGAATCTCCTTCAGGGCTAAATCCATACTCTGTAAGAGGGCCACACTATCAAATATTGTTGTCAAAGTCGTATTCCCATAACTGTCAAATTAAGAGTTTTGATTTGTTTTTGTTTTTCTAATTAGTTTAATTTAGTTTGCAAATAATACTCATTATAGCCTTATAATAACATTACAACCAACATGCATGGCTGTGCTTTCTCATACTCCCAGGAACAAAATAATCAACATGTTGTGAAATTAATCTAATGAGGGAACACTAATTTCACCCTCTCCAAAATGAACTGCGCAGTGATATGCCACTCTGCACTTTATCATATTCAGTCATTTAAATCAGTCAGCTAAAGTGTGAAGTGGGCAACAGACTTTGATAACAGCCTTCCCTGTTTTTCAAAGAGAGGTAGAGAGAGAGAGAGAGAGAGAGAGAGAGAGAGTGTGTGTGTGAGAGAGAGAGATTGTGTGTGAGAGAGAGAGACAGAGAGAGAGACAGAGTGGGAGAATAAGGTTCTCTCTGTCTCTCTCTCTTTCTCTCTCTATTTTTCTCACAAAGTGTATGAACTGATCCCCCTCGCAGAGCTTTGGATGGGTTTTGAATACTCAGAGAATGACAGGGCAGTGAGAACAAAAGTACATTGATTTAGAGAGTCTCTTTTTGGTGACATTTCTTAAAGGGAAATGATGTTCAATCCTTAGCAACTGAATAGGACAGTTCTGGGGAATAAGGTCCCTGCACAGTAAAAGCTTACGCAGATTTTTCATGTTTGGGACAATTTCAGTGTATGAGGTAGTGGCCTCACAACGTTGTTTCCTTCAGTTCCCGGATTCCATTAAAACAGCTTATGACTCAGACAGAGTTTAATATCCCATGCGGTTAAAGGTATGGGAATAGGGGTGGAATTAATAGACTGACCTTACAGTTTTGGAACATATCCTCTGGATACATTCCAATTATGCATCAATCTGGACATGTGCATTAGTAGTCTACAGGAAGTTTAATTTCCGTTATAATTAATATTAACCAGAGGAATTAAACCAGTTTTACTGAAATAGCCCTTCATGATTTATTCGAAGTGTGTTTAGATTTACATAATGAGCTATAACAGCTCTAGTCAGCAATTTAGCTATAAATACTATTTATATACCTGCCTTTAGGCACAGACAAACACTTGGTTGGAAAACTCCAACCAAAAACAATATTTTAGTATTTGTTTCATTAGTCCATGGTTGACATAGTCCCAAAATGTTTTGCTTGTCAGCAATCAAGTTAAGATAAGTAATTTTTTAAATACAGAAATCATCCTCGTATGATGGATTTTGCATCATATGATGCTGCGTTTTGCATCATACGGTTACATATCTTGAAAACTTGATTGCTGACAAGCAAAACACTTTGGGACTATATCAACAATAAACTAATGAAACAAATACCAAAATATAGTTTTTGGTTGGAATTTTCCGATAACTTTTGCATATAGCAATAAGGCAATACTTTATGAAGAATGTTGATAACACCTTCTTTAAAGCCTGCAGGTATAATGCCTTATGACTTGTCGTGAGCATGCATGACCCCCTTATAAAGTCTTATTCTCTTCATCTCAAATCTTGACAAAATGGCAGCCATTTCGATCATCTGAAATGTTGATACATAGAGAGACATATCACATAAGGTAATACGCCTTACTACAAGACATTAAAAAGCCTCATACATGCATGCTTTAAGTGTTGCCCAATTGTTCATCTAAATGTATTTGAAGTGCATGAATTACACTGTTGAATATCCAAACCATAATATCCAAAAAGCATAGTGGAACCTGGTTGCAACCATATTGAAGGGCCAATATGACGGCACTGAGTTGATGATTGACGATCCCATTTCCCAGAAGAGTGCTGATGTCTAGGGATCAGTGAGCTTTGATATTACATTACAGTAACAAACAGGAACTAAGGAGAAAAGGGAAAAAGCTTAGTGCTCTTCAAGTCCTACTGGCCAATGTAGACTTATTAGCAGTAAGGACAGACAAAGTGACTCCTACTTTAAGACTTGTCAAATCCTTTTATTTATAGCCGTGCTTCTATAAAAAAATAGTGTCCCTGTATTTTTGGGGGGAGCGCACCTCCGGCTCTTTGGTTCCTTGCTGACGACATTGAGCTCTATATCAATGTTTGACAGGGTAATTGGAAATGGTTGATGTACAGGCCATAGTTGTTGTGCTTGGCCGGTTGCCACAGGTTGAAAATAACTTTACTCATTCAGGATCCTTAATGTTAGGCTCATAAACTGTGTGTAGAGTGGAGTTATGAGAGGAGAATGTGACCCTCAAATTAATTGGTAGTCTACTACACACAATGCAGTTGACATGAGAATGACTCCATCTGCTGTTGGTGGGTAGTGCTACAGCGCATTCAGAAAGTATTCAGTCCCCTTGACTTTTTCAAAATGTTGTTACTTACAGCCTTATTCTAAAATTGATTAAATTGTTATTTTTCCTCATCAATCTACACACAATACCCCATAATGACAAAGTAAAAACTGGAAATATGACTTTGATGAAGCACCTTTGGCAGCAATTACAGCCTCGTCTTCTTAGGTATTACGCTACAAACTTGGCACACCTGTATTTGGGGAGTTTCTCCCATTCTTCTTTGCAGATCCTTTCAAGCTCTGTCAGGTTGGATGGGAAGCGTCTCTGCACAGCTATTTTCAGCTCTCTCCAGAGATGGTTCAAGAACAGGCTCTGCCTGGGCCACTCAAGGACATTCAGAGACTTATCCCAAAAGCCACTCCTGCGTTGTCTTGGCTGTGTGTTTACGGTCGTTGTCCTGTTGGAAAGGGAACCTTCGCCCCCAGTCTGAGGTCCGGAGCGTTCTGGAGCAGGTTTTCATCAAGGATCTCTCTGTACTTTGCTCCATAGAGGAACTCTGGAGCTCTGTCAGAGTGACCATCGGGTTCTTGGTCACCTCCCTGACCAAGGCCCTTCTCCCCCGATTGCTCAGTTTGGCCGGGCGGCCAGCCCTAGGAAGAGTGTTGGTGGTTGGAAACTTCTTCCATTTAAGAATGATGGAGGACACTGTGTTCTTGGGGACCTTCAATGCTGCAGAAATGTTTTGGTACCCTTCCCCAGATCTGTGCCTCGACAAAATCCTGTCTCGGAGCTACAGACAATTCCTTCGACCTCAAGGATTGGTTTTTGCTCTGACATGCACTGTCAACTGTGGGACCTTATATAGACATTTGTGTGCTTTTCCAAATCATGTCAAATCAATTGAATTTACCACAGGTAGACTCCAATCACGTTGTAGAAACATCTCAAGGATATCCAATGGAAACAGGAGCTCGACTTAAATTTCGAGTCTCATAGCAAAGGGTTTGAATACTTCTATAAATAAGGTATTTCTGGGGGTTTTCTCTAAAATTTCTAAAAACCTGTTTTTACTTTGTCGTTATGGGGTATTGTGTGTAGATTGATGAGGAAATTGTTTTATTTAATACATTTTAGAATAATACTGTAACGTAACAAAATGTGTAAAAAGTGAGGGGGACTGAATACTTTCAGACTGCTATACAGAGGTTGCAGCACTACAGAATCAATGAAGTATTGAATTCTGATCAAAGTATTAGGGTCCTAAATCCATCTCCCCAAAGTGTAACTATTTAATTCCACTCCATACCCCCCATAAATTTAAAAGGAATGGATTGGTGTAAGATAAATATGGTGGAGACTACCTCTAGCCCATGCTTGGGCTGTCTAACCCATGCAGAGGTTTTAATTGATGAGGGGGAGTGAACGAGTACACACTAGGGGAGAAGGGTAGAGAATCTGACTGCAGCCAGTATGTGTGCATTTCACAGGAGGTTGGTGGCAGCTTAATTGGGGAGAACGGGCTCGTGGCACTGACTGGAGCAGAATAGGTGGGATGTTATCAAATACTTCAAACACATGGTTTCCATGTGTTTGATGCCATTCCATTAGCTCCGTTCCAGCCATTATTATGATCCGTCCTCCCCTTAGCAGCCTCCACTGGACTACATTTATAAAAGACAATTGTCAATTCAATTAACAACCACAAGTCCAATTCATGAAAAGCAATATAAAAGAATAGTGGTGTAAAGAAACTTAATATGTTTCACATTTCCTACAACAACAAAAATGTCCAGTGTTCTCTGATTTAGAAGCCTAGAGAACAGTAGGTCTGTCAACAGGGAACAATGATTTCCAGAGGTTGAGACAGGATGGTAACACCGGTTGCTATATGATTTACATTAGAAAATAAAAAAGCTTTTTATTTTATGATAGGGCAAACCAAACCTGCGTATTACTCGAGGAGTGAACTTTACACTTGTTAGTGCGTCATGCTTTTCAAAGATGGGCCACCGATAGACATTGGAGAAAAGTTTTAGAACATCACAACTGGGAACTCAAACTAACCTTAGAGATGAATGTAGGTGTTCCGGGAAACGCACTGTTGTCGTTTTGTGCTTGTGATTAACTCTTTAGGCATCATCAGCAATGGTGACGGTTTTGGAGAGTCTGGCGTGCCCAAAGTAAAATGCCTGCCACTCAGGCCCAGAAAATAGGATATGCACACAATTAGTGCTATTGGATAGGAAACACTCTGAAGTTTCTAAAACTGTTAAAATAATGTATGTGAGTATAACAGAACTGATATAGCAGGCAAAAACCCAAGGAATTTCTGTCCAGATTTTTTGTTGTTGTGACATTTCCTCCGTTTGATAGGCTTCCTATTGAAATCCATATATAATAGCTCCCAGATTGCAGTACCTATGGCTTCTACTCGATGTCAATAGTCTTTAGACAGTGTTTGAAGGCTTTATCATTGAACAGAACCGAAAGGAAGAAGAAATAGTGAAAGCACCACAGATGTCAATAACTTTTCCTGGGCACGAGACCTTGAACGCGCCCCACTTTATTTTCCTTTTATATCGCTTAGGATATCATCTGAGTGAAATATATTCGTTCATATTCATAAAAGGATACCTAAGGATGCATTATAAATTATGTTTGATTTGTTTGGGCAAAGTTGATAGGTATAATTTGAACGCTTTCTCTTCACTGTACAACGGGCGACTCGACGGTGGATTTTCTGAACATAACGCGCCAACCAAACAGAGATTTATGGATATAATAAATGACTTTTTCTAACAAAGGAATCATTGGATGTCTTCCTTGGACACTTGGGATGCCCTCAGCAGAAGTTCATCGAAAGGTAAGGGATTTACTTTAGCTCTTATATGGGTTTTGTGAGACCCGTGCTGGTTATGAATTTATGCTAATGTATAAAGGGGGCATCGGTGGACAGCCGTAACAACTATGGCTGGACGCCTCTCATGTGGTTGCTACCAATTTATGTGCTCATTGGTCAATAACTTATACAGATGTTAAATGGGTGTGTCACCGATTAAAATGTTATAATATGCACAACAAAATGAAACAATCCTTACTAGCATGGGTGCGTTTCCCAAAAACATAAAGGTAATCTTTAACGGTAAGAACCATTATGCTCTCCTGAAAAAAGCTGTATGGACACTACTGACCTGCAAACCGATATTTAATTTTATAATTGGTTAAAATAATGTGCTCTCACATGTGCTAGCACTTCCAGGTCACCTGTGTACAATGTGACCAATGACCCAATGTGAGAGTTCCCCTAGTCTATAAAACATGAAGCATTAAGATCATTGTTCGTCCATTGCCTACGTCTTAGTACAGTATGTTTTTGGAAATCTCTGGACAGTTCCATTATAATATATGCCATTTAGCAGACACTTTTATCCAAAGCGACTTAGTCATGTGTGTATACATTTTTACATATGGGTGGCCCCTGGGAATCGTACCCACAACCCTGGTGGTGCAAGCGCCATGCTCTACCTACTGAGCTACAGAGGATCATGACATTGTCTTGTCGACCAACAGGTTTGGCCATCTAAATGTGGCCCACATCCTGCTGGAGAATGGGGCAGAGGTGAACGGCGGGTACCGGATGGGGACCAGCGTCTTGGCCAGGGGCGGCCACACCCACGTGGCCAAGCTCCTTCTGGAGAGTGGCGCCTTTGTCGACGACTATGACCACCTGGCGCTCGCCAAGGGCATCGCCAACGGCAACAACAACAAAAACAACAACAATAGCATCGACAGCTTTGGCAGGGACAAAAGAGAGTTCATGGACATCACGGTGCTCCATGCTGCCTCACAGCATGGCCACGAGGCGGCCGTTCGCTTGCACCTGGAGTGGGGGGCAGAGGTGAACGTTTCCCAGAAGACAACGAACTGGGGGCGCCCTCATGCGTGGCCCAGCAGCTGGTAGAGCGGGGGGCAGACCCGGACCAGGTCAACGTGCTGGCCAAGACCGCCTTTGAGCTGTCACTGCAGCTCAAGCAGAAGGATGTCAAGGCCTACCTGGACTCCATCACCACCCTGCGCCCACAGCCAGGTATGGACCAGCCACGAGTTCACTTCTCTGTCCAGGTGTAACACAGGTGGTTCAGTGAAGCACGCTCATGTGATGACTAACCCTGCCTGAGACCTGAACACTTTTGTTAGCTTCCTAAGCTAACGTCTAGACTTTAGCCCGGCGGGCTAAAAGTCTTGTAACACATTGGGGACCCGGACTTGAACCCTGGTCAGTTACATGAGATCTCCAATATTTGTTCTATCATTAAGCTTACATGGAATAGAACGGAACAGACACCCTGTATAAAACCTTTAGGCTAGGTATCAATTTGTTTAGAAAATGTTATTGATGGCAGGGCTTGATGCTGATTCAGGGTTCTGTGTCCTGCTGAAGAAACATTCAGGAGAAAAAAATGTAATAATCTTGAAATGCAGTCAGTGGTCACACCTTGGGTGTCTAAAAGAAACAGTCATCGTTACAGAATTCCCCCTTTAGACACCTGTTCTCTTTGATGTGCCTCTTGTGTTTGGACAAGAAGTACACAGGAGGGAATTCAGATTTGAAACCTACCCTTGAAAATGTCTGAGCTCTGCATTTCTTTGACAAATTGTTATTATAGCAGGGCTGTGTTCAGCAACGGGCAACTAAATGAAGGTTGCAAAGGGGTGAGCTATCTGAAGCTGAAGCTTCCTAGAATTTATTCAAATCAGTTACCTATTCTAATGATCATGATGACTCAGTCATGATACTATGGATTAGGCTATATCTGCAATTCCTGTATAGCTGGAAAGACAATTTATGTCTTTGGTGTGGTGCAGATTGTGTACAATGAATCTTGCCTTCTTTGACTGCAACAGGTCTGAACCAATGATGTATAAAGTAAACCTTGGATTGCTGATTCAATGTAATGCCCAATGAGGGGCTTTGGAGCCACCGGCTGCCATATTGGCACTCCCTGGAAGGAGCAGTCCTACATAAGAAAGTTTGAAAGCAACTTTTCTTGAAGCTGTCCAGTGAACATTTCCCCTACATTTACACCCACGTGGGCCAGCCCCTTAGAAATTCAAGTTCAAGCTCCTCATATTTGAGTGACAGCTAGCAAGAGGCCTACCCGGCTCAATGGACACAGCAGAGAGAGCGAGAGAGAGCGATGATGTGGTGCACATATCTGCACATATGCGACATAGTACGTAATTTTTGGGGACCACTTTTGGCTTGTGAGCGCTACTTTCATAACTACTGGCTAAAAAGTATACAAAAGTACCAGAGAATCTCTTTAACTTTAGCCTGTACATCTCTCCAGTATTTCTCCACTGTGGGTTCCCTGCCTTATTCTGTTACCCGATGTGACTGGGTTCAGCAGTGGGGTAGTGTGTGGGGAGTAGCATAGTTCATGACCATGTCTGATTGTTGCTTCACCCCTACCAAAAGGTCCTTTGTACATTTATCTTCTGACCAGAGACCTTTGTTTCAATAAGATTTTCTGTAGCTGAAATTGGGTGGTCTGTGGTAATCCTGTGTGTGTGTGTGTGTGTGCGTGTGTGTGTTCATTTGCATATCTGTGTGTGTGTGTGTGCTGTGTGTGTGTACTGTGTATCCCAGGCAACTCCCAACTGGTGAAGGAGATCTTGGAGGAGGACCCGTCCCAGGTGAACATGGCCAACCCGGACGGGGTGTCTCCCCTGATGATCGCAGCTGTCAGCGGGCAGCTGGATGTGGTGCAGCTCCTGGTTGAGAAGAGCACCTACGTGGACAAACACGCGGCTGGACGGCCCTCATGCAGGCCACGTACTATGGGTAAACACATATGACATGTGGCAGCCATTTTGGTTATACTTTCTTGTATGACACAGACACCTTCACAAACACACAATGGCTAAAACACTCATACAGCCAGGTTGCATGAACTTTGCTTTTTAAGAGTTGGCTTCATATCTAAGCTTTTCTTATTTCGTACCTGTGCTCATAGGAATGAAGATGTGGTGAAGTATCTGCTCAATCAGGATGCAGATTTCAACCTGCGAGCCAAGAATGGATACACGGCCTTTGACCTGGTCATGCTGCTGAATGACCCAGGTAAACCACGACTCAACCTGCCACAGCTTCTGGGTGTGTTACTTGTGTAGATAGTCAGTGTCAAGTGTTAGAATGCATCTGCACTGTGATATGTGTCGTAACCATTGCTAGTGCTTAGTTCACCAGGGGTGTATTCACTAGGAACCAAACAGGACAAAACAGAATGAAACTAAACTGGGAAGGACCTTCCTGAATTTGTCCTATAGAAATTGTAAAATGTTTTCTGTTCGGAGTAAACGGCTTCCATTGCAAAACGCTTTGGACTAATGATTACATCCCCGGTAAACCCAATTCACCCCAGACACGCTCAGCCATTTGCTTCCCCACAGACACTGAGCTGGTGAGGCTGTTGGTGTCCGTCTGCATACAGGTGGATAAAGACAAGGGAAAACACCAGGGCAGGACTCCCCTCACCGGCTCCATGAGCAGGCAGTTTCTCAACAACGTCCCCGTACCACCTGATGACAGAGGAGGACTTAAGGTTATGCACTGTTAAGACCAAGGCCAAATTAAATCAGACTGCGTGTCACATCTGGCCCGCGGGCCGGCTTTTGTGTACTCTCAGCTTATTATCATATGACATTACTGTCTCCTTCCTGGCCAGGTGTGGTGGAAAATTATGTCTAACAGGTTCCGGAGGCTCAAGCTGACACACACTCTAAGGTACGGGCTGTCCTCCAACCGCCTGGCCCCGTTCCCCGACGACCCCGAGGCATCTCTGGATGCCACTATGAAGGCTGAGAGGAAGTGTGCCACCCCCAAAGGAGCGCTCCCTGCAACTCTGGGGAGGACTGACATCAGAACAGCAGGTTCCGGAGGACTTAAGGTTATGCACTGTTAAGACCAAGGCCAAATTAAATCAGACTGCGGGCCACATCTGGCCCGCGGGCCGGTTGTTGTGTACTCTCGGGTTATTATCAAGAGCAAAGACAGTGGTGACACGTGACAAACAAATGTTAAACAATCTTCCAAAGTTGTTGTTTTTGTTTTGAAAGCTGAATTTGTGTAAATACAGTATAGTCAGTTTAGAACCAGCATGCCAACACAATAGTCTTGTAAGATGCTGTCCTACTGATTGGATTGCCTGTGGGAAATGGCAATTGAACAAAAGTAGTGGCGTAAATGTCTGTGAGTGGCATTTCCTAGAAACCATCTTGATTCCATTATGTTTTGGAGCTGTTCATTTTTCACAATGGCCGTATTCTTCCTGAGAGATTTAGTTGAAACATAATGTTCTGTGGTCAGTGGGTGAAACAGTTGGGCTCCCCCCCGCCCAACAACAACAAAAAAGCACAATTCTGCACTAACTGTCATTTTTATTCAGACATTTGGAACAACACAAATAAAATCATAACATTCAAAACTGTATGAATCTAAAAATATATACAAAAATAACCCTTATAAATATAAAAAAAAGTAACAAAGACAAATAGAAACAATTTGTAGTATATAAATACAAATAAAAAAGAAATCGAATTATTACACTACTGCCCTATTGCTAACAAAAAACACACAAGTAAAACTAAATTGCACAAATCCTATATCACACAAATACACAAATAGAATGACACACTTAAAAAGAAGAGAACCTGATTATTACACTATTGCACTTCAAACAAGAAACGCAAACTAAATTGCACATCTAATTGCATTAGTACTTTACAAAGTTAGAGGTGCGCTATTTGATAGATTCCCCCTGCTCAACCTACCTCTTTCTTCCAGTGGGGAGACCTGAGGTCAACCTACCCCCGCCCGCCTCCTCATCTTGTACTTCTGAGTGGGAGACCTTCCCAGGCAGTAGCCTGCCTAGCTCACAAACTAGAATCAGGGCGCCCACTCTGACAAGGTTAATTGACCCACAGTCCCACACGGTGACATGATATCATTGACGTGACGTGCCACCCCCGGGCAAGATGCCGCCTCGGGCGGCTGCATATGTCGCCTATACCTAAATCCGCCACTGGTACTAGACTACCTATTTATTTATTTGAAAGTGAATATTTATCTGTTTCATAGGTCTTGGCAGAACGGGCACGGAGAAGGAGTACTTTTTTAATAACCACAATGGTAGGATTCTTTACATTTTAAGTGGTTTTGAATTTAAATTCCTTGACCTTAAGCCCTGTGTCTACATTTCATTGAAACTTCAGTTTCACACTTTCACACTATCCAGCCCATATTCGAAGAGCAAGTGCTATGTGTCATTCACACTATATCATAAGCCAAGTTGTATTTGCTACTTATCATAAAATGTTCATAGCTGTGGCTTACATGTCATTTCATCTTGGGTTGGGGTCAAATCCATTTAAATTCCAGTCAATTTAGGAAGTATACTGAAATTTCAATTCACCTCAATGAGGAAAATGTGGACTTGGAATTTGGTTTACTTTTTTAATTGAATGGAATTGACCCCAACACTGATTTCCTCCACTCACTCAGTCAGTCAGTCAATGTGCATCCACTACAGGTGGATATGGAGGCTTTCCTTACTCTGACAGATGGAGATTTAAAGGGATTGGGGATTAAGACAGATGGGCCGAGGTATCAAATACTGGCAGCCATTTCTGAACTCAATGCTGGGAAGGTGTGTTTTCAATCTTTACTAAACCCCCTTTCTGTGTTCCCTGCCTATTTATTTGTTTTATTTCTATTGTGTTTAGTTACCAAAGAGGGTTCACACTTTGATACATCCAATGAAAAGATATAAATTATTATTATTCACCTGAATTGTTGCTGCAGGGGAGAGAGAGGCAGATTTTGCAGTAGACCATCCACAACTTCCAGTCCTCCTTTGGCAGCAGTGCCAGTAACCCCAGACCACCAGGACATCGACGCTGTGAGTGTTATGACGTCACAAACCCCTAACCAGGATGCAGGACACATGGTGCCTGAATCCATTATAACACATGTTAAAATCCCATCTATAAACCTATGTCTCCATCACTTCTTTAAGTTGCATTCATAGCCCGACTGTAATTAGTAGGCATATATGATAATCATTCTGTTCTGTAGCTCCTACAGGCTGGGTCCGACACCAGGTGCACACCTCTAAAAAGAGGTAACAGGCATGACACTCCGATTGAAGACCGTATAGGAGGTCAGAGTTGACCCTATAGCCTAGGTGTGAGGAGACTCTCCTGGACGCCAGCGTTCCAGAACACTCCCAGTGGGGGAGAACGCTGCAGCAAAGAACCCCCTGAAGGGACCCCATGACCCAGGGTTGGGGCCATGACTGGGAGGCGGCCTGCTGCTTACCGACAGAGCACAACGTGATGTGCAGCCATCCTTTATTGCCATGGCAACATGGCTGTCATAGGGGAGATACAGTATAGGGAGTAAGCAGGTACTAGGAAAGAAAATACCTAGTCATGCCTTAATGGATGTGGGAGATGAAAGCCTTTAGGCTGAGATTGAGACTGTTGCGACAAGCACTGATGATGTACGAGAGAGTGAGTACTAAGTGAGAATGGACCTTCAGGCCCAGTTTCCTAGACACAGATTACATCTAGTCCTGGACTAAAAAGTACATCCAATTGAGAATCTCTATTAAAACAGTTTTGGTTTGGCGCCGACAGAGATGGACGCCTCGCTTCGCGTTCTTAGGAAACTATGCAGTATTTAGTTTTTTTACGTATTATTTCTTACACTGTTACCCCAGTAAATCTTAAGTCTTATTACATACAGCCAGGAGGAACTATTGGATATAAGAGCAACGTCAACTTACCAATATTACGACCGGGAATATGACTTTCCCGAAGCGGATCCTCTGTTTGGACCACCACCCAGGACAATGGATCGGATCCCAGTAGGCGACCAAAACAACGGCGCCGCAGAAGGGGCAGACGGAGCGGTCTTCTGGTCAGGCTCCGTAGACGGGCACATCGCTCACCGCTCCCGAGTATACTACCCCCCAATGTCCAGTCTCTTGACAACGAGGTAGACGAAATTCGAGCAAGGGTTGCCTTCCACAGAGCCATCAGAGATTGTAACATTCTTTGTTTCACGGAAACATGGCTCACTCGGGATACGTTATCAGAGTCAGTACAGCCACCCGGTTTCTTCACGCATCGCGCCGACAGAAACAAACATCTCTCTGGTAAGAAAAGGGCGGGGGTGTATGCCTTATGATTAACAAGTCGTGGTGTGATCATAACAACATACAGGAACTCAAGCCCTTTTGTTCACCTGACCTAGAATTCCTTACGATCAAATGCCGACCGCATTATCTACCAAGAGAATTATCTTTGATTATAATCACAGCAGTGTCTATCCCCCCCAAGCAGACACCTCGATGGCCCTGAAAGAACTTAATTGGACTCTATTTAAACTGGAAACCACATATCCTGAAGCTGCATTTATTGTAGCTGGGGATTTTAACCAGGCTAATCTGAAAACAAGGCTCCCTAAATTTTATCAGCATATCGAATGCGCGACCTGGCAAAACTCTGGATCATTGTTACTCTAATTTCCGCGATGCATACAAAGCCCTCCCTCGCCCTCCTTTCGGAAAATCTGACCACGACTCCATTTTCTTGCTCCCAGTCTATAGACAGAAACTAAAACAGGAAACGCCCGTGCTCAGGTCTGTTCAACGCTGGTCCGACCAATCTGATTCCACGCTTCAAGATTGCTTCGATAACGTGGACTGGGATATGTTCCGGATAGCATCGGACAATAATATTGATGTATACGCTGATACGGTGAGCGAGTTTATTAGCAAGGGCATCGGTGATGTGGTACCCACGGTGACTATTAAATCTTTCCCCAACCAGAAACTGTGGATTGATGGCAGCATTCGCGCAAAACTGAAAGCGCGAACCCCTGCTTTTAATCATGGCAAGGCGGCCGGAAACATGACCGAATTCAAACAGTGTAGCTATTCCCTCCGCAAGGTAATCAAACAAGCTAAGCATCAGTATAGAGACAAAGTAGAGTCACAATTCAACAGCTCAGACATGAGAGGTATGTGGCAGGTGTTCTACAGTCAATCACGAACTACAAAAAGAAAACCAGCACCGTCGCGGACACCGATGTCTTGCTCCCAGACAAACTAAACAACTTCTTTGCTTGCTTTGAGGACAATACAGTGCCACTGACACAGCCCGCTACCAAAACCTGTGGGCTCTCCTTCACCGCAGCCAACGTGAGTAAAATATTTAAACGTGTTAACCCTTGCAAGGCTGATGGCCCAGACGTTATCCCTAGCCGCGTCCTCAGAGCATGCACAAACCAGCTGGCTGGTGTGTTTACGGACATATTCAATCAATCCCTATCCCAGTCTGCTGTTCCCACATGCTTCAAGAGGGCCACCATTGTTCCTGTTCCCATGAAAGCTAAGGTAACTGAGCTAAATGACTATCGCCCCGTAGTACTCACTTCCTTCATCATGAAGTTCTTTGAGAGACTAGTCAAGGATCATATCACCTCCACCCTACCTGACACCATAGACCCACTCCAATTTGTTTACCCTCCAGTTTGCAGACGACACTACAGTGGTAGGCTTGATAACCAACAATGACGAGACGGCCTACAGGGAGGAGGTGAGGGCTCTCGGAGTGTGGTGTCAGGAAAATAACCTCACACTTAACAAAACAAAGGAGATGATCTTGGACTTCAGGAAACAGCAGAGGGATCACCCCCCTATCCACATCGACAGGACAGTAGTGGAGAAGATGGAAAGTTTTAAGTTCCTCGGCGTACACATCACGGACAAACTGAAATGGTCCAGCCACACAGACAGCGGGGTGAAAAAGGTGCAACAGCGCCTCTTCAACCTCAGGAGGCTGAAGAAATTTGTCTTGTCACCAAAAACACTCAAACTTTTACATATGCACAATCGAGAGCATCCTGTCGGGCTGTATCACTGCCTGGTACGGTAACTGCTCCGCCCACAACCGTAAGGCTCTCCAGAGGGTAGTGTGGTCTGCAAACGCATCACCGGGGGCAAACTACCTGCCCTCCAGGACACCTACACCACCCGATGTCACAGGAAGGCCAAAAAGATCATCAAGGACAACAACCACCCGAGCCACTGCCTGTTCACCCCGCTATCATCCAGAAGGCGAGGTCAGTACAGGTGCATCAAAGCTGGGACCGAGAGACTGAAAAACAGCTTCTATCTCAAGGCCATCAGACTGTTAAACAGCCATCACTAACATTAAGTGGCTGCTGCCAACATACAGACTCAATCTCTAGCCACTTTAATAATTAGATGTAATAAATGTATCACTAGTCACTTAAACAATGCCACTTCATATAATGTTTACATACCCTACATTACTCATCTCATATGTATACACTGTACTCTACACCATCTAGTGCATCTTGCCTATGCCGTTCGGCCATCGCTCATACGTATATTTATATGTACATATTCTTAAATAATTCCTTTACACTTGTGTGTATAAGCTAGTTGTTGAGAAATTGTTAGATTATTTGTTAGATATTACTGCACTAGAACACAAGCATTTCGCTACACTCGCATTAACATCTGCAAACCATGTGTATGTGACCAATAAAATTCGATTTGCTTCTGAATCCAAGACTAATCTTAATCTGTGTCTGGGAAACTGTCCCGTAATGTCTTAATGAATGTGCGAGATAAAGGTTTAAAAAGGCTAGAATTAAGATTGTCGCACACTGAGGATGTAAGCGGTTTGCCAGAATGATGAGAGGGAAGATTGTCCTCATTTTTTGTTTCATGTCTGATTTTCTGTTTTTTTCAGCCTTTCTCTACATTAGTTTTGGCTATTTTACTACTGTACGTGTTGTTACTTGTACTAAGTCTAGTGATTGTGTGTGTAAATAAAGTAGGTTTTAATCTGATGATGAATGTAACTGGCTGAACTGCCATTATTAAACCTCATGAAAAGATGGACAGTGTTCTTCTTTTGTTAGTATTCAGATTACTGCCAACCGACACATTGCTCTCTACCTCCCTCTACGGACTGTAGAGTGCAAACTAACTCAACTTTCTGTATCATGGTTTTTGGTTTCCAAAATAAATAAATTAACAATATTTCCCCATGGGAATAGAATCAACACTCCATGCCAGTAGATGGTGTTGTTTACAGTTGCATGCGTTTAGCGTTGACGACTACAGGGGTGTATTCAGGATATTTTCAGCGTTGCTTGAGCATTTGAAAACGACGATACATTTAAGGTTACTTATTAGACTTGTGACACAATCGCTGCCTGTTGAAAGGCCAATCCATGCTATAATTAAATTAAATTGCAATAGAAATTAGAGTTTGATTGAGATCGCTACATTTGAAACAGTTGACATCTGATTTCCGGGTTTGTAACGTTTTTGAACATCATGCTTGGTCGTGAATATACCTTTGATGGGAGTGTTTAAACTTTTAGATGTATTTCTGGTCGCGCGCGTATGAATGTTGTTGATGTGTTCCAAGGATCACTAGCGGTAGCTAGATTAGTTTAACATGTCCTCCGACGACAAAGTTAAGGTTGTTGGAGGGATTCAGGGGCATCTTCTGAAACTTCATGCAGCTCTCTCAGATGGCGACACAAGAGATGCAGCGCTAAGATGTCATGACATTATCGGGGACTTGGGGCAAGAATGCATGCTAACGAACAGCGAGAACGAGCTGGGTAAGGTTCACTGTAGGTCTATATAAAGTGTGCAATATATTAACTTCAATTGTTGTCAGACCCAAACAGCATAGCTAGCATAGCAATTTATCTAGCAAGTATAGATTTTCACCTTGGCTTGCTAGTGCTGGGGGGGTATTAATTTAGCCTATTCTGTTGCAAAACGTTTCTTAAACGGAACCAAACGAAACGGGGAGGGACCTATCTGAATTTGTCTAATATAAACTCTTGTTTTCGTTTGGCGTAAACGGTTTCTGTTGCAAAACGTTTTGCTATAGAATTGGCGTAATGATTATACATACACTCCTAATGAACGAACACTGGCTCGGATCAAGAGGCACAGACTGGGCACCTGTTCGAGAATGGCCAGAGCCATTATTTGAGATGCAAATAATCACAGTTACGCATGCGCATTGCATCCATCTTCAACGATTCCTAACGTCCCCATTCATATGGGATTTGGGATTAACTATGTAGGTAATAGTGATTAAGACCCTAAATTAGCGTGTTTCTCAATGTTGTTTCATTCTAAGGACTAAAGGGGTCCTTACTTTTTTTGTAGCTCTTGACTACCAGGCTTGCTACATCTGAGGCTCTGGTCAGCAGCATTGCAGGCTTGTCCACACTATGGGAAGATCTGTTGCATTCTCACATCATCTCCTTGTCTCCTTCTCAAAATCCATTGGATGAGAGCCAGAAGTCTCTCATTTCTGATCTCCCCCTCCAATAGGTTTTGAGAAGCAGGCGAAAGGAGAGGAGACGAGGAGTATGCAATTGAGATCTTCCCTAGCTTTCGAGAGTCCGTTGGGGTCAGAAGGGCAAGTCCATGCTGATCTAGGATGCTATTCTAATTCTGTAGGGACTATACAACATATTGTTTTGGTAAATATAGAATTACCTAATTGTTTTTGAAGTTGTGAGTGAATGACATCAACTAATTGATGGATTTGTTTTCTCTTGAAGCTTTACATGCATCCTTGTTGTTCTCAAATGAAGATGGGTTGCTCAACTTTCTTCGAAAATCACTGGCATGTGAAGAGGTTAGTGCAAATGATTGAGGCCAATGAAAATCAGTTCCCCAATTGAAATGTAGAAGGACAGTTCAGTCCTATTTTGTTGTTGTTGCTGCCATGATGACTGGTTCGTGTTTAAATGCAGCTCCGGGATACAAGAGTTGAGACCATCAGTCTATTGGACAAGTTCTTGCAGAAGATATCTACAAGTGTCAAGGGTTGGGAGAAGACTTATGCCATTGATATCAAGGTATGTTATTAACTGTTACATTTTTTAAGTGATTTTTATTTGACACCTTGGACTCCCCAGTATTAACTCCATCCTTCCTCTGGTCGTAGGACATATGCTTAGTTGTGTATACAAAGGACAAAGCGGCAAAATGCAAGGCACCAACATTAGATCTCCTGATCAAGGTTAATGATTAACATGCATTCATGTGATAATGTTTTTATTGAAAACTGGTTAAATGAGACCATCTTTTTACTAAATGTCAGTTTTCCATTTCCTAACGTTTTTAGGTTCTCTATTTAACTAAGGACTCCAGCATTGCTCAGGACTTAAAAGTTGGTAAAATATTCGACAAATTCTATTTTGAGCTCTCCTACAAGAACAAAATCGCAGATACAGGTGAGTGTTAACTTCCTTCTTGATGGGGGTTATATTGACAGTGTGAAAAAGCAGGCACCTTCAAGTTCAATGGGCCCCCACATATTCAACCATGTTTACTGACCTACCTTGTAATTCCGATGTTTCCAGTGGCATAGGAATCACTCTGTCTGCTCTCTCTATATGCAGTATACTATAAAACTAGTTTACCTGCAAGTCCTATTGACACTGATTTGTGTTTCTGATTTGTCTTATTTTTTCAATAGTTCTCAGTAAAATCTATGAGCTCTTAGGAGTTTTGGGTGAGGTCCATCCCAGCGAAATGGTCAACCACTCGGATAAACTCTACAGAGCCTATTTAGGAGAGCTGAAACTTCAGGTACATTCCATATAAAGTAGACCAAGGGTCAGCAACAGGTGGCCCGCAGGCCAAAACCGTCCCTCAAAACAACTGTAAATTCACCAGGAATTCAGCTAAAAATGAGTTTTATTTAGTAAATCTGTTCCCAAGTATTCCCATCAATAAAAAAAGACACACAGTTGCGGCCAAATATAAAGACACCCTTTTCTTAAATATTTCCCTATTTCTTCTCAAATAAATATAAACATTTGGCCTCCCGAGTGGCGCAGCGGTCTAAGGCGTCACTATAGACCCGGGATCGATCCCAGGGTGTGTCACAACAGGCCTTGACCGGGAGTCCCATAGTGCAGCGCATAATTGGCCCAGCGTCGCCTGGGTTAGGGGAGGGTTTGACCGGGGGGCTTTACTTGGTTCGTCGCGCTCTAGCGACTCCTGGTGGCAGGCCGGGTGCCTGCAGGCTGACTCTGGTCGTCAGTTGAACGGTGTTTCCTCCGACACATTGTTGCAGCTGGCATCTGGTTTAAGCGGGAGGGTGTTAAGAAGCGCGGTTTGGAGGGTCATGTTTCGGAGGACGCATGACTCGACCATTGCCTGTCCCGATCCCTTTGGGGAGTTGCAGTGATAAGATTGAAATTTGGGGGGGATACACACTTTTTAATTTTGTCCATGTCAAATTTGTCTTAAGTTTAAAATTGTAATTTAGAAAATAAAGTTTACAAAAATAAAATTGTTTCTGCATTGTTGATAATCAGGTTGTGTAGACAGTTTCTTTCAATTTCAACTTTTTTATTTAAGAAATAGGGAATTATTTAAGAAACGTGCAAGGATGTCTATATTTGGCCACAACTGCATGTGATCTTGTCTCAATGTAATCAAGATATTTAAAGATTGTTATTTTCAAATAAAAAGTTGGGGTCAATTTGCAGTGTAGAAGTTATTATAATTCTGTTCCGTCCCCCCGAAAACATCCAGTCCGACAAAAATCGTCCCTAGGCTGAATCTAGTTGCCTATCCCTGCAGTAGACTGTGTGGTATTTGAGCCGTGTTTGTTGTGCAATATTTAGGCCTACAGTGGAATTACAATAGATTTTCTTGTGTGCATTGAATTTCATTTTCTTTTGGTTGAAACCATTTTAGATGACTTCATCGACGAAGGAGCCAAAGATTACTGTTGTGGCTGGATGTTTGAGAGGGATCACAGCACTAATGGTTAATTTCACCAAGTCAATGGAAGACGGTGTGTGTGTGTTTTGTGTTTATTGCCTTTACTTAACTGAATGTATTGCTCCTGTATGGAAAGCTTTTTTGCAGTCGTAAATCTTGACTTTCTCAGCACCAGTAAGGTGACTTTGTCTTCATATCATCCTGTATTTTCCATATTTATTTTTTATTTATTTTTTCTGCAGACCCAGGAACCTCAAAGGAAATATTTGAGTATGCTCTGAAGACAATTAGTCCTCAGGTTGGTAAAATTTTATACAATTAGTGCTTTCAATATCCTATGTGGTAGCGTACAGGTTGTGTCTAATGTGAGCAATAGGACTGTTCATTAATTCATCCTTCCGTTCATTTCACATCCTTTCTTTTGAACAGGTGGAGATGTGCCGTTATGCTGTCACCTTTGGTAAGATTTACTGCATTGTGTGTTAAATGTTTTGCACGTTCATGACTTTGCCTGGTGCAATGGAAACAAAGACAATCTCAATCAAATGCAGCATTGTTTGAGCTTGACAATAAGCAATTTTTCTACGCTTTGTAGCTGGACTAAAATTGTTAGCAAAGCATGCAGCTCAATTCAGCCACTTGCTGATGGACCACTACAGAGCCTTGTTTGATGTCATGTCCAAGCTTTGTGGACACATCAACCAGGAGATGAAGAAGACCAGTTACTATGCCTTGGAGTCCTTCCTCAAACAGGTGGGCTTACCACGTCCCTGAAAGCCAGTATGTAGTTGGGGCAATTCCATGGTAACAGAATGATGCTGATAGTCAGATTTTTCACTTTAAAATTTATTTAAAACATACCAATGATTGCAGAGTTAAATAAACCAATAGCACGCTATGCACAATGACTGCTTTTAACAATGTCTACTGAACATTTTACAAAACACATTTACTTGAAGAACAGTACAGATGCAAAGTTTGGTAACAGAATGACAGAACAAACCATAATTCTGTTACCAAACTTTGCATCTCCAATCAAATTTTATTTGTCCCATGCGCTGAATACAACAGGTGTAGACTTTACTGTGAAATGCTTACTTACAAGCCCTTAACCAACAATGCAGTTCAAGAAATAAAGTTAAGAAAATATTTACTAAATAAACTGAAGTAAAAAAATATATAAAAAGTAACGCAATAAAATAACAATAACGAGGCTATATACAGGAGGTACCGGTACTGAGTCAATGTGTGGGGGTACAGGTTAGTTGAGGTAATTTCTACATGTAGGTAGGGGTAAAGTGACTATGCATAGATAATAAACAGCGACTAGCAGCAGTGTAAAAACAAAGGGGAAGGGGGGTCAATGTAAATAGTCCAGGTGGCCATTTGATTAATTGTTCAGCAGTCTTATTGCCTGGGGGTAGAAGCTGTTAAGGAGCCTTTTAGTCCTAGACTTGGCGCTCCGGTATCACTTGCCATGCGGTCGGCTAGGGCGGCTGGAGTCTTTGACAATTTCTTGGGCTGTATCTGCACTGTTCTTCAAGTAAATGTGTTTTTGTAGAGTTTTCCATGGAAATTGTTAAAGGTATTCATTGTGCATAGAGTTGTATGGTTGGTTGAACTTTGAAATCATTGTTTTTTGTTTGGCCTATATTTTGTAAGTGACAAATCGGAGTCTCAGCGTCATTCTGTTACCGTGGAATTGAATTCTTTTTTTTTTTTGCAGTCACGCTGCACAGAAGGGCGTCACTTTATTTGTCCCCTATACTTATTGTTTCATAACATATAGGTAACGTTTCAGTTGAGAGGATTTTTGTGAATAACTGTATTTCTATTCCTTTGTTTTGCTAGGAGTAGTGTGTTTCCTTTTTTCCCTGAAAAATATAACTGTTTGGTGGATTGTCACTTTAGGTTGCTCTCCAGGTGGCAGAGAATGTTGAGGAGCACAAAGGCAAGCTCAAGTTCTTCATGCAGAAGTTCTGTGCCATAATCAAGACCATGGACTCCACTCACAAGGAGCTCTCCATTGCTATCCGTGGCTATGGATTCTTTGCAGCAGTACGTTTCTATTTTCTCCCCTCATCCCTTTGGGCTTGTCCTGCTGGAAAAGCCACTGACTGGTTTGTTGTTATGTTGTAGTAGACTACAGTAAGTCACTGATATGTAGATGCATTTGGAATTGTGGTATATTCAATTTATCCTGTGCCCTGTTTATTTTGCATGACTGAACCGTGTCTTGTATAATTGTTGCTGTTGCAGCCATGTAAAGTGGTTTGCCCTCAAGATGTGGACCTGATGTACACAGAGCTGATTCAACGCTGCAAACAGATGTACCTCACGGAGTCCGACGGAGAGGAGGACAAAGTTTACCAGCTCCCCAGCTTCTTGGACTCCATCGCCAGTGTCATCATTCACCTAGACAAGGTAACCCCAGAACCCAGTCCAAATGAATCCCTCCCCTTCCGAAATTTGAAAAATGCCTACCCCCACGAAATCACGATTCTTCCAAATAATCAGTGATGTTAAATCTAGCGCACCGGAATAATTGTTTCTATGTTCCGACCGATGTAACTTTAGTAACGGATGGTGGAGAGATTAGCATTACCATGTCACTGTTTGTCTTGCACCCACAGATCCCTGAGGTCTACACACCTGTGTTAGAGCGCCTCCTGGTGGTACAGATTGACAGCTTCCCTCAGTACAGCGTGAGAATGCAGCCCACCTGCACTCGTGCCATCGTCAAGGTGCTTGTCGCCATGGCATCCAAGGGTCCAGTATTCTGGAGCTTCATCAGTTCTGTGGGTGAGTTGAAGAAACTGAGTCAAACAAATGTGTTCGCGTTCAGCGTTTTTACAACACAGAATCTAGCCTATAATATATGCAATTTATGAAGGCCTTCAAAAACCCTTTATAAAGCCATCATAGTTGCTTCACAAACCATTTAGGCTACAATAATTTAGGCTGTAAAAAAATGCCATGCTAGGTAGAGGCTGCAAAGGGTTTTGCCACAATCGTCAAAGTGCCAGATGCAAGGACATTTTTCTAACGCCGTTGTAGTACGTGCATAATATTAATAACATCTATATCGACCTTATAAAGGGTTTATGAAGGCCGTCAAAGTTGTTGTTACCGTAACTTCTGATGCATCACTATGCCAGAATTGTTTTATTCTTCTCCTTTCAGTGCACCAGGGCTTGATTCGTGTCTGTTCGAAGCCTGTTGTCCTTCCCGAGGTAAGGTCATTTTGGCCCTACATTAATGTCACTGTTTTAATGCTCTAATATGAGAATATCATACATTCCTTACATGGACTATGATCTATGCATTGTTGACCTTGTTTTCATCAACTCTACTTAGTTGCATAGTTTTGTTATTTAAAGGTATACTTTAAAGGTATATTTTCTTTAACCATGATTGAAAGTTGGCAGGATAGTGTATTGTTGGGAGGATGGGATATTGTCAGTTGGTGGGATGGGGGATTGTCAGTTGGGAGGATGGGATATTGTCAGTGGGAACTTGTTAATGGTGGTAACTGTTCTGTTAGGAGGGGGAGAACGCTCAGAGTGGCACCGGGACTGGTGGGGAGTCTGCAGAGGCCTCTCAAATGCGGACGGGGAAATGGAGGGTTCCCTCTTGTCGCGACTACCTGGATCTATTCAGGGGTCTCTTAGACTGTGATCATCTAAAGGTGTGTGTGTGTGTAACCAGTTAGGACGCTGTTCTAAGCAGATCCTGGTTAAAATAGTATTATTCTCTTTCAGATACTTTAACTGCACTTGATTAAGCTTGGCCTGGCCCAGTAGAATAGTCCTAAAAGTGTAAAAGCCACTCATTTGGCTCTGCAGGCAGGCTCTATCAAAGATAACAAATACTATTTTAACGCAGGTCTGGTTCTAAGGGGAAAGATGTTTTTAATCTTCCTTGCTCAGTTTGGTTCTCTTAGCCTAGTTAGTCCTCCACTAATCTCGGTTAACCCAGAACTTAAATTGCGCGTCATTTGGTTAGATGCTACCATTTATGCTTACGTAGTCTGTCCATGAGAGATTAGTCCTCCACATGCAGTGTTGGTTGATGAAGTGTTCCTTGCTATCAATGACTCAAAATGTCCTCTGCTGTAGGACACTGGGTTTCTCGACAGGGGGTTTGAAACCCAGAACGCTACCCTGAGGTCTTTGAGCCGCCTGCTTTATGATGAACTGGTGAAATCCATCCTGAGGATCGTAGAGAAGCTGGACCTCTCAGTTCAGAAAGTCAACACAGAGGAGGTGGTGAGACCTCTTCTGATAATAACTTTTGATTTGTGGTGAATAATTTTTTTAAACGGTCACCACTGATGTGTCCCGGCTTTAGCCGATTTAATAAAGGTGTGCCAAGTGTGAAAATAATTTATATTGTAAACACATGAGAATCTCTCATTGATCAATATGTGGTTTGTGTTGTCTTAGGGTCAGGATGACCAGGTCAGCAGCAGTATGGTTCTGCCGTCCTCTGACCCAACAGCCCACCTCCTGCCCAACAAACCCAAGGACTTCACTGCCTTCATCAACCTGGTTGATTTCTGCAGGTACAGTACCAGTCCCCATCCACTAGTCTGGTCCCAGGTCTCTGTTCTGTCTGGCATAACAACAACCATAGAAAGCGGCTATACAGCACAGATCTGTGACTTTGTTTTTTATTCAGTGAATGGGGGGGATCCTCAATGCAGCCTTTATCATCCAGTGCTTTCAAGCCGAGTGTTTGTATGCCAGTTTGACACCTGAGTCCGCACCTCTAGTTGCATTATGAGGCCTCTATCTGTTTGTCCTTGTAGTGAGTTGCTCCTGAAGAAGCGTCTGGAGTATTTTGGGCAGTGGGTGTACCCTTTGAGCCACGAGCTGATCCTTCAGTCCATAAGAGCCCCGCTTGTCAGTGGCTTCTACAAGCTACTCTCTGTCTCCATGGAAGTAGCCAAGAGAATTAAGTACTTCCAGGTAAACCGTGTTTATCAATTCCATCCCATTACTATGCTTTGAAAAGATGTTTGATATAATTTGCGCTGTATGCGCTAGCAACTCCAGCGTCGTGGGTTTGATTCCCTCTATTCAGTCACTGCACTGGATAAAAGTTTAGAACTAAAGGTTATATATGCCACGTAGATACAGCTGTATGTTCTACAACTTGATGGCTGATGTACATGTGATGTGATGTACATGATGGCTGATGTACACTATACTTTCTTTAACAGGGCGTTGGACCCAAAAGCGCTCAAAGCAGCGACACAGACCATGTGAGGGGCGCCTGCTTTGCACTCTTCTCAAAGTTTGGAAAAGAGGTACAGCACGACTACTTTTTGAATCCACTCTAGATAGAGAAGAGCGGTGTTGTTTGGTCAGAGTGATGTACTGTATGGTCGCTGTCTCCTTAGGTGGCTGTGAGAATGAAGCAGTACAAAGATGAGCTCCTGGCCTCCTGCTTGACTTTCGTTCTCTCCCTTCATCATGACATAGTTGCTCTGGACATCAAGGCATACATCCCCCCACTTCAGGTGGGAGGCTCCCTCTCATGAGGGTTTATTACTGGTTTACCTAAAAGATTTCAACTCAACGTATACCTACCTACCTGGTACCAAGTCATGTACATGTATAGGTGCTGGTTTCAATTCATCCCAATTGATGACTTAACCGTTCTCTGTGATTGGTGTACCCCAGGTGGCTCTGAAGCTGGGCCTGAGCCACGCCCCACTGGCCAATGCAGCGCTGGATGCTCTGGAGGCGTGGTCGTCACGTATCCCCCGAGACACCATGCAGCCATACTATAGGGAGATCCTGCCCCACCTCGACGGATACCTTAAAACAGCCGCCACTGACGGTGCTCACTCTCCATCCATCCATTCTTGCTTTATCTCAGTCTAGAAAGGAAATTACAAAGAATATCTTTGTTCTATTTGGCTGTACTTCCCTCAGGGAATCTGACCTTCTACTTGTTTGTACGGTATACCATAATTCTGTTCCCCTTTGCAGACAAAGATGAGAGCCCCTGGGAGGTGACGTCTCTATCCACGGGAAAAGAAAAAGGATACAGCAAAGTGATGGCCAAGCTCCTGAAAAGATCCAAGAAGGTTGCCATGGTAATACGTAGTAGGAGTCATTCTCCTGGCTGTAAGTAACCGAAGCATAAGTCTGTCAAATATTAATTACAGGATGTTTTGTTTGTCAGGAGGAAGCTTCTCCCATTGCTATGGTGAGAAAGAGGGTGGTGCGGTTGCTGGGACACTTGGGAGGGAAGCTGAACAGGAATCTGGTGACCGGTGAGGATCTACGATGAACAAACCTCTGTGTGTTTGTGTGTGTGCGCCTAATATGTGTATCACAGGAGGCTGCTGAGGGGAGGATGACTCCTAATAATGACTGGAACGGAGTTAATGGAATGTTGTCAACCACATGTGTTTGATGTATTTGATACCATTCCGCTCCAGCCATTACCACGAGCCCACCCTCCCCAATTAAGGTGTCACCAACCTCCTGTGATGTGTTTGAACGTCTGCATATCAGCTAATTGTATGTCGGCTATACCCTCATATCTTTATATATCACCTTTGGTATGTTTCTATAGTTTAAATAGGATCTTATTCTCTCACCAGCGACCTCAGCCGAGGAGATGATGAAGAAGTTTGTGGCCTGGGACTCTGAGAAAAGACTGAGCTTCGCTGTGCCGTTCGCTGACATGAAGCCCGTCATCTACCTCGACCCCTTTCTACCTCGCGTCACAGAGCTGGCGCTGTCCACAAGTGACAGGCAAACCAAAGTATGGCCCCTAATATATTTTACAAGGAAGCTAGGTGGAAAAAAAGAAAACATGATTAAGTCTATATCTGATAGACCCAATAGTTTGCGACTGTTGTTAATGTGTGCAGATCCCTGAAATAAGTCAATAATATAGCTCTATACATGGCATAGATCCAGCACGTATCCAATGTGCACTTCTCAAGAGTTGTTATCAAAGTTGTTACTGTGTTATGTATGTGCTGTGTTCAGGTGGCAGCCTGTGAGTTGCTCCATAGCTTGGTGGTGTACATGGTGGGTAAGGGTTCTCAGATGGTGGAAGGGAATAAGGGCAGCCTTCCTATGTACAACCTGCACAAACGTCTGTTCCCTGTGCTGCTCCGGCTCGCCTGTGATGTGGACCAGGTTAGTCCATAAGTCTAACTCAATCAATTACATTTTATTTTCTAAAGCCCTTGTTACATTAGCAGTTGTCACAAAGTGCTATACAGATACCCAGCCTAAAACTCAAAAAAGTGACTAGGAAAAACTCCCCTAGAAAGGTAGGAACCTAGGAAGAAACCTAGAGAGGAACCCGGCTCTAGCTGTGCCTGATGGACTTCAGACAACACATCAGCTTAAGGCTTAATGTAGCCTTGATACATTTTTATATTTCAGTCATTTAGCAGACGCTCTTATCCAGAGCAACTTACAGGAGCAATCAGAGTTAAGTGCCTTGCTCAAGGACACATCGACAGATGTTTCACCTATCAGAGCTCAGGGATTCGAACCAGCAAGCTTTCGGTTACTGGCCTAATGCTCTTAACCGCTAGGCTTGATGTAGCCTTCATGACCACTTTGTAAGGCCTATATATATATATAGGCCTTACAAAGCTGTGTGTGTGTGTGTATACACACACACAGCGCATTTGGAAAGTATTCCGACCCCTTCTCTTTTTCCACATTTTGTTACGTTTCAGGCTTATTCTAAAATTGATTAAATAAAAACAAATCCTCAGCAATCTACACACAAAACCCCATAATGACAAAGCCGAAAACAGGTTTTTTGAAATGTTTGCAAATGTATACAAAATAGAAAACAAATACTTTATTTACATATGTATTCAGACACTTTGCGATGAGACTCGAAATTGAGCTCAGGTGCATCCTGTTTCCGTTGATCATCCTTAAATGTTTCTACAACTTGATTGCAGTCTACCTGTGGTAAATTCAATTGATTGGGCATGATTTGGAAAGGCACACACCTGTCTATATAAGGGCCCGCAGTTGACAGTGCATGTCAGAGCAAAAACCATGCCATGAGGTTGAAGGAATTGTCCGTAGAATTCCGAGACAGAATTGTGTCGAGGCACAGACCTAGGGAAGGGTACCAAAACATTTCTGCAGCATTCAAGGTCCCCAAGAACTCAGTGGCCTCCATCATTCTTACCACCAATACTCTTCCTAGGGCTAGCCACCTGGCCAAACTAAGCAATCGGGGGAGAAGGGCCTTGGTCAGGGAGGTGACCAAGAACCCGAGTTCCTCTGTGGAGTTGGTAAAACCTTCCAGAAGGACAACCATCTCTGCAGCACTCCACCAATCAGGCCTTTGTGGTAGACTGGCCAGACAGAAGCCTGTCCTCAGTAAAAGGCACATGACAGCCCACTGAGTTTGCCAAAAGGCACATAAAGGACTCTCAGACCATGAGAAACAAGATTATCTGGTCTAATGAAACCAAGATGGAACTCTTTGGCCTGAATACCAAGCGTCACGTCTGGAGGAAACCTGGCACCATCCCTACAGTGAAGCATGTTTGTGGTAGCATCATGCTTTGGGGATGTTTTTCAGCGGCAGGGACTGGGAGACTAGTCAGGATCGAGGGAAACATTTACGGCACAAAGTACCGAGAGATCCTTGATAAAAACCTGCTCCACAGCGCTCAGGACCTCAGACCGGGGTAAAGGTTCACCTTCCAACAGGACAACGACCCGAAGCACACAGCCAAGACAACGCAGGAGTGGCTTCGGGACAAGTCTCAATGTCCTTGAGTGTATCAGCCAGAGCCCAGACTTGAACCCGATCAAACATCTCTGGAGAGACCTGAAAATAGCTGTGCAGCGTCGCTCCCCATCCAATCTGACAACTTGAGAGGATCTGCAAAGAAGAATGGGGAAACTCCCCAAATACAGGTGTGCCACGCTTGTAGCGTCACACCCAATAAGACTTGAGTCTGTAATCGCTACCAAAGGTGCTTTAACAAAGTACTGAGTAAAGGGTCTGAATACTTATATAAATGTAATTTCAGTATTTTTTTTATTTGCTAAATAAATCAACTGTTTTTGCTTTGTCATTATGGGTATTGTGGTTAGATAGCAGATTTTCAATCCATTTTAGAATAAGACTGTAATGTAACAATGTGGAAAAAGTCAAGGGTCTGAATACTTTCCGAATGCACTGTAGATGCTACAGAAATCATGTATTTGAGCCTCAACTTTTGGTTTTCAGGTAACAAGGCAGCTCTTCGAACCACTGGTGATGCAGCTCATCCACTGGTTCACCAACAACAAGACATTTGAAAGTCAGGACACAGTGGCTGTTTTGGAGGCTATTATGGTAATTCTCCCCCTACTGAATTTCAAATACTCTTTTATTTTTAATAGAATATGTGAAACTGATAGCAAAAGTAGTTGCAACTGCAATGTTCTTCAAGGCTTTTGGTCCCATGTTGCCACAATTTGTCACACATGTATTTCAACCAGGAGTGAATGTGTAAAACTGAAATGTACTTATTCTACAGAAGTTGTTATGAAAGGTAGCTGACGATATAGTTTTGCTTCAGGATGGCGTGATAGACCCTGTGGATAGCACACTCCGAGACTTCTGTGGCCGCTGCATTCACGAGTTCATCAAGTGGTCCATTAAACAGACCACCCCCAAGCAACAAGAGAAGAGCCCAGCCAACATCAAGTCTCTGTTCAAGCGCATCTACAGCCTGGCCCTGCATCCTAATGGTTTTAAGAGGCTGGGTGCTGCGCTGGCTTTCAATAGTATCTACCGACTATTCAGGTTAGGTCTTATTTGATTCTGTGAAGCGTGTTAGTGCAATACACAGGACAGTCATACTAGGAAATGTGGCTAGATTGCCTACACTACAGACTGCAATTTGTTTTTGTTTGCTTTGTCTGTGCAGAGAAGAGAATTCCCTGGTGGAGCAGTTTGTCTTTGAAGCACTGGTGGTATTCGTTGAAAGCCTGGCACTGGCCCATTCAGACGAGAGATCCTTGGGTAAGGATTGTCACTAAATTCCTGTTGACAATTCTTGTTGAGCACCAGTTTGGTGCTGTCATTCTGTTAATGATGATATACAATATGAACAAAAGTCCACTAAATAATTAGGTTTTACGTGTGTCCAGAGAGGTCATAATATACAGTTAAGATCTTGAAGTGCTGAAATCCAACAATATGCATCATCACGCAAATCCATATCGTCATAAAGATGAATAAAATCCTTCTACTTCCTTAGGAACCTTGCAACAGTGTGTAAGTGCAATTGACCACCTGAAGAGGATCATCAAATACAAGGCTTCCAACCTCAATCAGCAGAACGTCAAGAGGCGGATTCCAAGGTTAGCAATGTACTGGGCTGGCTCTCTTTTGGGATGGTTGCGTTTTTGACTTCAACTATACACAACTCCTTTTTTAAGCATTTTTGAATTGTTTCATTTACTAAAGCTTCTCTCTTTTCCACTAGGGGCTTTCCCCCTGATGAGAAGGTGTGTTTGTCCGATGTTGTTATGTGGCTTCTAGAGCAGTGTGGGCGACCTCAAACTGAGTGCCGTCACAAGTGCATGGAGCTCTTCTACGAGCTTGTGCCCCTGCTACCAGGTGAACTGTGCTTTGTATCTGTTCTTCTGTAAATAGACAAATGTGACAATAACACATTCTAACTATAGTATGTTTAAACATTTTATTTTGAACTTCTATTTATTAAGACACGTTTAAATAAAAAAGGTAAAATATTGAAATGTGCAATTCTATGGCTTCGAGACAGTGCAAACACAATTGACCTGAAAAAGTTGTTTATTTTCGGCAACATTATTCAGTCAGTCAATCAATCAAATTGATTTATAAAGCTAAAATAAAGGTAAAAAAATACAAAAACAAATCATACTTACATTCACACAGGACACCAGATAAGACAGGACAATTACACCGGATATAACAGACTGACCCTAGCCCCCCGCCACATAGACTATTGCAGCATAGAGACTGGAGGCTGAGACCGGGGGTTGGGTGACAAGTACTTAAGTAAAAACACTTTAAAGTACTACTTAAGTAGTTTTTGGGGGTATCTGTACTTTACTATTTTTCCCTGACACCCAAAAGTACTCATTACATTTTGACAGGAAAATGGTTCAATTCACACACTTATCAAGAGAACATCCCTGGTCATCCCTACTGACTCTGATCTGGCGGACTCACTGAACACGAATGCTTTGTTTGTAAATTAGTGTTGAACCGTGCCCCTGGCTATCTGTAAATAAAATAAAAACGCAAATGTTGCTGTTTGGTTTGCTTGATATAAGGAAGTTGAAATTATTTATATTTTTACTTTTGATACTTAAGTATATTTAAAACCAAATACTTTTAGACTTTTACTCAAGTAGTATTTTACTGGGTGACTTTTACTTGAGTCATTTTCCATTAAGGTATCTTTACTTTTACTCAAGTATGACAACTGGGTACTTTTTCCACCACTGACTGTGACCCTGTCTGACGATACCCCCAGACAGGGCCAACCAGGCAGCATATAACCCCACCCACTTTGCCAAAGCACAGGCCCCACACCACTAGAGGGATATCAACAGACCACCAATATACTACCCTGAGACAAGGCTTAGTATAGCCCACAAAGATGTTAATGATACTTTTCTTATCTGTAGGAGAGAGGTCTCCGTCCCAATGGCTGCAGGAGCTGTTGCAGCAGCATGGTGTGGGCTTCCTCGTCTCCAGGCTGGAGGGTGGAGGGCTGCTCTCCCAGCCCACCCTCGGGCACCTGGCCGGCCCCTTCACCGTCAGGGCCGCGCTGCAGTGGATGGACTTGCTGCTGGCCGCCCTCGACTGCTACAACACATTCATTGGCCTACACATCATCAAGCCCCAGCAGATACTAGGTGAGTAAACTCATTGGTGAGCCACACTCGTATGATGAGGGACCTTGCCTGAGACATGAGGACTCGCTTTTAGCTCAGAGGGCTAACAAAGTAGCGTGACGCACAAGATACCTGGGTTTGAATCCAATATGGTCACACTTGCATTTCGGTCACACACGTTTTTTTTCCTTATTCGAAGGCTCTGATGAGAAATCCAGCTTTTTGAATGCCTTGGGGTTCTTCCTTGCTGAACTGGCCACCAAGGAGCTGGAGGCAGCAGAGGGCTGTTTCAGAGCAGGCCAGAGAATCTCCCTTTTCAGTCCCAGAGAGAGAGACCAGTACAACTACAGCAAGTGCACCATCATCGTACGACTCATGGAGTTTGCCACGGTGGTACTTGTCAAATGCCAACAGGACTTTTGGAAGGTGAAAGCTTACTTTATGTATATTTTTGGCTTTGTAGATATTTATGGGCACCTCGTTTCTGTGCTAGTGTCCAACAAGACAAAACTCCCAGTACTTCCTGGAAAATGTATGTATATAACCTGTACATTTCTAACAATTCCCCCATGCAATCACAAGCTGCATGGATTTTTTGGGGGGAAGATAAAGTGTCAAATGTATCTCTATCATTTGAATGCCCACTGTTTTGCTGTATTGTTGATTACGTATGGTATCATGGGTCTTCTTTTGCTGCCTTCTGGAAACTTGCAAGATCATTTACTTGTAGAAATAAACTGATAAATATATGTTTTAACCCTGTCCCTAGCTACTGGAGAAGGATCTGTTTGACTCTGCCTTTTTGGAGCTGGTGGCTCTGACTGTCTGTGAGCCCTCGTCTATCGGCTTCAACATGGCTGACCTGGAGGTGATGAAGCGCCTGCCAGAGGTGTGTGTTCCCCTGCTGAAGGCCCTGCTGGTCTCACCCTACAGAGAGGACCTGGAGGACAGCCTCAGGAAAAGGATATCCCAGCAAAGGTCTGTATGGTGTTGTCCTCTGTTTACTCCTCTGTTTAGGTTGAAATCAGTTCAGGCCCAGTCCCAAACCAAATGGTGTTGATTAGTCCTCTGTTTAGGTTGAGATCAGTTCAGGCCCAGTCCCAAACCAACCCCTAGACCATTGTTGTTTCTATGTAGCCCTTTAAACATGTTAGGTATAAAACTTTGGGCTTTATAGGAGTTCTATCATAAATTTTCTTCAGGAAATCATCAGAGCACAGAGCAAATCATGGTGTAGGAAGGATGATTAATAATGGGTTTGTGTTGTCTTCAGCGTGGAGGACTTGTGTAGTGTGGACCTTTACCATCCAGACACTCGTACCAGCCATGCCGATATGGAGATGCTTCTCTCTGCCTGCAAACAGATTCACAAAGCAGGCTTCCTCAGCTCCCTTCTGCACAGCCAGGTACTCTCTTTCTCTCCTTACCCCCATCTTACTGATATACCTGATGCTGCTGAAACATTTAGGCCCAGCTTTACTAAGGCCAGAGTTAAATTGTTGTCTTGTAGTGCACAAATAGTACATGTTACACACCTTCCCTCTTGATGAAATCTCTTCAATATGTGACTGTTCTCTCTGCTGTGTGTTAAAGGATATCAGTTACTCACAGTCCCTGGGATCCAAACTCCTCCTGGCGGTATACAAAGGCATCGCCCCCGGAGAGGAGAGGAAGGCCCTCCCTTCCATGGACGTGAGCAGCAGGAGGCTAGCCGACGGACTGGTGCAGCTGGCCTTCTCCCTGGGTGGACAGGTTGGAACCACCTAGCCTAATCCAGTCTTTCCCCTAGATTGTTTTGCAGGCGGGGTGCTAAGGCCAACAGAGCAACATCCATGCCCTCTGGCACTTTGCTGCTTACATGGCAGGCTTCTGTTTCTTTTTAATCTTTTTGTAAACAAACAATGTATAGCTTACAAATATGTTTAAAACTTTAATCTCGTAGATAGTCAGTGATCGTATTCATAGCTCCCGTTATGAATTTGAGAGTGGTCACAGATTGCGGCTTGACTCAAGTACTTCATCAAACTCCGTCTCTGCTGCGCTTACCTGTCTGTGTACTGTCATCATTCTGGCAGAGTGAGCAGCTGGTAGAGCTGCTTTTGAACACCATCATGCTGTCCGTGCCTCTGGCAGGCAGCCGCAAGCAGAACTTCCTCAGCTTCTCTCATGGAGAGTACTTCTACAGCCTCTTCCAGATGACGCTCAATGCAGAGCTGCTCAGCAACCTGGACACCACCGTTAAGCTGCTCATGAAAGCCGCCACCCAAAACCCTAGCATGGTGAGTAGTAGTGCTCTCACCTAATAAATTATTTAGAATCAAACCTTCGTTCAAATCTCAGGGGTTGAGTTGAAAGCAAAATACACATTTCCACGACCTATCAAGAAAATTGACAAAGTATATCTCTCTCTAAGCAAGATGACCAAAAAGTGTTGTAGAATACATTTGTACATTTCTTTGGTGTCCTTGTAACAGGTTAGCGTGCTGCTGAACGGCATGCTGGACCACAGTTTCCGGGAGCGCTCGATGAGGAAGAGCCAGGGCAGTCGGCTGGTGGAGCGGGTACTGCAGAGGTGGGAGCTGCTGAGGCCGTGGTGGGGCAACAACTCCTCCACATCAGAAAGTAAAACCGCCACCCTCACATTGCTCTCCAAGGTTCTACAGGTGCAGCATAGCCAGAGATTATATGCTTCTTTTCATCTTTTTAAACATGTTTTCATTGTATTATTGGACCCATGTTTTAGCTTGTGTTTAACCTATATGAGTTTATCTAACTGTTCATTCTTAACTATATGTATATCTAATTCTGTGCAGATTGATTCGTCTGTGTGCTCCAATGCCAGCCACCAAGCATTCCAACTGGTGTTCTCCACGTTCACTACTCTCATCGTTGACATGGCCCTGCCGTTGAATCTCAAGGTAAAGCATTAAGGTCGTTTTGATCAATTTATTCTTCCTGATCTTTTTTCTTAAATTTTTTTTCTTAATTTTTTTTTAAGCCCTATTTTACAAGGTTCACTGAAAACCGAGTTGCTGGGGATGGGCGAATGGTAGTTTGATAGCTGTGGATAATTAACTGGCTTTGGTAGCATGGATGGCTAGGTTGGGAACATAAGCCACACCACAATACTAAGTCCTTAATCTTGTCAACAAGTGCTATGGGATTGACTCATAGTCTTGGAAAACTGTCTTACCTTTAGTCAAGGGAAGAGAAAAAATTATCTTGTTTTGATCCCTTTTACTCCACCACTCTTCAGACTCAGGCCCTGATCATGCTGCCATTCTTCACCACCCTGCCGGAGGAGCCCCTGGCCCAGCTGCAGACGTCCCTGGAGGCCCTGGTGGCATCCCACTTCCCGATGCAGTCAGACGAGTTCCCCCGCGGCTCCCTGCACCGCAACAACTACATGGACTGTCTTCGAAAGGTAAGGTCAACCAGACTTGGGTTCAAAAATACTATTTAGGGTATTTCAACCAGTCCACTTTAAATCCATAAGGGGGTGTAAAAGTGGACACTTAGGTAGAATCGGCACGCAACCTGTAGTGTTCTAATGGCTCAGTTGGTGGGTGCATAGTGCTTGCAACATCCGGGTTCTGGGTTTGAATCCCGCCACATATATTTAATGATATCTTGAATTATTCTTGTACATTATCATGAATGTCACCCCTTTTCAGTTTTTGGATGCCCTAGAACTCTCTCAAAGTCCTCTTCTGCTGAAATTAATAGCCGGAGTTCTGTGCCGCGATACAAAGCACATTATGGAGGAATTGTTCCAAACGTGTTTCCAAAGAATTTCTAGATGGTGAGTGAGGCACTTATTTCCCCCACCGTGTTTAGATCAATGTTGGTTCCTCCAAGTGTAAGGTGGATTGAAAACTGTTTTGTGTGTGTGAGCAGGTCCAGCAGTGAGCGGCTGGTGCAGCTGCTATGCGCCGTGTACAAGACCATCCAGCAGGGCGACGTGCCTGTCCCCTCCATGCTCCAAGCCATGCTGGAGAGAGTGCTGCTACCATTAGCCTCTTACTGCAGCCCAAAAGCCCTGGCTGAATTCTTCAGCGCTAACGTCTCTGACATCATGGCAGCGCTGCTCGCTCGCTTCACCAAGGTCTGTTGGTTGCTTTCTTGTTATCTGTATATTCTGCAGTGTTTTACCGTGGTGGAATTCAATATGGACTTTTTTTTTTACATTAATGACAAGTGTAGAGAGCTTTGGCTTTTGTGGAATCTACAAGACTCATTGCTTTAATCTGTTATATGGCGGGATGTGTGCTTTACTGAAAAAGTCTGAAAACATTTTTAAATTACATAGAGAACTTAGTGTTTTGGTGTAGATCTGCTGTCACGTGTAAGGCTTGAAATGTTATTTGACTTAGCCTAATTAGAAAATGTATTTTTAGTTTTTTGCAGATAAACTTAATCCTAACTGAGCTTTTTCTCATGTTTATCCAGTTTTAAAAATAATTTCTGACTTTTTTTTTCAGTCCAGCGAAGCGGCTTATGAGGCCCAGTTGATTAAGAAGAACGGCTGCTACAAACTGATGGAGTTGCTCTACTCTCGTCTGCCTAAAGAGGAGGTTTACTCCAAAGACTCCCAGATCAACCAGGCCTACTGTGGAACCACAGTCAAAACAGATGGCAACGAGCTGTCAAAGACTCTCATCAAGTAAGTCCACCGACAAGTTGCATCCATAAAATGTTCCAATACATGAAATATATATTTACCCCGAACTGTCAAGGGGTACAAAATAAATAAAAATGGTACTCAATTAATTTCTCCAGTCGTCTAGTTTAATCTGTTTGTGTTGCTAAATCCAGTTGTAATTTCCCTTTAGGTCATGTTTCGAAGCCTTCACGGAGAACATGACAGGAGAGACTCAGCTCCTGGAGATCAGGAGGCAGTACCATTGTGCTGGGTATAACTGTGCCATCGCAGTCATCAGCTGTAGCTTCAATGAGACCAAGTTCTACCAAGGCTTCCTCTTCACAGAGAAACCTGAGAAGGTGATTCAAAGTAGCCTGGTCCTAGATCTGTTTGTGGTGTATAGCCAACTCCTATAGTCCATTGTCATGCCATGCTAAAGGGTTAATTCAACCAAACTGCGTTGCAGATTTTATCCAGTTGTATATTTTTAAGCAATAAGGCCCGAGAGGTTGTGGTATATGGCCAATATACCACGGCTAAGGGCTGTTCTTAAGGACGACGCAACATGGAGTGCCTGGACACAGCCCTTAGCCATGGTATATTGGCCATAAATCACAAACCAACAAGGTGCCTTATTGCTATTATAAACTGGTTACCAACGTAATTAGAGCAGTAAAAATACATGTTTTGTCATACCCATGGTATACAGTCTGATATACCACAGATATAATCAGCATTCAGGGCTCGAACCACACAGTTTATAATACAAGTTATACCATGGCATTGTTGAATACTTGTTTCTGATTGGCTTGAAGGGCATTCTAGAGTGTGCATTATAATATATACACTCAGTTAATAAAAACTTATAAACTATGTACTTTTTTCCTGTGATGAAATAAAATTGCTAAATGGTATGGGTATAGAAGTACCAGGCTCATCTCCCATTTATCAATTCTACAATACAAATAAATAATTTATGTTCTTTTGTTCTTTCCCACAGAATCAATTCATATTCGAGAATCTCATTGATACCCAAAGGACGTACAGATTCCCTATTGAAATCGAGGTATATTGTTTTCTTTTCTTATTCCCACTGATGAGATGACATCAGTGAGTAATCGGAGTGATGTCAGTAATCTGAGCATAGCCTTCTCATTCTCCCTATAGGTTCCTATGGAGAGGAAGAAGAAATACGTCATGATTCGGAAAGAAGTGAGCGAGGAGAACGGAGGTAGGATGAATCTGCATCTCCACCTGATATTCAGTTGAGATTCCTTAGTATACTTCTCATTACATTGTTGGAAGCAACAGTTGTCTCTCTATTTAACCTTTCTATCCGTGTTGTCTCTGCCCATCAGAGGAGCCAGTCTACCTCTCCTCTCAGTCCTACATGGCTGACAGCAGTCTGAGTGAGGAGATGAGTCAGTTTGACTTCTCAACCGGAGTCCAGAGCTTCTCTTACAATTCCCAGAATCCTGCGAGGCAAAGTCACACTGTCAGGAAGAGGGTCAGTCTGACCTCTATCTCTCTCTCCATGCACCAGGGTTGCTTTTACATGGGTAGGGTTACAGTGTATCCATGGGAGGGACTCTTGTCCCATCCCCAAACAGCCCCCTTACCTTTATTATACACATTGCATAAGTACATATACAATATTTAAGATATCCAAAATATATACTGAGTCAATACTTAGTGGAAGCACCTTTAGCAGAAGGAACAGCTGTGTGTCTTTGGATATAAATATACACAAAGAACCTACGAACTCATTTGCACTGTTGTATCTTTTTATTGGGATATGTTTGACTGTTTCTGGAATTACCTCAGGAGCGAGCAGAGACCATTTCGGCTCCGGAGGAGACGGCGGACCTGGAGATGGATGAACTGAACCAACACGAGTGCATGGCGGCCATGACGTCTCTGGTGGGCCACATGCAGAGGAACAACATCACTCCCAGAGTTGAACAGGTCTGCTCCATTCCACACGGACCACTTAGACCCTAAACCCCAGGCACTCTTGTTGATCTAAGAGGATTTGATAGATATAAGCATTATTATGGCTTAATCTTGCCCTCTGGTCGGCTTTTTGCAATATCGATTCCACATATCCAGTCCTCATCAGATCTACAGGGAGTAGGGGCTAGGGAGTGAGGGCTATGGGTGGATTTGGAATTCTGCACAAGTCTGTTTACTGCAGTTGGAGAAAGGTTGATAGTATATTTTGGGGATTGGGACCCATTCCAACATGTTGTCTTGTCTTCTGTGTGGTCTAGGGAAGCGTACCCAGTGAACTCCCACCCTGGATGAAGTTCCTGCAAGGAAAGTTGTCAAATCCAGCCACACCGCTAAATATCCGACTTTTCATCACAAAGCTGATAATCAACACAGAGGAGGTGAGGCCACCCATCCATCCATCCACTAACAATATCTGCCAACAATATATTTTTCCCCTGAGTTTAACCCCATCGTTCCTGTTTTTCCCATTTGTATTTCAAATCAAGATTGGCAGGTATGGTTCCAACATACTGTTCCTGATATTTCTGATGGTCTTGACGCTGTTGTTCTGCAGGTTTTCCGTCCATACGCCAGGCTGTGGCTCGGGCCGCTCCTACAGCTGGTGGTCTCTGGGAACAATGGGGGTGAAGGGATCCACTTCATGGTGGTGGACATAGTGGTCACAGTGCTCTCCTGGATTGGCCTGGCCACCCCCAAGGTTCTTACCCATGTCTTCTTTTCACCCCTTTTCTCATTGAGCTACACTATAAATACAAACGTATGTGGACACCCCTTCAAATTAGTGGATTCTGCTACTTTTTGTTGCCACTGTATGTGAACCCTGGAATTACCTGGATTTCTGCATAAATTGGTCATCAAATTTGATCTGATCTTCATCTTTATTTTTTTTATTTCACCTTTATTTAACCAGGTAGGCAAGTTGAGAACATGTTCTCATTTACAACTGCGACCTGGCCAAGATTTACAACTGCAACCCTGCAAAGCAGTTCGACACATACAACAACACAGAGTTACACATTGGAGTAAACAAATATACAGTCAATAATACAGTAGATAAAAAACAAATCTATATACAATGTGTGCAAATGAGGTAAGATAAGGAACGTAAGGCAATAAATAGGCCATGGTGGCAAAGTAATTACAGTATAGCAATTTAACACTGGAATGGTAAATGTGCAGTAGATGAATGTGCAAAGTAAAAATACTGGGGTGCAAAGGAGCAAGATAAATAAATGAATACGGTGGGGAAAGAGGTAGTTGGTTGGGCTATTAACAGATGGGCTATGTACAGGTGCAGTGATCTGTGAGCTGCTCTGACAGCTGGGCATTATTCATGCCCATACAATTATTATTATTATTACTAAGAATCAGACAAGTTATGCTACCTTCTGCCTATTGGCTATTTAGCTTATTCAAGCCTGTCTCAAAATACAACACCAAAAAACCCTGCATTACCTGACTCTCTTTTCAAAGAGAAATGTACACGTTTTGTGCTCTTGTAGGAAGAAATCACTCTCCTATTGCTGACTACAAATAATCTATAACTAGGCTATTAACTCACTGGCTACATGCAACTCTTGCTTTGATCTCAAAACAAGCCCATCTACTCACGACCACAGCTGTAAACACAGTCCAGTTCAAAGTAAATGGCGCAGATCCATATGGCAATGGTCTATTTGCATATAGGCATTCTGCAGCTCTGATTGGTTATGCCGCACCGGTCTGTGTAGAGTACGAGCTGAGTCATGTACAATAGAATCCTACTTCGACTCGTTCTACCTACAACAAAATCTCTTGAATAGTTTGTTTTGTTTCGGTATGTTGCATTGAAAGTGGCTAATATGGTGTTGATTCGATCACAATTGCCACAGTAAAGGGAAACCTTGATAGTGTTAACTAACAGGGAAAACTCTAGAAAGTTCAATCTCGTGCTTCTCTCCGTGGGCTGATATTTGAGCTCTCTGCAGGGTTCCCAGCACGGCAGTCTTGGGCTACTGCACGCCCGTGCACAGCTTCGAGGGAACATTGACCTCAACCCCATCAAACACCTTTGGGATGAATTGGAACGCCAACTGCGAGCTAGGCCTAATTGCCCAACATCAGTGCCTGACCTCACTAATGCTGTTGTGGCAGAATGGAAGCAAGTCCCCGCAACAATGTTCCAACATCTAGTGGAAAGCCTTCCCAGAAGAGTGGAGGCTGTTATAGCAGCAAAAAGGGGACCAACTCCATATTAATGCCCATGATTTTGGAATGAGATGTTCGACAAGCAGGTGTCCACATACTTTTGGTCATGTAGTGTACTTCAGCGTTGTTTCTCCTACTATGATTTACCCCCCCTCCCCCTTATAGGGGTAATATTGAAATAGTATTTTTTATAAAAATGTTTTATCCCAGGGTAACACCCGAGATGAAGTCCTGGCCAATCGTCTGCTGGAGTTCCTGATGAGGAACAGCTTCCACCCCAAGAGGCCAGTCTTCAGACACAACCTGGAGATCATTCGCACTGTGGTGGAGTGCTGGAAGGACTGTCTGGACGTGCCCTACAAGTGAGAATGACCCTAGTACAAGCATTTCATTTTATTTCCCACTGATTTCCCCAAGCTTTTGAAAACGTTCTCAAAAAAGTGAACTATCCTTTTAATATCAACATGCGTCCTCTTTTTTCTTTGTTGCTCAGCCTGATCTACGAGCGTTTCTGCGGCACAGACCCAAACAGTAAAGATAACTCAGTAGGACTCCAGCTACTGGGCATCGTTTTGGCCAACAGCCTCCCTGCCTACGATGCCAGGAAGTGTGATATCGAGTACGACAGGTAAATAGGCAACCTGTGTGTCTGTCGAGAAAGTAAAAGAATGCATCAGCTAATTAGATTAATGATGATGAGCGTGATTGTGGTTATGATGATGATGGTTGTGATTATTATGATTAAGACAATTGTCATTATTATGATGAAGATGAGCATGATTGTGGTGATGATGATGATGATGATGATGATGAGCATGATTGTGATGATGGTTGTGATTATGATGATGATGAGCATGATTGTGGTGATGATGGTTGTGATTATGATGATGAAGATGAGCATGATTGTGGTGATGATTATGATGAAGATAATGATGATGAACATGATTGTGGTTATGATGATGATGATGATGGCTGTGATTATTATGATGATGACGATGAGCATGATTGTTGTTATGATGATGATGGTTGTGATTATTATAATGAGATGATGATGAACATATTTTACCTGGTAAACGTCTTTGAGAACCCATTCCTCCATTGTGAGTGTTACATTGAATGAGGGTACTGAGTGTTTCAGTGAATAAGGCCTGACTATGTGAAATGTGTTGCAGGTATATCCAGTCCCTGACCAACAACCTGGCATTCACCAGATATAAGGAGGTCTACTCTGCAGCCGCTGAGATCATCGGTCTTATCTTGAAGAACATGACTGAAAAGGACAGTGTATGTAAACTTGTCGTCTTGATAATCCTATACCCAAATGATGGACTTAATTTACTTTTCATTTGAACATGATTCAAAGTGTTCTTTCTTTCTTTCAGCAACCTGATGCATCGCTGCTCAGTCTCACTGTAAATAAATTAACAGATCTGAAGAAAAAAGACCTGGATGACAAATTCATTATCTGCTTGAGCAAAGTTTCCAAGCACTTTCCTCCCTTTATGGACCGGTGAGAGTAGTGTTTTTATCTTGTAACTTCCTGAAACTCCATGATCTAGTAAGCTAGTTCAGCCCAAGTCCATCAGTGCCTTAGGCGCTAAAACTGAAGTAAATAATTTAGCCAATTCACTGGATACAAAATGAACTGGGCTTAATGTGAAGCTGCACTCCTTCATTGTCATACATTTCCAACTTACTTTGATAATGCTCCTTTTGTTAACAAATATTTGTAGATAAACATCAGGTCACCTGGATTCTGGAGGAAGACTTCCTGGCTCGTTTGCTCTAATCAAATCTGGGCAATTTACCCAGTTATTGTGATACACAAAGCTACTTTCTGAATACACAAAACAGCTTTGAGAGTTTGTAAACATTTCGCTGTACTGTTTACACCTGTTGAATCCTGTTCACGTGACAAATAAACGTTGATTTTCATTTGACTTACAATAGTGTGTGTGTGTGTGTGTGCGCACACACTTGTGTGTCTATATTAGGTTTGTCAACGTAGTGTCCTACCTGCTGCCGAAGCTGCACGGCATGTTGAAGACCCACTGTCTGGAGTGTGTGTTCAGCCGGGCCGACGTCATCCCAGACATCTACCTGCTGCTGAAGACCAAGGGATTCACCCAGATCATGGCCCACAGGTTTGCCACCTACATACACACATATGAGGCCTGGACTAAAAAGCATGCTTAATTGGAGAATCTCCAGTGTAATTGCTTTTTAGTCCAAGACCAGCCTTAATCAGTGTCACACATAAACTGCAGTAGAAACCACATGACGTTGTTGCCGTTCTCCTAGGGATGAGGCGAGACAGAGAGTGTGTCTGGACATCATCCACAAGATCCTGGCCAAGCTGAAGCCAGCGGAGCTCCAGGAGGTCCTGGGAGCCGTCACAGCATTCATCTCCCACCCCTCCCCAGCCTGCAGAGAGCGGATGTACGACATCCTCATGTGGATTCAGGATAACTACAGGTTGGTATTGTAATCATTTTAGGACAGCCTCACCGCATTGATTAAATCGCCATGCCTCACCCTCACACATAACGACGGTTTGGTTCCTATTTGGGCCCCACCACTATGCCCCTATAATTGCTCTAATGTTGATGCTTGGGAAATTACAGATGGAATGATTGTGAAAGGATAACGAAGTCATTTGTTTTCAGTGATGTAGAGAGTCAGTCTGACAGTGTTTCGGTGGAAGTGTTCAACGAGGCAAAGGAAACCCTCCTTCAGGGACTTACCGATGGAAACCAAGGGCTGCAGTAAGTACTTATCTTACATGTGGCATAAAAGTAATTTCTCACAAAGTAGTGTCTGTAGCATTCTGCCTCCCCCTCAATCTGCAGGCTGTACGTGCGTAACTTCTGGAGCCACGAGAAGCGCCTGCCCAAAGCCACCCTGGAGCGCATGCTGGTGTTGCTGCACTCTCTATACTCTAGTCGCATCGAGGAACACTTCCTCAGTCTGGCCACTAACCTGCTCCTGGAGATGACCAGCCAGAGTCCAGACTACACACGCAACATGTTTGAGTACCCGCTGTCCGAGTGCAAGTTCCAGGTCAGGAGACTGTGACCACCGTAGAAATTAAATAATTATTTCTAGACCATTCTTTCAAGATTGTTATTTTTAGAACATTCTATTTCTATGAAGTGACTAATATAGGCTTCAGCCTGCAAAGAATGCACATTTTGATAGATGTACTTTAACAAAACAATGTGACAGAATAGTACAGTTGAAGTCAGAAGTTTACATACACTTAGGTTGGGGTCATTAACTTGTTTTTTCAACCACTCCACACATTTCTTGTTAACAAACTATAGTTTTGGCAAGTCAGTTAGGACATCTACTTTGTGCATGACACAAGTCATTTTTCCAACAATTGTTTACAGACAGATTATTTCACTTATAATTCACTGTATCACAATTCCAGTGGGTCAGAAGTTTACATACACTAAGTTGACTGTGCCTTTAAACAGCTTGGAAAATTCCTGAAAATGTCATGGCTTTAGAAGCTTCTGATTTTGAATTTTGAATTTGAGTCAATTGGAGGTGTACCTGTGGATGTATTCCAAGGCCTACCTTCAAACTCAGTGCCTCTTTGCTTGACATCATGGGAAAATCAAAAGAAATACTGCTCAGGAAGGAGACGTGTTTTGTCTCCTAGAGATGAACGTACTTTGGTGCAAAAAGTGCAAATCAATCCCAGAACAACAGCAAAGGACCTTGTGAAGATGCTGGAGGAAACAGGTACAAAAGTATCTATATCCACAGTATCGACATAACCTGAAAGGCCGCTCAGCAAGGAAGAAGCCACTGCTCCAAAACCGCCATAAAAAAGACAGACTACGGTTTGCAACTGCACATGGGGACAAAGATCGTACTTTTTGGAGAAATGTCCTCTGGTCTGACGACACAAAAATAGAACTGTTTGGCCATAATGACCATTGTTATGTTTGGAGGAAAAAGGGGGAAGCTTGCAAGCCGAAGAACACCATCCCAACCATGAAGCACGGGGGTGGCAGCATCATGTTGTCGGGGTGCTTTGCTGCAGGAGGGACTCGTGCACTTCACAAAATAGATGGCATCATGAGGCCGGAAAATTATGTGGATATATTGAAGCAACATCTCAAGACATCAGTCAGGAAGTTAAAGCTTGGTCGCAAATGGGTCTTCCAAATGGACAATGACCCCAAGCATACTTACAAAATGGCTTTAGGACAACAAAGTCAAGGTATTGGAGTGGCCATCACAAAGCCCTGACCTCAAACCTATAGAAAATTTGTGGGCAGAACTGAAAAAGCGTGTGCGAGCAAGGAGGCCTACAAACCTGACTCAGTTACATCAGCTCTGAAGGCTATCTGAAATGTTTTACCCAAGTTAAACAATTTAAAGTCAATGCTACCAAATATTAATTGAGTGTATGTAACCTTCTGACCCACTGGGAATGTGATGAATGAAATAAAAGCTGAAATAAATCATTCTATTATTCTGACATTTCACATCCTTAAAATAAAGTGGTGATCCTAACTGACCTAAGACAGGGATTTTTACTATGATTAAATATCAGGAATTGGGAAAAACTGAGTTTAAATGTATTTGGCTAAGGTGTATGTAAACTTCTGACTTCAGCTGTACATTCAAATGTATCTTTTCAGGTTTATTAGATTTTAAATGTGAATTCCACACATGATCACAAAAGACACAAACATCTACTACTGTGGGGAAATCTGCAATAAGAGAGCTAAGTGTTTTGATGACGTTTTCTCTCTCTTAAAGGACTATGTGATTGATTCGAACTGGCGTCTCAGAAGCACCGTCCTAACCCCGATGTTTGTGGAAACTCAAGCCACACAGGGAGCCACGCAGGGCCCGGAGAGCTCCACGTCTCAACCAGGGACCGTGAGGAACCAGCTCCGAGCAACACAAGGCTCACTGGAGTTCAGCCAGACTCAAGCTCCAGGTATGTACATCCCCTTTCCTTCAAAAGCCTTTGAAACTGAGATATTCAGTTGGTTGGGCTATGGGTGTGAGTTAGCTATAACTAACTAAATGTTAGCTATACATTTGAGTTAACTCTTTGATAGTGTTTTGCATATTTGTGTTTTTTGTGTGGTTACATGCGTTATATATTGTTTTGTTTCCCTGTATTTCAGGCCGGCGCTCCGCCTATAACTGGTTGACCGGCAGCAGCGTGGACACCCTGGCTGAGTACTCGCTGTCCTCGGAGTCCCTTTCCGCTCTACTCGTGTTCGACAAGAAGAAGCCGGCTGCTTGGAGGCCCACCGGGGAAGGCTTTGGCACCAGGCGCCTCACCTCGCCTTCTGACGAGGGTGACAGCCGCAGCAAAGGCTAGTCTCTCATGTTTCGTACCACCATTTTGATGTTATTCCTTTGATAACACAATAGTCTCAGAATGAACATGGACCAGGATATGTCCAATAAGAAACATCTCAGAATGAACATGGACCAGGACATAAAGAATAAGAAACATAGTTTTTCTTTGCAATGAAAACAAAAAAAATATTTCTCCAAGTGTTTTCCATTGTGTGCACTAATGGATACTGTATGTCTATCAGCTGTCAATGTCCTGTTTGTCTGCTTCTCTTCAACAGCTCAGAGTGAGCAACGCGCCGACATCCTGAGGCTGAGGAGACGCTTCCTCAAGGACCAAGAGAAAGTCAGCTTGGGCTTCGCCAAGAAGGAAATACGCCACCAGAGACAGGAGAAGGCAAGCGTCAAGAAAGCCCCTTTTTTAAGTGAAGGGTTTATACACTAGTACGAAACACTAGGAACACCTTCCTAATATTGAGTTGCACCCCCTTTTGCCTTCAGAACAGCCTCAATTTGTTGGGGCATGGACTCTACAAGGTGTCGAAAACAGTCCACAGGGATGCTTGCCCATGTTGACTCGAATGCTTCCCACAGTTGTGTCAAGTTGGCTGGATGTGTTTTGGGTGATGGACCATTCTTGATACACATGGGAAACTGTTGAGCTTAAGAAACTCAGTAGCGTTGCAGTTTTTGATACACTCAAACCAGTGTGCCTGGCACCTACTACCATACCCTGTTCAAAGGCACTTAAATATTTTGTCTTGCCATTCACCCTCTGAATGGCACACAGTCCATGTCTCAAGGCTTAGAAATCCTTCTTTAACCTGTCTTAACTGTCTTTAACTTCTCTTCATCAACACTGATTTTTGAAGTGGATTTAACAGGTGACCTCAATAAGTGATAATAGCTATCACCTGGTTTCATCTGGTCAGTCTGTCATGGAAAGAGCAGGTGTTCCTAATGTTTTGTACACTCAGTGTAGATCAAATCTGTATTTGTAGTTATCTGCATTTTGTTCTTTTTTTGCTTGAGTTTTATGCTGCCATTTTGTCTTCCACTTACCTTAAACTGTCCGGGTTATGTGTTAACTTAGGACAAGATGGCCGACCAGAGGCTAAGAAAGGAGGCCCAGGTCACTCTGTACCGCAGCTACAGATCAGGAGACTTGCCTGATATCCAGATCCAGCACAGTAGCCTCATCGCTCCCCTGCAGGCTCTGGCACAGGTTTGTCCCACCTATGGATGGCCACCCCACTGTTACGTCACTTTCATTTACTGTACTCATTACTTTTGTTTAATATTTCACTTTGGGTAAAAAGTAGTCCTCTGTGTTGTGGGAGAGCAAAACACACATTTCCATCTCATCAGAGCTGGACTCAAGTTCTCATCTACTTCATTTTCTTCTAAATGTCTTTCCCCAGAGAGATCCCACTCTGGCCAAGCAGCTGTTCAGCTCTCTGTTTGCTGGTGTCCTGCAAGAAATGGACGGCTTGGAGAAGTCTAATGAGGAGAAGAAGAGGATCAAGGAGGAGCTACTTAGGGATATGAATGGGTTCCTAAGCAAGAGTACCCTTTATTTCCCTCCTTTTGTTGCATGTGTGCAGGTTTGAGACTTACCCCGTTTTTTTCACTGTGTGTAGAGGATGGTTCAGTTATTTTAGTTAAGTTATTGTGGAATGTTTCTCATATGCTGGCATCTGCATTTGTAACAGTTGAATCTTTGCCATCTCTGCTATGTTGTGTGCATTCATGTGTTGTCCATTGCATATAGTAAGAAAAAACTTGTGATGCATTCACAGAAATACCCAGTGAACAAGATGATTTGCAAGATGGCTGGTGTGTGTGTTTGCAGGACATGAGCTACCAGCACAAGGATCTGCTCCAGATGCAGCCTGCAGCAGTGAGCTCCAGCTGCCTGGCCAGCCTCCAGCAGCCCACTGGCATCCTGTTGCTGGAGGAGGGCTTGGTCCAGGGCTGCAGCCCCGAAGAGCCCCCTGCCAAACGGGCCCGCGGTGGACGCAAAGAGGTCCCCCCAGACACCGAGAAATGGATTCATCTGGCAAAGTATGTAACGGTAGTTTGAGCATCTAATAAAAGGGAATCACAATTATAGATTGGATTTATTTCTACAGAGCCCATTTTCAAGTGCTAAAAATGCTTTAGCTGCACACACACACACACACACACACCTCATCTAATACAGTACTATATATTTGACTTTGGTGTGATATTGTTTTGCCTTTTTCTCTCCAGACTCTACAGATCTCTAGGAGACTACGATGTCGTTCGGGGGATCTTTGGCGGCAAGATTGGGACCAAGTCCATCACATGCACTGCTCTGCAAGCGGAAGCCAGCAGCAACTATGCTGAGGCAGTGAGGCTCTACAACGAGGTAATGCATTGACAAGAATGTTGATCAAGTCCAGCTGATTTTAATTCAATTGCCTTATTTAGATGTGATTATTTGTGCAAGTACATGTGTATAAAAGGAATACAGATATAACACCAACATCCAACAAATCAATGTTTTAAAGTTTTCTGGTCCTGGAGTAGATGGTACTCTTGTTACTCTATCACCCCATAGTGTATTATAAGACGTATAAGCATTCATAAGTGTTCATAACAGCTCACTGCTCCTTACAACAGTAATTGTAACTGCATAAAAGCTATACATGCAGTCATATTGCATTACACACAGGTGGTTTATAAAAAGTGGTACCAAATGTAACACCTTTTAACGTTGATGCTCACATTGATGTTCCTCAACGCGGCAGGCGCTCAACACGGAGTGGAGTGACGGCGAGCCCACAGACACAGAGAAGGACTTCTGGGAAATGGCGGCCCTGGAGGCATACAGCCATCTGACAGAGTGGAAGTCTCTGCAGTACTGCTCTATCGTCAACATCGACCAGAACCAGCCAGTCAACCTGGACAAGATGTGGGCAGAACCCTTCTATCAGGTAATCCCATCCCACAGAGTTGGATAGAGGGCTTGCCACAAAGCCTGTTTTAGCATGGGTTGTGCCATTGAAGGCTTTCACCATTTTTAAAGTAGTCAACTGGGTGGGACTTCCTATGGGGTAAGGAGGGATCACAGAATAAATGACAACAAAATGATGTATTTGCTTTTATTTAGTCTATTTATAGTCTGTATGTAGTATATCAAAGCTACCTACAGTAGCAGTTGGCTTTTGATTTGCACGATGGATTGTATTCATGAATGTGTGTGTTGGGTTTTGACAGGAAACATACCTGCAGTATATGATGCGCAGTATGTTGAAGCAGCTGCAGCTGGGGGAGAGGGACCAGGCTCTGCTCAGCTTCGTGGACGCCGCCATGAAGGTGGAAGAGCGCAAGGCCCTGCTGGAGAGCCACTACAGCCAGGAACTCAGCCTGCTCTACATCCTGCAGGAGGACTATGACCGCGCCAAGTATTACGCCAACAACTGCTTGCAGGTCTTCATGCAGGTCAGTGGCTCCACAAGACGACAAATACTGCTACTGTAGTTACTGCTAGTTACTGCTAGTTACTGCTAGTTACTGTAGTTACTGTAGTTACTGCTAGTTACTGCTAGTTACTGCCAGTGTGCGAGGGGGAAGGATTTTAGGAAACATGGTTAATGTCGATGGAGTAGTGCATACAAATTAATTCTCATTTAAATATGGAGGAGCCTGATCACACTCAAATCACTCACTCACTCACTTATACATTTCCTCTCTCATGTCTCTGTGAAGAATTACTCTAGTGTGGACACTCTGCTGAACCGCAGCCGGCTGACCATTCTGCAGTCGGTGCAGGCGTTGACAGAGATCCAGGACTTCCTCCAGTTCATCACTGGAGAGGGTGAGTGCCCCCCGATCGCGCTAATTTTGATTTGAGGCACCGTATCATCTTGCTATTTTGTGACCAACTGGGGTTTGAACCCGGGTCACCGGTGTTAGCTCAGTGGACTATCTCGCTATTTTGATTCACCATAATATCCTGCATAGGTGACAAAATATATGTTCTATTTATCTCTCTTTGTCGTAGTTTCCATTAACTCCCTACAAAACCTCATTAGACGATGGATTGACCGCTACCCTGACGCCAAAATGGATCCAATGAATGTATGGGATGATATCATTACGTCTCGGTAAGAGTTTTTTTTGTATTGTTGAAGAAATTGTGTCTATATAATTCAGGGTGTGTGGTTTCTTTATACTGTCAAAATATCCCCTTCTATCTGCCCATGGTCCAGATGTTTCTTCCTGGACAAGATATGCGAAAAGCTCAGCAACCAGGCCCCTAGTGACACCATGGAGGTGGACGGGGCAGAGCAGGACCAAGCCCAGGACCTCGACACTATCGTCAAGGACTGCAAGTTTAGCATGAAGCTATGCATGGCTGACAGTGCTTGGAAACAGGTGAGATCTTAGTCTGTCTGCGTCTCTGTGTTTTTGTTTGGTCATTGTCCATTGTGGATGTCCTCCCGTGGCCACACAGGAAGTGACACATTGCACCTTTTAAAATTCTTTGTCATTCCAGAGCAACTTCCCTGTAGCCACCAAGCTGCTGAAGGAGCTCCACCGAGAGGCCAAGACTCAGAGAGGCTGGCTGCTACGCTGGGTCCACAGCTTCAGCCGCTTCAGCCACAAACGCAGCCTGGCTCAGGGGCCCGTGGAGCAGATCGCCACCATGCTGAAAGCTATCCCACTGCTGGGTAAGATCATGGATACTTGGAGGTCCGTTATGGCCGGTTATGGACTGACCTAGGATCAATAGTGTCCAAACCATTTGCCTGAGTTTAAAAGGGCTACATAAATCTTCATTTTATTCATTGAGCAAGTTTGTTAAGAAAAATGGGTGCATGTAGCCTCAACGTGCTGTGGTGCAGCCCTTACGTTCAGTCTTGTCCTCTATAGATGACCTTCAGGCCGAGTGCCAGAGTGCCAGCGGCCATGTTTTCAGAGACCAGAGGATCCTGTTGGGAACGTCCTACCACATCATGGCCTCGGCTGTGAGCAGGAGCCCCTCGGTTCTGGAGAGCATCGGGAGAGAGAAGGCAGACAGAGTTTTGCAGCTAGCTGGGTCTTCCTCAACAGCTAGTCAGCAGAAGGTATACAATTATGGAGCATTGTTTGTAACCTGCTGTATGTTTTCAAAAATATTAATTCTGTGCCACATAAGAACATTTCTACCCCCTTTGTGCAGGCGGTGGTAGGGCTGCAGATGCGAGCTCTGGAGTTGTTCAGTGGTGCCGTGAGGAGGGCGGATGAGGAAGTCCAGTCCTACACTCAGGAGTGTTTAGACACCAGCGGCATCGTCGAGGCCTACATGGCTCTGGCCAACTTCTGTGACCAAAGACTGCGTGAAGAGGAGCAAAGCAGTAACAGTGAGTCCCTCCAGCACCTCTGACCTTAGCACCTCTGACCTCAGCACCTCTGACCTCACCCCTAGTTTCCTGGAAAGATGAGTGTATCACTTTGTACGATTTGGTCCCTGGTTAGTTATAATTGTTACGCTTTTTTTGTAAAACACCAGACAGTACCAGTTGTCATTGTATAATGTTTTAGTAGATTCCAGCTGAAATGGGACTGACATTTAGTTATGGAAACCAGCAATTAGACACAGTAATGTACCCTTATTGCTGTTTAGACAGTGACTAATCATCTAATCACTACTAACATGTCTATCTGAATGTTGTGTTGTAGTTAGTGAGTTCCCTGAGCTGGCCACCCTGCCTGTTCACGTGGTAGAGAGCATGCTCAAAGCCCTGAAGCTGAACTCAGAAGAGGCCCAGCTCAAGTTCCCCCGTCTCCTGCAAATCATCGAGCTCTACCCTGCTGAGACTCTGGACCTCATGACCAAAGAGGTAGGGAACCTACCAGGGTTCGGGTCCATTCCATTTCCATAAGAAAGCTTTTCCTCAAACTACTATAGCTTTGTTTAGAATTAGCAGCTCAAAGTTCCCATGTTGTGGTTGACAGATGGTGACTGTGCCCTGCTGGCTGTTGATTGGCTGGATCAGTCAGATGATGGCCCTGTTGGACAAGCCCGAGGCGGTGGCGGTGCAGCATACGATCGGTCAGATTGCAGAGTGCTACCCCCAGGCGCTGGTCTACCCCTACATGATCAGCAGTGAGAGCTACCACTTTGAGGACTCGGCCAGTGGACACAAACACCAGAAGTTTGTCGACAGGTACTGTACTGCTTCCACCCTGGCAAATAGTCTACTCAGCTCGCCAAAAGACCATGGACGCTGAATTTTGAATCATACTATCACATAGTAACAAATTGTGTTACTAGAGATGGATCCAGTATCAAGCAATGCCGAACAGTTCAGTGTTCACTAGTGTATTTTATTACGCTTTATGTTACAGTCCGCTTTTTACCTGCATGGAATTTATTCAAAAATGACATCTGCTCATAACCTAGTCTATACCTTTGGGAATCATTGAAACACTCACCACTAGGAATAATCTGTATTCATACTAACTGTATAACAACTGCTACGGGTGATGTGTGTGTTGGACAGGCTCAAGTCCCTATTGGATAAAGGGGGTGCTGTGCAAGAATTTGTTGATGCCCTCCAGCAGCTAACAAACCCTGAGATGCTTTTCAAGGTGGTTGATGATTACAACATTGAAACAACAAGTGAACCATTTTCTTATTGCGGTCATCAGTGGTTGTTGATTCTTCTCAGTTCATTCAATAATTCAAGATTTTGAGGTGTAGATTCTGATAACATTGTCATGTGACTGTCACAGGATTGGTGGGACGATGTCAAAAATGAATGTGAGAAAACGAGTTTCGATAAGAAGAGGATGAGGAACATGTATGAAGAAATGTATTCTTCCCTCTGCGATCAGAAGTCACAAGGCCTTGGTGCATTCCGCCGGAAGTTTATACAGGTTGGCATCTTCACACATCATAAAAATAAAAACCGCAGACACAGGTATACTTGTCATATACAGTGCATTCGGAAAGTATTCAGACCCCTTTACTTTTCCCACATTTTGTTAGGTTACAGCCTTATTAGTATTATTATAATGTTTTATTCTCATCAACCTACACACAATACCCCATAGAAATGTTTGCAAATGTATTAAAAATCAAAAACAGATACCTTATTTACATCAGTATTCAGACCCTTTGCTATGAGACTCAAAATTGAGCTCAGGTGCATCCTGTTTCCATTGATAATCCTTTAGATGTTTCACAACTGTGGGAAGCATTGGAGTCAACATGGGCCAGCATCCCTGTAGAACGCTTTCGACACCTTGTATAGTCCATGCCCTGACAAATTGAGGCTGTTCTGAGCGCAAAAGGGCGTGCAACTCAATATTAGGAAGGTGTTCCTAATGTTTTGTATACTCGGTGTATATCATATGTGTTATTATATTCCACTGAAATCACTCTAGAAATTTGCCAAGGAAGTGGAAAAGTGGTTGGGCCGTGATGGTGCCAAGCTGTTTGAGAAGCGGAGAGACAAGTCCTTCCTGAGGCAGGTGGAGACAGACCTGATCGGCTCCATGCGATGGTTCCGGCAAGAGCCAGGGAACCTGAAGGAATACTCCCCCTGGCTGAGCGGCTTCAAAGCCGACTCACTCCGGAACGAGCTGGAAGTCCCAGGTCAGTAGGGATGCAACATTTCTCAAGTCAAGTTCTACGCAGGTGATGCCATTTTGCTTTCCAGCCATCACTCTATGTATAATATATGATCACCAATACTATGTGTTTTATCTCCTCTTGTCTTTTAGGGCAATATGACAGCAGATCCAAACCTTTGCCAGAGTATCATGCAAAAATTACAGGATTTGATGAAAGGGTATGTGTATGATCCACAGCTGTTATTTCATCTTCCTGTTGCTCTCTTGGCCCTCGCTTTAGCCTCAATTTCAATTGAATGTGTTGCTGTTTGCAACCCTGAATGTTACTCCAGGGGCCTTTTTATATCTAGGCATGATACAATCTAGGGGAAATAGTAGTAGCACTTCATTTAACTTGTGTGTGTCTGCGTTCATCCGTCCCCAGGTAAAGGTGATGAGATCCATCCGGCGACCCAAGCGTCTGATCGTGCTCGGGGACGACGAGCGGGAGTACCCATTTTTGGTGAAGGGTGGAGAGGACCTCCGTCAGGACCAGCGCATCGAACAGCTCTTCACCGTCATGAACATCCTCCTGGCCCAGGACACCACCTGCGCCCACAGCAGCATGCAGCTCCGAACCTACCAGGTGGTGCCCATAACCACCAGGTAGCTTTTCATCAAGCTTTTAATTTTATTTAAACAGTGTTTTCCCGACCCAGTCCTCAGGGCCAACATACTTTATCCATCACTAGTACACGTAATTCAACTGCTAATAATCATTGTGTAAATGTGGCAGTTTAAAATGAACAGCTGGTATTGCAGTGGCAGGGGGTCATGGAGTTATTTTCTGTTGTTTACCAAGCAGACTTTTCAGTATGTTTTTGATGTATCCCTACAGAATTGGACTGATTGAGTGGATGGAGAATACCTGTACGCTGAAAGACCTGCTGCTCCGCACCAGGTCTGAGGAGGAGCAGCAGACTGTAACGAGGTACAGTAGTACCAGATATGTCAGTAGTACCAAATAGGTCAGTAGTGCCAGATAGGTCAGTAGTGCCAGATAGGTCAGTAGTACCAGATAGGTCAGTAGTGCCAGATAGGTCAGTAGTGCCAGATAGGTCAGTAGTACCAGATAGGTCAGTAGTGCCAGATAGGTCAGTAGTACCAGATAGGTCAGTAGTGCCAGATAGGCCAGTAGTACTAGATATACCAAAAACATAGAACCTACAACTGATCTCACTGGCGACCTAGACAAAAAAAAAATTATCCTATTGTCCTTGTTCACTGTAGACCGAATGAAGTCTATGAAAATTGGCTCACCAAAGTCACCAAGTCAGACGGTCGTCAAATACAAGGTATCGGACGCTATGCTGAGTCTTACAAGTAAGTCAACTGAACTGTGTGTTGTACTTAAACATGATAAACTCACTGACCCTGTTATTATGAATTTATCTAGTAAATGTATCCTGGGTGTTGTGCTGTAATAAATCCCATTTGTGCCTTTGTTTTTTTTATAACCGTTCCAGATAATTTTCCATTTAAATGTATTTATGCCATCTATCACAGGATGGCAAAGCGCAATGAAACAGTCAATAACTTCATGAAGATGGAACAGCTTGTACCGGGCGATCTACTGAGGTGGATTTCTAATTTATATAATGACCCACACCATTGTGTGTAGATGCAGCTATCAAGTTGTTACATTTAGTAAACAAACCTAAAGTCCTTCCTTCCTCATTTTCTTGAAGAAATCCCTGATCTGACATGGCAGGATTGGTGAAAGCTACTGTTTGTGATAGAACGGTTTACACCTATCAATTTGTTTTTAATCAGTGCTTACTTCAAGAAAGGGAGGGATGAAGGATGTTTATTAACAGGGCCCAAGGCTTTGATCCTATCGATTTATCATTAGAGCACACTGAAGTGGAGCAGTCTTCAGTCCAATACCAAGGGACAATCCATGTCATGAAAAGTTTGTGTACACGTAATAGAAGATTAATCCAGCGTGTGCCGGCCATAGATTCTTCCGCAAATTCAAAAAGGGTCGTTGTCAATCTTTTTTCCAGGAGAGCGTTTGTCCGGATGAGCACCACCCCCGAAGCCTTCCTCTCTCTGCGCTCCCACTTCACCAGCTCCCATGCTTTGCTGTGTATCAGCCAATGGCTCCTGGGCATCGGCGACCGCCACCTCTCCAACTTCATGATCAACATGGAGACCGGTGGTATGATCGGAATCGACTTTGGCCACGCCTTTGGTTCTGCCACACAGGTGGGCCCCCCTGACGTTTTGTCTTGTTTTGAGGGCAGGGATAGTGTAGAGCAGTGTTTATTAATTCTGGCACATTTGTCTTTGTACTACACACGTGATTTAAACCATCAAAGCAATTGATGAGTTGATCATTTGAATCAGCAGTACAGTGGTAGGGCAAAATAAATATTTTCACCCCTTTGGGTTTCCAGGACCAGGATTAAGACTAACTGGTGTAGTGGATAGTGCGGCCTCGTGAGTTGAATGTGCAAGCAGCTGTTTATAGCATTGTGTATATAGTTAAGCGTAGTTTCTTTTTGAATGATATTTGTACAAGTTCACATCTCTACCCCTAAGAAAATCTGGACAAATTTTTTTCTTGCACAGTTCCTCCCCGTGCCAGAGCTGATGCCATTCCGCTTGACAAGGCAGTTTGTGAATCTGATGCAGCCTATGAAACAGTCGGGCCTGATCCAGAGTGTGATGGTGCATTCGTTGAGAGCCTACAGGGCCAACCCAGAGCTGCTGCTCAACACCATGGACGTGTTTGTCAAGGAGCCGTCTCTGGACTGGAAGGTAGTGCACAAGGTTTAGGACCCAGCATCTACGAATTCTTTAATACGATGTGTGTACATTGTCATAGTGTTACTAACTGGTCTTCACTAACCCTCAGAACTTTGAGCTGAAACAGCTGAAGAAGGGAGGCACCTGGACCGAGAGCGTCAACACCAAAGAAATTAACTGGTACCCTCTACAGAAAGTCAACTTTGCCAGAAGAAAACTAGAAGGAGCAAACCCTGCCACCATAACCAGGTAGGCAAAGTTTCCTCGAGGAAAACACAGTGGATAACTTAAATTGATTTTGTGTCCAGGGAGTTTTGAATTTGGTTTTCAAAGTTAGGGGGTTTACATGTCTTAAGAGCTCAATTCAATCAAACCTGCATTGCAGTATCTATTTTTTGACCATGGTAAAGAGATCAGCATAATAAGATAAGTGCATAGGCAGTAGTATTGCACAGTAAATTAGAACTTTGACCGGGATTCAGTCTAACGCAGATTAACGACCTGTGCACAATTATTTCCTTTTAAAGGCAATTTCCCTGACATTTGCTGTGAACTCCACGGATGTTGGCTAAAGCAGAAATCACTGATCAGTTAATCGCAGTGCACTAGTCATTTATTAGCGCTTGTTTGAATCCCGGCCTTAGTAAACATTTCTATGGTAGGATGGCTGAATCTGGTCCTTAGTCTCTCTTGTTTGTTTTTAGTGAGGAGCTGAAGCTGGGCTTTGAGAAGGACCCTGCCTTCAAGGGCATGCAGTCTGTGGCATTGGGAAGTGAGGAGCATAATGTGCGTGCCCGGCTGGGGCCCGACGGCCTGTCGGTAGAGAGCCAGGTGGACTGTCTTTTGGACCAGGCCATGGACCCCAACATTCTGGGGAGGGTCTGGGTGGGCTGGGAGCCCTGGATCTGAAATGCACACATCTCTCCCAATGAGGCCCCCACTGAGACACAACTTAAATATGTTTGAATACTTTAAAAACACACCCATCCTTCCTTGAAGTAATCACTGATTCAACAAAAATGTTTGCATGTCAGCAATCAAGTTTAATATCACTTTCTAAATACATAAATACAGCTGACGCCTTTTGGTTCATGTGAAGCAAGATGCATGAAACCGGCTGTACTGCTGTATTTTGAAGTATATCTTGAAAACGTGGTTGCTGACATAGATTTTGGGACTGCATCAACAATGGACTAATGAAACAAATACCAAATTATAGTTTTAGGGTGGAATTTTCCTTTAAGGATCAGAGATTTCTTGAAGGGAGCGAGGAAGAATGGGTTCCTATAGTATTCAAACAGGGCCAATGGACTGTTGCCCATGATCTAGTGCTGATGTTGTTCCTTATAGATTATGAAGTTAGTACATGAAGCCTTGTCTTCAGTCTTTTTATGATTGTTTAAAAAAAATGCTTAAATAAAGTAAATAAATCCTAACACAAATTAGACAATTAATTGTTTAACTGGCCTTTGTTTGGAAGGCACTGCATGGCGAATCATTGAATAAAACAGCAGTCCTTCGAAGTGAATTTGTGAAAGGTTGTCATCATTGTAGCTCAGCCAAAAGATAAGACGTGTCCATGTTTATTGATCATACACAACCATAGAAAGAGTTAGGTCAAAATATAATGGGGGTTCATAAGTTAGTACGTTTTTCCATGACAGTTTGTAGATGCATTTTCCTGTGCTACTGGTCATTTACTGTCATAACATCCCTTTATCACTTGCATAACATTACAGTAATTTGACACAAACACTGGAAAAATTACACAAGGTGTATTCAGTATGGTGAAATGTTCAAACTGTTGCAGATAGCTATAGTCGTAACATGATTTCACATATACGTGATTCATAACTGCTATACAAAGCATATCGTTACGCTGCACCACCTTGAACCCCAGCTAAATGTAGTATAGTTAATAGTCTATGGTGGGTTAAATTAAGGCAGATTAGTCTGGTCAGTCAAGTCAGAAATTCTGTATTTGTGAATGTGCACAATAAGGGAAGATAGTTATCCCAAATTAATCAATGGCTATTAGTTACTCTTAAAACCCATGTAACATATCATTAGTTTAAATAGCAAGTTCAGTTTAATTTGTCAAACCATTGTCCTTTAGCAATGGTACATCCCGGTAGTTGTTTCTTGAACCCCAATGCTTCCTCTTTAACCATTACACAAAGTCAACGTTGGTTTAAAAAAAAAATGAAATATAGATTTAAGTACACTGTTGTCATGAGTTGATTGTCACAATCTATTTGTACTGGCAAAGGCGCTTTTACTCAAGTGCATTTCATTATGCAGAATATGAAGTTACATTGTATTGGTGGTTGTTACTTGCATATTAATTCAGCATTACAAGAAGCACACAGTATAAATTAGTTAAATGCCATCGCTTGGATCGCAAACTTTCATGAATAACCTCATTACTTCTGTGGAAAGGCTTTGGTTTAAAGCAAATAGTAACGGAGTTGTGAGACAATGTCCCTAAAGAGAACAAACAGAAAATCTAAACAGATATAATGACAAGAGTTCACACACAACAAACATCCCTGTTACATAGACAACTGTAATGATTACCAGGGTTGGACTTCGGAGAGCTGGATCAACAAGTTAGGCAGCCACCTTCGAGGTTTCCCTTGGTTTTCTGGTTTAACAAGAAAGCTTAATGTTGAGTGTGGGTTATTAAGAGAGGGTATATAGTCATTTATATACTATGCCCAATTCATGTGTTATCTTTCTTAAAGAACTAGAATGTGCAGAGTTGTTTCAGAAAATCATCTGGCCAACTCCTGCTATATAAAATAACCCCCAGAATTTCTGGATGTGCATAGCATTTGAGTACAAAACTGTTTTTGGTAAAGGGTTAGGTTATATTTTTGGCCTCCAACCTTTAATAAACTGCATGAGTTTCTTCACTTGGAGTTTGCTTAACTTAAAGTCCTCTGTCAGAATCTCCTCCGTAAGCTGCAGAAGTAGATTCCCGTCGATTTTCTCTGTCACGAACGCAGACACAATGTCACCGGAAATGCCGATGAACCGTAACGATTTGGACACCTCTTCGATGGAGAGTCCAGAGAGGTTAGTGGGTGGTTGCCATTGTCCTCCGGGGGGTGGCAGGGAGGGGGAGGACATTGGTGGTAGGGGGGGATAGGAGATGGAGAATATTTCTGTCGTCGTGACCTGATCGTGTTGTTGGCTGACCAGGCACTTTAGAGTGTCCTGCTCCGTATCTTCGACAGCGTCTTTACATGTCTCGTTTGATTTGGGCGTCCTCGGTGGCAACAATGGGCACGACAGGCTTTGTTTAGTGTTACATTCGTCTATCATATTGTCTCTGTACATTTCCCAGGGTGTAGCTCGACCACTTGGTGCAAAACTGATTAGTGTACGAGGCTTTGTGGGATTTCAAGGGGATGACGCTACCGCCCTTCTGCTCTTTCCTATCAAAGTCAAAAGGTCTGGAAGTGCATGGCGACTTGGGCGTGCCAGAGGGTCTTTTTCTGGGATAGCTGTAGTAACTTCGACAGGGGATGGGCAGGAACTCCTCCATGCTTTGAGAATCCCCTCCACAGAAGTCGTTGGGCCACGATAGTCTAGAAGGGCAGGAGAGTACACCGTTGAGTGGTGGGCTCATGTGGGATGCTGTCAGGCACTCCTCGTTGCCCTTGACCCAGTTACAGGGGTAACACACGTGGTTCTGCTCGTCTGCCTCGGTCACTTCATTCTCTCCTCCACTGCTGCCAGAAAAACAAAATACCGGAGTTAGTGAAAGAACTAGGTACAAGTTGTCTAAACACTGCTAAACTATTTTGAAATAATGTCACACAGGGAAAAATGTAGCCTAACACTCCAGACCATTGGAAGGGGAAACAAGGGCTATTGACTAGTCAGCAATGTGTAAGGAAGTGTCTACATAAGTACTTTATGGTCAGTTCAATGTATCATCTAGGATCAGAATAAAATCTATAGACTGTGCAGGACCAAATCCATACTTGAGTGGCGTGTGCGAAACATGCATTGAAGTCAAAAGGTATGCGCAAAGGATGAGGCTACACATTGGGATTTTACATGCTGTGTAGGCCTGAGGAATAATAGGAGAGCGTAGGGCTTGGAGAGCGCGTTTCCGTCTGCCGAGCCTTAGCTACAGCCGGCGTTGGGGTGGACATCATCTGCTTGGAACTTCGGGGGGGAATGGGAGGGGCGTTCAAATGACGGCATTCTACCTTCACCTGGAGAGGAAGGTGTAGGAAAATCAGAAAGCCTCAAAACATCCCAAAACAGCCAGTGAAAACAAGCAATGAACAACTGATAGCTAATTTTGGAAATTGTTTGTTTTTAGCTGAGAGGATGTTTACACCAGTAAAGAATATTAAATTGTTACAATGTAATGTCTCAAACACTGGGCCTACATCTGATCATAAGCCAATTATATCAGTAACATCAATATTTTGTCCAATTTGCTTGGTAGTAATACTGTAATATTAGTTTGTTAAATGTAGCCATGGTGATAGAATTCATGTGTACTCACAGCTTCAGACTTTGGTGGGACTGGGGGTGGAGCTAGACAGATTTCAGAGCTGACCATTGGACCCCCATGACAGGAAGAGACTGGGTATGATATGACAGCCATGGAGGTGGCGATGGCATTGCTGGTGCCTCTTGGATCCTCGCCGCCCACACTGTGCCCTCCTCCTCCCCGACTTGATCTCAAGTGGTCCAGCCACAGCTCCTCGTAGGGAACATCCGACTGGCTCATGTCCTCCAGCAACTCAGGGAAGAGGTACTCTGTGTCAACTGAATCAGCCAGTACGCCCTCGGATGGCAGGAGCACCCAGTCTCCGCACAGCGTCATGCAGCCCTGCAGGTTGACCTCACTGTTGCTGTGCAGGTTGTTGCCATAGACACACACTGAGAGCCGGTGGAATGACTGGGTAAGCTCGTCGCGGGCGTACGTGAGAGAGCTGGGCATGTGCATGTGGGAGGGGCAGCCATTGCTGCTGTTGCTGCTACCACCACTACCACTGCTCTTCTTGGGGCTCCTCCCATCAACGTCGTTCCAGTCGGTCCTGACATCACGCACAGCACGGGAATAGTCGTCAATGTCAAACTGCTCCTGGCAGTAGGTGAACCAGCGGTGCGCCATGGTGTCCAGCCACAGCTCGTTCTGAAGCAACCCTTCAGGGATGATGAACTTGGGCATGGAGGCCATGTGGAGTGGGAAGTGGACGGGGATGATCTTGCTACTGCGCAGCACGCAGCCCACGACCACCGTCTTGGTCTGGATGTTGACCAACTTGTAGCGGTGACCCTCACGGATCAGGTGGACGTCATGCTGGTTACGCGGCGAGCTGCCAGGCACGCTGACGTTGACAGGCAGCCGGGTCTTCTCCACGATGTTGCGGATGGTGTGCTCGCCCTCCTGCATCTGAAGCTCTAGGGGGCTGCAGGTGCTGAAGCGACCCTTACACTGGAAGGGCAGGCTGACGCTCTCGTTGGTCCGGTGGTTCATGCAGATGAGGCAGGGCATCTTGCCACGGCTCACGATCTTGCTGATGGAGTTGAGCTTGCCGATTTTCTTGAAGATGGTGTTGAAGCGCGACTTCTCCTTTGACGTCTTGGCGTAAAGGATCTCTGCCTGGCCCATGAGGGTGAGCTCATCACCGGTGCTTAGTGTGATGTTGTACACCTCCGTGTCCTCGTTGCATTCACCTGAAGCCATCTGTGAGACGAGGACGTGTTGGATTGTGGTCTCATAGCCTAAAGATCACATAACTATAACCCCTAAAAACACTCCAATTGACCTCCTATGACAATGCCACATCTGAAGATTTCGGGAAATGTACATAACTTACAAGTCACTAAGGCTAAAATCAACTTTGGATTAACTATCAACCAATAGAAACTGACCTTCACATTGAACGTAATTTCCTCCATGACATAAACCCGTTCAGGAAATGCTTTGGCCACCTCCTCCACGCTGTTGAAGTACTGCACCGGCTCCTTGACATCTCTGTCCTGCTCCAGCAGCTTAAACTGACCTACAGGAAGGGGTGGAGAGAATCAGACAGGATAGCCTGGCTGCATGTTACCTTTGTTTATGTTACTGGATAGGATAGGCCCTTTTTAGTTTAATCTGTGCTTCAAAGGAAACATCTCTGAAATATCTCAATGAACACACAACAAAGCCCCTTTGGGAACATTGCTATCTGAATAACTCTGGTTCCCAGCAGTAGCCTCAGCCTGCACCAGTCAGAGCTTTCATTGCAACCCCAATGTTATGTACAGTGTTTCCGTGAACAGTTTTACAGTCTAAGTACACGTCCCATATGCTGTGAGGCGAGAGCATTGATCATATGTCAGTCTGAGGTCCCATCAGCCAGATCAGTTGGATTGGCGCAGGCGCAGCAGAGTCAGTGATGTAAAAAGGGTACCGTCTGTATAATCATTGATTCAAGCCTGAGAGGCTTTTAAGATTAGTGAAACAGGACTATGCCTGTTCTGAAAACCTGAGCAAACAGTACAATGTGCGTGTTTGCATGTTCCATATTTGATTCTAGCACAGGATTTTAAATGTACTGGTTGTACAAATCAATGTATTTTTCCTTGTTTAACTTCAATGGCTTTAAAAAGGCATTGAAAAGCTTGATGACACATACATCTGAATAAACATTGCCACGTGAACCACTGACAAAGTATATTTAAAAATGTAACAGTGATTTGACTAACCTTCATAATGTACCGGGATCTCTATTTTGGGCCCAATGACATAATGGCCTTCCTCCAGACTGTGTGCAGTGATTGTAGTCCATTGACGACAGGAATGAATCAAGAGGTAGTCATTGTCTCGTAAGCCGTCCACCAACTCACCTGGAGAAGAGAGGCACTTTCATTCAGTAGCAAACATCACTGTCATAAAAAAAATGAGGCACAATTTCAGATGGATTTGAATACAGTAATATCACAATCATTTAAATGTATAACTAGTTATCAGTCCCTCATGAATAGTATATTTTACATGATTAACGTTAGCGTATCACCTCCTGTTTTAATGTAGACTTATAACTGTAGGCTAAAATGTAAAAAAATATAATTAAATGGCTATGTAGCTAAAGCTAAACCAAATTACACTTGCATTTGAAAAATCTCTGCATTTGCTCTATTGTTTAGCTACGTTTTTGTTGGTAGCCCACTCTTGGACTGCATTTTACAGTGAGTATCTTTTTTCGGTATGCATGCATTGTACCAAGCAACCAAAGGAGGGGCATGCTACAGAAAAGACTCTTGCAATGTATTCCTCTTTCAATTACAAATGTAACGTTTTATGTTTAACCTTTATTTAACTAGGCAAGTCAGTTATGAACAAATTATTATTTACAATGACGGCCTACCCCGGCCAAACCCTAAAGACACTGGACCAATTGTGGGCTGCCCTAAGGGAACCCCAATCACGGCCGGTTGTGATACAGCCTGGAATCGAACCAGGGTCTGTAGTGACGCCTCTAGCACTGAGATGCAGTGCCTTAGACCGCTGCGCCACTTGGGAACTTGATAATAATCAAGTAATTAATCTAGCTAGCTACAAGCGTTTATTCATTTCTTCTATTCTGTCAAATTTTATTAAAAGGTAAGCTTTTGCAACTTTGTTGATTAACGTTAGTTACGTTATGGGGCGGCACTGTTAACCCACTGTTCCTAGGCCGTCATTGAAAATAAGAATTTGTTCTTAACTGACTTGCCTAGTAAAATAAAGGTAAAATAAAGGTAAAATGTTAAAAATGGCAGAGTAGCTAACTGTTAGTTAAATTGGCTAGCAACCATTAACTAGCTAACATTAGTTGGCAAGGCAACTCAGCTAGATAGTTAGGTTGGAGGCTAGCCACTTTAAGCAGCATATTAACTCGTTAACCCTTACTAAAAACAACAAAATGCTCAAAGTTTACCTACCACTGTCCAACTTCACAATTTGCGGCAATCTATAAACACTGACAAGTCGATCTAAGGGTAAAGACGTCGTGCTCCATGATACATCTTTCAAATTGTTGTACAGCATTGATCCAAGGTCCATGTTAGCTTGTAAACACACGACATGCGTAGCATGAACGCACCACTTCCCGGCGTTGCTGCTAGCTTTGCATTGTTTTCAGGCATGTAACCTACACCTTTCTTTTGGTTCGCTTTTGTGTTTTCTGAGGTTAACTAGCTAGTTTTTTCTGAATTGTCTCGCAGCCATGTTAGCTCCGTGCTAGCTAGTATGCTAGTTGCACCTAAATTGACAGGAAATGCTGTGTATTGAAACCATAGATATATGCACTTGCCAGACGCCTACTTCTCAAACTATTCCCTTGTCTGGGACGTCACTAGTAACCACAGCCATAAACCCCGCCTATTTCTAAAATCTTACACTGCTAACCTTATGCATAACCTTAAAGACAAAAAAAACACATTTTTGTTTTCATTAATTTGTACGATATAGCCGGTTTTTACTGTGGTCTGCCAATCAGCTGTTGAATTCACCGCAAGGCCAAGCTTGAGCCTCAACACAAACAGGGGAATCAGAGGGAGGTATCATGAGTTCATTTAAGTCTTTATTTTACTTTGTGTCCGACTCGAACAACTATCAGGCTGACAAATATAATGTTATGCATATAACATATATAAACGCATATATTGTGCTTTTAATGTTATGCATATTATTTATCCACACGAGAAAGAAACTAGTTAAATTACTTAAAGTGGGAGCCGAAGAAGATCGGGCTCTCATGGTTCTTGGAGTTTAGACAAATGGTAGAAAGTGAGAGGGTGTTATGAAACGGGAGTGGGGTGGCTTTGTGCTTATAACATAATGACACCTGACTGGAGCTAGACTGAAAAGGCATCAGTACCATCCACTCAGCAGGACCTGAGAAAGCAAGAAACTGGAGACATTTTATGCCCGACCATAAGACTTACTAAAATGATAACATTGGCTCTGAATTTCAACAGTTACACAGTCATTGACTATCCTATTGAAGCTTGAAGACTGTTAGAAAGGAGTCTAAGGACCATCGAATATCCTGGGTTGTGAGATTGTAATGTCCTGGAAGGGTTTGAGGGTACAAGGGGGTCAGACAGATAATAGTTATCACTGTTAACTACTCTATCAGTCAGATACTCTATTTTTCTCCAAATTACTATTGCGTGTGGGTGTCCAAAGTACAGCAATGTCTACACCTACTGGGTCTCAGGCTTATAGATTTAAGTCTAATAGCATAAGTTGAAAGTAGACAGACATTAGTGTGCGAAATGAAGGCATAGTCAATGGACATTCTGAACCTTGTTTGAAGTCAGTAGGTCACATGACCAAGGAGCTATTGAAATCTTACATTTGGAAAAATTAATGTAAAAACGTGTGAGATGAAAATGGACCAACTAATGGGTGTGCACTGTGTAGGCCCACTGAGTGGACATTCTGAACCCTGTTTGAAGTCAGTAGGTCACATGACCAAGGAGTTATTGAAATGTAAAAGTTAAAAAAATTCATGTAAAATCATGTGAGATGAAAATTGACAAACTAAAGGGTGTGCAATATAGAAAGGTAGTCAGTGGACATTCTGAACCTTGTTTGAAGTCAGTAGGTCATATGACCAACGAGCTGATGAAATTCAAAAATCTAAATAAATAATTTAAAATAGTGCGAGATGTAAATCGACAAAAAAATGTCTGCAATGTGTGTCTGCTATCGGGTTAGCTACAACCAGTTTTTAAAGTGTTAGGATTAATGGTTAAAGAGCTATTGAATAAAAAAAAAAAATTGTCACTATGTTGACGTCCCTAACTGCAGTTGGTGGAAGTAAGGAAAACTACAGGCGAATATCCGTCGAATATCCAACCTGAAACTCTCTTTACCTCGGTGCTCATAATGCCTGCAAGCACGCCTGCAATCAGCTGTCAGTGGATATTGAGACAATTGTTTTAAAGATCTACAGCCACGTCTCAGTATCTGCTTCCCGAAGAGAGGAACTGTGTGTATTTTTTTGCCTTTGTTGACTTTGAGTGGCGTGAGATTCTGCGACATGTTTGCACACGATGGCTCTCTCTTCATCCAGCTGTCGATCGTCTTTGGCAAAGCTGGCAAGCTCTTACTTCATACTTCAGGTCCCTTGGGGACACCTGTCCTGTGGCACTGAAGAGTATTTTTGAGTATGAAGAAAAAAACGAAAGCTGCTGAGATTTATCTGTGTTTTTCTACAACGTAGGGTGTGTTTTTGACCAACCAAAAAGCTGGAGGAAACAACGCTCCGCATCACAGATGTTTACAAGGAAGTCCAAAAGTTCACAATGAAGATGCTTCAGCGGAAACAGGACAGCTTTTTTGGATACCAGACCAAGCAGCTGATGGACAAACAATTGTCAGCACAAAGGTCCAAGCAGCAACAGGACTTTGTGAAGTTCTATGACACTGTCATTACATACACTGACAAGTGGTTTGATTTCTCACCAGAAAGTGTAATGGTGAAACTGAAACGGACCGGCCTCTATGAGGAGCTCTCCTTCACTGACCTGGAGCAGGTGGTGGTTGCCCTCAAAATGACAGTCAGTATGGACCAACTCTTTTAAGAGTGCTAGCCAGGAGGAAATACAGAAAGCCAGACAGGATACTACAAAATCCACCAGTGAGAAGTTGGCAGTTTTCTCAAATTTAAGGAAAGCCAACTTGATCAACATGTTCAGGATTGTCTCATTAGTCCTCAGTGTTTTTTAAAAATGTATTTATTTTACCTTTATTTAACTAGGCAAGTCAGTTAAGAACAAATTCTTATTTTCAATGACGGCCTAGGAACAGTGGGTTAACTGCCTGTTCAGGGGCAGAACGACAGATTTGTACCTTGTCAGCTCGGGGAATTTAACTTGCAACCTTTCGGTTACTAGTCCAACGCTCTAACCACTAGGCTACCCTGCCGCCCCATGTGTGCCAGGCTCAAATGCCTTTGTAGAGAGGATTTTCTCTGATGACCACTAAATGGTCAGACTCAAGAAACAGATGCAGCACAGAGCTGTGACAGAGCTGAACAAAAATGAACATCAAATATCTGTGAACTGTGAATTGTCATGTAAGGACCTCTCTGGCTATGCAAAAGGACAAAGGACTGCTTGAATCAGTCAAGAGCAGCAAAAAATATCCATGGAAAAAGTAGACTTGGTGAGTGACTCCACCTTCTTTTCCTCTTGCATTTGTTTTCTTCTGTAAAGGTAAAAATTGTGATTTCTTTGATCATTTATTTTGAGGTTTTTCACAAGCTTACATAATGATACAGTTTTAGTAAAGCTATAGACTAAATGGAATATACAAATGTTTTGCCTTTCCAATTGAATAAGAATATGAATATACACTGTAGGTGGCGTGCAATGGCACGCCACCTTTTGTCCCTTATTTGGTAGTGAGAAAGTTGGCAACCCTAGGTACCCCCCCAAAAAAGAAGCTGAAATAGTTGCTAATAAAGAAATTAGCCGAACCCAGGATATATTTCTTTAGGGCCCAAAGGAGTTTTACATGGACATCAAACTTAAGAGCTACCAACTCTCGCGCATTGGTCGTGAGACACACGCATGGTCCATGCACACCAAGACAGTTGTGAAGAGGGCACGACAAAACCTATTCCCCCTCAGGAGACTGAAAAGATTTGGCATGGGTCCTCAGATCCTCGAAAGGTTTTACAGCTGCACCATCTTCGGTAGCAGAGAGAACAGAGCACCAAGTCTAGGTCAAAGAGGCTTATAAACAGCTTCTACCCTCAAGCAATAAGACTCCTGAACAGCTAATCAAATGGCTACCCAGACTATTTGCACCCCCCATACTAAAATCAAATCAAAGTTTATTTGTCACGTGCGCGGAATACAACAGGTGTAGTAGACCTTACAGTGAAATGCTTACTTACAGGCTCTAACCAATAGTGCAAAAAAGGTTTTAGGTGAACAATAGATAAGTAAAGAAAGAAAAACAACAGTAACAAAGACAGTGAAAAAACACTAGTACCCCCTTTATATATATCCCCACTATTGTTATTTACTGCTGCTTTTTAATTATTCGTTTTTCTTATTTATTTTCTTAACTGCATTGTTGGTTAAGGGCTTGTAAGTAAGCATCTCATTGTAAGGTGAAATGGACCTGTTGTATTCGGCGCATGTGACGAATACAATTTGATTTTAACCTCTTCTCACTCTCACACTCCTCACCTCATATCTCACGCATTGAAAAGTGGTGCTTTTATTTTTCTAAATTCATTGTATAGTGCGTTAACTTTTCAACCTTGCTTCAAATAGTTTTGAAATCGGAAACTGCAATTTAACATCACGCGCGGAACCTCTTGCCACAGGACTGTGAACCGCGGCACATTGAAGGATATGATTGGTGTAGTTATGTACGGAATCAAGGGTATTGGATGTGCGTTTTAAAGAAACAACCTTCAAGATTAGAATAGAGGTGAATGGAGATAGGGAACGTTCTCGCTGAGTTTATAAAGCTGTTAAAAGAGTAGCATGGTAGCGCTGTTTTATGTACAATGTTGTCAACAAAATTAGGTTGCTCCTACTCCCGCGTCTATTGCAGAATGCAGCCTTTTAACAGCTGATGTCTGTGACATCGAAAAGGCAGCAGATAGACGTACAGTCTGTTATAGCAGCGATGTTTGGTAGGGTGACCTGATTTGTAACTATAAAAATAAATTTGGTCAAACAGATTGTCAACCCAAAAGTTTAAGTTTGATTCTAGAAGGGGGACAATAAATATAACAATTATTTGGTTAGGGTAATCTTGTCTTCAGGAGATTTTATTACCAATGTACTTTATTTAGTCTGATCAGTTGAGCAATTCTCATTCTTAACAAAGGGCAAAAAAAAAGAAGGTAATTAGTGTGCTTGCCAGCAACAACATCGCTGTTATTCCCCACACTTACAGTAATGTATTATTCCACTTCTTCACAATATTGCCAGTGTCTGATATGCCTACTTGTCTTTGAAAATGAATTATATCAGGCTGTGTATTTTTGCAAGCCGTTCATGGACAGTTTTGAATAATTCATACAAATAAGCATTGGATGCATATGAAATGCCCCAGGCCATTTTAGTATAGTGCACATGAAAGGCAGAGATAGTAGAGGGGACTCACAACTCATAAGCATTCATCGTATATCTTGCCTATGTAGAGTAAGATGATGGCAAGGATCTTCAAGTAGTAGGCATAAACCCCCTGAATATTGATATTCATTAGATTTTTTTTGAAGGTTTGGTGATTGAGAAATGTATTGTTAAAACAAGAACATTTTCAAACACCTAGCACTTGGGAAACATAGATAAGGCGTGGCCAACCCTCCTGGAGAGCAAGCAGGATTTTCTTCCAGCCCTATTTTAAAGAGAGTTCACCAAAATTATAAAATACAAAATGTTTGTGTCCTTACCTTGAAAGCAGTCTAAGGACAAGGAGACTGCAATCTATGATTTGGTTACCCACTGCCATCAACCATTAATATGAGTATTTCCTGTGCAGAGCATTCCCACTGACCTTCCCACTGTTTCTCACATTTGCCTGTCTCCCCATCTAATTTCATTACTGTCTGAATAAAGTGTCAAACCACCTAAAAAATATGTTAAAAAAAATATGAGCATACTTTAAATGTCATCCCCCAAAAGTCTCAAAGTAACAAAGTCGTAGAATTTTGTGTTCATTTAATGTTGAAAGCATTCTAAATACACCTGGCCTGTATTTTCCCCCACCCTGGTCATAGGCCTAAGCCATGTAAACATACATAGAATTGCAGGAAATTAGCTTTAAAACAGATGCAGACCACCGTTTAGGCAGAATTTCACTCTAAGCTTTCTTCAAAAGTTGGCAACCCTGCAAATGCATGTTTATTTCAAGCACTATGTTCAGTCTCTTTATCTGCACTGTTGCAACCAACACATTTCACATTTATATTTTAGCAGACAATCTTATCCAGAGCGATTTTTGTGTAATTTTTCATTCTGGTCCATCGTGGGAATCGAACCCTCAACCCTGGCTTACTGTTACAACACTAAATGGACTGGAGAAAAAAAAGGAACTGCGATTCTGCGTAATCAATACACTTCCTTCCTACCTCCGTGGGGGAAATGTGTCAGTTTAAGAAGAGTGGTTTCACTTTTCTCTCGTCATATCACTGTAGCTCAGCGCATCGACTCTGATTTGGAACCATGACATTTGTGAACACTCTCAAACAGTGGGATGAGGCAGTGGCCTGTTTCGAACGTGGGGATTCCGCAGCTGCCCTTGGAACATTTCTGGACATCCAGGAAAAGAACTCCAAAATCTTTTTCAACATTGGCTGCCTACATTTGATCAATAAGAACCTAGATGCAGCTGAAAAGGTATAGCAGTTTTTAGCAAATTTCATCATTAATTAAAAGACAATTCTCTCTTTCCCTGTTTTACCAAAGAAATCAGTACATGTAAGGGTTAAAGTTACTATCACATTGCAATTAAATGTTATTTTATACTTCAAAAATGCAAGTCACAGAAAAAGGGGAAGTTCAGTTTGAGTACACAATACTTGTGGTACCATTTCATTGGAAGGAAGTCACTGAGTTTTTTTGAATATCACGCAGGCTTTGGACAGCTGTATCGGAAAGGATGAACACTTGGCTGTTGCATTCTTTCAAAGGGGGTTGACATTCTACAAAAAAGAAAGGCAAGGCAAATCTATCATATTAGGGATGGGTGATTAGACACATTATAATTGCTTAAAAAAAGAATCCCATTCTTCCGAATGGTGTGTTAAGGGACATTTCACAATTGTTCATATTCATCATCAGGTCCACCCCAACATCAACATGTGAAAACAGTGAGTTTCTATGATTTTATAGAGGATAAGTGTTTCCGATGACTTCATCTGGAAACATTTATGACATCATCTGGTGTGAAGTTATATTGTGAAATGTCTCTTAAAATGGATAATAATTTTGTACAATTAAACGTAGCATATTATTTATTCTACATTATTCAGCTGTATATGTGCTTGACCTATAGCAGGATAGTGAATTACTTGGATACCTCCTCACTTTGCCTGCAGGTTTGAGGAGTCTTTTGCTGATTTCCAACATGCCTTCAAGGAGTTGAGGGGGAACCAGCTGATCGACTACAAACCTCTTGGTCTGAGATACAAATTATATGCTTGTGAGGTGAGTCCAGGTAAAGATATGATGGAAGTCTTGCCTTTGTAACAATGATTGGATGTCGAATATGTTATGTGTATTTTAGTGTCTGCACAGCAACCTATCCCAACAAACATCACAGTATGTATACACATAGCAAAAAAGTGCATAGGTGGATGCTACAATGTAAAGCACTTTGAGACCTGGGCGGGAAGTGCTGTATAGCTGTAATTTTACAACAACAACAACAAATGTCTGAGTCAAATCAAAGTCTATTTGTCACGTGCGCCGAATACAACAGGTGTAGACCTTACAGTGAAATGCTTACTTACAGGCTCTAACCAATAGTAAAAAAAAAAAAAAGCTGTTACAATGCAAAAAGTCTGGATAGCCATTTGATTACCTGTTCAGGAGTCTTATGGCTTGGGGGTAATAACTGTTGAGACGCCTTTTTGTCCTAGACATGGCACTCCGGTACCGCTTGCCATGCGGTAGTAGAGAGAACAGTCTATGACTGGGGTGGCTGGGGTCTTTGACAATTTTTAGCGCCTTCCTCTGACACCGCCTGGGTATAACTCCCACAGGTACTGCACAACATGGCGCTGGCCCATGCTCAGCTGGGTCAGTGGGAGAAAGCCAAGGAGAACCTCCTGACTGCTCTGAATCTCAGGACTGAGGCCAAACTCAGCCACATCGACAGAGGTTTGGAGTGCATCCTGGTCAGTGGCCCTTCTCTCTTAAGCCTTTTTCACACTACCATGTCAACCCCAACCATACTGTGCTGGCTTAGATATGTACTTTTTTACATTGTTTGTTCCAGCAGCTATCGTGGATGAGTAACTAGGCCAGGCGGCTCGGCTCAGTAGTGTAAAAAGTGTTTTAATGTGTATGTATTATGCATTTTCACCGCGTCTGAGTGTTCAACAAAGTTGGGGATGTAAATCATCTGTTAATCCTTATAGAAGCAGAAGCTGTTTGAGCCAGTTAAGGTCCCGGCGAAAGTGGTGTTCAAGCCAAACAAGAACTACGTGGCTGAACTGGAGAAGAAGGACTACCTGGGCAAGGCTAAGGTATCCCTATCATCTCTCTCTAAAAATATAACATACATATTAAACAGCCAAAATGGTGCGACTTTGCAGATGTGTATACAACATGTATGTCATGTACCTACTTTGATTGAGATGTGCAATTTAAATTAGTTGTGAATAGCTTTGGGTCTTTCTTTAGGATAGCTATTTGGCACTTTATTAGTAGTAGTCATGTCATAAAGTATTGTTTCATGTTGAAGCAGTTTTATTCTCTATCCTCAGGTTGTTTCTTCCATCGTCTTCCAGGATGAGTTCTCTGGCTTTGCTCCGTTACAGCCACAGGTGAAGAGTCATGTGATTTGATGTTTTAATAGTGCCTTTAAAAACTGTCAACAATTAAAATTAAAACGATGAACAATTAAAATAAGAAATTGATTGAGGAGGATTATTCAGTGTAATGTGATGTGCCATTTTTTTTACGGTAAGAATAGGTTGAAGATGTTCCTACCAGACCAAAAGCGCCTGAAGTTCTGAGGTAAAGTTCCTGTGATCTCGATGTTAATTGTAGGGGACACTGGGGGTGGTTTGACACTTAAAGTAACTGTCCAGTGTTTCCAGATTTCTATGAAATATGACATATATTTAATTACAATATAAGTGATATAATTTTCCTTCCAAAATATGTAAAAAATAAGCTTTTCTCTTTTTGAATGGTTTGGGCGTACCCCAAAAACAGAATGGTGTGGGCTTATACCAGTCATTACAAATATTCATTCACACAAGTAGACCACTGATTGGCCAGCTCAGCCAGTGTGCCAACTGACATCATGTTCTATGAGGGAATAGCAAGCATTTTTTAAACTGTCTATTTGAGATGCAAGTTTGAGGAGTTTTTTTTATGCTTTGGTCACAAATACTAGCATAGAATGAGTCAACAACATTATTTGGGTATGAGTTAAAGTAGGATATCTCTGTCGCCTCCCGCAGGGCTCTGGAGGGAGAGCCTCACACTGTTCTCTTCGAGTTTGTCCCTGAGACAAGTGATGAGTTAGCTGTGGTGCCTGGCAACATTGTCTTTGTGCTGAACAAAGGATCTGACAACTGGGCCTCTGTCATCTTCAATGAGCGAGTATGAGTACAAACATTACACTGAAAAAAATGCTTTATGCATGAAAAATGTGGATCTATTGTACTCCTAATGCTCTAAGATACTTGGTTGATTATGAGCGTCCGTATAAAAAATGAGTGTGCAGTGAATTAATTTAAACTTTTAATTTTTAGAGGGGGCTTGTTCCTTATAATTTCCTGGAGCGTTTGGAAATAACCTTATCATCTAAGCAAGATCAGGTACATTTCTACTGTCAATATAGTGTTTATTCCTCATGACAAGATGGCATTGACTCTAACATGTGTGTCAATGCTGAGCTATAACAAATTTGACATCTTTAAAGGTTGAATCCCCCAAATACTGGTAAATATAGCTTACCCCTCAATTGCTATGTTAATTGATTCCCCCTACTTGGGTTGATTGCTTTCTTGTAGGATGGGACAGACAAGGATGACATCCCAGCGCCACCTAGACGAGAACCACCGATTAGACCTCAGAGAAATTCTGGTAAAGATATTTTATGTAAAAATGGAATGGAAGTTGTATAGTTAACATTTTAATTATTGGCAATGCAACATCACCTATTACAAATTACATAACTTTTGGGGGTATTATTGCAACAGCTTCTGCTACTGAAAATCAGAGCATCGGGGACACAAAAACAGAGGTATGAGAATAATTGAAAATCGAGTTCAAGACATGTTTCACAGCATGCAATATCCAAAGCAAATATCAATTGTTTATCAGTACTCTACGCTTACAAATGTTAAATATCATTGTACGTTTATTTCATTCCCTAGTCTTGCCAGAGTGAAGAGTTTAGTGACTCTTCACTCTGTGTAGTGAAAGTGCACTTCACATACACCATAGCAATCTGCATGGTGCCTGGACTTCCCTACACAACAACTCTGGAGAAAATCAGTAACAAACTGGGCCTCCCTTCCACAGCAATCACCTTGAGGTATGGCACTGTTTAAACATTAGCGTCAATTTATTTCAACAATCATTACTGTTACAAAACTAAACTCAGGGTTGTTGTGATTTTTCTCAAGCTATGCCCAAATAGATTCTGGTAAAAAAGTTATTGATGAGAACACAAGGATGGAAGATGTTTGGAGCTGTGTCCACAATGGTCGTTTAACATTGTGGTGTGATCTCAAAGAGGTAATGTGTTCATGTACTGTATACAGTATTTAATGTCATAAAAGCTTTTTGGTATGTGGATTTTTAATTTACAAATGTAATAGTCAACAAAACTTTATGCTGACGGATGTCATCATGTGGGTACTAATGTCCCTTATTTAATGTAATCTACACTACAGGGTATGAGTGAGCAGCTGCAAAGCCAGACTCACCTGATGGCTCTTCATTCCTATGAGTCTTCAACTCCAGAGGATCTTGAGTTCCATCAAGGAGATACCATCTTACTTCTCTCCAAAGGTGAGCTACCCATATCTCTCATGCGGGGCACCATTTCCACAATGCAGAAATCAGTTGTGTCAGTGTTTTATTAACCTGTTGTAATATGACATACTGGAAGAGCTGGAAACCTGCTGTTGTCTTACAGAACACAGAATTGGGGTTACAGAAGCAATAGTACATTCCCATTTTCATTACTTTCTCATGTGGGGCCCCATTGGGAAAATTATTTGTGTCAAGAGACCAACTGTATTTTCTCTAATAGCTGTAGAGGTGTACATTGACTTATTGTTATTTGAAAAAGACTCAACCTGATGTTTTCTTAACCCCCCCAAATGATATTTTGGTATTTATTTCATTTGTTCTCTGTTGATTATAGTCCCAAAATGTTTTGCATGTCAGCAGTCAAGTTTTCAAGATATAGCATTTTCAAGAAGCAAAGTGTCACTTGTCACATCACAATAACGTGTTTTTAATCACATGATGCATTTGTCGTCATCATGGTGATGTGGCAAGTGACACTTTGCTTCTTGAAAATGCTATATCTTGAAAACTTGACTGCTGACATGCAAAATATTGCTGGGACTGTAAAACAGTGGAAAAAAATAAAAATAATTAAACATAGTTTTAGAGTGTAATTTTTCCTTTAAAATACATAAGCAAAAGTAAATTCCCATTTTGATTATTGTCTTTTCAGTCAATGAAGACTGGTTTGAGGGACAGTGCAACGGAAAGATTGGCATATTCCCGTCATCCTTTGTGGAAGAAGTTCCTATGAAAGAGAAATAATGTAAAAGGAATGTCATAATGTCAGGATAAGGAACAATGACTTCATAGAGATTGTGGGATTTGTTATTTCTACTTTGAGCATGAGGTCCGGGATTCTATCCAATCACGCTTTGGCCGCTATGCACCTTTTAAAGGCAATGTTCCCACATTCGTGGAAACCACATTTACAGTCCACACTGCATATGTCGCCTGACTCAGCTCAATATGGGATTGAATCCTGGCCTTTGTCTTACAATCTGGAAACCACCAAGCAACCATCATCAAACAAAAACACAGTCAGATTTCAATATTTACGTTGAGGGAAGGCATTTAGGTCCGAAACGTCATTACCTAAGCAAGGACTTTTCTTAATTGGGCTGATATTTACCTATATATGTAATGTTATTGTTAAAGTATGTTATAAGTTTTAATAACCTTTTTTGGCAGGCGCAAATCAAGCATGCCCAGGTTTTCTACGTATTTGAATATAAATGCAGTATTTTGTTTTACATTCTTTTTACAGTTGAAGTTGGAAGTTTACATACACTTAGGTTGGAGTCATAACAACTCGTTTTTCAACCACTCCACAAATTACTTGTTAACAAACTATAGTTTTGGCAAGTCGGTTAGGACATCTACTTTGTGCATGACACAAGTCATTTTTCCAACAATTGTTTACAGACAGATTATTTCACTTATAATTCACTGTATCAAAATTCCAGTTGGTCAGAAGTTTACATACACTAAGTTGACTGTGCCTTTAAACAGTTTGGAAAATTCCAGAAAATGATGTCATGGCTTTAGAAGCTTCTGATGGGCTAATTGACATCATTTGAGTCAATTGGAGGTGTACCTGTAGATGTATTTGAAGGCCTACCTTCAAACTCAGTGCCTCTTTGCTTGACATCATGGGAAAATCAAAAGAAATCAGCCAAGACCTCAGAATTTTTTTTGTAGACCTCCACAAGTCTGGTTCATCCTTGGGAGCAATTTCCAAATGCCTGAAGGTACCACGTTCATCTGTACAAACAATAGTACGCAAGTATAAACACCATGGGACCACGCAGCCGTCGTACCGCTCAGGAAGGAGAGGCGTTCTGTCTCCTAGAGATGAACGTACTTTGGTGCGAAAAGTGCAAATCAAATCAACAACAGCAAGGGACCTTGTGAAGATGCTGAAGGAAACCGGTACAAAAGTATCTATATCCACAGTAAAACGAGTTCTATATCGACATAACCTGAAAGGCCGATCAGCAAGGAAGAAGCCACTGCTCCAAAACTGCCATAAAAAAGCCAGACTACGGTTTGCAACTGCACATGGGGACAAAGATCTACTTTTTTGAGAATTGTCCTCTGGTCTGATGAAACAAAAATAAAACTGTTTGGCCATAATAACCATCGTTGTGTTTGGAGGAAAAAGGGGGAGGCTTGCAAGCCGAAGGACACCATCCCAACCGTGAAGCACGGGGGTGGCAGCATAATGTTGTGGGGGTGCTTTGTTGCAGGAGGGACTGGTGTACTTCACAAAATTGATGGCATCATGAGGCAGGAACATTTTGTGGATATATTGAAGCAACATCTCAAGATATCCATCAGGAAGTTAAAGCTTGGTCGCAAATGGGTCTTCCAAATGGACAATGACCCCAAGCATACTTCCAAGGTTGTGGCAAAATCCATCCTATCGAAAATCAAACCTACAAACCTGACTCAGTTACACCAGCTCTGTCAGGAGGAATGGGCCAAAATGTACCCAAGTTATTGTGGGAAGCTTGTGGAAGGCTACCCGAAACGTTTGACCCAAGTTAAACAATTTAAAGGCAATGCTACCAAATACTAATTGAGTGTATGTAAACTTGTGACCCACTGGGAATGTGATGAAAGAAATAAAAGCTGAAATAAATAATTCTCTCTACTATTATTCTGACATTTCTTCTTAAAATTCAGCATAAAGTAGTGATCCTAACTGACCTAAGACAGGGAATTTTTACTAGGATTAAATGTCAGGAATTGTGAAAAAAGTTTGGCTAAGGTGTACGTAAACTTCCGACTTCAACTGTATGTGCTTGTATGTATCTGACAACACAAATGATTCCCTCAGGAACAATCTGCTATACCTAAGTTCCTTTTATGTCCTTGTTAAACAAATTAAACATTGGGTATAGCATGGACACAGACTATTCTGAATTGCAGTTTCAGGACCTTTGGTATATGTGTATAGGAAAATAGCTTTCATAGCACATTTGATGTCTGCAACTATGACTGATCCAACAGCCTATATTATAGATTTTGAATGACAAAATAAAACCGACAAAGTCATACATAACTCTTTTTCATATCTCAATTGTGATTAACAGTACATGGAGCAAACTGTTTGTGATTAAATAATAACAGCGATGAGTGCATTTAAAGGAAAACTTCACCCCAAAATAATTATTTGTTAACTGTTTCATTAATCCATTGTGATGTAGTCCCAAAATGTTTTGCCTGTCAGCAATCAAGTTTTCAATATATTTAACTTTTAAAATACAGAAATACAGCCGGTATGATGCATATTTATATATTTTGAAAGGTATGAGACCTTAAACTTTTGAGTGGAATTTTCCTTTAAGTCCAAGTATGTGGTCTTACATTTTCAAAGTTTCATCTGTTACATTTTAACAGTTTTTTAAGATATACAGTGCATTAGGAAAGTATTCAGACCCCTTTTGTAACAGAACAAAATGTGGAAAAACTGTATAAACCTTTATATATGTACTCTTCTTACAAAGAGATGTGCATTAAAAAGCCTAAATATTACATGAAAAGGCTTGCACTATTCCGTTTTGCCTCCGACACGCTTCAGTGTAGCAAAAAACCTTAACATAAGCATCACGCAAATATAATCCAGTTGATATACAGGTAACTGCCAGAATAAGGAAACACTTGAGTAAATGTGTGATACAAAGTATATTGAAAGCAGGTGCTTCCACACAGGTGTGGTTCCTCAGTTAAAGACATTCTCAGGTACTTTTGTTTACTTTTTAGCCAGTAGTTCTGAAAGTAGCGCTCACAAGCCAAAAGTGTTCCCCAAAAATTGCATCCTACATCACATGTAGCAGCATACCACCCTGCATCCCACTGCTGGCTTGCTTTTGACGCTAAGCAGGGTTGGTCCTGGTCAGTCCCTGGATGGGAGACCAGATGCTGCTGGAAGTGGTGTTGGAGGGCCAGTAGGAGGCACTCCTTCCTCAGGTCTAAAAAAATATCCCAATTCCCCAGGGCAGTGATTGGGGACATTGCCCTGTGTAGGGTGCCGTCTTTTGGATGGGACGTTAAACGGGTGTCCTGACTCTCTGAGCTCATTAAAGATCCCATGGCACTTATTGTAAGAGTAGGGGTGTTAACCCCGGTGTCCTGGCTAAATTCCCAAGCTGTCCCTCATACCACCATGGTCACCTAATCATCCCCAGCTTACAATTGGCTCATTCATCCCCCTCCTCTCCCTTGTAACTATTCCCCAGGTCGTTGCTGTAAATGAGAATGTGTTCTCAGTCAACTTACCTGGTAAAATAACAGATAAATAAAAAAACATGTGCACCCTGTCATTCTTGTTCATGTCTCTCGCACTCTGCTGTGTGTGCATGTTGCTAGCTGTCACTAAAATGGCGATGGGCTGTAAACAGTCGTTTTACTTGGGATTTCATGGCTAATTGAGGCAAGACTGTTATTCTGCTCATACATTATGTATGTAAGAGCTATACATTGTCAGATCAAGCCCAAAGCGGGAGGTTTAAATAATACTTACTAGTCACCAAAGTTCCGGAGCATGTCTTTAATTAAGAAATTAACATTCCATCATGCTTAGAGTCATGTATAAAAATGCCCAGTTGCCCATTATTTTGGCTACCATGGCTAGAAGAGATTTCAATGACTTTGAAAGAGGGGTCCCAAAAGAGCATCAGTCACCATTGAACACGCATGAGACAGCATTTTCCACCACCACCAACAAAATACCAAACGATGGAATTTCTCATGGACAAACGGTGTCGCATCCATCCAATAGAGTTCCAGACACTTAGAATCACGTAGAATCTACACGTAGGCACATTGAAACTGTTATGGTGGTTTATGTTGGTGTTTCCTTTATTTTGTCAGTTAGCTTAGTTATGCAATAATACTGGCCTTAAATGTGTCAGAAGATTGATTGCTTGAATTGGAATCTGTTGAGCTATGATGAAACATAATACAGTGTATATTGTAAATAATTTTATATTATGCATAAACATTTTGCAATGTACTAATCATCTGGATGTGATGAGTGCCTTAATGATGAATGGTCCCGGTCAGTCGTCAGATCCTCTTCGTAGGCAATGGCAATGCCTTTCCTTCCCTCTAATGCTTTCACCACCAGTGTTTCTCCCAGTTTCTGCTCCAGTCCCTGCCAGCTATGGCCGCCCAGGAACGTGACTGAAACAAAAACAGAAGAGGGACTTATTAAAATTGTAACTGAAGAAGAGACCACTCAACAACATCTTTATTGTCTTGCAATCCCAGAGTAGAGTTTAGAGTTTTAACCCCAACCCAACAGAGTCGGTCACATTCCTATGAATTTGGCCTGTTTTTAGCTGTCTGTTCTTCCCACATATTGTACCAGCTGTGTTAGCGTTGGCCACAGTGAGCGTCTGGTTCCATAGGACTAGTGAGGAGTGGCGTGAGGAAGACACTGGCTCACTGCACGAGAAGCAGGTCGTTCGTAGAGCTCCGGTGATGAGGGAGACATCAGTCTCATCACCATCCTCGAGGTCGTCAGGATTCGCCAAGGCCACATGCTTGCATCCACCTACAACAGGTTTTTACTATTAGTCTTATTATCTATAGCCTGGTATCAGATCTGTTTGTGCTGTCTTGCCAACTCATCAAACAGATCTATGATATGCACAGTAAAGCACTAGCTAGGCATATTCTTGTTCACAATATTATTGGCCAAAAGTTTAATTCAGCAGCAAATCAATGTCAATCCGATCCTACCTGGAAGGAGATCCCTGAAGTCTGTGACGTACTCTCCCGACCATTCCCTGTTCTTATTGCAGGCCACCTCCATTTCAAAGGGGGTCACGACCGGTTTGTAGAACTCACTGGAGTCCAACAGAGTTCTCAGGACATGCGATCAGTATATAGATGTCAATCTCATGAAAGTTAAACAGTTTGGCCACATTCAGTTTCCCAATGGCAAACATGTAGCTCTTTTCCCCTGCTCTGTGGATGGTTTCTTTCAGCTGCTCAATGATGGTGGGGTAGTTTTCCACACCTAGTGTGCCCACAAGAATGCCCACCACACTGGCATCCTTTGCCCTCTCTATTGCGTAATATTGCTTCATCAAAGCTTTGGTTGCACCTTCGTGATCGATAAAGAGCACACTGTAGTCCTCAACGGTCTGTCCACATTTCAAAACAAACTGCCTACCAAACTGGTAAACGACTAGATCACCGTTTTGACACGGAGAACTGCTGTCATTGTGTTGTCTGTGTGTATGTCTGTGACTGTAGCAAAGTTCTCCGTCCAGATGAAGGGTTGAGACGGCAATGTTCGGATACTCAGAGGAAAGAGGTTCCAGAAGATCTGATAAAAGGTGTTGAAAAATGCCTATCTTGTTTTAATACATTTCTAAAACTATGTCACTAAAATAGTATTAATCGCTCACATTCCTTTTTAAGTATATCACAAACTCAAAATCTCCCAGTCTTGGGACATAAGTCAGTGTGAAGCTGAGAGGCTTACCAATAATGTGAGCATAGTTGACATCGTACAGGAGGATGACGTGACTCTGTCTGTCGGGGTACAGCTCTGCAGGAGGAGGAACAAGTCCCCAGGTCCACAGGTCTCTTCTGGACAGGCTGAGGCAAGCCCTCCCGCAGTGCACGATGCAGTCCGCTCCTACATGCTCCGCTGCAATTTCAACTTCATCTACTGCAACGGCTGGAAATATCAAGAGTATTGACAATAAGGTTATAGTGATAAATCTCTTCAAATTATTTTAGGCCCAGTGCATTCAAAAACTATATTTTCCTGTATTTTATATATATTTCCACACTGAGGTTGGAATAATTCTGTTAATAATAATTGTAAAAATTATTATAATGCCCTTTTAGTGTAAGAGCTGTTTGACATTTCAGCCAGTTTTGGTGGGGTGGAGTTTTGGCCTGCCCGGTGACACAGTTAATAGACCAATTACAAAGAGTCAAGACCACTCCCAGACAGTTGTAGTAAAATTCTTGCTAAAAAGGTTTTTTGTGGTTGTTGTCAATTTAAAATGGTCAAAAAATAATCACAGTAGGGTCCTTCATTGTTACTCAGAAATGATTTGATATCGAGATAAAAAGGGCTTTGGACCTTTAAAATGGTAACAGTGATTCTTGGCAAACTAATGCTTGCAAATTCACTAGTCTCATTCAATAACAAATACTGAAATTAGTTGAACTGTCTATCACTTGTATTTTTTGATTATAACAATCAAATGTTTTCCTATCTGCCATAGGACATGTCTCCAAGGATTCATATTTTTGCTTTGGTTCCCTCCATCTCTGCAGCAATTGGTATTGAATCAACCAGCACCTCATCTGGAAATTGCAAGGCAACCTAAAGCACAGATTATTCATAATCAGCCTACACTCACACAAACTGTTATTCAAGTGTAGCTAGCTTGTTAGCAACTGCTTTGAGGGATGGCAATCCTCATACATTTTTGAACTGATGATCATTGATGAAGTGGCATGTTTTAATGATCTGATAGAGCTCCTCTAGATTCCCAGAGTGAACATTATCTGTTGCTGCTGAATGCTTCAGTCATTGTAATATATATTCATAGAAAATAGTTGAATTAGCGTCTCATCCCAAGGACCCAGCACCACAATCAAGATGATAATGAAGGCTCACTGTTCAATTCCTCGCTTATGATAAATGCTGCTCCTACAGAACATGGAGTTTCTGCTGGGTATCTGCAAATTATCATGTCAATATAGGCTACTGTACAGTTAGATAATGACGACCCAACTTGATGTCAAATCAAATAATTTAGAAAGGTGTCCCAGGCATATATAGTATCGAACGCAAGTTTCTCATCAAAACACAACCACCAGTATAAATAATTTGTCAAATTTAGAAATCAAAATATGATAAATTGCATTATTTCTAACAGGCGAAGTTTACTAATGTAAACACACGTGTAGGACGACCACGGTAAATAACTTCTGGGTTGTTTCCTTCACAATAAAGGTATCCTATCTATGCAAATGTTATTAGGGTCTGGTAAATAATATAAAACACGTATCTTATGGTCAAAAAGTATCCTTTATTATTGATTTGTGTTTAGTCGTACATAAGTGATGCTTTTCTTTATACAGTTTTACAATATCAATTATGGCCATAAAACATTGTCCATTGGACTGATGGAATGTGTGTTCCAATGACTCACAAGTCCCCTAGTGTCTACAACAGTTAAAAAAAATATACGGAGCTGCATCATACTAAGTTTATCTGGCCGGAAATGCACTTTGGACAGCATGGCAATTACAGTATCGATGCATTTTTACAACATACTTCTCAAACACAACATACACAGGTTTCTTGCTTAACAGTGCCTGTACAAAAAAATGCATTCATATAAATTGCAATACATATTTGTTGTCAGGATTCTATCTTAAATAACATTTCATTTATTTTGTAGGGTACTCTAATATGAAAACACAGCAGTGCTTTACAAGTGCAGCCTTTCGCATTTCATAGTTTGCTGGGTTCATCCTGGATTCATCTTCTAAATCTTAAGTCATTGGTCCTCAGAAATATCAATGTCAATCAACATCAAAGCATTTTATCTGTCTTCATGCCATCAGCCAGTGGTTGTTTGTTCCTATAGCGATTGACTATTTATCAAACACAAAATGGTGGATGTTCAAATGGGTTATTTTTGAGCTACAGTGGTACAGATGACCAGCTCTTCCTGTACTCCCCGGAGTCACATCCAGATGCGATAGAATCCAAGAACCACAGTGAGACAAGTGAAGACTGAACCTGAAAGACATAGAAGTCCGTCCGTCAGAACTTGTTTATGGCTTATGGCCAAAAGTGACGTTTAGTTGACCAAAACCAGTGATACACAATTTGTATCTATTTCATTCGAGGGACATAATGTTATCCATCATTTATAGTGTATTTTTATTGAGCAAATAAGCTTTACGTATTGGCCTTAAGGCATTCATCAAAGATTTCCTCAGTCAGAAAAAGATCTGACGAAGGCCTTGAGGCCAATACAAAGCTTAATAAAGATCAGTGATCCTAGCAAGAGCAGTGATCCTAGCAAGAGCAGTGATCCTAGCAAGAGCAGTGATAATAGCAAGAGCAGTGATAATAGCAAGAGCAGTGATAATAGCAAGAGCAGTGATAATAGCAAGAGCAGTGATAATAGCAAGAGCAGTGATAATAGCAAGAGCAGTGATCCTAGCAAGAGCAGTGATCCTAGCAAGAGCAGTGATAATAGCAAGAGCAGTGATAATAGCAAGAGCAGTGATCCTAGCAAGAGCAGTGATCCTAGCAAGAGCAGTGTTCCTAGCAAGAGCAGTGTTCCTAGCAAGAGCAGTGATAATAGCAAGAGCAGTGATCCTAGCAAGAGCAGTGATCCTAGCAAGAGCAGTGATAATAGCAAGAGCAGTGATAATAGCAAGAGCAGTGATCCTAGCAAGAGCAGTGATCCTAGCAAGAGCAGTGTTCCTAGCAAGAGCAGTGTGCGGGTTTTCTTTTTTTTTCTCATCTTACCATGCACCTGCAACAAAGATAGCTCAGATGTGCGAGTGCCTTTTAAATATTTAACAAATAAGACTATAATCCATGGATCCATGGACTGACACTCTGTACTTCTTACCTGCAAGGTATTTGATAGTATCAAGTTTGTGAGCTTCCAACATGGTTTTCAATCCTGCCACTTCAGTGTCGATTTTCATATTGGACCGAGTCAAATGACGATTTTGCTCAGCATTCTACAACAGACAGATTTGGCTATTATTCACATAAACCACAGATAATATTCTCATCATAACTAAATAACAAATACATGGTGAAAAGACCTCATTGAGATGGGTGTTACACATGCATGGTGAAGGAAGTAACCCGTTAAGAGCTCTAAAGTAGAATGGCTTAATCATAATGTACAGTATACAGACCATTTCCATTATCTCGGTCCGACTTTCCATGAGTCTCTTCTCATGCTCTGATTTCTGAAAGTCAAATAGTCTATCAGAGTCGAAACTGTGCTGTCAAATTTGCATTAAATATTGATAAGATCAAGATATACTGTATGTAATATACAAAGCTTCACACCTTCATTATAGGAATACTAATGTAAAAACCATCGGCATATACATTGTAATACTGAGACATTTACCATTTCTTTCATGCTGCTCTTTTCCGAATTCATATCCAAGATATTGTCAAAGCGCACTTTATTCATCACATCCTGTGACAGAGAAAAAGGAGGTATTCCGTCATTCAAACACTCAATTGTTCTGAAGTGCTGTTAAAGGCTGCAATCCAAACTGATCATCGCTGTTTCACAAAGAGTCATACTTTATAGATCACTTCACACACGGTTTACATGCAAAATCATCACAAACAGATGAAATGTTGGCAGCAACATGTGGGTGATCTGCAGACATATTTTCACAGAAATTAAACCATAAGCTCTAAAAAATAAAGAGTTGAACACCATATATAAATTCCCAGTAATTTATTTGTTAAATCATTTCGGCATCACTGTGCCTTCTTCAGGGTTATAGTTTATTCGCAGTTAGTCAGCAATTCTACATAAAATAATTGTCCCTGGGTGTGCCCCAGCTCATGATTTTTATTCGACACAGAAATGAAACCACCTTAAAACAACTTACAGCCAGTTGCACCTTCAGTTGCAGTAGCTCTACCTTGACTTTCTGTAAGAAAAGATGAATACATTAATTGATATACTTCAAATGCCTGACTTTTAGGAAATAACATGTCCCCCCCAAAAAATTTAATCCACTGTGTCAGTCATGTGACCACAGAGGGAGCAATCCTATGTTTTCAGATCAGAGCAAGTGAAAGAGAAGATGCAAGGTGAAGAGACAACTTTAAACTATTGACATGCAACCAGTATGACCTGTGTCACATCACGGGACCCTCTTTTCCCACTGGGCACACACTGGTTGAATCAATGTTGTTTCCTCATCAATTCAATTCAATTATGTTGAGCCAGCTTGGAATAGACGTTGAAATGACGTCAGTCTGTAAAGAAGTACACATAAAAGGCTCCCTGATGTGCTTCAAGTGATGATAGGATTAGAGCACAGGAGGTTGGTGGCACCTTAATTGGGGAGGGCGGGCTCATGGTAATGGCTGGAATGGAGTCAGTGGAATGGTATCAAATACATGGTTCCAGGTGTTTGATGCCATTCCATTTGCACCGTTTCGGCCATTATTACGAGCAGTCCTCCCCTCAGCAGCCTCCTGTGGATTAGAGAACTCCTCCGAATTAATACTCACCTCATTCTCTGCCAGCAAAGTAGAGAACTCACTCTTTTCAAGGATAATCATGTCCTTTTTCACCGATGCAATTTGGGAAAACACCCTTTGCAACATGATCTCCTGCAATTCATGGCCACAGTGAGTCAGTCTCATTAGTCGTTATTTACATGTATTATCAATATTTGACTATATTTATATACACACAAAAGTATGTGGGACACCCCTTCAAATTAGTGGATTCGCTATTTCAGCCACACCCATTGCTGACAAGTGTATAAAATTGAGCACAGTCATGCAATTTCCATAGACAAACATTGGCAGTAGAATGGCCTTACTGAAGAGCTCACTGACTTTCAGCGTGGCACCGTCATAGGATGCCACCTTTCCAACAAGTCAGTTAATCAAATTTCTGCACTGCTAGAGCTGCCTCAGTAAGTGCTGTTATTGTGAAGTGGAAACGTCTAGGAGCAACAACGGCTCAGCCGCGAGAAGTGGTAGGCCACACAAGCTCACAGAACGTAACCGGCGAGTGCTGAAGCGCATAGCAATTGTCTGTCCTGCAACACTTACTACCGAGTTCCAAACTACCTCTGGAAACAATAACTGTTCGTCGGGAGTTTCGTGAAATGGGTTTCCATGAACAAGCAGCCACACACAAGCCTAAGATCAACATGCACAATGCCAAGCATCGGCTGGAGTGGTGCAAAGCTTCGCCGCCATTGGACTGTGAAACACCTTCTCTGGAGTTATGAATCACGCCCCACCATCTGGCAGTCCGACGGACGAATCTGGGTTTGGCGGATGCCAGGAGAACGCTAACTGCTCAAATGCAGAGTGCCAACTGTAAAGTTTGGTGTGGTGGTCTGGGGCTGATTTTCATGGCTAGGCCCCTTAGTTCCAGTGAAGGGAGATCTTAACGCTACGACATACAATGACATTCTAGACGATTCTGTACTTCCAATTTTGTAGCAACAGTTTGGGGAAGGCCTTTCCTGTTTCAGCATGACAATGCCCCTGTGCACAAAGCGAGGCCCATACAGAAATGGTTTGTCGAGATCAGTGTGGAAGAACTTGACTGGCCTGCACAGAGCACTGAGCTCAACCCCATTGAACACCTTTGGGATGAATTGGAACCCCGACGGCGAGCCAGGCCTAAACACCCAACTTCAATGCCCAACCACGCTAATGCTCTTGTGGCTCAATGGAAGCAAGTCCCAGCAGCAATGTTCCAACATCTACTAGAAAGCCTTCCAAAAAAAGTGGAGGCTGTTACTGTTATAAATAAAATCAAATTGTATTTGTCACATGTGCCGAATACAACAGGTGTAGACCTTACAGTTAAATGCTTACTCACAAGCCCTTACTAAACAATGCAGTTTTAAGAAAAATACTTATATACATAATAATATATACACTACCGTTCAAAAGTTTGGGGTGACTAAGACAGTTCCTTGTTTTTTTCCCATTAAAATAACATCAAATTGATCAGAAATACAGTGTAGACATTGTTAATGTTGTAAATGAATATTGTAGCTGGAAACGGCTGATTTTTTTAATGGAATATCTACAGTTGAAGTCGGAAGTTTACATACACCTTAGCCAAATACATTTAAACTCCGTTTTTCACAATTTCTGACATTTAATCCTAGTAAAAATTCCCTGTCTTAGGTCAGTTAGGATCACCACTATTTTATGAACGCAAATGTCAAAATAATAGAGAGAATGATTTATTTCAGCTTTTATTTCTTTCATCACATTCCCAGTGGGTCATACGTTTACATACACTCAATTAGTATTTGGTAGCTTTGCCTTTAAATTGTTTAACTTGGGTCAAACGTTTTGGGTAGCCTTCCACAAGCTTCCCACAATAAGTTGGGTGAATTTTGGCCCATTCCTCCTGACAGAGATGGTGTAACTGAGTCAGGTTCGTAGGCCTCCTTGCTCGCACACGCTTTTTCAGTTATGCCCACAAATTTTCTATAGGTTTGAGGTCAGGGCTTTGTGATGGCCACTCCAATACCTTGACTTTGTTGTCCTTAAGCCATTTTGCCACAACTTTGGAAGTATGCTTGGGGTCATTGTCCATTTGGAAGACCCATTTGCGAGCAAGCTTTAACTTCCTGACTGATGTCTTGAGATGCTGCTTCAATATATCCACATAATTTTGCGGCCTCATGGTGCCATCTATTTTGTGAAGTGCACCAGTCCCTCCTGCAGCAAAGCACCCCCACAACATGATAATGCCACCCCCGTGGCTCCAAACATAACAATGGTCAAACAATGGCCAAACATAACAATGGTCATAACAATGGCCAAACATAACAATGGTCATTATGGCCGAACAGTTCTATTTTTGTTTCATCAGACCAGAGGACAATTCTCCAAAAAGTACGATCTTTGTACCCATGTGCAGTTGCAAACCATAGTCTGGCTTTTTTATGGTGGTTTTTGAGCAGTGGCTTCTTCCTTGCTGAGCGGATTTTCAGGTTATGTCGATATAGGACTAGTTTTACTGTGGATATAGATACTTTTGTACGCGTTTCCTCAAGCATCTTCACAAGGTCCCTTGCTGTTGTTGATTTGATTTGCACTTTTCGCACCAAAGTACGTTCATCTCTAGGAGACAGAACGCCTCTCCTTCCTGAGCGGTATGAAGGCAGCGTGGTCCCATGGTGTTTATACTTGCGTACTATTGTTTGTCCAGATAAACGTGGTACCTTCAGGCATTTGGAAATTGCTCCCAAGGATGAACCAGACTTGTGGAGGTCTACAAAATGTTTTCTGAGGTCTTGGCTGATTTCTTTTGATTTTCCCATGATGTCAAGCAAAGTTTGAAGGTAGGCCTTGAAATACATCCATAGGTACATCTCCAATTGACTCAAATTATGTCAATTAGCCCATCAGAAGCTTCTAAAGCCATGACATCATTTTCTGGAATTTTCCAAACTGTTTACAGGCACAGTCAACTTAGTGTATGTAAAATTCTGACCCACTGGAATTGTGATACAGTGAGTTATAAATTAAATAATCTGTCTGTAAACAATTGTTACAAATATTACTTGGGTCATGCACAAAGTAGTTGTCCTAACCGTGGAGTGGTTGAAAAACGAGTTAATGACTCCAACCTAAGTGTATGTAAACTTCCGACTTCAACTGTAAAAAGAACATAGGCGTACAGAGGCCCATTATCAGCAACCATCACTCCTGTGTTCCAATGGCACGTTGTGTTAGCTAATCCAAGTTTATCATTTTAAAAGGCTAAATTATCATTAGAAAACCCTTTTGCAATTATGTTAGCACAGCTTAAAACTGTTGTCCTGATTAAAGAAGCAATACAACTGGCCTTCTTTAGACTAGTTGAGTATCTGGAGCATCAGCATTTGTGGGTTCGATTACAGGGTCAAAATGGCCAGAAACAAAGAACTTTCTTCTGAAACCCATCAGTCTATTCTTGTTCTGAGAAATGAAGGCTATTCCATGCGAGAAATTACCAAGAAACTGAAGATCTCGTACAACGCTGTGTACTACTCCCTTCACAGACCAGCGCAAACTGGCTCTAACCAGAATAGAAAGAGGAGTGGGAGACCCTGGTGCACAACTGAGCAAGAGGACAAGTACATTAGTGTCTCTAGTTTGAGAAACCAACACCTCAAGTCCTCAACTGGCAGCTTCATTAAATAGTACCCGCAAAACACCAGTCTCAATGTTAACAGTGAAGAGGCGACTCTGGGATGCAGGCCTTCTAGGCAGAGTTGCAAAGAAATAGCCATATCTCAGACTGGCCAATAAAAAGAAAAGATTAAGATGGGCAAAATAACAGACACTGGACAGAGGAAGATTGGAAAAAAGTGTTAAGGGCAGACGAATCTAAGTTTGAGGTGTTCGGATCACAAAAAAGAACATTCGTGAGACGCAGAAAAAATGAAAAGATGCCGGAGGAGTGCTTGACGCCATCGGTCAAGCATGGTGGAGGCAATGTGATGGTCTGGGGGTGCTTTGGTGGTGGTAAAGTGGGAGATTTGTACAGGGTAAAAGGGATCTTGAAGAAGGAAGGCTATCACTCCATTTTGCAACGCCACACCATTCCCTATGGACGGCGCTAAATTGGAGCCAATTTCCTTCTACAACAGGACAATGACCCAAAGCACAGCTCCAAACTATGCAAGAACTATTTATGGAAGAAGCAGTCAGCTGGTATTCTGTCTATAATGGAGTGGCCAGCACAGTCACCAGATTTTTTTATTGAGCTGTTGTGGGAGCAGCTTGACCGTATGGTACGTAAGAAGTGTCCATTAAGCCAATCCAACTTGTGGGAGGTGCTTCAGGAAGCATGGTGTGAAATCTCTTCAGATTACCTCAACAAATTGACAACTAGAATGCCAAAGGTCTGCAAGGCTGTAATTTCTGCAAATGGAGGATTAATTGATGAAAGTGTGAAAGAAACAATTATTATTTAAATTAAAAATCATTATGTATAACCTTGTCAACATCTTGACTATATTTCCTATTCATTTTGCAACTCATTTCATGTATGTTTACATGAAAAACAAGGACATTTCTAAGTGACCCCAAACGTTATAACAGTAGTGTACATGTAGGTAATGTTATTAAAGTGACGTATGCATAGATAATAACAGAGAGTAGCAGCAGCATAAAAGAGGGGGGGCAATGCAAGTAGTCTGGGTAGCCATTTGATTAGATGTTCAGTAGTCTTATGGCTTGGGGGTAGAAGCTGTTTAGAAGCCTCTTGGACCTAAACTTGGCGCCCGGTACCGCTTGCCGTGCGGTAGCAGAGAGAACAGTCTATGACTAGGGTGGCTGGAGTCTTTGACAATTTATGGGGTCTTCCTCTGACACCACCTGGTAAAGAGGTCCTGGATGGCAGGAAGCTTGGCCCCAGTGATGTACAGGGCCATACGCACTACCCTCTGTAGTGCCTTGCAGTCAGAGGCCGAGCAGTTGCCATACCAGGCAGTGATGCAACCAATCAGGATGCTCTCGATGGTGCAGCTGTAGAACCTTTTGAGGATCTGAGGACCCATGCCATATCTTTTCAGTCTTCTGAGGGGGAATAGGTTTAAAGCAGCAAAAGGGGGGATAACTCCATATCAATGCCCATGACTTTGGAATGAGATGTTCAACGAGCAGGTGTCCACATACAGTATATGACCAAAGGTATGTTGATATGAAAAAGTCAAGCCTCACCTGCTGCACTTTGGTTACCATGTCATTATAGATTAGATCCATGTTAGAGTTTGTTGTCCTGACCATCATCCTGACTATCACCTCAGCTTGCTGAGTGGTGAAGCCTGTTGATGAAAACAAAACACTAACTGGGTTCAAACCAACCACTGAATTAAATATGTATGGGGGTTACTTAAAATTACAAAAAAAAAAAAAAGAATCAAACCATTGTCTTCAAGGAGTCGAACCAATGCATGGGTATCAAAATACAGCCTCCGGTTTCCAGACTTTGTCATATCTGTTTTCAATTCATACTGAAGTATGGAGGTGCTCAGCTCTGATATCCACATAAAATGAAAAGTTAGATGTAGCGTACAGATCAGAACATGACAAATTATTTATAACCACCATAGGATCCTGCATCAAATTTAGAAAATGTTATGCAAATGTATAGCACTCTGAGGGTGATATGAAGAGATACATTTCATGTATTTAATGTATTGTAGTGGCATATCTGTCCTGGTGTTCAATGCATTAACACTGGGACTTTGAGAAAAATCTGCTCCGGAAATAATCATCCAACCTCGAGGTCACTCAAACCCCGGTTGCAATCTATTTCTACTAGTTACCACAGCCACAAAGTCAAAACGTGCTATATTGTAAATACGTAATTAAAACAAAAATATGCTTTTTTTGGTCTTAATTTGAGGTTATGGTTAGGGATAAGGTTAGCTGTAGGGTTAAATATAGGGTTAGGTTTAAATCACGCTTTAAGAAGAGAAATTGTAGAAATGGGCGGGGTTTATGACGTTGTGGCTGTGGTAACTAGTGACGACCGTTGCAATCTGAACCCGAGCTGGCAAATTTATTTTTGACAGTGTAGTTTATTGTTGTCTTTTTGGCTCAAACAGTGTACATACATACCTCTGACAAATAAAAAGCTCCGTTTAAAAAACGTAGTTGCGCTCATTCCCGTAAATAGTCTCCTTCTCCATGTTCGTTTGTCAAGGTTGCAAGAGCCACAATCGGTGTTACATTGTTTACAGCGCGAATGGATGCTGCTCGTCAAAATTGTGTTCAGAGAGGAAATGTTAGGTTGGAGCGCAACTGTAGTGAAACTTGCGCTGTCCCCGCGTATCCTCGTTTCATGCTTACCATACCAATACACTGAGTTTAAAGTAAATTTGTTCAACCGCGAGTGAAATGCAATTCTTGGTTTCAATGACATTGTCAAACCTGTAGTTCACTTTCACTGTACTTTCCTGCCTGAGTTCCCATAATCTCATGTCACCACTTTGACCCTACGTTGACGTAACTAGGAGGGTTTGGCTTTAAAGCAACAGTTTACTATATTTTCTTACTACTAATCTACAGTCGTGGCCAAAAGTTGAGAATGACACAAATATTAATTTTCACAGTCTGCTGCCTCAGTTTGTATGATGGCAATTTGCATATTCTCCAGAATGTCATGGAATTGCAATTAATTGCAAAGTCCCTCTTTGACATTCAAATGAACTGAATCCCCCCAAAAACATTTCCACTGCATTTCAGCCCTGCCACAAAAGGACCAGCTGACATCATGGCAGTGATTCTCTCGTTAAAACACAGGTGTGAGTGTTGACGAGGACAAGACTGGAGATCACTCTGTCATGCTGATTGAGTTTGAATAACAGACTGGAAGCTTCAAAGGGAGGGTGGTGCTTAGAATCATTGTTCTTCCTCTGTCAAACATGGTTACCTGCAAGGAAACACTTGCCGTCATCATTGCTTTGTGCAAAAAGGGCTTCACAGGCAAGGATATTGCTGCCAGTAAGATTGCACCTAAATCAACCATTTATCAGATCATCAAGAACTTCAAGGAGAGCGGTTCAATTGTTGTGAAGAAGGCTTCAGGGCACCCAGAAAGTCCAGCAAGCGCCAGGACCGTCTCCTAAAGTTGATTCAGCTGTGGGATCGGGGCACCACCAGTACAGAGCTTGCTCAGGAATGGCAGCAGGCAGGTGTGAGTGCATCTGCACGCACAGTGAGGCGAAGACTTTTGGAGGATGGCCTGGTGTCAAGAAGGGCAGCAAAGAAGCCACTTCTCTCCAGGAAAAACATCAGGGACAGACTGATATTCTGCAAAAGGTACAGGGATTGGACTGCTGAGGACTGGGGTAAAGTCATTTTGTCTGATGAATCCCCTTTCCGATTGTTTGGGGCATCCGGAAAAAAGCTTGTCCGGAAAAGACAAGGTGAGCGCTCCCATCAGTCCTGTGTCATGTCAACAGTAAAGCATCCTGAGACCATTCATGTGTGGGGTTGCTTCTCAGCCAAGGGAGTGGGCTCACTCACAATTTTGCCTAAGAACACAGCCATGAATAAAGAATGGTACCAACACATCCTCCAAGAGCAACTTCTCCCAACCATCCAGGAACAGTTTGGTGACGTACAATGCCTTTTCCAGCATAATGGAGCATCTTGCCATAAGGCAAAAGTGATAACTAAGTGGCTCGGGGGAACAAAACATCAATATTTTGGGTCCATGGCCAGGGAACTCCCCAGACCTTAATCCCATTGAGAACTTGTGGTCAATCCTCAAGAGGTGGGTGGACAAACAAAAACCCACAAATTCTGACAAACTCCAAGCATTGATTATGCAAGAATGGGCTGCCATCAGTCAGGATGTGGCCCAGAAGTTAATTGACAGCATGCCAGGGCGGATTGCAGAGGTCTTGAAAAAGAAGGGTCAACACTGCAAATATTGACTCTTTGCATCAACTTCATGTAATTGTCAATAAAAGCCTTTGACACTTATGAAATGCTTGTAATTATACTTCAGTATTCCATAGTAACATCTGACAAAAATATCTAAAGACACTGAAGCAGCAAACGTTGTGGAAATTAATGTGTCATTCTCAACTTTTGGCCACGACTGTAGTCCTGATGCACTTGTCAATTTTTACTGTATTTGTTCAAATTTATATGAAAAAAAAATATGCATTGTGTATTCTTGCATTTGGATGTTACACATTCTTATTTTACTGTATCAAAAGCATCCTTTTTGGGGTGTGGGACTGACAAGGATGAGCGGTGCCTTATGCATGATTTCTAAAGCATCCATAGGCCTAATATTGGGTTTATGAGTGCTCTTTAAGCCTTAAAAGTGATGTTTAATTCCCAGTGCGTCTGGACACAGGATTGGCAGGCAGCTCATCAGAGAGCAGCGCACGTCCCTACTGCCTACTTGACGGTTGTCTTCTCTCGGGCATATTGTCATATGCCTTAGTGGAAGTCTCCCGGTTTGCTTACATTGCTGGCACAACTGCTAGCCTGACTATAAAGCTGCGAACAGCAACATGGAGACTACACTTGTTCCATGTGATTTAATGTAGAACCAGTTCCGTACCCGGGTCTAGTCTCGGGTATTTGGGTTAGGGAGGACTCTGAAGACAGAATATAAACAATACTACACAAATAATAGAATACATATTTTTGCAAAAATGACTGTATTGTGAAAGCCTGGACACAATATCCGTGACAGTAGGCTAGCCTATTAGTTGAAGTTACATGAATACCACAATAGTGAGAATATTCACAGGAAATTCTTGATTAGAATGTAGTTGATATTGATTTTCTAACAAAAATGAGAGCATCAAATTATATATACACTACCGTTCAAAAGTTTGGGGTCACTTAGAAATGTTATTGTTGGTGAAAGAAAAGCAAGTTTTTGTCCATTAAAATCACATCAAATTGATCAGAAATACCGTGTAGACATTGTTAATGTTGTAAATGACTATTGTAGCTGGAAACGGCAGATGTTTTATGGAATATCTACATAGGTGTACAGAGGCCAATTATCAGCAACCATCACTCCTGTGTTCCAATGGCACGTTGTGTGCCAGCTAATCAAAGTTTATCATTTTAAAAAGGCTAATTGATCATTAGAAAACCCTTTTGCAATTATGTTAGCACAGCTTAAAACTGTTGTCCTGATTAAAGAAGCAATAAAACTGGCCTTCTTTAGACTAGTTGAGTATCTGGAGCATCAGCATTTGTGGGTTCAATTACAGGGTCAAAATGGCCAGAAACAAAGAACTTTCTTCTGAAGCTCGTCAGTCTATTCTTGTTCTGAGAAATGAAGGCTATTGCATGCTAGAAATTGAAGATCTCATACAAAGCTGTGTACTACTCCCTTCATAGAACAGCGCAAACTGGCTCTAACCAGAATAGAAAGAGGAGTGGGAGACCCCGGTGCAGGACTGAGCAAGAGGACAAGAACATTAGTGTCTCTAGTTTGACAAACAGATGCCTCACAAGTCATCAATTGGCAGCTTCATTAAATAGTACCCGCAAAACACCAGTCTCAACGTCAACAGTGAAGAGGCGACTCCTGAAGGCTGGCCTTCTAGGCAGAGTTCCAAAGAAAAAGCCATATCTCAGACTGGCCAATAAAAATAAGATTAATATGGGCAAAAGAACACTCATTTCATGTATGTTTCCATGGAAAACAAGGACATTTCTTATCCCGTAGCCATCTCCTGTCTCTCCTCCTGGGGCAATGTGTTATCCTGTAGCCATCTCCTGTCTCTCCTCCTGGGGCAGTGCGCTATCCTGTAGCCATCTCCTGTCTCTCCTCCTGGGGCAATGTGTTATCCTGTAGCCATCTCCTGTCTCTCCTCCTGGGGCAGTGCGCTATCCTGTAGCCATCTCCTGTCTCTCCTCCTGGGGCAATGCGTTATCCTGTAGCCATCTCCTGTCTCTCCTCCTGGGGCAATGCGTTATCCTGTAGCCATCTCCTGTCTCTCCTCCTGGGGCAGTGCGTTACCCTGTAGCCATCTTCTGTCTCTCCTCCTGGGGCAGTGCGTTATCCTGTAGCCATCTTCTGTCTCTCCTCCTGGGGCAGTGCGTTATCCTGTAGCCTTGCCGCGAGGTGGTGACCGCTAACTTCAGGGCCCTCTCCCGCGTTGGCCGCAGCTCATCGCGCAGATGCAAGCTGTCCGTGCACCCACCCACACATGAGGCCAGCTGGCAGTAACATGCCACAACCTATTGGACATGGTCATTTACAGAAGGGGTCACCACTCAAGTAAAAATGTAAGATTGCATGCTGTAAAACCATTTTCTAAGTATTTTACCAACCCTAATTGCACTGTGCTGGCTCAGATTTTTTATTTTCATCTCATCATTGTTCCAGCAACTATGGTGGATGTGCAACCAGGCCAGCGAGTGCAGCACAGCTCAGCAAGGCTCAGTAGTGTGAAAAGGGTGGACTGATTAGACAGAATATTTTTGTATTGTCTAGATTTGTGAGAATAGGAATAGATGATCAGAGCAATACATTATTGTAGCCAGGACTGTAGGAGATAGCGGGCCAATGGGGGTGAATTATTGCCTTTGTTAAGATCTGCTGCTGACATGACTGTGTTTCGTAAACACCACTGGTCTGCATATGGTCTTAGGTTACATGTATGGATTTACAAACCTTTTGTGGTGTGGGGGAGACTACAAGTGACAGTGGAAACATGGATTGTGTTAAAGTATGAACTTTGGAACCTGAAACAAGCTGTATGTATATCTTCTCTGGTTGCAACAACAAAAAAGTAGCCAGCCCAGTAAAGCTTAGCCCCTTATTCTAATACATTGCCACACATAAATTGTAGGTTTGTTGTTTGACCAACATGATGCTTAAGATTGGCACAGGTATGTAACAGAAACTGGTAAGCAATTCACTTCTCCAACTCCCTCTCTCTCTCCCTCCTTGAGATTATGCCATGCAACACACATTTCTCCAACCTTATCCCCCAGCTTTAGAGGCTGGGCTACCGTTGATCTCAAACACAAATTCTTAACTGTGACTTTAAATAAATTATCTAATTTGAATGTATGCTGTCATGTCTGTGATTTCTCCCTGAACTCTACTAGCACATTTAGGCCAGTAGTAATGCCTGGAACATGACAGTTCATTAGTTGTTGTCCTCGACACAATGTTTCTGTAATTTAGCATATTTGAGAGGACTACGTCAGCAATAATTGGTTCAGCATGACGGCTGCGTGGTATGACGGCTGCGTGGTTCCATGGTGTTTATACTTGCGTACTATTGTTTGTACAGATGAACGTGGTACCTTCAGGCATTTGGAAATTGCTCCCAAGGATGAACCTTCTAAAGCCATGACATCATTTTCTGGAATTTTCCAAGCTGTTTAAAGGCACAGTCAACTTAGTGTATGTAAACTTCTGACCAACTGGAATTGTGATTCAGTGAATTATAAGAGAAATAATCTGTCTGTAAACAATTGTTGGAAAAATTACTTGTGTCATGCACAAAGTAGATGTCCTAACCGACTTGCCAAAACTCTAGTTTGTTAACAAGAAATTTGTGGAGTGGTTGAAAAATGAGTTTTAATGACTCCAACCTAAGTGTATGTAAACTTCCAACTTCAACTGTATGCATCACCAAGTGGAGCTGTTCTGTGTTATGTCATGTTTCATGTGGACCCCAGGAAGAGTACCTGCTGCTTTTGCAACAGCTAATGGGGATCCTAATAAAATACCAATACCAAGTCAGAACAGTAAGGTAAATTCTAAGAGGGAAAGGACCACATTCTGAGGGTGAGACACATAGGCTACTAACTGCTTACTATGCAAAATACACTTAGCATTGCTTTCTTAGCTACAGTATACATATCTCCGTGGCATATTGCATCACTGATGCAGCAGCATACCAGACATATTTATGGACTCACCATTGTTGTGTTGTGCAGTTGGCACGGCGGTCCTTCTTGTGGGTAAATGTCTCAATTACTTTGTCATCAAAGTCTGGCATTCTCTGGATGAAGTCATGCTGGATTGACAGCATGCCAATGCATTTAACCTTTTCTTGCCCATGGAGTTGCGCGTGAAGGTTTTTATCCTTTTAAGGGTGGAAAGGTTTCTCTGTGACTCAGTGGTTGTCATCGGAGTGGTGATGATGATTTTGAGAAGAGAGACTGTCTCAGACAAGGCCTCCTGCAGGTTGTTCTCGTAGAGTGATTTCAATAAAGAAAGTGCTGTCTTTCCAGTGTCCAGCTCATAATGCGGATGGACAGCTCCGTTTTCAGCTTCTCCTGGTTGCCTACAGGCCATAGCTTGGTAGAATCACTGGAGTTCTGCGGTCGGAAAGGACATACTGGGGGGGAAATGAGCTGTCCACCAACATTGCTGCAATTAAGTGGTCACTTTCAGAAAACCTTTCTTACACATGAGCAGCGATTGTATCGCATGTCTCCTGTATCACGGGCGCAGTGTTAAGTTTTCTTTGCCTTGGTTCAGTGACATCAACATGTCCTTTGGCCAGTGCGTTAGTTTGCTCGCAAATGTTTTGAACGTTCACCTTGAAGTTGTTGATTGCTCCGGCGATTCCTGCTGCATCAATGGTTTGTTTCTGTATTATGTTGTACAAAACATCCACCTCTTGTAAGGATCGACGCTGGAGATGAGAAGCAGGTACAGGGAGTGAACATTTAATGAAAAACAGACATGAAACAGAACCGGAACAGTATCTGGGCTGGGGAAAAATAACGACATCAATGCTGACACAGGGAACAAACTGAGGAGCAGACAGATATAGAGGGGGTAATCAACAAAGTAATGGAGTCCAGTATTGTGCAGCTGCGTGTAATGATGTTGACAGGTGTGCGTGATGAAGGGCAGCCTGGCGCCCTCGAGCGCCAGAGAGGGAGAGCGGGAGCAGGCGTGACACCTCTGGCATGACCAAGGAAAATAACTTGAGGAGTTGCAGAAATGCTTCCTTCCAAACCCCTCATTGTTGAATAATGTTTATGTCCAATGGCCGATGAGCACTGAGATGTTTTATCTCTAATTTCTCTTCATATGACAAGGTTTGAAAAGGATTTGCCAGTAGATTGTCGACTTGATTCATGATGATGACTGCTAGCTTGCTAGCTAAGATTTTGAAAGTATGATGTTGACATGATCAGTCCAATCAAAGCTACTGTAGATATAACGTGATTTGATGTAATTCTATCTGTGGCCAATGACCTTGAGCCACCTGCATTTTGGAGCTGCCTTACTCAAAAAAGAGACCATGTTTGTATGTGGCTTTATTAACTCAATTATTATTATTTATTTTTTTACATTGTTTGCTAACTGATATGTGACACGTATTAATGCCAAAATAACAAGCAAAACAAGCAACCTAAAATGTGGGGCTCAAAACAGCTGCCCTGAATGACGGGTCGCCACTGGTCAATACATATAAATCATTTAAAATCTATTTTTACTTGATTGGAACTGTCAGGATACGTATGTTTCGGTCACTGAAGCCACCTGCTGGTTTAAGCAAGTAATAACAGGCCAACGTTTTGTGACTGACAACGCCAATTGGTAACACATCGGCGAATCATGGATGCATAAACACTAACCAGTCTCACATAGCATGATATCAGTGTATTATCAACCAATGTATTCCTTGAATTATCACCCAAGAAATGACATTTTTATTCCAAACATAGCCTAATATGATCAACAATCGACGCACAGCGTTTCTAGTCGACCCTTTTGCGCGCCGAATAGGTACAGTACACTGTACACACGTGCTTGTATGGATGGCTGTTCCAAACGTATAATATTTCTTACTAGCTAGCTACATTTTAATTTATCAAAGCAAGTTATGGTCAGTGACATATTGCTAGCTAGTTATGAATTCCTGAGTCATAGCAATTGCACACTTTCAAACGGAAAGAATGTTTGAAATAGTGACTCTGTTGTTGTTAAGGTAACATTATTGTTGTTCGCAGCTGTTTATTCTGCTTACAGTATCACTGGCAACTTTGACGGTTTAACTGGCTAGCGAGCTAACGTTCACTTGTTGCTTTTTTCCCCACAAGTTTGAAAACAAAAACAGCAATGTGAATGAATCCATAATTATTTTAATATATTTACATTTAGAAAATGTCAAGGAAAAAGGAAGTCCAAATTCAGGTAAGGTTTGTCTACAACTAGTTAACGTTAACTCCCAACACAGATGTCTTGTTCTTCAGCAGTACAGTAACAGTAGCCGCCAGTCATTCTTTGAAATAAATAAATGTGTCTAAAGTACTTTACATTGTCCTTTTTTAATATAATTTTACAGATTGAATTGTCTTCTGAAGAACAATGGGAGGAAGCATTGTCAGGCCCAGGACTTCTTGGTAGGCAGCTTTCAAAGGTTGTCACGTAGTAAATATGAGTTGGACTTGAGTTTGCTGTAATGAGTGGTCATGCTGTCAGATAATGAACTAAGAAGCTGTCAGGCTGCTGTAGTTTTGATATGAGGAGTAATATGCTTATATCCATGTTTGTAGTTATAGAAGTCTACCAGAGATGGTGTGGGCCATGCAAGGCTGTGCAGAACATCTTCAGAAAATTGAGGAGTGAATATGGAGATGAACTGTTGCGCTTCGCTGTGGTAAGTTAAGGCATTTTCAGCTATCATCACCGTCAGATTCGGATCCTGGTACACTTCTGGTAACCCTGCGCATTAAAACCTAGCCAAACTAATTCTGGTACCTGTCTGTGTGTGGGCGGTCCATGATCCAGACCCTACCAGACCAGTAGCCTGGGTGGAGGTCCAATGTCAACACCTGGGTTGCGTTTATTAAGGCATGCAATGGAAAACGTTCTAGAAAGTTTTGCAACAGAAAACAAGTGTGTTTCCAGGTCCCTCCATGTTTCAGAATTTTTCTTATTTTTGTTGTGCATTGAACACAACTTCAATCTGGGCCTCTGGAAATCCATACCCTTTTTGAAAAAGAAACTGCAGTAAATTGTCATAAGTGCTCTGTTTAACTCACTTTCAGGGGGAGGCCAACAGTTTACTTGAGTTAAGTTCACTTAAAGGGAAATGTCAACCAGTCTTCCTTTTCTACTCTGTAAGTAGTGAGCTTATAACAGCACCATAGTATTGTCATGATCTTATATCACTGAATGTCAAGTTACAGACAGTGTAATGTTTTATGCATCAGAATAGTTTGACAGGTGTTATGACATATGATATGTCACTTACCACAAGGCTGTGTTAGTACACCTGTCATAACCGTGTCATAACCATGAGAAGTGTCCAAAAATATCCTGCTGTTTGTTGGTGTAATATACTATTTTGACATTTGTGCTAAGAGTAAACCTTTCATTTGGCATCGTGGTCTGCTCTGCTGTTTCAGGGTGGTACATTGGTGTCAATAGTAAGAGGAGTCAATGGGCCTCTTCTACAAAAAACTATGTTGGAACTGGTGGATCAAGAGAAGAAGAAGCAAGAACTGGGCACAAAATATGTACCTGAAGTAAGAGGTTCCTAACATTTTCACCTGTAAGGGGTCTGCAGACTGGTATACTGATTAGCATTTTGAACCCACCATCAAACTTTCAAATAGGTCCAAGAGCTTTTCTTAGAGGACAATCATCAAGCAAGAAAAAGGCCTCAGCCGACCCAAAATGCCGACATAGAAATTGGCGGTATGTCACCAATTTCACTGCTAGAATACTGCTACATTGTTTCTTACTATATGCATATATTTTCGTTTAACATTTTGTTGATATGAAATGGTTTGGGTAAGTTTGAATGGAGGAGATTTGAGTAAGTCTTGTGTGTGCAATTAGATCACGGTACATACCATGTGGTCATCATAAAGCCAGATGCTGTAGCAGGAGGTCAAGTGGAAGGAATCATACAAAAAGTAAGGCGTTTACTTCTAAGTGCTTTACATTCAATTCTTATAGTCTCTACTTGTTCATATTATTGCATTTTACTTGAATAATGATATAATGGCCGCATTTAACTCACAAATGTATTATTTGTGCATAGGCTTTAGATGCTGGTTTTTCAATTGTTGCGGAGGAGGAGAGGGTGTTGGATGAAGAGCAGATTCATGCTTTTTATAAGGAGAAAGCCGAAGAGGTGGGTGAAAGCAAGACGAAGAACATTACTTCTTACTATGCTGCGCTTGTGACAAGGAGGGTTCAGTAACACAATTGTATCAGTATCACCCAATTGCATCCAGATACCTTAGAGCAGCAGTTTTCGTTTAACAACAAGAAAAAAACACAAGTTATTAAAAAATCTAATATATACATGACCATTTTCACAATCTGACTAGGGTGATTTTTTTTTCTTCTAGCCAGCGTTTGTGAAGGCCATGTCTAGTGGGCCTGTCCACGCCCTTATTCTGTCTAAGGGAGACGAGGTGGGTGAAGGAGAGTCTCATTCATTGACATCCGTCATAGATCCTGAACACGCTGAGCTCATCCAGCCAAAGAAAAGGTTTGGATTCCCATTGCAGTTTGCGGAGTAGATTAAACACACATGCCTGATGCACAATTGTACTACATCATGCAACCGATTGCAGATTTGAGAGGTTTGATCAAACGTACCAGAAATCAGCTAACATTTCCTTGTTCCTTTCTCTTAAACCTGAATATAAAATCTTACGAAAAAAAAAATTTGCAAGACAAATTAATACAAAGTATGTGTGTTTTGGGTGATCTCTCTTAGATCAAAGGTTGTACAGGAGGTGGATCTGGGCATGTCAGAAAGCAGCACTGAGGTGGCTAGCAGGCAACTGGCATACTTCTTTCCCACCTTTGATTTTTCTTCAGAGACGCATGCTGGATCGAATGCAAGGATTGAAAAGACTCTTGCTCTTATTCGTCCAAGTCTTCTCAGGGGAGAAAAAAGGTATCTTCTACTTTTATGTTTTACATTTTATGCCAGAACTAAGTCCTAGCTCATTTTATGAAACAGGGAGCTGGTTTCAGAGTGGTTCAAATCTTCTTAGAGTTGCATTTTTCAGTTAACATATTTTAAAGTCAAAACCATAAATATGCATGTCTTATTATTATTGTTTAGTAGTACTATTCATGCCAATGTGTACATTGTTGCTCCTCCTGTTCATTTCTGTACCTACTGACTGAGATTCTGGTTTGCTTTTCAACATGACAAGATGAGATCTTGAAGACGATCAATGACTCTGGCTTCCAGATAGCAATGCAGAGGGAGGTAACCCTTACGCAGGACCAGGCCAAAGAGTTCTACAAGGAGCATGAGGGCACTGACTTTTTCCCATGTCTAATTAACCATATGACCAGGTGACAAACTCCCACAATAATTTGCTTAGTAGTGATGTGGCGTGCTGAACGACAAAATAAGATTGATAGATTATCAAATATGCACTGTTTACAGTGACCAAATGTAAGGTAAACGATTGCCTACTGATTGTGAAGAATCTACAGCTTGAACAACAACTTTCTGACAGAAGTGTTTTGTTTCTCTTGTTGTATCGCAGTGGCCCCGTGTTGGCTTTGGCTTTGACTCGAGAGGATGCAATCCAACACTGGAGAGGTTTACTGGGTCCAAAAGTCTTGGATGAGGCCAAAGAAAGATACCCTGAAAGGTAGCAACTGGGGAACACTTCATTTGGATAGTCCTAGTTAATTTCATATTATTTATGTATGTTCAATTAACTCTCATCTCACCACTGTAATTGTGCTTTATTCCTAGTCTGCGAGCCCAGTTTGCCATCGACAATGTGACCATCAACCAGATTCATGGCAGCTCTACTCCCGAGGAGGCTCAGAGAGATCTCAACCGCTTTTTCCCCACAGAGCACACACTGGCCGTGATCAAACCTGACTCTACACAAGAACACAAAGGTACAGTACATGGGGCTCTGTCCTAACTTCATGGTTATTTATCCAGGCAATGTTAATATATTTGCCTCATTATGGATAGATGGTTGTTAAAGGTTGTTTCAGTTTGAATGTATTTAAAGTACTCTTAACAACAAATAAACATGCAAATTGTTGTTTTAAAGAGACAAGTATGGTTTCTGTCATGACATTGAATGTCAATGAAAATTGTGGTTGTTGATCTTTATTTCAGATACCATTATGAATCGAATTAAAGAGGCTGGGTTTAGTATTTCACAAGTGAAAGAAACCAAACTGACACAAGAGATGGCAGAGGAGTTCTACAAAGATCACAAAGGGAAGGACTTCTTTAATAACCTGGTTGACTACATGTCACAGTGAGTTGGCATTTTCTTTAACATTCAAGACCTGCAATCATTTGAGTTTATTGTTTGCTAGAATGAAACTTCAGTCTTGACCAGGGTTTGGATTTATTATATTCCATTTCAGGAGTTTAATTCAAATACTTATTCAACAATTGAAAAGTGCAATTTCTTTTCAATGAGAAATTGGAATTTTGATTAACTTCCTAAATGTATCAGTTTTAAATTGAATTGACCCCAACTCTGGTCTTGACATTGCATCAGCTTTAACGGACGATTTGATTTATCTTTTGTAGAGGTCCATCTATCATGATGATCCTGAGCAAAGAAAACGCTATTGCAGAATGGAGAGAGATGATGGGGCCTGCCGATCCTGAACAGGCCATGCAAGTCAAACCCGACTCTCTACGTGCACAGTTTGCCAAAAGCATCTTGGAGAACGCCGTGCACGGCTCATCCAATGTCCAGCACGCCATGGACAATATCAAGTTCATTTTTGGAGATATACCGTCATAAACACTGGAAAACCAATATGGTTTATTAATGCCTACATGTGAGTAGACTTGAAGATTGTATTGAATGGGTAGTTGGAGGGCACCTATTGTATAGGTACACTACTGTTTGAGATGTTTCCAATAATAAAATACAAATTGAATTTACTACAGATTAGAGCAGTCATGTTTTCCCCCATGGACATTTTTATGTGTGTTTTCATGTACTACAAATGTTGTGTCGCTGTAGGTTTTTTAAATCTGTATTTCCATCATCAGCTTAATGTATCCTGCTCCACCACCTCTGGGAAATGAACACCTGAGGGCGCCAAATACTTGTCCAGCAGAAACCCTTCTGATATTTTCATACAGTATATATATATACTGTGTACAAAACATGAGGAACACCTGCTCTTTCCATGAATAAGACTGACCAGGGGAATCCAGGTGAAAGCTACAATCCCTTATTGATGTCACTTGTTAAATCCACTTCAATCAGTGTAGATGAAGGGGAGGAGACGGGTTAAATAAGGGTTTTTAAGCCTTGAGATAATTGAGACATGGATTGTGTTTGTGTGCTATTCAAAGGGTGAATGGGCAAGACAAAAGATTGAAGTGCCTTTGAACGGGGTATGGTAGTAGGTGCCAGGTGCACCGTTTTGAGTGTCAAGAACTGCAACGCTGCTGGGTATTTCACGCTCAACAGTTTCCAGTGTGTATCAAGAATGGTCCACCACCTAAAGGGCATTCAGGAAACTTGACAACTGAGGGAAATAATTGGAGTTGACATGGGCAAGCATCCCCATGCCCGACGAATACTCCGGCACAGTGGATCATGTCCATAAAACCTAGCGGTAAAACCTGGTAATGGTTCCAATATATATATATTTTTTTAGAACCACTTAATTTAAGGCCTGTGTTCAATTGAGGCTGTTGAGGGCAAAAGGGGGGTGCAACTCAATATTAGGAAGGTGTTCCTAATGTTTTGTACAGTCAGTGTATATTAATGGATGAATTAATCTAATCTCTCTCAGCATTGTGGATGTATGCATGCAAAAAAAAGTTCCTCATAACATGTTGAACACCGGTCTGCAGTTACATTGTACAGAAAGGGTGGACATGAAACAGTATACCTGCCACCATTTTAAGTTAAACTTGCAGCTATCCCATGGCATAGCAGGCCTTCATTAGAAATACTGTATCTGATACATACAGTCCAACTTAAAGTCATTGTAAAGTAGTTTTGGTGGTCATATCTGAATTTGTTATATTTTTTATTAACTCAAAAATGTTAGCTATTTAGAACAATATCACTTGCCATTGCTTAAAATATATGGTTATTTAAAATTTGTATTTACATTTCAATCGGGTCAAGGTTCAGGACTTTTATCAAAGATATTATAGAAAAACAAAAAACATTTCTTCTAGTTTGTACTTTTATTTTGAAGGCTAAAAACCGGAAGTGCCATTCACGCATTTAGTAAAAACAGGTTGGCATAAATTATAAACTTCGCCTATTTCTATGTGATTTTAAACCTAACCTTAACACACTGCTAACCTTATGCCTAACCCTAAATTAAGACCACAAAGATGCCAATTTTGACTTTGTGCCTGTGCTATTTAGTGGAAACCGTAGAAACGTTAAACAAAAAATGAAACTATGCAACCGACTCTTCAACGGCAACCTATATCCTTGTTTGCACTGTCACCATCGAGACCTCTTTAGACGGAGATAACCCCATTTTTAAGAATAAATATTTGATCCACGCATTGTGGAAACACGTTTAGAGAATGAGCAATTTCGCCCTACTGTTTTGTTTTGCCTTATCAACTTTGTCCTCGTGCACAGTGCTGAAGAAGAGGAACGACAAGCCGATAATCGGTGAGTTTGCTGCATCACATGACTGATGAAAATGCTACATGAAACTACAGTGTTACATCATGTATACTGAACAAAAATATAAACGCAACAATTTCAAAGATGATTTTACTGTGTTACAGTTCATATAAGGAAATCAGTCAATGTCAATAAATTCATTAGACCATAATCTATGAATTTCACATGACTGGGCAGGGGTGCAGCCATGGATGGGCCTTGGCAGCCAGGCCCACACAGTGGGGAGCCAGGGCCAGCCAATCAGAATTCATTTTCCCCCGACAAAAGGGCTTTATTACAGACAGAAATAGACCTCAACACCCCCCCTCAGACGATCCCGCAGGTGAAGAAGCCGCATGTGGAGGTCCTGGGCTGGCGTGCTTACACGTGGCCTGCGGTTGTGAGGCCGGTTGGACGTACTGCCAATTTCTCTAAAACGACGTGGGAGGCAGCTTATGGTAGAGAAATGACATAATTCTCTAGCAACAGCTCTGGTGGACATTCCTGCAGTTAGCATGCCAATTGCACGCTCCCTCAAAACTTGAGACATCTGTGGCATTGTGTTGTGTGACAAAACTGCACACAAGTGGCCTTTTATTGTCCCCAGCACAAGGTGCACCTGTGTAATGACTATGCTGTTTCATCATCTTCTTGATATGCCACATGCCAGGTTGATGGATTATTTTGGCAAAGGATAAATGCTCACTAACAGGCACATTTGTGAACAAACAGAGAAATAAGTGATTGGTGCGTATGGAACACTTCTGGGATTTTTTTATTTCAGCTCATGAAACATGAGACCAACACTTTACACGTTGCATTTATGTTTTGTTCAGTGGATATTTATTATAAAATCTACCCTATACCAATAAAGATCTAGCTAACACATTAACACTTCCTTCTAAACAATAGTTGATTATGTGTGAATTGAACATTTGCTTTGTAGCCTGTTTCAAATTCCTCTCTGACAACCAAAACAAATCACAGTGAAGCTATAGTCAGTCCTCCGAATGATACTATTCTCTATTATAAATGTAACCCATTCAGAGTAGGCCTACAGCACAGGCTAATCTTCAAAATCAAGGGGTATTTAATTACTTGAAATAATTGGAAATCTTACAGATTGTGGCTTTACTGAAAATACGTAAACTTTTAGCTTGCTGTAATTCACTTTCTAAAATGTATCTGTGATTTCCTAGGTGTCTTGGCTCAGGGGGTAGGCTCACCTCAACTACAGAAGGCCTCTTATATAGCCGCATCATATGTCAAATTCCTGGAGTCTGCTGGAGCTAGAGTCGTCCCTGTGATGTACGTTTTATGTATTAGATTGATAATGTAGTTGAGGACTTAACAGCCTTTCAAATGTGGTTATGAATTACCATATCTATTAAAAGTGGATTTAATATTTTTTTAGATAGGCCTAATATTAATTTTCCATGTACGTTATATATCCTTCTGAAAAACGTTCCTGTGATTTCTACAGGATAAATCAGACACTGGAAGAGTACAAAACACTGTTTAACTCCATTAATGGGTAGGTGTCAACTATGCTATTTGCTGTACAAGACCCACTGTCATGTTGTTTTTGTCTTCTATAAAATGATCTATATACCCCCCAACCCCCCTCTAGAATACTCTATCCTGGTGGTGGTGCTAGCATAGTCTCATCTGGGTATGCGAACGCTGCTAGAATCTTTTACGAGCTTGCCATAGAGGTATGACATGTTCCTTTTGATACTTTCACAGTCTATGCTTCATCGTACCTTACCAGATATGTGGGAGAAAAACCTGTTCTTAATGGAAAAAGTGATATATATAAAAATATGGACTTTTTAGGCCAACTCGAGGGGTGACTATTTTCCTGTATGGGGTACCTGTCTTGGATTTGAGGAATTGACATACCTGACCAGTGGAAAGCAGCTTCTATCCCAAACCAACACCAGTGGTGTGGCATTGCCACTGGTTTTCACTAACGGTATGTTGTACCTGTTCACCAACAGATATGATAAAAACATAACTCATCAGATTGGAAAATGCGATTCTGGTACAATTGATCACAAATGGAACATGTACATTTATCTAAATGCTGAACGAACGCACTCACAGTCACACCAAAACAACAATCTGTAACTTGGAGTAATGTGAAATTATTACACTTTCAGGATCCAGAGAGAGTAAGCTGTTCAAGGGCTTTCCAGCAGAGGTCCTGGATGCCTTGGCCTCTGAGCCAATCACTGAAAACTCTCATAAATGGAGTCTCACTCTGGAGGTATGACCATGTGCAGTGTCTGTGAACAATCACCAAATGTCACAAGTCATAGGCTTTTCTGTATCCTCTAGCATTAATTGTGAACTAGTCATTCAACATTGCATTCCAGAGTTATAACAGCAATGCAGACCTTAAGAAGTTCTACAAAGTCTTGACTACAAACAGTGATGGGAAAACAGAGTTTGTGTCAACTATGGAAGGTAAAGCACATTCATTGTTTTAACTTAGCAAACACTAGAGTATATACAGTAACTTAAACTGGAACATGTACTTGCATAAGATGACATTGATAGGTTCAATGTTTCTTCTGTAGCATACGGTTTCCCCATCTATGGAACCCAGTGGCACCCTGAAAAGAATGCATTTGAATGGACAAGGCTGTACATTCCACACTCGCCATCGGCTGTTAAGACCACTTTCTTTATGGCTGATTTTGTTGTCAATGAAGGTAGCTATTACAGTTCTGTGTGGCAAAATCTCACTGAATCTATTGCATTCGTCTCAATATGTAGCATGATGTTATTGTAATGGGGAGAGTTATTGAATGCACCCCCCTCAAGATCGAACTAAACATGTTGCAATGTTTTAATCACTCTAATCTATGCCAATTATTTTTTTCATTAACAGCTAGAAAAAACTTTCACAGATTTGAGGATGAAGAGGTGGAGAAGAGAGCACTGATATACAACTACAATCCTGTGTACACTGGAAACAAGTCTGCCTTTGAACAAATATATTACTTTTGATGGAGTATTGTTTTTGAATGGAGTGTCATTCAACAAATTTCTTTCAATCAATGTAAGCAACACTTATTGCTGTACATTTCTGTAAATTAAAAGTTTGATTTGTATATTTTGGTAATGGTTTTACAAAGATATTAAAGTAACTGATGACAATTAAGTTGTTTTAATGACTATGGACCACGTCTATGTTTTTGAACAAACCTAAAAGCATTTCACAATCTATCCAGACTGGCAAGGTAATGAGGACCCACGTGAACTAAATGCACTTTCAATAGAGATTTTTTATCCAGGACTAGCCTTTATGTGCAGGAAACCGGCCAACATATTCAGTATTTGTGAGTTGTTCAGTTATAGAACCCATAAGCTTTGTTTTGGCAGCTTAATTTCTCATCTTATTGTTTTATTATACAAGACATTTGGTTGATTTGAGTAAACGCTTGAGGATGCATTTTTTGTGTTTAAATTAATATGAAGCACAATTCAAAGCAGAGAGAACATTCACAATTTTGCAATAACAACCAAAATAGATAAACTACAGAGTACAATGATAAAATACTTTTTATTCTAACATTTACCCCCATGCCACATACTGCCATGTTGCCACAGTTGTCTCTTGTACTATTTTGGATTACTTGACAGAAGTCCATCTTCACGTTCAATCGCGGTGTCAGAAGTTTCACCATTGCAAAGTCCACTTTAAACTCAACCCAAGGACTGAAACAGGAAGGGAAAAAATGTATATTCAAACGTAACTGTCAAAATGCATTTATGCACAAATAACACTCAGCTATTAAGAGACACAAATGATATTTGAGTAACATTTACACATCAAGCTGAAGAGACTGGGATCTCAATCACGATACTACTGTAAATGTAATTCAACCCAGTACAGAACATTCAAGATGTAAAAAATACTATTTTGAAACAGCTATCACAGATCGGATTGAATTGCAAATAACTTGATAACATGCATTGACAAAGTAACAAGAATGAGCGTTCAGATAAAATGACAAATGCAGGCTTGTGCCTCAATAATTCACATTTTTAGATAGCAGTCCAACCTAAAAAATAAATACAATTCCTTTGTATTTCACCCTGTAAAGATTGAGATAATGATTTTAAACTATTAAATACCTTATAGACAAATGTATTACTGTTTGCCATTAAACTAAACCAATTCTACAGTGGCACCTCAAACCCACCAATTGACTTAATACTGAGAGCGGTTGTAATGGCACTTCAATAGCCGTTTACTAAAACATAATTGTATGTGGTCATTAGCTTGACAAACCATTTCATTACCATTTGAACATCTGTAAAATAAATGTGCAGATACATGCAGCTACTGTTTACATCTATTTTGGCAATTGGTTATATTTGGAACTGAAGAAGACCATTTCTTACTTGACTGTTGATATAATGCCATACTTACTCTATGACAACATTACAAAGTGTTCACATATCAGAGTGAAGGTTTAACCAACAGTAGTTAGTGCCATGATCAGCAGAGCATTTATTTACAATGAGCCATGTTGTATTTAGTTTTCACAAAAGGAGTCCATAAAAAGGACCGCTCACTCCCAAAGTAAGGCACAGTGACTAAAATATAATATATATATGCTTCAATTTCCAAAGGACTGGAGGGAGTATTATACAATAAGCAAAGAATGAAGAGAACATTTTGTAACAAAACAAACCAGTGATTCTGTTCACATCCTTCTCACTGTTCACATCCTTCTCACTGTTCACATCCTTCTCACTGTTCACATCCTTCTCTTCTTTTCATGACATGGAGTCTACACCATTTAAATACATACTTGAGGCTACAAGAAGATTCCAAGATCAGGACAAACTTGAACACTGAAAAAACAAAGTATCAATACCCAAAGAAGGGAATGTTTTTCATGTGCTACTTTACAGAGGAACAACATACACAAGCACAGCTCAACATGAAAATGTATTTTCACAATTTAAAAAATAGGAGCAGACACCCTACCCTCGACCCCCAGACACTGGGCTGGAACCAGTTTGACCCATAAAATCCCATGTGGCGCCTGTAACTTTGACCCCAAAGTTTGTGCTATAAGTCTTTCCTCGCTAACTGGTAAAGTTTGCGTGTGGAGTTTGATGTTCCCTCCCTCCCACCAGTCGTTTGGAATCCGAGGAGCACGCCTATTCCTGACACGACCGCTTTTCAAGATGTTCCAGATATGACGTCAGCTAATGATCCCTCATCACCCTCCATCATAAAGTTGTATTCATTTGTGTCGATGTCAACAAAATGGCTGCAGATGGTCTCTGGTGGAGTCGTGGTGACTCAAAAGTTGAAGAAGAGGAGGAGTAGGAGGACAAAAACGAGATGAGGAGATAAGCAAGCATCTGCAACGCGGCAGTCTCAGGGATGATCTGCAACGCGGCAGTCTCAGGGATGATCTGCAACGCGGCAGTCTCAGGGATGATCTGCAACGCGGCAGTCTCAGGGATGATCTGCAACGCGGCAGTCTCAGGGATGATCTGCAACGCGGCAGTCTCAGGGATGATCTGCAACGCGGCAGTCTCAGGGATGTTCTGCAACGCGGCAGTCTCAGGGATGTTCTGCAACGCGGCAGTCTCAGGGATGTTCTGCAACGCGGCAGTCTCAGGGATGATCTGCAACGCGGCAGTCTCAGGGATGATCTGCAACGCGGCAGTCTCAGGGATGATCTGCAACGCGGCAGTCTCAGGGATGTTCTGCAACGCGGCAGTCTCAGGGATGTTCTGCAACGCGGCAGTCTCAGGGATGTTCTGCAACGCGGCAGTCTCAGGGATGTTCTGCAACGCGGCAGTCTCAGGGATGTTCTGCAACGCGGCAGTCTCAGGGATGTTCTGCAACGCGGCAGTCTCAGGGATGTTCTGCAACGCGGCAGTCTTAGGGTTGAACTTCAACGCGACAGTCTCAGGGATGATCATGGTGAAACGCAGGGGAATCACATAAGGTGAAAACAAAACAAAAAAAAGGGCCAAAGAAGTTTTAAACCAAGAGGAGGTTGCATATCATGTGGATTGTGAAAACAAGGTATGGGGGCTGGCATTGTGCTTTGGCGCGGACTGGAGCTCTGGTTTGGGGGGGTTGGTTTTGCCCAGGCTAACCCTCTTCCTCGATCTCCTCCTCCAGTATCTCCTCGAACACGTTGTCCGGTAGCCGGAAACACTCCTCGAAGAAGTTGACCAGTGACTGGCTGAGGTGCTGCCGCGTGGCCTCGCTGTGGATGAAGTGGCCTTCGTCTGGGTAGATCTGAAGGGGAACACAGCACACTGGTCACCACACATCCAATCACATTTCTCTGGATGCACATCTAGGTTCATATAGGCCATATAAACATATTATTATTATCATCATCAATCAAGCCCCTTAATTTAAAGTATCTGACAACCCTCAGTGGCTGAATTACTGATGATGCTTAGTCAGTCAACACACAGCGGGACATTAAGGGGACCTATTGGGCAGCGATAAACTAAGCACTGACTTCTAAATGCTCCATATCTTAATGGGATTAGTTGACCCTGTGAAAGCAAGCATCATAAAAGGGGAATATAATCTCATTAAGTGAGATGGTTGGGGGGGGCATTGTGTGGTCTAATCCCCCTGCTGGTGTGGGATTACAGAACTCCTCAGTGGTTTCTCTGTACAACAGCTCCAGCCCAAAAGATAACTCCATAGAAATAGAACAGGACAAATTACTGTGAAGAATTTTGATTTAGCATATGAGCAATGTCTCTGCTTCCCATGACACATTGTCTTGTGAGTTCCAGTTAAATTGGTGCACCTTATTGATGGCAGCCATTCTATACATCTAATTTATATGCATGTCATTCTGGGAAGTAGCCCCCACCTGCAGAGTGTAGTTGGCGTTTTCATTGATCAGCTGGGCGATGAATTTTGCTGTGTGCTGGAAATGTACTTTTTCTGGTGAGAGAAAAGGAAACCAACACATACCATCTTATTGTTAAAAACACAAATTATTTTATTGGGCTAGAAAAGTTTGATTTCAAGGTTCTCGTACCATCTGCTGTTGGATGAACAATCAGAAACTTCTTGTCTAGGAACTGAGATGCCCTGTGTGCTAGATTGGCCATCTGTGGATGAATGCCAACAATATTATTTAACAACCCAATAGAAAAACACAGAGGTCATACACATGGAGTCCAAGTGAAGGCTGAATAAAGAAGGCATACCACATATGCTCTTGGGTCAGGCTTGGGCTGTCCCAGGTATCTCTCTGAAAACGCTGATGCTGGAAGAGAGGTCGCCAAAAGGAATAAATTCATTAGCTCACACCAAGGGATGTAGTGGTAAAAGCTAGCTCTAACAACACCATATAGCGTGGTATACCTCATATACCTAAATACATCATAAACAGCAGAAAAGACTACAGATGATGTCATGTGTAGCTGTGGCTTATTTTAAGAACTTCTTAGTGACTAGTATTCATTCTTGTCAGGTGAGCACTCAAACACATCCAGCACCAAACACATCCAGCACCAAACACTACCTTTCACTTTCTCTAGCAGCTTTTCAGATAGAAACCACAGTCGGAGATCCACACCTGCTATAATTCACACTTCCCTCCCAAGTCTCTTTCTCTCATACACATGCTGTCACGCACACACACCATCTCTTCCTCTTTTAGCTGAGGTGATACTGATACCATGGCAGGATGATGCTGGTGTGATTAACACGGACAGCATCTGTCTGGCACCATAGTGGCACACAAACCTTACCATATAGGTCAAAGTCTGTGATGGGTGAGAGAGCCGCACCACATTTCACCAGGGAATCCTCGGCGCTGAGTAACAGGCTGGTTACGTAGCCTCCATACACCTGACAGACAGACAGATAGAAACCAGAGATCCTACATCAACATCAGGCTTCTCTTCAGGCTACTGTAACTGATGCTTATAGACAGATAACCTTTGGGTTTATTTCAAGCTCAGTTTGAAGATTGAGTCTGGAGACCCAAGAGCAGTAGATCATTAGCCTGGTCCCAGATCTGTTTGTGACATCTTCCTATGGTCATTGTCATGCTATACAGCACATTGAGCACAAACAGATCTGGGACCAGGCTAGTAGCTCATGAATAATGCAAAATATCCCAAGACCATTACTGCAAGTTGCAGCTTCCTACATAGTTTAGGTTCCTCATTGTGGATTAGTTCAGTATGAATCTAGGCCTATGTGGACATGCTCTAATACATCAGCTGCCCTTTTCCCAGTAAGACACATGGACTTGGCCGGAGGTAACATTATCATGCTTCCCACTATGAACATCCTGCAGGTGTCAGAATCTATCAACACTACATCTATTTCAGAGGTGTCAGAATCTATCAACACTACATCTATTTCAGAGGTGTCAGAATCGATCAACACTACATCTATTTCAGAGGTGTCAGAATCTATCAACACTACATCTATTTCAGAGGTGTCAGAATCTATCAACACTACATCTATTTCAGAGGTGTCAGAATCTATCAACACTACATCTATTTCAGAGGTGTCAGAATCTATCAACACTACATCTATTTCAGGTGTCAGAATCTATCAACACTACATCTATTTCAGGTGTCAGAATCTATCAACACTATATTTATTTCAGGTGTCAATCTATCAACGCTATATTTTTTTAACATTATTTCACCTTTATTTAACCAGGTAGGCCTGTTGAGAACAAGTTCTCATTTACAACTGTGACCTGGCCAAGATAAAGCAAAGCAGTGCAACACAAACAACAACACAGAGTTACACATCAACAAACGTACAGTCAATAACACAATAGAAAAATATATGTACAGTGTGTGCAAATGTAGAAGAGTAGGGAGGTAAGGCAAAAAATTGGCCATAGAGGCGAAATAATTACAATTTAGCATTAACACTGGAGTGATAGATGTGCAGATGATGATGTGCAAGTAGAGATACTGGGGTGAAAAGAGCAAGAGGATAAATAACAATATGGGGATGAGATAGTTGGGTGTGCTATTTACAGATTGGCTGTGGTCAGGTACAGTGATCGGTAAGCTGCTCTGACAGCTGATGCTTAAAGTTAGAGAGGGAGATATAAGACTCCAGCTTCAGTGATTTTTGAAATTCGTTCCAGTCATTGGCAGCAGAGAACTGGAAGGAAAGGCGGCCAAAGGAAGTGTTGGCTTTGGGGATGACCAGTGAAATATACCTGCTGGAGTGTGTGCTACGGATGGGTGCTGCTATGGTGACCAGTGAGCTACGATAAGGCGGGGCTTTACCTAGCAAAGACTTATAGATGACCTGGAGCCAGTGGGTTTGGCGACGAATATGTAGTGAGGGCCAGCCAACAAGAGTATACAGGTCGCAGTGGTGGGTAGTATATGGGCTTTGGTGACAAAACGGATGGCACTGTGATAGACTACATCCAGTTTGCTGAGTAGAGTGTTGAAGGCTATTTTGTAAATGACATCGCCGAAGTCAAGGGTCGGTAGGATAGTCAGTTTTACGAGGGTATGTTTGGCAGCATGAGTGAAGAATGCTTTGATGCGAAATAGACAGCCGATTCTAGATTTAATTTTAGATATGATATGCGAGTCTGGAAGGAGATTTCAGTCTAACCAGACACCTAGGTATTTGTAGTTGTCCACATATTCTAAGTCAGAACCGTCCAGAGTAGTGATGCTAGTCGGGCGGCAGGTGCGGGCAACAATCAGTTGAAATGCATGCATTTAGTTTTACTAGCATTTAAAAGCAGTTGGAGGCCATGGAAGGAGTGTTGTATGGCATTGAAGCTTGTTTGGAGGTTTGTTAATAACACAGTGCCCAAAGAAGGGCCAGATGTATACTGAATGGTGTCGTCTTCGTAGAGGTGGATCTGAGAATCACCAGCAGCAAGAGCGACATCATTGATATATACAGAGAAAAGAGTCGGCCCAAGAATTGAACCCTGTGGCACCCCCATAGAGACTGCCAGAGGTCCGGACAAGAGGCCCTCTGATTTGACACACTGAACTTTATCTAAGAAGTAGTTGGTGAACCAGGTGAGGCCTGGTTTCTACTTCCGGCGCCGACAGAGATGGCAGCCTCGCTTCACGTTCTCAGGAAGCTATGCAGTATTTTGTTTTTTTATGTATTACTTCTTACATTGTTACCCCGGGAAATCTTAAGTTTTATTACATACAGCCGGGGGGAACTATTGCATATAAGAGCAACGTCAACTTACCAACATTACGACCAGGAATACGACTTTCCCGAAGCGGATCCACTGTTTGGTCCACCAACCAGGACAATAGACTGGATCCCAGCCGGCGACCCAAAACAACGGCGGAGCAGGAGAAGGGACAGACGGGGCGGTGTTCTGGTCAGGCTCCGTAGACGGGCACATCGCGCACCGCTCCCGAGTATACTACTTGCCAATGTCCAGTCTCTGGACAACAAGGTAGACGAAATCCGAGCAAGGGTTGCTTTACAGAGAGACATCAGTGACTGCAACGCTCTTTGCTTCACGGAAACATGGCTCACTCAGGACACGTTATCAGAGTCGGTACAGCCACATGGTTTCTTCACGCATCGCGCCGAAAGAAACAAACATCTATCTGGTAAGAAGAAGGGCGGGGGTGTATGCCTTATGATTAACGAGTCGTGGTGTGATCATAACATACAGGAACTCAAGTCCTTTTGTTCACCTGACATAGAATTCCTTACAATCAAATGCCGACCGCATTATCTACCAAGAGAATTCTCCTCGATTATAATCACAGTCGCATATATCCCCCCTCAAGCTGACACATCGACGGCACTGAAAGAAATTCATTGGACTCCATGTAAACTGGAAACCACATATCCTGAGGCTGCATTTATTGTGGCTGGGGATTTTAACAAGGCTAATCTGAAAACAAGGCTCCCTAAATTTTATCCGCATATTGAATGTACGACCCGGGCCGGGAAAATCCTGGATCATTGTTATTCTAACTTCCGCGACGCATACAAGGTCATTCTCCGCCCTCCTTTCGGTAAATCTGACCACAACTCCATTTTGTTGCTCCCAGCCTACAGACAGAAACTAAAACAGGAAACGCCCATGCTCAGGTCTGTTCAACGCTGGTCCGACCAATCTGATTCCACGCTTCAAGATTGCTTCAAGCACGTTGACTGGGATATGTTCCGGATAGCTTCAGACAACAACATTGACGTATACGCTGATTCGGTGAGCGAGTTGATTAGCAAGTGCATCGGTGATGTTGTACCCATAGTAACTATTAAAACCTTCCCCAACCAGAAACCGTGGATTGATGGCAGCATTCGCGCAAAACTGAAAGCGCTGCTTTTAACCAGGGTAAGGTGACCGGAAACATGACTGAATACAAACAGTGTAGCTATTCCCTCCGCAAGGCAATCAAACAAGCTAAGCGTCAATATAGAGACAAAGTAGAGTCACAATTCAACGGCTCAGACACGAGAGGAATGTGGCAGGGTCTACAGTCAATGACGGACTACAAAAAGAAAACCAGCCCCGTCGCGGACCACGATGTCCTGCTCCCAGACAAACTAAACTACTTCTTTGCTCGCTTTGAGGGCAATGTAGTGTCACCGACACGGCCCGCTACCAAAACCTGCGGGCTCACCACTGCAGCCAACGTGAGTAAAACATTTAAGCGTGTTAACCCTAACAAGGCTGCCGGCCCAGATGGCATCCCTGGCCATGTCCTCAGAGCATGCGCAGACCAGCTGGCTGGTGTGTTTACGGACATATTTAATCAATCCTTATCCCAGTCTGCTGTTCCCACATGCTTCAAGAGGGCCACCATTGTTCCTGTTCCCAAGAAAGCTTCTAATGTTAACATGCATGAAACCAAGGTTTTTACAGTTACAGAAGTCAACAAATGAGAAGGCCTGGGGAATGGGAGTGGTGCTGGGGGCTGCAGGGCCTGGGTTAACCTCTACATTACCAGAGGAACAGAGGAGGAGTAGGATTAGAGTACGGCTAAAGGCTATAAGAACTGGTTGTCTAGTGCGTCCGGAAAAGAGTGTGAAAGGAGCAGATTTCTGGGCGCGGAGTTCACTGCATGTGTGGGGGGTGGAACAAAAGGGCTATCTAAGGCATATTGGGCAGGGCTAGGGGCTCTACAGTGAAATAAGACAATTATCACTAACCAAAACAGCAATCGACAAGGCATATTGACATTAGGGAGAGGCATGTGTAGCCGAGTGATCATAGGGTCCAATGAGTAGCAATAGATGAGTCAGGGAGCCAATTCCGTAGTCACTGCTACGCCAGGCGAGCTGGAGACACGGCGATTCAGACAGCTAGCGGGCTGGGGCTAGCAGATGGGCATCCGGCGACGTCGCAACGGTTGAAACCAGCTCAAACGGTTACGTCGGCAGACCAGTCGTGATGGATCGGCGGGGCTCCGTGTCGGCAGTAAAGGGTCTAGGCCAATTGGCAAAAGAGGTATTGCAGCCCAAGAATTGGCTGGTGGACCTCTTTGGCTAGCCGGGAGATGGGCCTAGCTCCAGGCTAGCTCTAGGCTAACTGGTGCTTGCTTCGGGACAGAGACGTTAGCCAGGTGTGGCCACTCGGATAGCAGCTAGCTAGTTGAAGAGTGTAGCTAGCTAACTTAACCCTCAATAAGTTCCATTGAGAAAGCAGAGATTCAAAGAGCCTCAGTTTGATTTCTATATTGAAAAGCAGGGTGATTAGCACATCAAGTCAGTATGCAGAATGATAATGCACAGTAAAAGGGGTTCAAGGGAATTCTATCCAATTCAGATACTACTACATTCAACCTATGAACCTCATAAATTATAAGGAGAAAATGGCTCTTACCTTGCCATAAACTCCAATCCTGGTCTTGTCAACATATGGCTCTTTAGATATAATACTGAAATGTAAGAATTTAGATTTGGATTAGTTAATCTCAGAATGAAGACTTCCTGGTCTTGACTACCCCTTCCAAGTGTGTCTGCTCAGTTATTTAGCTAGCTGTCCATGTCATAGGTCTTTAGCTAGCTATCCCTGTCATAGCTCGTTAGCTAGCTGTCCATGTCATAGCTCGTTAGCTAGCTGGCCATGTCATAGCTCGTTAGCTAGCTGGCCATGTCATAGCTCGTTAGCTAGCTGGCCATGTCATAGCTCGTTAGCTAGCTGGCCATGTCATAGCTCGTTAGCTAGCTGGCCATGTCATATCTCGTTAGCTAGCTGGCCATGTCATAGGTCGTTAGCTAGCTGTCCATGTCATAGCTCGTTAGCTAGCTGTCCATGTCATAGCTCGTTAGCTAGCTGGCCATGTCATAGCTCGTTAGCTAGCTGGCCATGTCATAGCTCGTTAGCTAGCTGGCCATGTCATAGCTCGTTAGCTAGCTGGCCATGTCATAGCTCGTTAGCTAGCTGGCCATGTCATAGCTCGTTAGCTAGCTGGCCATGTCATAGCTCGTTAGCTAGCTGGCCATGTCATAGCTCGTTAGCTAGCTGGCCATGTCATAGCTCGTTAGCTAGCTGGCCATGTTATAGGTCGTTAGCTAGCTGTCCATGTCATAGCTCCTTAACTAGCTGGCCATGTCATAGCTCGTTAGCTAGCTGGCCATGTCATAGCTCGTTAGCTAGCTGGCCATGTCATAGCTCGTTAACTAGCTGGCCATGTCATAGCTCGTTAGCTAGCTGGCCATGTCATATCTCGTTAACTAGCTGGCCATGTCATAGCTCGTTAGCTAGCTGGCCATGTCATAGCTCGTTAGCTAGCTGGCCATGTCATAGCTCGTTAGCTAGCTGGCCATGTCATAGCTCGTTAGCTAGCTGGCCATGTCATAGCTCGTTAGCACACGGCTGGAACACAGCATGACCATGTCAAATCACTAGCAGAAAGGAGAAAAATAATTTAGCCCCCTCTATAGCTACAGCTGCCTAAACGATAGTTAGCTAATAAATTGGAACTGTAAACTACGAATAAATTATTTTCCTTTCTACATGTTAAATCACTAAACATATCCACACCTCCGCTTATTGGCTGCTCTTTTGTTCATATGACAGTGTTATTGTGAAAGAAGTCTAAGGTTGCGTCCCGATTCTCCACCCTTTTCCCAAAGTGTGCACATGGATTAAAGAATGATGAAAACTCCCTCCAGCCAATTATTACACCAATCCAATGCTTTTAAATCCATGACTGGAAGTGTGCAAGTGTATAGTTTAGTAGAAGGGTTGAGAATCAGGACACAACCAAGATTGAAGGTACCTACCTGAGGGCCTCCAGCTGGTCCTTCTCCTCGAACACGCCCAGCTTCCTCTGGACGCGGTGCAGCAGGTTGGTCCCCTGGAAGCCACTGCCCCGCCCATCAAAGCGAACCACCATTGCCCCGAAGCTGCTCACCAGCACCGTGGCCCAGTCTATGTGGAATTGCTCTGACACCATCTGGCCACCGGGGGTGCCATCGCTGGATACGAGAAGGCATGTTTACTTGTTAATCTATGGGTCTTTTTCTCTCTCTTTCTCTCTCTAAAATTAATGCATACAGGTGTGTCCTCATATAGCCAACATAGAGAAAAGGACACATTGTCTTTATAGTAGTGCCACTCCATCCAGAGATGAACCAGGGTGAAAAGATTAGGAACAGGGACTAAAAGTTAGAGTCTAGTGTATGTTTCTCCAACCTGCAGGCAAGGGCATGGAGAGAGAGATGGTGTGATAGCGGAGGATAGGAGGGTTAATTAAAGGAGACCTCATTTGCAGTGTAATTACCGGTAGTGCGGAGGAGAACGAGTTGCCACTTCTCTGCCTTAGATTAATAGCCCTGATTAAAGCTCAGAGTCGGAGGGTGATTACAGTGGATTTGGAAAGTATTCAGACCGCTTGACTTTTTCCACATTTTGTTACGTTACAGCCTTATTCTAAAATGGATTAAATAAAAATGTTCCTCATCAATCTGCACACAATACCCCATGATGACAAAGCAAAAACAGGTTTTTAGAGATTTTTGCAAATTCTAAACAGAAATACCTTATTTAAATAAGTATTCAGACCCTTGCTATGAGACTCGAAATTGAGCTCAGGTGCATCCTGTTTCCATTGATCATCCTTGAGATGTTTCTAAAACTTGATTGGAGTCCACCTGTGGTAAATTCAATTGATTGGACATGATTTGGAAAGGCACACACCTGTCTATATAAGTTCCCACAGTTGACAATGCATGTCAGAGCAAAAACCAAGCCATGAGGTCGAAGGAATTGTCCATAGAGCTCAGAGACAGAATTGTGTCGAAGGCACAGATCTGGAGAAGGGTACCAAAAAATGGCTGCAGCATTGAAAGTCCCCAAGAATACAGTGGCCTAAGCACACAGCCAAGACAGCACAGGAGATGCTTCAGGACAAGTCTCTGAATGTCCTTGAGTGGCACAGACAGAGCCCTGACTTGAACCCGATCGAACATCTCTGGAGAGACCTGAAAATAGCTGTGCAGCAGCGTGCCCCATTCAACCTTACAGAGCTTGAGAGGATCTGCAGAGAAGAATGGGAGAAACTCCCCAAATACAGGTGTGTCAAGCTTGTAGCTTCATACCCAAGAAGACACAAGGCTGAAATCGCTGCCAAAGGTGCTTCAACAAAGTACTGAGTAAAAGGACTGAATACTTACCTAAATGTAATATTTGCTTTGTCATTATGGGGTATTGTGTTTAGATTGATGAGGAAAAAAATACAATGTAATCATTTTAGAATAAGGCTGTAACAAAATGTGGAAAAAGTAAAGGGATCTCAATACTTTCCGAATGCACTGTATCTTTCCTGATGAAACAGCAGTTGGTGTGGAGGAGCTGAAGGCCTCTGAGTCAAGAGTTGATGACAAACACTGGAGATGGATAGCTACATTGTATACAACACCATAGTCGCTAGAGCAGTTGTGTGTGTGTGGTTTGGTTTTACTATCATTGTGGGCACCAGAAGTCCTCACAAGGAAAGTAAAACAAGGAAAGGGCTATTTTAGACATAGGGGTTAAGTTCAGGTTAATAATTACAGTTCGAATTAAGGTTAGGTGTTAGGTTAAGGGTTAGGTTTAAAGGAAAATATATTTTTGGTCCCCACAAAAACAAACGTGTGTGTGTGGTAGAGTCTGTATACTCACACAAGGAGGAGCAAAGGATAGTGCGATGAGTCCACAAAGCTGGCAGGTTTGAGGATCTGCATTGTTAATGCTACACAACAAGAGAAAGAGTGATCAGTATGCGTGTTGTACACAAGCACTACGGCTTCATTATCCGTTCATCTGAGGAAAACAGACTTTAGCAGATACATTTTCATTATGTAAAGTGTGCTGTTGAAATCTCATTCCCTTATTGTTAGAGCGGAACATAACGTACTGTAATCCTCGATGTTGATCTCCTTGTATTCCACGCGGGGCATCTGCATGGAGTCCAGCCTCATCCTCAGATTCTTATTGGTCTCCAGGTCAAACACCTCTGCAGTGATAAACATCATGGCCTTAGTCTATGGCTAAGGTTGCTATGGCTACCATGGTCTAAGGGCACATACTGTAGGTGTTCAAAGGGCATAGGTGTTGTGGTAGAACGTTGGGCTGGAAGTTGTGATGAAGCAATGCTTACAGCATGTCACAATAGAAGAGAACAGAGGGAAGTTATCAGAACGCAGAGGCATCTCTCTCTGTCTCCCTTCCTCCCACCCAATCTCCCTCCCTCTCTCCCACCCACCCTGTCTCCCTCCCTCTCTCCCACCCTCCCTGTCTCCACTGACACACTGTGACAAAGACAGATCAGCAATGTAGGCTGTAAATATAAATTAAGACTTCATAATGGCTGGTACCGAGATCAGGGGCCCTCGAGTTGAGCCTTGACAAGCCTTATCTTGGCATGCTGAGATTGAGATTGGACTAGTAACAAAAGGAGTGGGTGTTTTGATCAGGGAGAGTGTTCTCTCTTGACTGTGTGTGTGTGTGTGTGTGTGTGTGTGTGTGTGTGTGTGTGGTCTTCACAGAGTACACAACAAACACAGAAAATGCAGCAGGGGTTTTATCCCCGCCACATCAGCAATTAAATTCTAATTTCAGAACTACTTTAATGGTTCCAGTTAGAAAGCAGAGTTCCTGCCAAAAGTAGCTTGTTTAGTTTAGTTTTTTGTTTACTACTATATGCACTAAAATATGACTGCAGAGTGCACTTTGTACACATTGCTATTCCTCCAAGTGTACATGTAATTAACCGTAAACAAAGACAGGGAACGTCTTTCATTACAGTGGAAAGGTCATGTTGTTATGAGGACATCCACCCAGCTAGGTAATGTAATCAGTATGTCTGCCAACCGACTGGGTTGAGGATGCATGCAAACAGTGACTCAGCAGAAAGCAGACTGGCCTTGTTGTGCTGTCAATGGTAAATCTTAGTATGCTGTCCCCGTTTGATGAGGTCACACAGTTGTGGGTGGTTATTTTGTGAATCAGGGATGGAGGGGAGGGCTTTTATTCTGTAAACACAGAGATAGATACCGTTGTTTTATCTCCATGGTGTTAAAGAGTTCAGGGGTGATGCTGAATGTTCTACTCATGGAGAGGAGTGGATGTCCTACAGGTGTGTGTGTGTGCGCATTTGTGTGTGCATAGTGTCCCTCGAATCATCTTCTCCCTGACAGTCACATGGCAAGTCAGCAATCAGAACTCAGTATAATGGAGTTAGTGTGTGTGTGTGTGTGTGCGTCAAGAGAAAAAGGCATATTGAAGTCAGAGGAAATAAAGATCATGCATTGTGCATCTGGGTGGTCTATTTTTTTCTGTGTGATGTATTCCTCTTATGATCCATGACCTTCAACTCTGGACCTGAAAGCCAGTTCCACTGCCTTTTTTCATTGTTCTAATCAGGGACTGATTTAAACCTGGGACACTAGGTGGGTGCAATTAATTATCAGGTACAACAGAAAACCATCAGGCTCCGGGACTTGTAGGGTAAGAGTTGAGTACCCCTAACCTATGTTTTCAAGTAACAGAATCCAAATATAATCTTAACTCGAAGACTCACTCTGTCTGTCCTGTGTGCTGTACACTGCTACAAACGGGACGTCAGGGCCTGGAAAAAGACCAAAACAGAAACAAATGTGACCAAATAAGACATCAACATCAGACATCATGCCCATTAGTTTGTGGTGGCACTACTCTGGTTCGTCTCGGTCTTGTCTCAGTTTAATAGTACATTCTGTGGCTCCTTGTCATGTACAGACGTAGGATTTTAATTTGAGCCAGTTTGCTACAGCAAGAAAATAATCCTACAGCAACCGGAAATGTGAATTATTATGTTGATTTTAATGAATTTACATTATTGTAGGGGTTGATATATTTTTCATAAGTCTGAAATTTCAAAGTGAAAACTACAAACATCAGAAGTCTTTTTAAACCGCAAACACACTACACATTTTACATTTCCTGCATTGTAGAACGGTTCTCATGCAACAGGGTGATCAAATTAAGATCCTACATCTGTACAACAGTGACTGCATGGCTCAAAATGTATCCCCACTGTCCATAGTTCTGGGGAAGCAAGAGGATGGGAAAGGGTTATTTAATTATCCATTTCTAAAAAGACTTTCATAATCAAATCATTTGAACTCAATAAATGTTTTCCTTTAGAATCTGTCATTTAAAATTGCACCTTGTCGATAGAAGACTGAGACACAACATAGTTGAGCCTCAAAGTTCAGACACGAAATCAAAACATCATTGATCAAAGTCTGAAAGCCTGACGTTGTCTCTAATTCTTGCTAAGCATGTTTTTCTACAAGCACAACAGATCCTTTCCAGACCTCCTTGCTATTGTTGGGGAAGTTATTGTTAGCTTAGTCAATTAATTTAACAACCAAAATACTTTCTGGAGTGTTCCGGAGCTAGCTTGCAAACAAACAAGCCCCTGTAGAAATATACTCTCTCTCTGTCTCCTAAACCACATCACTGCACTTGGAGGGGAAACATAATGAAATGATCGATGCACTTAGCAAACTGAGAACATGCTAGAAATAAACATTTGTGGCTCTGCAAAGTAGGCCAGGCAATCTCTCTCAGCTCTGTAATGATTTCACAATCATGTCAAATAAATGAAAGCGGGCAAGAGGCAGGATGGAAGAAGATGGCGCTGACAGATATGGCAGCTCTGCTTCTAGCTCCTACGCAACTTTGCAGTATCTTGTTTTTTGGTGTGTTATTTCTTACATTAGCCCAGAATGTAATGTTCAGTCTCTGGATAATAAAGTAGACTAGCTCAGGGTGAGGACCTCCTTCCAGAGACACATTAGGGATTGTAACATACTCTGTTACACAGAAAAATGGCTCTCTCAGGATATACTGTCCATGTCCATACAGCCAGCTGGGTTCTCAGTACATCACACAGACAGGCATAAAGAACTCTCCGGGAAGAAGGGGGGAGTGTATGTTTCATGGCTAACTACTCATGGTGTGATTGTGATAACATACAGAAACTCAAGTCATTTTGTTCACCCGACCTAGGTTTTCTAGGTCGGGTGAACAAAATGACTTGAGTTTCTGTATGTCAATCAAATGCAGACCGTATTACCTCCCAATATAATTATTTTCGGTTATTTTCAGTCGTATATATTCCCCTCAAGCCGATACCACGACGTCTCTCAAAGAACTACACTGGACTTTATGCAAACTGGAAACCACATATCCCGAGGCCGCATTTATTGTAGCTGGGGATTTTAAAGTAAATTTGAAGAAAATGCTACCGAAATTCTAACACATTGAATGTAGTACTCACTCTGGAAAAACACTGGATCACTGCTACTCAACTTTTCAAAATGCCTACAAGGCCCTCCCCTCAGCAAATATGACTCAATTTTGCTCCTCCCTTCCTATAGGCAGAAACTCAAACAGGAAGTACCCGTGCTAAAGGCTATTCAACGCTAGTCTGACCAATCGGAATCCATGCTTCAAGATTGAGATCACATGGACTGGGATATGTTCCGGGTAGCCTCTGAGAATAACATCAACGAATACGGTGACTGAGTTCATCAGGAAGTGTATAGATGCTATATATATATATATATATATATATATATATATATATATAGTAGCAAAATCAAGGGTGTGGGGTTTCCACGTCACCAAGTTCAATAACAAAACAGGCACCAGTAGCACAAATAGGATGCAAAGGGGAAGTTTATTAGGGATTTTCATACACGGGGAAAGAAGGGGGAATTCACCAATCACCTCACAGCCCACAAGCCGTTCTCTTTGTCCGTTCCGTTTTGCAGGGGTAATCCTCACACTCGGGTCCTCAGCCAATCCGGTACAGGGGGGGTATTCTGACAGTCCAGGTCACAACGGGCAATCACACAGATTTTGCTCTCATTTCTCTCACTCTTCATACCTCTCTTGTCGCTCACCTCCTCTGCCCCTTTGAGCAGGCTGCTTCCTCCTTTATCCCCAAGCACTCCCTGGCTTAAAAAACACACAGCCTTTCCTCATTGGGGCAGGAAGTCCATATAAGGCTTGGGGGTGGAGCCAGCTACCTGCAAGATATCTCTCTTCAATTACCACCCCTCACCTCTCCCTGCCACCCCCTCAGCTCCGACCAGGAGAGAGGGGCGGTCCAGCTCCCTAGAGCATCCCTCCTGGATAGGGCATTGGCATTCCCATGGGTTGCACCTGATCTGTGGACGACAGAGATAGCAAAGGGCTGTAACGACAGGAACCAGCGGGTGACCCGGACGTTACTGTCCTTATTCCGTGACATTCAAACTCGTGGTGCATGGTCCGTTACGAGGGTAAAGTCCGGTGTCACCAGCAAGGGTCCAGAACACAGTGCTCCCTTTAGGTCCTGGACAGGATTCTCTGTCTCCTCGGTTCACTTCACCTGGGCGGGCAGACAGCTCCTGGTCAGATCTGTAAGGGGGCTGGCTGCTTCTTGGTGAGGGGGTGCGGCCAGTCCCGAATCACCTCCAACTTCTTCACCTGGGGTCTCCTGCAGCGCCTCTTTCTGAAGGGAGATCTCCTGCTCCCCCGTGGCTAGCTGCTCCTGTAATTCGGTGGGCTTTTCTGTCAGAGTTCTGAGCTGCAGCTCTTTTGCTGCTTGGGGGCCTCCATCTTCAGAGTTGCCTCCTCTCTGCTCTTCTCCTCCCTCAGAGCAGCATCCAGGCTGTGCAGCTCTCTGCTGATCGAGGGACACCTCCCCTCTCAGAGCATCTACCGCCTCCTCCTGGATGGCTGCAGCCTGGTCCTCCTGCAAGACCTTCTGTAGGGAGCCGTCCTCCTGCTGCTGGACAAGCTGCTCCTTCAGCTCTTTAAGGGTCTTCTGCTTCTCCTGGAGGACTGTGGCCTGCACCTCCTGTAGCAGTCCCTTCTGTAGGTAGTTGTCAGCCTCTGTCAGCTTCAGTAGAAAACTACTGGGTTTGGGACGAGAGACTGTTGCGCCTGCCGCTATGCTGGCCTGAGTGGCTGTCTGCTGACACTTGTTCTTCCAGCAGCTCCCGCTGCATAGCCTGCTGTGCTATGTTCGCCTCCACCAACTGTCTCACCAATGCTTCCATTGTGCTCTGTGTTTGTTTAGTTAATGAACTTGGTTTGCCTGCATTCTCCACCATATGTGGCAAGATCAAGGGTGTGGTTCAATAACAAAACAGACACCAGTAGCACAAATAGAATGCAAAGGGGAAGTTCATACACAGGGAAATAAGGGGGAATTCACCAATCACCTCACAATCAACAAGCCGTTCTGTTTGTCTGTTCAGTTTTCCAGGAGTAATCCTCACACTCGGGTCCTCAGCCAATCCAGTACAAGGGGGTGGGGGGGTAGTCCAACTGTCCAGGTCACAATGGGCAATCACACAGCTTTCAATATTGTTTCTCTCATTCTTCATACCTCTCTTGTATCTCACCTCATCTGCCCCTTTGTGCAGGCTGCTTCCTTCTTTATCCCCAAGCACTCCCTGGCCTAACACACAGCCTTTCCTCGTTGGGGCAGGAGGTCCATATAAGGCTCAGGGGTGGAGCCAGCTACCTGCAAGATATCTCTCCTCAATTACCACTCCCCTCACCTCTCCCTGCCGGCTGCCACAATATATATATTTTTTGCAACCCTACAATCCATGTGAATTGAGTGCTGACATAATTTCTTGTCACAACTTGTGGACTTGTTTACGTGCTGCTGTGCGTTTTGTTGCTAGTGTGACTTTGCTACCTGCCAACTTTACAGTTTTTACATTTTAATTAACGTTTTATATTTACATTTATTCCCTCGCTCAACTTTTTTCACTCAACTTTTTCACCGCGGACACTTTATCTGGACATGGTTATATAGGACCTCCACCAGCCGAATCTAAGTAGTAACATTTTATTTATTTTTATTTCACCTTTATTTAACCAGGTAGGCAAGTTGAGAACACGTTCTCATTTACAACTGCAACCTGGCCAAGATAAAGCAAAGCAGTTCGACACATACAACAACACAGAGTTACATATGGAGTAAACAAACATACAGTCAATAATACAGTAGAAAAACTAATCTATAAACAATGTGTGCAAATGAGGTAAGATAAGGAACGTAAGGCAATAAATAGGCCATGGTGGCGAAGTAATTACAGTATAGCAATTTAACACTGGAATGGTATATGTGCAGTAGATGAATGTGCAAAGTAGAAATACTGGGGTGCAAAGGAGCAAGATAAATAAATGAAAATGGTAGGGGATGAGGTAGTTGGTTGGGCTATTTACAGATGTGCTATGTACAGGAGCAGTGATCTGTGAGCTGCTCTGACAGCTGGTGCTTAAAGCTAGTGAGGAAGATAAGTGTCTCCAGTTTCAGTGATTTTTGTAGTTCGTTCCAGTCATTGGCAGCAGGGAACTGGAAGGAAAGGCGGCCAAAGCTCTTTTGCTGCTTGGGGGAGGAATTGGCTTTGGGGGTGACCAGTGAGATATACCTGCTGGAGCGCGTGCTACGGGTGGGTGCTGCTATGGTTACCAGCGAGCTGAGATAAGGTCGGGGCTTTACCTAGCAGGGACTTGTAGATGACCTGGATCCAGTGGGTCTGGCGACGAGTATGTAGTGAGGGCCAGCCGACTAGAGCATACAGGTCGCAGTGGTGGGTGGTATAAGGGGCTTTGGTGACAAAACGGATGGCACTGTGATAGACTGCATCCAGTTTGCTGAGTAGAGTATTGGAAGCTGTTTTGTAGATGACATTGCTGAAGTCGAGGATCGGTAGGATAGTCCGTTTTACTAGGGCAAGTTTGGCAGCGTGAGTGAAGGAGGCTTTGTTGCGAAATAGAAAGCCGATTCTAGATTTGATTTTAGATTGGAGATGTTTAATGTGAGTCTGGAAGGAGAGTTTACAGTCTAGCCAGACACCTAGGTATTTGTAGTTGTCCACATATTCTAGGTCAGAACCGCCCAGGGTAGTGATGCTAGTCGGGTGGGCGGGTGCAGGCAGCGAATGGTTGAAAAGCATGCATTTGGTTTTACTAGCGTTTAAGAGCAGTTGGAGGCCACGGAAGGAGTGTTGTATGGCATTTAAGCTTGTTTGGAGGTTAGTTAACACAGTGTCCAAAGAAGGGCTAGAAGTACACAGAATGGTGTCGTCTGCATAGAGGTGGATCAGGGAATCACCCGCAGCCAGAGAGACATCATTGATATATACAGAGATATATAGGGCGAAACCAAGGCTATTGAGTCTGACGATAAGAATGTGATTATTGACAGAGTCGAAAGCCTTGGCCAGGTGGATGAAAACAGCTGCACAGTACTGTCTTTTATCGATGGCAGATATCGTTTAGTACCTTGAGCGTGGCTGAGGTGCACCCGTGACCAGCTCGGAAACCGGATTGCACAGCGGAGAAGGTACGGTGGGATTCGAAGTGGTCAGTGATCTGTTTATTAACTAGGCTTTCGAAGACTTTAGAGAGGCAGGGCAGGATGGATATAGGTCTGTAGCAATTTGGGTCTAGAGTGTCACCCCCTTTGAAGAGGGGGATGACCGCGGCAGCTTTCCAATCTTTAGGGATCTCGGACGACACGAAAGGGAGGTTGAGCAGACTGGTAATAGGAGTTGCAACAATGGCGGCGGATAGTTTTAGAAAGAGAGGGTCCAGATTGTCTAGCCCAGCTGTTTTGTACGGGTCCAGGTTTTGCAGCTCTTCCAGAACATCTGCTGTCTGGATTTGGGTGAAGGAGAAGCTGGGGATGCTCGGACAAGTCGCTGCGTGGGGTAGCCAGGAGGAAATCATGGTCTCTGCACACAGCTCTCTCTCACGGCCCTCTCTCCGCTCACAGTGGCGGCAGCCGTCTGCAGTACAGGGCCGAAAGGACTTGGCGTCGGCGTTGGAGTGGCGTGCCCCTGCCCTGTACACCACTGTGAAGTCGTACGGCTGAAGGTCTTCCAACCAGCGTCACATCTGCCCCTCTGGCTCTCTGATTGGCTCCTCCAACCAGCGAGCCACTGGAGAGCAGAGTGGTCAGTCCTTACAGTAAAGGGCAGGCCACCCAGGTAGTACTTGAAGTGTTTGATTGAAGCCACAACAGCAAGGAGCTCCCACAGTAGCGGCGCTCATGTTTGTCAAATGTTTTGCTGAAGTACGCCACCACTCTCTCCCCCTCTGGCCCCACCTGGGCCAGCACCCCACCCATGCCCACATTGCTCGCGTCTGTGTCCAGAATAAAGGGCAAGATGAGCTCAGGGGGGCGAGCACGGGGGCCTCAATCAGTGCACGTTTGAGGGTGTTGAAAGCGTCCTCGCACTCCACTGTCCAAGTGAAGGCCTTGTCCATCGGCAGCAGGCGGTTCAGGGGAGCAGCGACACTTGAGAGGCCCAGTACAAACTTCCTGTAGTACGAGGCCAGGTCCAGGAAGCTCTTCAGCTGATGCTGGTTGGTGGGGGTGGGCCAGTCTGAGACAGCCCCCACTTTGTCCTCCATGGTGCTGATCCCCTCCTTCCCCACTCGGTGGCCCAAGAAGGACACCTCTCTCCTCATGAAGTGGCACTTCTCGGGGTGGAGCTTCAGGCCTGCGGCAGCCACCCGCTCCAGCACACGCCGTAGCGCCCCCCAGGGCTGATTGGAAGGAGCTGCCATGGGCCAGGATGTCATCGAGGTATACCAGACACTGCTGTCGGGGGATGCCATCCAGCACCCTGCCAATCAAACGGTCAAAAGTAGCTGGAGCATTGCACAGGCCGAAAACACAGGACTTTGAACTGCCAGTGTCCTCTGTTAGTGGAGAACGCAGTTTTGGCTCTGGCCTCTGGGGAGAGGGGCACCTGCCAGTAGCCACTGCGGAGGTCTAGTGAGGAGAACCAGGAGGACCCCCCAACCAGGTCCAGAAACTCATCGATACAAGGTATGGGGTATGAGTCCTTCCTGGTTACCTCATTCAGCCGCCTGTAGTCCGCACAGAACCTCAGCTTGCCCCCCTTCTTAGGAACCACGACGACTGGCACCGCCCAGGGGCTGTCTGAGGGCTCGATGAAGTCTGCCCGCTGCATCTCCAACACAGCCTTGTCTGCCGCCTCCTGGCATGCCAGCGGGATACGGCGGGGATGCATCTTGATGGGCCGAGCATCACCTGTGTCGATCTCATGCTGCACCAGATGAGTCTGACCTACCTCTTCCTCACTCAGCGCAAAGCTGTCTCTGAATTCAAACAGCAACTGCCACAACCGTTCCTGCTGCTCGGTGTCAAGACCAACACAGTTCCTCCCCCCATATCTCCCTCACTGCAGACAGTGTCCTCTCCTCTCCCATCTGGGGTAGCTGGGCTGGGGGGGCACGGCCCGGGCTCACGGAGGGATGTGTGCTGGGGGAATGTAACACACAGCTGTAGGTGACAGAGGGGCTGGGGAAAAGTCACACATAGATGTAGGGGAGGGGGGGCAGCCATGAGTCTCTGCTGCATTAACTGTAAAAGGAGTAAAAGGGTTGTTGGGTTGTGTGAATGGGCCATGGTGACTGCCGGCCCTCCCCTGGGAGCTCAGTGTGCCCCCTTAGGTCTAACTAGCAGCCTGTGCTCCAAAGAAAGTCCAACCCCAGGATACAGGGGTCCTGCACAGCCGCCACCCACACAGGATGACGCACAGTCCTTATTCCCTTCCCTTTCATCGGTGCCAGCTCACCTGTGACTGTGCGGAGCTGCACAGTTGTGGGCTTAAACTGAGTCCAACCTGGCACAATATCCGGCCTCACCAGGGTTACTGTGAACCCAGTGTCCCCCAGGGCAGAGCAGGGCACCCCCTCCACATGATAAAAGTCCCCAACATAGGTCCGGCCCACCACAACAACAGGCTCCATCCTCTTGCCCTCGTCTGCTTAAGTACAACACAACCAACTAATAGCATAACACATAACACACAGCTGTCTGTGCGGGCCGCTACAATACTATATCTCTTGACACATTGATGAAAATAGTCATGGCCTCTAAACCTTCAAGCTGCATACAGGACCCTATTCCAACTAAACTACTGAAAGAGCTGCTTCCTGTGCTTGGCCCTCCTATGTTGAACATATTAAATGGCTCCCTATCCACCTGTGGCAGGGTCTACAGACTACAAAGGGGAAACCAGCCACGAAGCTAAACACCTTCTTCACCAACTTTGAGGATAACACAGTGCCACTGACGCTGCACGCTACCAAGATGTCACGTCTACTCCCGCTCCTCCCCTCCGGTGTTCGACGTCGCCGGTTTACTAACCACCGGCCCTGGCAACCATCGTTAGGCACACCCATCATTCCGCGCACCTGTGTCTCATCATGAGACACACCTGGACGCCATCACTTCACTGATTACCTCCCCTATATCTGTCACTTCCTTAGTTCCATTCCCCAGGCAGTATTGACTATGTGTTTCATGTCTATACGCTACTCGTGTTTCTTGTATTGGTCTATGTTCCATTTATTAAACTCACCACCTGCACTTGCTTTCCGACTCCCAGCGTATATGTTACACAAGGACTGTGGGCCCTCTCCGTGGTCGACGTGAGTAAGAAATTTAAGCGTGTCAACCCTCGCAAGGCTGCCGGCCCAGACGGCATCCCTAGCCGCGTCCTCAGAGCATGTGCAGACCAACTGGCTGGAGTGTTTAAGGACACATTCAATCTCTCCCTATCCCAGTCTGCTGTCCCCACATGCTTCAAGATGGCCACCATTGTTCCTGTACACAAGAAAGCAAAGGTAACTGAACTAAATGACTATCGCCCCGTAGCACTCACTTCTGTCAATATGAAGTGCTTTGAGAGGCTAGTTAAGGATCACATCACCTTACCTGACACCCTAGACCCACTTAAATTTTCTTACCGCCTCAATAGATCCACAGGCGATGCCATCGCACTGCACACTGCCATATTCCATCTGGACAAGAGGAATAGCTATGTAAGAATGCTGTTCATTGACTATAGCTCAGCATTCAACACCATAGTACCCTCCAAGCGCATCATTAATTTCGGGGCCCTGGGTCTGAACCCCGCCCTGTGCATCTGGGTCCTGGACTTCCTGACGGGCTGCCCCCAGGTGGTAAAGGTAGGAAACAACACCTCCACTTCGCTGATCCTCAACACAGGGCCCCCACAAGGGTGTGTGCTCAGCCTCCTCCTGTACTCCCTGTTCACCCATGACTGCGTGTCCACGCACGCCTTCAACTCAATTATCAAGTTTGCAGACGACACAACAGTAGTAGGCCTGATTACCAGCAATGACGAGACAGCCTACAGGGAGTAGGTTAGGGCCTTGGGAGAGTGGTGCCAGGAAAATAATCTCTCACTCAACGTCAACAAAGCAAAGGAGCTGATTGTGGACTTCAGGAAACAGCAGAGGGAGCACCCCCCTATCCACATGGACGGGACCACAGTGGAGAAGGTGGAAAGTTTCAAGTTCCTTGTGGTACACATCACTGACGACCTGAAATGGTCCACCCACACATTCAGTGTGGTGAAGAAGGCGCAACAGCACCTCTTCAACCTCAGTCTTGGCAAAAAACCTTCCCAAACTTTTACAGATGCACAATTGAGAGCATCCTGCCGGGCTGTATCACCGCCTGGTACGGCAACTGCACCGCACACAACCGCAGGGCTCTCCAGAGGGTGGTGCGGTCTGCCCAACGCATCACCAGAGGGAAACTACCACCCGAGCCACGGCCTGTTCACCCCCACTCCGACATTGCTTGATCTGATATTTATATATTTCTTAATTCCATTATTTTACTTTTAGATTTGTGTGTATTGTTGTTAGATACTACTGCACTGTTGGAGCTAGGAACACAAGCATTTCGTTACAACCACAATAACATCTGCTAAATATGTGTATGTGACCAATACAATTTGATTAGATTTTTTATTCTACCTTATGTTATCTTTAGTACTACATTGATATTGATTACTGCATTGCTGGGTTTGGAACTTACAAGAAGGGCATTTCTGTACACTGCACGTGACATTAAAACTTGAATCTTTGGGCTGCCTTGGTTGAAATACACTGCACAAATGATTGTGTTTGTGACCAAATATCATCTGTAACCATCATATACATTGAATTCATTGTCTCAGAGTGTGTCTCTCAGAGGTGAGGGACCAAAGGATCATATGACTGAAAAAATAGATAACTTGGGGAGAGAGACAGACAAACCAATTGATTGACAGACTGACTGACCAACCGGTGGCTCCCACCTTTGCAGCTAAGCAGGAAGAGGCTCATGCTATGGCTGAAGGAGCCTCTGACGTAGCCACAACCTTCGTAGAAGTCACAGGAGAGACAGCGTCTGTTGAAAGGGCCCACTGTGTCCGCACTGCAAACACAACAAGAGGACACTGAGCCAAGTCTTTCTCCTAGATATTTTTCAGACTGAAAGCAAAGCCCCTCAAAGCGTCCAGGACAACTGGCACCTAAATTGTATCCAAGTGAAACGAAAATAACTATTTTGGGTGGGTGGGTGGGTGGGTGGGGCAACATAGCTAGGCACAACAGAAGAGGACAGCATTAGAGACAGTTATTCAGAGCTATGTACGTATGTGTTACCTGTAGAGGTGCCTGCGTTTCGGATCATCCTCAGTGCTCAAGAAGTATCTGCAAGATACATAATAATAAACATTTCAAGTTGGACGTATGTTCAACTAATACATAATATAACAAATGCATGGGTGCACGCAACATTACGTCATTGAAGCATTGCTGTAGTCACAAATGTAAGGAGTCTACGAAGTGAGAAAAGTAGGTTAGTGTAAAGAGTGTAGCGGATTCCAGTGGTACAGTTGAACAGAAACTTGTCGGCTTGATTATAGCAGCAAGAGTACCAACAGTTCCAACAGCAGGTCTTGCCATTGAAAGAGATGTAACATACATGAAATATGAGGTGAGGATGTTTTTATAAACTTAAGTAAGCCCGGAACAAATTTGACGGGATGGGGGGAGTCATACGTAAGGGAATCCCAGCATCTCTTGTTTGATGAATTTAGGTTGCTTCTCTCAGAGCGGCTCCCCAAGTATATTTCTTGTAATTTATACATTGGTTGGGTCTAATCCCAAATGCTGATTGGTTAAAACCGCATTCCAGACAGTGTCTATTCCACAAGTTACCCCTGGCTAAATCTAGGATGTTAAATGCCTATTTACTTTATTGTCATGTGTCCAATGTGTTTTTACTACATGCCCCCCGAGGATAAAAAATACTCTACTCTACTCTACTCCGGAGACAGGGAGAGCGAGGGGGAGAGAGAGGTTTGTTGTGGATGGGTGTTTGTGTTATAATCACAGCAAAGAATGTGTGTATACTACATGTGAAGGCATGTAAGTGTGTTTGTGTGTGTGTGTGTTTGTGTCTGTGTGTGTGTGTGGCCCAGCTGCGTCAGGAGCTCACATTAGCTGGATGTCCTCGTTGTAGGCCAGGACCTGGGTGACGTCCCAGTCTCCAGACGTGATCGACTGCAGCGTGTCTGTGCTGGTGTTGGGCTTGAGAGGGAGGGAGGAAGAGACAGACACACTGAGTAAAGCAAGCATTAAGAACATCTTCCTAATATGGAGTTGCACCCCAACCCTTTTTTCCCCATCAGAACAGCCTCAATTCGTTGGGACATGGACTTTTGTGTCAAAAGCGTTCCACAGGGATGTTGGCCCATGTTGACTCCAATGCTCCCCACAGTTGTGTCAAGTTGGCTGGATGTCCTTTGGGTGGTGGACCATTCTTAATACACACGGGAAACTGTTGAGAATGAAAATCCCAGAAGCGTTGCAGTTCTTGACACAAACCGGTGCGACTGGCACCTACTACCATACCCCGTTCAAAGGCACTTACTGTAAATCTTTGGTCTTGCCCATTCACTGGAGTGGTATTGTCTATGCTATGCTGTGCATTGCTGTAGGAAGCAATTGCAGCGTATGGAAGCCCTCATGCAGAACACAGAATAGAGAGTGTAAAACGGGAGTGTACAGTACCTGTGTGATGGACATGGAGATGTGGAAGAACTTGCCCCTGCCTCCCTGTGGGATGGCTCGGGTGAAGAACAACTTCAGACCGTCTTTGGAGAACAGCGGCTCCTCATTCTAACAGTCATATGACAAAAGTTTGGACATACCAACTCATTCAAGGGTTTTTCTTTATTTTTCACAATTTTACATTTTCTACATTGTAGGATAAAAGTGAAGACATACAAACTATGAAATAACACATATGGAATCATGTAGTAACCAAAAAACAATTAACAAATCTTAATACATCTTATATTCTTCAAAGTAGCCACCCTTTGCCTTGAGGTGCAGATATCTCTGATGAACTTATCCTCTACAGCAGAGGCAACTCTGGGTCTTCCTTTCCTGTGGCGGTCCTCATGAGAGCCAGTTTCATTATAGCACTTGATGGTTTTTGCAACTGTACTTGAAGAAACTTTAAAAGTTCTTGAAATTTTACGGATTGACTGACCTTCATGTCTTAAAGTAACGATGGACTGTCATTTCTCTTTACTTATTTAAGCTGTTTTGAGCTTGCCGTAATATGGACTTGGTCTTTTACCAAATAGGGCTATCTTCTGTATACCACCCATACCTTGTCACAACACAACTGATTGGCTCAAACGCATTAAGAAGGAAAGAAATTCCACAAATGAACTTTTATTAACTTCTTAGGGCTAGGGGGCAGTATTTTGAAGTTTGGTTGAAAAACGTGCCCAAAGTAAACTGCCTGTTACTCAGTCCCAGAAGCTAGGATATGCATATAATTAGTAGCTTTGGATAGAAAACACTCTGAAGTTTCTAAAACTGTTAAAATAATGTCAGTATAACAGAACTGATATGGCAGGCAAAATCCAAACAAAATCCATCCGGGATGTCTGAATCAGTTATGTCACACTGTTTTCAATAGGCCAGCTATTCAAAGCCTCAGTTTAAATCAAATCAAATTTTATTTGTCACATACACATGGTTAGCAGATGTTAATGCGACTGTAGCGAAATGCTTGTTTAACCCCCAGATTGCAGTTCCTATGGCTTCCACTAGATGTCAACAGTCTTTAGAAATAGGTTTGAAGCTTCAATCATGAAAATCAAGGGAGTAAGACCACTTGTTCCTGAGTTCACGTCAAGTGTCCTGTTTTGGATTTTGCTCGTAACAGGGAATGCGCGCTCAGTTCTTTTTCTCTTCTATTCAGCAGGTTATATTCCGTCTGAAATATTATCGTTTATATTCAGTTTAGGGTATCTGAGTATTGATTAGAAATGCTGTTTGACTTGTTTCTACGAACTTTACCGGTACTTTTGGGATATTGTTTGTCTGCATGGATGAAAGCCTTTGGGCAGGTGGATTACTGAACAAAACTCGCCAACCAAACGGAGCTATATGGATATAAAGAGGAACTTTATCGAACAAAATGACCTTTTATTGTGTAACCTGGACACTTGGGTATGCCATCAGAGGAAGCTCATCAAAGGTAAGCGATTTATTTTATGCTATTTTTGAGTTTTGTGACACCTCTGCTGGTTATGTTATTATGCTAATTGAGTTTTTGAGTGGGGCGCTGTCCTCAGACAATCAAATGTTCTGCTTTCGCCGTAAAGCCTTTTTGAAATCTGACAATGCTGTTAGATTAACAAGAGTCTAAGTTTTTGAAGGATTTGCAGCATTTGTATTTTCATGAATGTTTGAAATTAGTATTTTTGTAATTTGAATTTGGCGCTCTAAAATAAAATAAAATAGGTAAAATAAAATAAAATTTTAACATAAACATATACAGTAAATAAACATATTTATAAGCTGGGTGGTTCGAGCTCTGAATGCTGATTGACTGACAGCTGTGATATACCAGACCATATACCATGGGTATGACAAAACATTTATTTTTACCGCTCTAAGTACATTGGTAACCAGTTTATAATAGCAATAAGGCACCTCAGGGATTTGTGGTATATGGCCAATATACCACGGCTAAGGGCTGTATCCAGGCACTTCGCTTATGGTGCCTAAGAACAGCCCTTAGCCGTGGTATATTGGCCATATACCACACCCCTTGCCTTATTGCTTAATTCTAACATATCTAGATATGATGGATTGGCATTCCACTCTGTAGTACTATTAAAAAGACAGATTAACAGCCCTAAAAATAAATGATGGGTACTTTGTTTGTTTCTTACCTGTCTGTGTAACCAACTTTCACTTTCGTCCTCATGTTTCTAAAAAATACATAATTTTTGAAAGAAAAGTCAATCATAAGCTTAAGAAAAGCTCACGAAGTGGGCTGAAAAACAGCTGTGTTTGTAGCTATAGAGGATGCACACACACACACACACACGCACCTTGGTGCAGACGCCGGTGGTGGCCTGACACAACGTCAGCATGGATATGTTCTGGGCTCTGTTTAACCAGTTCACGGCCAGTTTGGTAGTAGTCGCCCATTTCACCATGGTGACATAGTACTCTCTGTAACACAAACAGAAACAAGAGTGTTTATTAATGTATATTCAACATCTAAGATAAAGGACTAGGAACGTTCTACTGACATATTGCATGTGTTCACCCCTTTAAAATCCACAAGGGTATATAACCATGCTATATATAGTAGGCCTATGTGCTATTAGCAGTTGAGTAGTATTGTATATGGAGGTTTGATTAGTAAGGGTAGTGTGGTTGTATATGGAGGTTAGATTAGTAAGGGTAGTGTGGTTGTATATGGAGGTTAGATTAGTAAAGGTAGTGTGGTTGTGTGGGGTGGTGTACCCCATCCTGGGGTCTTCAGGTCTCCTCATCTCGATGGTGTGCAGGGGCCCGTTCAAGTTGACCACAAACAAAGAGATGACTGGATTTTCCTCCCCAGCCTGCACGGAGGACAGACAGCAGAGAGACACTATGATTGCAAATGCCATTAATAAAATAACTGTTCTTATTGGACATTTTAAGTGCATCTGCCTCATGAAGGACACACCTGTAGATGGAACTAACTCCATGCTGGAATATTTTCCCATTTCCCAAGATTGGTTGTACTTTTTTACCTTTATGTGTGTTTCATGACCTTTGAGCGGTGGTACAATTTACTGTGGTGTAGCGTTGTAATAGAAAACGTTTTGTCGGTAATAGGTTAGTAATTATACTGTTCTAACCTTAGGGTAGTGATACTCCCTCCCGGTAGGGTAAGTAGTTCCTGTGAACATAGGGATCTCCATCCTGGGCACCATAGTGTCGTTGATGGTGGCATATGCCAGCCGGGCACCATCCGGAGACCACCAGTGGGCAATATGGGTCTGGAAGATCTCCTCTGGAAAAGGACAGGAGAGAAATATCCTTTAGTTTTCAGTAATACTAAAGATGGCGAAACTCTAGCAGAAACCCATTATGTGTTTGAATAGAACTACATTACAATACCCAGTGCCGACGTGCGTCAGATACATCAGTCATGTTAAATACTGACACAAACATCAATTGCGATGCATAGTCAGTTTGGATCAATGCTGTCGTAAAATTCATAAAAATGCTGAAGTATGTTCTGGTCATAAATCAAAACACTGCTTTTAATCTCACAAGAGAGAAACATCGACCAACCACTGGAGAGAAACATCGACCAACCACTCAAGAGAACCATACCAGAGAAGGGAACAGAAAAAGTAATTTCCCAATCAGGTGCAACATTGTAGGGTGGTGTAAGCAGGGACATTTCGAGTGTGTGTGTGTGTGTGTGTGTGTGAGAGAGAGAGACCCCTTTTCTGATGCTGAGGTACACAGAAAGTGTCCTGTTGGAGCTTGGCTTACTTCATCAAAAACCTGTGACCTCTTGTGCATCACTACAGAGCCTGTGTATGTGTTTGAAATTATGCAGGGTGATATGGATATCATGAAACACACTCACATCCCTGAGGGGGCTCTATTGATAGGTAGTGCCAGATGAAGATACAGACACGTCCACGTGCACACATGCATAAAAACACTGTGTGTGTGTGTGTGAACCCGCCTTTGTTTCCATGTCCTTTGAGCTGTTTCTATCTCCACAGCTATGATTACCCAGGTGAGCAGTCTCTCACTCTTCTTTTCCCCCTGGTTCACACACTCATTGGGCCTAAATGACTCACTGCCTAACACGCACATTACTTATGCATGAGCGGCCTGCTACTGAGGCAGCTGGACAATAGAAGCTAATGAATGTAATATGACAGAATCAGGTGGGCCAAACTAAAGAGAAGGAGAGTCATATTTCTGTTCCAGGACAGAGCCCCACCTCTTTTTGAGCCCCACCTGTTAAGCAAAACAAATATTCATATATAAAAAAATGTATGTCTTACATGTTATTTTGGCATTAATACCTGTCACATATCAGTTTGCAAACAATGTAAAAATAAATGAATAATTGAGTTAATATAGACCCATACAAACATTGTCTCTTTTTTGCTTTCTTGAGTAAGGCAGCTCCAAAATGCAGGTGTTTCAGCCTAGCTCAGTGCTTTCTGTGGTGGTGGGGCAGCCAGCGGAAAAATGGGGCGTGGGGTTGGTCATCTTCCCTAGTTGCGCCGTGATTGGCTCAGTGTTCTGTCACTCATGGGGACACTACGTCACCGCAAAATCTACGGGTATGGCTCGAAAATTCAAGCCCCTTGGGTGATGTGTCATAGACTTACATTAGAAGTGCCCATCCAAGAAGGCTCAAGGTCATTGGCCACAGATAAAATGACGTTATATCTACCATAGCTTTTATTGGACTGATCATGTCAACATCAAACTTTCTAAATCTTAGCTAGCAAGCTAGACAAGCAGTCATCGTCATGCATCAAGTTGGCAATTTACTGGCAAATCATTTTCAATCCTTGTCATATGAAGAGAAATTATAAATAAAACTTTTTGGTGCTCATCGCCATTGGACATAAGAATGATGGAAGCCACTGTGTTCTTGGGAATCTTCAAAGCTACAGAATTTTGTTGGTACCCTTCCCCAGATCTGTGCTTCGACACAATCCTGTCACCTCCCTGACCATGGCACTTCTTCCCCGATTGTTCTGTTTGGCCAGTCGGCCAGCTCTAGGAAGAGTCTTGGTGGTTCCAAACTTCTTCCATTTAAGAATGGAGGCCACTGTGTTCTTGGGGATCTTCAATTCTACAGATTTTTTGGTACCCTTCTCCAGATCTGTGCCTCGATAAAATCATGTCTCGGAGCTCTACGGAAAATTCCTTTGACCTCATGGCTTGGTTTTTGCTCTGACATGCACTGTCAACTGTGGGACCTTGTATAGCCAGGAGTGTGCCTTTCCAAATCATGTCCAATCAATTGAATTTACCACAGGTGGACTCCAATAAAGTTGTAGCAACATCTGAAGGAGGATAAATGGAAACAGGATGCACCTGAGCTCAATTTCGAGTCTCATAGCAAGGGTCTGAATACTTATGTAAATAAGGTATTTTTGTTTTTTATTTTTTATAAATGTGCAAAAAATTCTACAAACCTGTTTTCGCTTTGTCATTATGGGGTATTGTGTGTAGATTGATGAGGGAAACATGTATACTACCGGTCAAAAGTTTTAGAACACCTACTCATTCAAGGGGTTTTCTTTATTTGTACCATTTTATACATTGTAGAATAATAGTGAAGACATCAAAACTATGAAATAACACATATGGAATCATGTAGGAACCAAAAAAGTGTTAAACCAATCAAAATGTATTTTATATTTGAGATTCTTCAAATAGCCACCATTTGCTTTTATGACAGCTTTGCACACTATTGGCATTCTCTCAACCATGGACAATGACCCCAAGCATACTTCCAAAGTTGTGGCAAAATGGCTTAAGGACAACAAAGTATTGGAGTGGCCATCACAAAGCCCTGACCTCAATCCTTTAGAAAATCTGTGGGCAGAACTGAAAAAGTGTGTGCGAGCAAGGAGGCCTACAAACCTGACTCAGTTACACCAGCTCTGTCAGGAGGAATGGGCCAAAATTCACCCAACTTATTGTGAAGCTTGTGGAAGGCTACCCGAAACATTTGACTCAAGTTAAACAATTTCACTTGGGTCAAACAATAGAAGTGGTTTAGAAGCCTCTTGGACCTAGACTTGGCACTCCGGTACCGCTTGCCATGCGGTAGCAGAGAGAACAGTCTATGACTAGGGTGGCACCGCCTGGTATAGAGGTCCTGGATGGCAGGAAGCTTGGCCCCAGTGATGTACTAGGCCGTTCGCACTACCCTCTGTAGTGCCTTGCAGTCGGAGGCTGAGCAGTTGCCATACCAGGCAGTGATGCAACCAGTCAAGATGCTCTTGATGGTGCAGCTGTAGAACCTTTTGAGGATCTGAGGACCCATGCCAAATCTTTTCAGTCTCCTGAGGGGGGATAGGTTTTGCCGTGCCCTCTTCACAACTGTCTTGGTGTGCTTGGACCATGTTAGTTTGTTGGTGATGTGGACACCAAGGAAGCTCTCAACCTGCTCCACTACAGCCCCATCGATGAGAATGGGGCGTGCTCGATTTAGCCTACTGCCTGACTTGGTGGTGCAAATGTAGACTATAGCCTGTTTTAGAGAAATGTAATCATCAAATATTGTAAGAACTTTCATTGTCTGCTTATATGCCCCCTTTATTTATCCTACGGTTCTGACTTGGTGTACAGGGAGAATACTGTAAGAATGTCCCATGTTCTGAATTTCAAAAGTGCGTCCTAGCTCGCTCATTAATGTCTTAATCAAAATTACGGATTGCCTCTTATCCACTTGTCGTCCCCTTATGCCATAGTTTGTACATCTCAATTGTCAGTAGAAACCACATTTGTTTAAGCAAGTCAGCCATATCTGCTATGTTTTTTCAAAAGGCAGTAAATGAGGCTGAATTAACTGTTTCGTTGCCAGACAAGGCTCTGCTGATAGCCAGGTGTAGCAGTGGTAAGATGTTGGGACTGCTGTTGGGACTGCTGTTGGGACTCGGCTGTTAGGACAGCTTTATGTAGGCCCTAACAGTTTGTGGGCACTGTTTGTCACCGTTATCGTGCAATTAATGTATTGTTAATGTTGTGTTGTGCAGTGGCTTTGCTAGCATGCATCTCAAATATTTTAACTTTTTTGCCCCAACAAGATTTATATGCTAAAATCGCCACTGGAGAAATGTGAATTGAACGAAGAACATATGGTGCAGAATGAGTCCAGTCCAGCAATAATACATGTTAGAACTGAGTCCACTGTTGGATGAGAGTAGAAGCACGACAGAGATTCAACTGAACTGCCTGCTTACAGAGAGCTTAGAAAGGATATTATATATGTACTAAACACACACACACACACACACACACAGTTGTTTACTTCTATTTTTTTTTTTCAGAAAAGAACCTTACACATTCAGCTGGAGCGCCGATAAACAACACCGCCGATAAACCACACTGCTGTAAACACAAACAAACACAAACAAATCAACAAACATAAGCTTCTCAGTGTGCGAAATGTGCAATCCCAGCCAAGACTCCATGGGGTATGCAGACACAGCGCGTATCAACAGTGTGTGTGACTATTATCGTGCCAGACTTCTCTGGCTCTGTCCCTGGGCAACATCATATTTCAGGATGTTGTCTGCTCCAGCACGTCAGTTAGTCTGACAGACAGGCCACAGATGACAAACGTTCTATAATCACCTTGGGTGTTTTGTCTTTCTGACTCCCCTTACACAAGACTGTCAGTGTCTCACACACTGTCAGTGTCCCACACACACACACTGTCAGTGTCCCACACACACACACTGTCAGTGTCCCACACACACACACACACACACACACTGTCAGTGTCCCACACACACACACACACACACACACACTGTCAGTGTCCCACACACACACACACACACACACACACACAGTCAGTGTCCCACACACACACACACACACACACACACACACACACACACACACACACAGTCAGTGTCCCACACACACACACTGTCAGTGTCCCACACACACACACTGTCAGTGTCCCACACACACACACTGTCAGTGTCCCACACACACACACACACACACACACTGTCAGTGTCCCACACACACTGTCAGTGTCCCACACACACACACACACACACACACTGTCAGTGTCCCACACACACACACACACACACACACACTGTCCCACACACACACACACACACACACACACACACACACACTGTCAGTGTCCCACACACACACACACACACACACACACACACTGTCAGTGTCCCACACACACACACACACTGTCAGTGTCCACACACACACACACACACACACACACACTGTCAGTGTCCCACACACACACACACACACACTGTCAGTGTCCCACACACACACACACACTGTCAGTGTCCCACACACACACACACACACACTGTCAGTGTCCCACACACACACAGTCAGTGTCCCACACACACACAGTCAGTGTCCCACACACACACAGTCAGTGTCCCACACACACACTGTCAGTGTCCCACACACACACACAGTCAGTGTCCCACACACACACACAGTCAGTGTCCCACACACACACACAGTCAGTGTCCCACACACACACACAGTCAGTGTCCCACACACACACACAGTCAGTGTCCCACACACACACACAGTCAGTGTCCCACACACACACACTGTCAGTGTCCCACACACACACACTGTCAGTGTCCCACACACACACACTGTCAGTGTCCCACACACACACACTGTCAGTGTCCCACACACACACACTGTCAGTGTCCCACACACACACTGTCAGGCATAGGCATAAACACAGACAGGGACACACACACAATGATAATCTCATCTAGAGTGCAAGTGTGGTGTTTTCCTCCAGGGAGAGCTTTCCTCCAGGGAGAGCTTTCCTCCCTGTGTCTGTGACTGACCCTGCAGCCATCTGATCCAGATCTAAACAGATGTTACACAACCTGGGAAGGGTTCTCCCCTTCGTGGGTTATGTCACCACTAAACACACACACTTTTGATGTGTTATTGCAGAATGAATACAGTCTGTCAGAGATCTGCATTGAGTGACATGATATGTGAAGCAGGTCTACGTTGTGTGGCAGGTCAAGCTCAGGCTAAATTCCCTCCCGTCTCGTTGAAAGATTAATCTTCCTTCATAAATGATTAGTGTAAATTGCCAGGCCTTCAGCGCTTCACAAGTATATGTCAGGGTTTAAATGGAGTTAGACTAATACTGCTGTTGGGAAGGCTCCACTGCATCTTAAAATCTCATTCAGACTAATCTGGGTGTAGGGGTGTGTCATGAGTCGACAGTAAACACATACACAGATTACACACATAGACTACATACACACTGTCACACACACACATACTACATACACAGACTACACACATTAACACAAAGTTTGAGTGTAGAAGCAATATTTAGTGCAAGCGACCTCGCACCCACACACACTTACATGCAGACACTTAAATGCACGCCACACACACATTTACATTTGTCATTGTAAAAACTTGGAATCTTGCTTGCTCAAGAGACTGGAGACTGTCACAGTCTGTCACAAGTAGGGAACTTTCAATTCCCTGGGATTCCCAGAATCAGAAGGGAATAAGCAAGAAATCCAGAATCCTCCAACCAGGATTTCTGGAAAACCAGGGAATTTATTAAAAGTTCCAGAATATGTTGCAACCCTAGTCACAAGAGACCTAGTTAGTAAAGACCCAGGTGCCAGTCCACCCATTGAGCACTACACGAGGCCCTAAATAAAAGACAGCAATTTCCATCCCTTCCTGACAGTCCTCTCTCTCTCCCTTTCTCCGTGTTATTAAAAGAGAGAAGAGAGCAAAAAACACGAGGAACAGAAGAAATGAATTAATTAGTAGAGTTGAGAGGCAGTCTGGTCCTCAGGGGACGAGGCGGAGGCACTGAGGTGGACTCAGGTGAGCTTTGATCAGTTGAGTCAAAACAGACAAAACAACGTTGAGAAAACCTGACATCTGTATCAGAGTGGAGAACAGACGGTGAATATTAATTCTGATGAATGAATGCTAATTAATGCTAATTCACTCATGTAGAACAGCCGTGGTGAGAACTCTGGGAAATTGGAGCAAATTGGCAGGTTCCCTGTTTTTAACGCCATTTTGGTATAATTCTAAATCACTTATTTATTGCACCTCTGACTAGCCTAAATAATAACTCTATTGTGTTTAAATTTTAAGACAGGGATAATTTTTACTCAATTGCCACATTCTTTGGGGTCGACAATGCAATGGGACAGACATCACCACCCAGAACACCAATAATACAGTATTCACATCAGCCAATCTCACCTTCGTACAGCCAGTCGCTGAGCCCATTGAAGATGACCCCCTCCTTGCCGGTGGAAACCAGACGGATCGATCGGCTCTCCACCGTCGAACGGTAGTAGATGTTGTTCTCAAAAATAAAAATCTAAGGGAAGAGAAAGATGGGGGAAAAAGGGATGAAATACTGAGGTGATTAATATGGAAAGAAGAAAGAAAGAAAGAAAGGATGTGGAATAAATAACTTATGATACAGGAAGAGGTAACCTCTGCATTACTAAACTTGTTGACCTGTAGGTTGACAGAAGGATGCTTTAACCATGAGAAATATAGAGCCAATATGCGATCAAAAGGTTCTATCCATAGTGTAGATACTTTCCTATTCACTGCACAACTTGAATTGTAAAACATTTAGCAGAAGTGTTGGCTGACTGGCCTGGCTCTGATTCTGCTACTGCCAGCTTATTTACATCTCCGTAGTACTGTAGGTCTAAGTATTGATTGATAACTCTGGAACAGGAGAGAGAAATAGAGAGAAAGCAGGAGAGAGAGGGAGAGAAAGAGAGAGAGAGAGAGAGAGAGAGAGAGAAAGCAGGAGAAAGAGCGAGGGAGACCGACAGTTTTGTATGCAAGGGACTAAAGGTTGTGTGTGAGAAAACAAAGGTGAACAAGAATACAAAGAGAACGTACTGCATAATGAATCCTTTCCTCAACACAATGCACACCAATATTGTATATCAATATAAATCCTAATTGCAGATGAATCCTCTAATGGTGTACAGCATTGCCCTCCTCTCTGTCCACTGTTGGGAGAAGTGTTGACTACCTGCTGGGCAGTTCAAGGTCAGCTCCATCCTTCCTAATTAAAACTTCTGTTGCTCGTGTGGCAAGGTAGGCCAGGGGAGACCCCGGTGGGTTTGAGTTCTCCTCGGTGCAGACTGACTGAGGCCCAGTTTAACAACTGGATCTAGGCCAGTGCAGAGAGTCACACAGTGAGCTTGGCCCACTTCTGAAGGAGGTACAGACACTACCCAAGCTACCTCCCATATACTGTTCACACACAGATTTTGGGGAGATGTGAGGTCATATTGTGAGCAGGCTGACAACAGCAGGAGAGAGAGATGTGCCATGTCAGACCCTCTAGAGAGAAAGGGAGGGAGAAGAAGGTAGAGAGAGCAAGCAAAGCTCAGCGACTCAGTAAAGGATTCGTCTCCAATATAAAAGAAGAGGAGAAAAACACCTTTAAAGAGGACCCCTTATCAAATCAAATCAAATGTTATTGTTCACATACACATATTTAGTAGATGTGCAGTAGTGCAGTAGTATCTATAATTCACAGCAATACACACAAATCTAAAAGTAAAATAATGGAATTAAGAAATATATAAATATTAGGACGAGCAATGTCGGAGTGGCATTGACTAAAATACAATAGAGTAGAATACAGTATATACATATGAAATGAGTAAAGCAGAATGTAAACATGATTCAAGTTACTGCTAAAGCTGGAGTTAAATGAACAGTGTTCATCCACACAGATACAGACTCAGGCACAGCTGGCCGTCCTCCCCTCTGGTGAATCAAAGGACACTGTGTATTTAACCTAATTCCACTGCTTTTCAACACGGGACAAGACAGCTGTGCGTGTGTGTGTGCACATGCGTGTGTGTGTGTGTGTGTGTGTGTGTGTGTGTGTGTGTGTAAAGAGCGGATCAAGAGGCCAGTGTAAGATTAAGCTGTCAGCTGGCTTGAGAAATGTGACAACAGATGGACTGATGTTAGTGTGTGTGGATGTGTGTGGATGTGTGTGTGTGTGTGGATGTGTGTGTGTGTGTGTGTGTGTGTGTGTGTGTGCACGCATGCAAGTATATGTGAACTCACATTGGCAGACACCTTCCTCTCCCACCCATGCATCATATCGTTGACAACAATTATCATAGCCCAAACAGCAAGAATCTGTTGCTGGGAGGAAAGCTCCTTTAAATGAAAGTGACTGTGTTGGAATCAGGGCTGTTTAATGAGTAATGAAAGGAGAGACTGTGTGATATCAATCAATTGACTTCACCAATTAATCCACTGGGGAGCTTACAGGTAATTAATTGCATTGTGCCAGAGGATAGTCTGCTCTGAGAACCACTAGACTAATGCTTATTTATGTTCTTTCTATGGCTAGACTGCCTGGTAGCTTGTGATAGTTTAACAGAAATAGCTATAGGAAAGGTCATAGCTAGGGTTGCAAAGGGAGGGTATATTACTGGAAACCTTCTAAGTTTACCAATAAACTACCAGAATTTTGGTATCTTTCAAGGATTTCATCTCAAGACATCTAGTGGCCCTTTTGGGTACTTCAGATTATCACAGATGTCTAATTATCTTTGGCCCTCTGTGTGGCCTTATCACATGATATATAAAATAATAATTAAATAAGATGACTTTCAAATAAAACAGAATGACAAAGCTATAACACATTATCGTAAATATAAACCATCAACTTAGTGAATACCAGTGTTTAATATGAGGGTTTCTGAATGAAATATTCTTTATATTTTTTTATACATGTATTTAACATTTTGGTTGTAAATGTTTTGACGTAAAACTGGTGTCAGTTGTGAAAAAAGTCAATAGTTCAAAGATTTGCAGAGTGAATAGAAAATAATGCATTAGTTGATTAGATGCTTTTTCTTTATTAATTAGGCTGTTTTCTCTGGAACCATATACACTGCTCAAAAAAATAAAGGGAACACTAAAGTAACACATCCTAGATCTGAATGAATGAAATAAGCTTATTCAATACTTTTTTCTTTACATAGTTGAATGTGCTGACAACAAAATGACACAAAAATTATCAATGGAAATCAAATGTATCAACCCATGGAGGTCTGGATTTGGAGTCACACTCAAAATTAAAGTGGAAAACCACACTACAGGCTGATCCAACTTTGATGTAATGTCCTTAAAACAAGTCAAAATGAGGCTCAGTAGTGTGTGTGGCCTCCACGTGCCTGTATGACCTCCCTACAACGCCTGGGCATGCTCCTGATGAGGTGGCGGATGGTCTCCTGAGGGATCTCCTCCCAGACCTGGACTAAAGCATCCGCCAACTCCTGGACAGTCTGTGGTGCAACGTGGCGTTGGTGGATGGAGCGAGACATGATGTCCCAGATGTGCTCAATTGGATTCAGGTCTGGGGAACGGGCGGGCCAGTCCATAGCATCAATGCCTTCCTCTTGCAGGAACTGCTGACACACTCCAGCCACATGAGGTCTAGCATTGTCTTGCATTAGGAGGAACCCAGGGCCAACCGCACCAGCCTATGGTCTCACAAGGGGTCTGAGGATCTCATCTCGGTACCCAATGGCAGTCAGGCTACCTCTGGCGAGCACATGGAGGGCTGTGCGGCCCCCCAAAGAAATGCCACCCCACACCATGACTGACCCACCGCCAAACCGGTCATGCTGGAGGATGTTGCAGGCAGCAGAACGTTCTCCACGGGCGTCTCCAGACTCTGTCACGCCTGTCACATGTGCTCAGTGTGAACCTGCTTTCATCTGTGAAGAGCACAGGGCGCCAATGGCGAATTTGCCAATCTTGGTGTTCTCTGGCAAATGCCAAACGTCCTGCACGGTGTTGGGCTGTAAGCACAACCCCCACCTGTGGACGCCGGGCCCTCATACCACCCTCATGGAGTCTGTTTCTGACCGCTTTGAGCAGACACATGCACATTTGTGGCCTGCTGGAGGTCATTTTGCAGGGCTCTGGCAGTGCTCCTCCTGCTCCTCCTTGCACAAAGGCGGAGGTAGCGGTCCTGCTGCTGGGTTGTTGCCCTCCCACGGCCTCCTCCACGCCTCCTGATGTACTGGCCTGTCTCCTGGTAGCGCCTCCATGCTCTGGACACTACGCTGACAGACACAGCAAACCTTCTTGCCACAGCTCGCATTGATGTGCCATCCTGGATGAGCTGCACTACCTGAGCCACTTGTGTGGGTTGTAGACTCCGTCTCATGCTACCACTAGAGTGAAAGCACCGCCAGCATTCAAAAGTGACCAAAACATCAGCCAGGAAGCATAGGAACTGAGAAGTGGTCTGTGGTCACCACCTGCAGAACCACTCCTTTATTGGGGGTGTCTTGCTAATTGTCTATAATTTACACCTGTTGTCTATTCCATTTGCACAACAGCATGTGAAATTTATTGTCAATCAGTGTTGCTTCCTAAGTGGACAGTTTGATTTCACAGAAGTGTGATTGACTTGGAGTTACATTGTGTTGTTTAAGTGTTCCCTTTATTTTTTTGAGCAGTGTAGTTTATCTACAAGAAATATGGACACCGATATAGAAAATTAATACAGCATGAATATATATATATTTATATATTTTTAAAGTTATTCAAGTATATATTACCAATGTTACAATAGATTGCCATACATTTTCTGTTAATTACCAAAATACTGAAGATTCTGGTAACTTTTGTCTTCTGGTAACCCTAGTCATAGCTAATGTGGAGATAAAGTTCGTTCATATTGTACTATCCACTGAGAACCAGACACGGACACACACGATACTGTCAAATAGCAGTGACATAGAGGTGTGGAGTACGGATGAGACAGAGGGTGCTGCTGGGAGTTGTAGTTCTTACCAGCTGCTGGCCCCTGGGTCCCCAGCCTGCATACTGCAGCTGGGCGTTCCGTACCTCTGGAGGATTCAGGTTCCATGTCTCCCTGCAGCAGGAGGAGAGGAGAGACCACAATATGAACACACATACACACACACACACACGCATCCACACTACACACCGACACACACATTGAACTGCCCCTCACTAAATGACAGAGCACCTTCTTAAAAAAATACTCTTAGTTGATCATCAACAAAATAAAGCATTAAAAAAAAAAAACTCCACTGCACCGCACAAGCAGCCTTCGCTGCTCCTGCCCAGATGTACCAGTGTTATACATCCCAGTCCAAAAGGTTTAAGAACAGCTATAAATACAGGTGCTTTATAGAACACAGACATTTTTTGTTCCTTTAGAAGTGCTGTGAGCTGTAGGGCAGAGATTAGGGGTGTCACAGGCCCTGTGTCTTAGTCTGGAGGTGAGGATGGATGAGGTCATCAAGGCCCCTGGCCTGCAGTTCTCCTCGTCTCCATGGGGTGGCAGCGCAGAGACGTGACGGGAGGGGAGGGGAAGCATTGGTTGGTTTCAGCTACTTACGGAGTCTCCAGGCTGCAGATGATGTAGAAGGCAGTGAACGAGTGCTGGTACACCTGGAAGAAGAATGATTGGAGACTGTCATAAAGAAGACTGATTGACTTGGCCATTAAAAACATGTTTTAGTAATTACCATCAGAATGGAAGTACATATGATGGGAGATTACATTGTATTCTACTTAGTAATTAGTCACGTTCAGTAAATTCTGAACCGCTCCCTTAGAGTTGGGGGAGAGAGAGAGAGAGAGAGAGAGAGAGAGATTCTCTGTGAAGGGCAAGCAGCAGCATGATGTGTGGAGTGTGTGTTTGTGTGTGTGTGTGTGTGCGTGTGTGTGCAAGAGTGTGCGCCTGTGCAATGACAGCTCGGGGACGGAGCTGTCATCTACCAGGACTCTGGAGGACGATTATGAAATAACAAATTCACTGTCTAACACACACACACACGCACACACACACTCCATCCATCAGGGCCTCTCTGTTGTCTCAATGGCCTTCTATTCCCTGACATACTAATTATTTTTCAGACTGTGTCATGGATCTCACATTGCAGTAGTTAGCTACCTGAGCCATTACATAATGCAGTAACCGCTGTAGCAGAAAAGCCTCCCATCCCATTCCCTTTCCTCCTACTTTCTCTCTCTACTCTCCTGCTTGCCCCATTCCCCTACCTTTGTTTTCCCCATCCCCTGCACCCCTCCACTTTCTTCCTCATCCCTCTGTTCTGGCTGTGTTGTGGGGTTTGTTTGTGTTTTGGCCCCTCTCTGAAGAGTACAGTTCCACTCAGCTGGTTTCTCTCTACGGTGGCTGAGAGGCAGCGGGGTGTGACATGCCTCTACCCATGATCACTTTTCTCCCCCACCGTCTCGCCACATTTCCCTTCAAAGACTGATGACATATTTGCCTGTCATTCCGCTAATTCCAAAAACACGCAAACAAATGAAAGAGCTCACCGGTGCCACGTTGTAGGCGAGCAGCACATGCTTCATGTCAGGAGACACTTCATACCTGCTGGCTTTGTACATTTCCTGAAAAGGAGAGAGAGAGAGAGAGAGAGAGAGAGAGAGAGAGAGAGAGAGAGAGAGAGAGAGAGAGAGAGAGAAAATACAAAAAGATTACATTTAGCCATGCGTAGTGTTTTTCATTAAGGTAATCCTATAATGACTGCGTTTGACGGATTGCTCAGTGCAGGGCATGGGCGGGAGATGCATTAATCTTCTTGAGGCTCTTTCTGATTTCAGAGAGACATAATGTTGTATGTCGTCACCTCGGCCGTTTCAACACTGACCCAAAATGTTAACGAGCCTGATCAAATGATGTGGTAATGATGGATTGTTTCAGTACACTTTGGGTGCTTTGATATGCTGAAAAGTTCTAATAATAAAAAATGTAATAAATAACACTATGGGAAAAAGAGATAGTTATAGAGACTCACAAACTTTTTGTTGTGCACCAGTACCGTCCTCTCATACGTCTCCATGTTGAGCCTGACAACATCCCCCTCACGTGTGCGATACAGTAGCTCATTACCTGTTGAACAGAGATGGAGCAAAGACACAGAGCAAGAAATATTACTTCACAAAGGCTATCAAACTTTTCATAATGTCTGATAATAGTCCTATGTGCAATATCCTTGCAATCGTCTGTAATTTGGACACTTAATATCAGAGAGCAAAGTGTTTGGATGCAGAGTGGCCAGCTGGTGCATTGGCAGTGCATCTTGGATCCATACACTGGCAGTTGGTCCCTGAGCTCTCTACATTGGTGTCAGAAGTGGGATTCTCTACATTGGTGTCAGAAGTGGGATTCTCTACATTGGTGTTAAACGTGGAATTTACAGTGGGAGGAATGCACTGGGACTATAGAGGAATGTGCTGGGGCTATAGAGTAGAGCAGGGTTTCCCAAAGTCGGTCCTGGGGCCCCCCCTGGGTGCACATTTTGTTTTTTACCCTAGCACTACACAGACCAACTTTGGAAAATCCTGTTATAGAGGAATGTACTGGGGTTATAGAGGAATGTAATGGGGCTATAGAGGAATGTAATGGGGCTATAGAGGAATGTACTGGGGCTATAGAGGAATGTACTGGGGCTATAGAGGAATGTACTGGGGCTATAGAGGAATGTACTGGGGCTATAGAGGATTGTACTGGGGCTATAGAGGAATGTATTGGGGCTATAGAGGAATGTACTGGGATTATAGAGGAATGTACTGGGATTATAGAGGAATGTAATGGGGCTATAGAGGAATGTACTGGGGCTATAGAGGAATGTACTGGGGTTATAGAGGAATGCAATGGGGCTATAGAGGAATGTACTGGGGTTATAGAGGAATGTACTGGGGCTATAGAGGAATGTACTGGGGCTATAGAGGAATGTACTGGGGCTATAGAGGAATGTACTGGGGCTATAGAGGAATGTACTGGGGCTATAGAGGAATGTACTGGGGCTATAAGTAATCTCTTCATTCAAAGACTCAATCATGGACACTCTTACTGACAGATGCTTTGTGTGATGTATTGTTGTCTCTACCTTCTTGCCCTTCATGCTGTTGTCTGTGACCAATAATGTTTATACCATGTTTTGTGCTGCTACCATGTTGTTGTTATGTTGTGTTGCTACCATGCTGTGTTGTCATGTGTTGCTGCCTTGCTATGTTGCTGTCTCTTTATGTAGTGTTGTCTCTATTGTTGTGATGTGTGTTCTGTTGTGATATGTGTCCTATATTTATATTGTATTCATTCTTTTATTTTAATCCCAGGCCCCCATAGGAGGCGTCAAGCCTCCCCGTGAAGAATCTAAAATATATTTTGATTTGTTTAAAAAACAATGGGGTACTACATGATTCCGTATGTGTTATTTCATAGTTTTAATGTCTTCACTACTATCCTACAATGTTGAAAATAATAAAAATAAAGAAAAACCCTTGAATGAGTAGGTGTCCAAACTTTTGACTGGTACTGTATATATACACACACACACACACACACACACACAAAAACACACACATCAGGACATGAACTCCTACACATTGTAAATATGAAAATAGAATACAGTATTTCAGAACATGACCCACCGCTTGCATGTCAATATCAGACTGGGACGAATTGACATTCGCAATCTCCACCTATCTGCAAGCTTAACCAATGGCATAACACTTTATTGGTACGTAAATTCAACCAACCAATAGAAATACATAATCATTAAATACATATTTCTGCAGTGGCAAGTGGAAACAATCAACCCAGTTACACCTGCAATCACAAAGACCGTCTCCAGAGTGAGTAAACAATTGCAACAAAGAGATAAAAGTGAATTTAGTTTTCCTATCTTCACAATGACTTTGCACTTTACCAGACAAGGACGATAAAAGCCTATTTCTGAATGTTGTTTCAGTCAAGAGCCAATAAGAGCCGAGCAAACAGCTCTGGTTTAGAGTGTTAATCAGGGACTACAGATTGTTATGGGGAGCATTCTATATCTGCTAGGATAACTAATTGTCCATCACAATGACATTCATTCACAAAATTATGATTGACAATTCTGGGTTTTTAGATTGCACTGGTCAAATAATGAATGCAAATGATGCAATCAACAGCGCTCCAGTTTACTGGAATATATTAACAGCTTTGCATCAGGAGTAAAGATTAAAATATAGTGCATCCTGATTGCTCGTCCCGTCTCACTGAATCTCATCCTGAATCCTAAGTACTCACTTTTTATTTTTCTATCCTTTGAATCAGCACATGTCCGTCATATCAATGTAAAGCACTCAAGAGCATCTGGGAAAGAAGTCCATAAAGCCATTATATCTTCTAATACGCTATTCCTTTTTCCTGTTTTGTATCAATGTAAAGCTAAAGCTAAGGTAAGCTACTATCCTCTTTCCATCTCTTCTCCTCCTATCCTCTTTCCACCTCTTCTCCTCCTATCATCTTTCCACCTCTTCTCCTCCCCCTTTAGATATGTTATTTCCGAACTTCATCCTAAACATACAGTTGGATGCCCATGTTTTTCAACAGTCTTTCCGCCTGTCTTTTTCCCTCCCTCAGAGTCCAATCTTTATTCTGTATGTAGTTTGTATTTTTCCATTTACCACCCTTCCAGTCATTTAAGATGACTCTTTCTTTCCATTTCAACCATGCACCCCAACAGAGTCCATAATTTCAGCCCTCACTCTGTCCTCTTCTCCACCACTCTCCCTCTCTCTCGCTATACAGACTCCCGTCTTTCTTTTCCTTTCAAAGACACCAGGGATTCCTCTCTTTCAGACCATTGCCATCTATTCATCCCTGTTTCACACCACCAAGGGAATTCTCAGTCTTGCTCTCTGTCGCTCTCCCTCACTCCATCTTGCCCTCCTCCTCCTTCCACTAGATCTTCATCAGGGCTCCCTTGACCGGCTTGGAGTTAGCCCAGGGCATTGGCTTCCCCCTCTGATCCTCACCTCTGCTCCTGCAACATGTCTTATTCATTCAGTCTCCTGCTCTGGGCAACATCCCTCACTCACTACAGATCACAGGAGGACAGGTGTGTGTGTGTGCGAGAGAGAGGGAGAGAGAAAGAAAGAAATCATATGTACCGTAAAATAGTTAAACTGCCATAGACATTCCCCTTTCCAACAACACATCACTTCAAAGACCATGTACCTTGTGAATATTCCCACTTAAACTCTAATGGCTGCTATGATCTCACACTAGCACTCTACCATCCCCTCCTCTGAACCCTACAGCTTTCATTTGACTGTATGCTTTGTACCTGTGTGCCTCATTGAGGCTTCAGGCAAGCCATTCCCTGCACTAACTGAAGATGACAGCTTCATTAGAATGAGAGAATAACATGCATATCCACGGTCAGCACAGCTCTAGCCACCAGGCTAGCTTCCAGGAGAACTGAAGTGAAGCTTTACTTCCCAATCCATGGACTATTAGTCAAACATATCTACATATTTTATGCATTTGCACCTGTTTTTTTCAGTAAGGGATAAAATACCAAGGACAAAGCTAAAATATAACTCTCTATTCCTGAAATTGTACCTTCTCCTCACCCTCATTTAGCTATTTTTGTTCTGTCCTCCAGGTTTAATTCCCTTAAAACAAACCGGTTCAATCTGTCCAAAAAGTGTTTTTGATGGCAAATGATTGCCATCAGAAATACTTTAAGTTCCCAGGCCCATCTGTCTTGCTGAATAGGATGATATCATAGTCACCCCACTTAACCAACCATGTGAAGGACCTTATTCTCTCCCTCTGCTTCCATTGACTTGTCCCATTCCCTCCATTCTTCTTCGGAGAGATGCAGCAGCCCATTTATTCTGTTCAGGCCTCTCAATCTTTCCTTTGTAACTCCTGAGTTCTGGCATTATGCCGCAGAGAGACCATTCAATGTACCACTGCTTGCTTTATAGTACCTCTGAGTGCCAACACGGAACACACCACCAAAGAATACCCATACGTTTATCCAAATATAGAACCCGATCATTGAGTAGAGAGACGTGTCCCCTTCCATAGAGCTTCCCAGTGGAACAAAGCTGGTTGACGTGGTGACATTATAACCAGTGTACAACCTGAACAGGGTTGTATCATTAAACGACAGGTGAACGGAGGCTACAATGTAAAGCTAGGTGTGAAATGTATTTGTCTTTCCTGTTCCGGGTCATCTGTCCCCCTGAAGGCTGAGAGGACGATGGTTAGGCTGCTAAAAAACGCAGCTGGGCAGAGAGTTATAGGGGCCTGTCTGGGACAAAATAAAAGGGTGTCTCTCTCATTCCACCGTATACAGTCTTAAATCTCTGATGCCTTTTGGATCAGGTGGGCTATAAAAATAAATGGGTTTCTAAAACAACTAATTAAAAATGTTTTTTTTTGCCGCAATTGGACTACAATGTCATGTGTGTCAGAGTGGGGGGAATACTTTCATGTGGCTGTGTGTGTGGCATGGTGTTTGCCACTAGTGGTTCAATCTTTCCATTAGCATGTCAGGTCTTAGGGTGGTCAGGCATGAGTAAGCAGCAAGTGACAGAGACATTTATATGGTCTTATGTATGCAGCTTAGGTTTCTCTTTAAGCCGGCTCCTTCCCAATCTGTCCCTCATACAATCATGGCCACCTAATCACCCCCAGCTTCCAATTGGCTCATTCTTCCCCCCTCCTCTCCCCTGTAACTATTCCCCAGGTCGTTGCTGTAAATGAGAAAGTGTTACCTGGTAAAATAAGCGTAAAAATAAAAAACTGTTTGCTTGTACAATTATGATAGATTTTTTAGGATGGAGGTGTTTGAATAATACTCATGCATGTTTTTGTATACATGGAGGGAAGTTTCCCTTCTATTGAGTTCAGTCCTCTTGAGGACGTCTATACATAAACCTTTCCCCATGGCCTTTCCTTTATTTCACACTCTACACTGATAGCGCTGATGATTAAGGCAGTCCCCCGCAACTCTCTGATTCAGAGGGGTTGGGTTAAATGCGGAAGACACATTTCGGTTTAATGCATTCAATTGTACAACTGACTAGGTATCCCCCTTTCTGTCCCCTTACACCTCAACCCACAACTTGAAGAAACCATTTACCATTTGAATCGAACAAACTTTTCTCTGAAAGGGGCCATCGTCAAGCCTCCCTCATACAACAATACAATTACACAACAGAGAGCCTTGCCATATCTCTATAGTGTATTGCATGAACCCATTCCCCAAAGTAGGAGGTGAATAGAAGTGTATGAGCTGCCGATGGCTCCTGTCCGGTGGGCTGGATGGGAGTTGTACCTTGATTTACGGTTATCAGCAACACCAATACATTTTTCACCGCTGGCCCATTTCTTGATTCCTACGAGTCCACCGGACGGCATCAAACCAGACCCATAACTGCAACATTAAACCTCCTTATCATGGCTTTCACGTTCTTAAATCTGCCTCAGAGCCACAGCACAACAAGCAAGAGTACGTATGATTTGCTTAGGGCAGACTTGAGTAAAATACATTAAACATGAATAGAATGTGATTTTGGTTTAACAGAAATATTGACTGCAAATACCTGCTGGGAGGGAAAGGTTAATAGACGTCGGCATTGTGACATATTTAAGATTCTTATTGAGGACAGTGAGAGAGAGAATTCATAAGCCTATAAAGACATTTCTAGGGATGTGCTGTGAATTCCGTCTATGGTATAATGCTTAGCCTACTGTATGTTACACTATAACAGACTGCCATTTCCTAAAATATCCAGAGTAAGACCAACGATGTGTATATAGATGGGTTCCTTCAATTAAATACCATTAGCACTATCAAACCAAGTCGGAAGTTTACAAATACATTTAAACTCAGTTTTTCACAATTCCTGACATTTAATTATAGTAAAAATTCCATGTCTTAGGTCAGTTAGGATCACCACTTTATTTTAAGAATGTGAAATGTCAGAATAATAGTAGAGGGAATAATTTATTTCAGCTTTTAGTTCTTTCATCACATTCCCGGTGGGTCAGAAGTTTACATGCACTCAATTAGTACTTAGTAGCATTGCCTTTAAATTGTTTAACTTGGGTCAAATGTTTTGGGTAGCCTTCCACTAGCTTCCCACAATAAGTTGGGTGAATTTTGGCCCATTCCTCCTGACAGAGTTGGTGTAACTGAGTCAGGTTTGTAGGCCTCCTTGCTCACACACGCTTTTCAGTTCTGCGCACATATTTTCAATAGGATTGAGGTCAGGGCTTTGTGATAACCACTCCAATACCTTGACTTTGTTGTCCTTAAGCCATTTTGCCACAACTTTGGAAGTATGCTTGGGGTCATTGTCAATTTGGAAGACCCATTTGCAACCAAGCTTTAACTTCCTGACTGATGTCTTGAGATGTTGCTTCAATATATCCACATAATTGTCCACCCTCATGATGCCATCTATTTTGTGAAGTGCACCAGTCCCTCCTGCAGCAAAGCACCCCCACAACATGATGCAGCCACCCCCGTGCTTCACGGTTGGGATGGTGTTCTTCGACTTGCAAGCCTCCCCCCTTTTCCTCCAAACATAATGATGGTCATTATGGCCAAACAGTTCTATTTTTGTTTCATCAGACCAGAGGAAATTTTTCAAAAAATTACGATCTTTGTTCCCATGTGCAGTTGCAAACCGTAGTCTGGCTTTTTTATGGCGGTTGTGGAGCAGTGGCTTCTTCCTTGCTGAGCAGCCTTTCAGGTTATGTCGATATGGGACTCGTTTTACTGTGGATATAGATACTTTGTACCTGTTTCCTCCAGCATCTTCACAAGGTTCTTTGCTGTTGTTCTGGAATAGATTTTTACTTTCCGCACCAAAGTACGTTCATCTCTAGGAGACAGAACGCGTCTCCTTCCTGAGCGGTATGACAGCTGCGTGGTCCCATGGTGTTTATATGTGCGTACTATTGTTTGTACAGATGAACGTGGTACCTTCAGGCATTTGGAAATTGCTCCCAACAATGAACCAGACTTGTAGAGGTCTACAAATTCTTTTCTGAGGTCTTTGCTGATTTCTTTTGATTTTCCCATGATGTCAAGCAAAGAGGCACTGAGGTTGAAGGTAGGCCTTGAAATACATCCACAGGTACACCTCCAATTGACTCAAATGATGTCAATTAGCCTATCAGAAGCTTCTAAAGCCATGACATGATTTTCTAGAATTTTCCAAGCTGTTTAAAGGCACAGTGAACTTAGTGTATGTAAACTTCTGACGCACTGGAATTGTGATACAGTGAATTATAAGTGAAATAATCTGTCTGTAAACAATTGTTGGAAAAATTACTTGTGTCATGCACAAAGTAGATGTCCTAACCGACTTGCCAAAACTATAGTTTGTTAACAAGAAATTTGTGGAGTGGTTGAAAAACAAGTTTTAATGACTCCAACCTAAGGGTATGTAAACTTCCGACTTCAACTGTAGGTAGTTAGTTGGATGGGCTATTTACAGATGGGCTGTGTACAGCTGCAGCGATCGGTAAGCTGTTCTGACAGCTGATGCTTAAAGTTAGTGAGGGAGATATGTCTCCAACTTCAGTGATTTTTGCAATTCGTTCCATTCATTGGCAGCAGAGAACTGGAAGGAAAGGTGGCCAAAGGAGGTGTTGGCTTTGGGGATGACCAGTGAAATATACCTGATGGAGCGGGTGCTACGGGTGGGTGTTGCTATGGAGACCAGTGAGCTGAGATAAGGCGGAGCTTTACCTAGCAAAGACTTATTGATGACCTGGAGCCAGTGGGTTTGGCGACGAATATGTAGCGAGGACCAGCCAACGAGAGCATACAGGTTGCAGTGGTGGGTAGTATATGGGGCTTTGGTGAGAAACGGATGGCACTGTGATAGACTGCATCCAATTTCCTGAGTAGAGTGTTGGTTATTTTGTAAATGACATCACCAAAGTCAAGGATCGGTAGGATAGTCAGTTTTACGAGGGTATGTTTGGCAGCATGAGTGAAGGAGGCTCTGTTGCGAAATAGGAAGCTGATTCTAGATTTAATTTTGGATTGGAGATGCTTAATAGGAGTCTGGAAGGAGAGTTTACAGTCTAGCCAGACACCTAGGTACTTATACATATTCTAAGTCAGAACCGTCCAGAGTAGTGATGCTAGTCGGGCGGGCTGGTGCGGGCAGCGATCGTTTTAGTAGCATTCATTTCGTTTTACTAGCATTTAAGAGCAGTTGGTTATAGAGCAAACAATGCAATTATCACAACACATAGGTTGTAATATGGCTTTTTTCCCCCTGACTTGGCATCCCCAGGGATTTTACCAACTACTGGTTAAACGTGTGTTCTTTCGTTTTTTTATTTCAGTCTTTTTTTTTTTAAGAAGGGGACTTACCTGAACAGACTATGGTGGCCAAAGGCCAGGTGCATTAATTACTTAATTCCATTCAAAAACATGAGGACTTTTAGACTGACCTGCTAGCTCATTACAATCATACCAGTAATCTGAATTTTATTAATGACTGACACTCTATAAAATTGAAGCTGTAAACACTAGGGGGCACTACTTTACTTGTGGTGCTCCTCTAATGCAAATCACCACCAGGTCAGTCATCAGCTCGGATCAAGGTTACAATATACTTATTTGGCCAATCATGCGTCTGTTTGCTTGATGGCGTTCAGCAAATCTCTTCTCCCTACATGTTTAGCATACATCAGCCATCAGGACCGGGGAGGGTCAACCAGTGTGTAGGAGTCATTATAGGCGGACAAGGAGAGCTGCTTCATTCAGACATACAGCAGCTGCTAGAACTCATGCCATAACATTAGTCAGGATTTAATGTATCATTGTTGGATGAAAATGATGTTGTTGCTGGGTGCATTTGATTGTGATTTTATGCCGGGGATGGGCATACACAGGATATCAACGTTGCCAACTTCTGTGGTCATTGTTGCATGACGATTAACATAGGAGTTGGCAAGACAGCACAAACAGATCTGGGACCAGTCTAATGTAGGATAGTTCCATGGAGGCACACAGTGCTGCAAGGTTCCTGTTATAGATTGTGATGAAACAAGGTTCCGGTTATAGATCGCGATGAAACAAGGCCGAAGGGTTATTCAAATCTCAACACCTTCATGAGTAGCTTGTGTGAATGAATTCAATGAGCACAGCCTTATACTGCCATAAAATACCCCAAAAGGATTTGGACTTATCAATGACAATAACAATTTATTCATAAAAAATTCTAGAGGTTTCATCACAAATGTTTCCCAGGAAATTGATTGATGGCTCAAGGAAAACAGGGATGGCAAAAAAATATATAATTCAGGGAAAATTAGGTTTACAATAAAAACATCAATTTCAGTCCTGTCCTCGGAAGCCAATAATTGCAAATGTTCCCGACAGTTCTGAAAGCTCGCCGTTCTGCACATCGCAAAGGCTAAACGAATATGACACACTGACAAAGAACTCTTTCCTTCTATGGCAGCTGCATCTACAGGCTCCCTAAGAAGACTTTCTTTGCAGGCCAAAAACAGCTACAGTAGAAAGGCATGTCTTTATGGTGACAACTCATTTCACAGTGGCTGCATATAGCCTAGAAGATGTATGGATGCAAGTATTAATCAGCATATCAAAGTGACTGAATGCGTAATTCTATTAAAAAAGGAAAATACTATAGTATTTATTCTTGGTTTCATGCACTGAGAAAAAATAAGAGGCACCGATGGTCACATCCAGACAATGTATACTACCCCTGCTCTAGCACAGTTTGCTGCAACTCATTGACTTTAATTGTTTTGTTGACTATTTTGTGGGTCATGAGAAACACCAGGAATAAGACAGTCATTAGTGATCAGATATTTCTGAATCGGTGAAAGCAGTATGTTTAGAGGCCTTTCAACCATCTAAATGAGTCAGATTAGTAATTATATCAAGGAGGGGAAGGAAGGAATGAAGAAAGGAAGCTGTCTATAGTACTTGAACAGTCCTTGACGTACTGTACTCTGTGTACTCGCCCATCTGCACCCACTCTAGGAGAGACTAGTGGCTGATAGGAGAAGACGGCTTCATTAGGCATAAGTTAAATCAAAACTGCTTCATTAATCCTTTGGCTGTAAAGTACCTCTCGGAGTCAGGCTCTGATCATTTTCAACCCAGCAGTAAGATAATGGGTGTCTAGCCTGTTTCAACAGTTGCAATTTAAGGTTTGTTTGATTTAATGTTATTTTCCGGGCAACATGTCCAATTAGAATAAATACTTCATTTTGGTGTGATTGACGGTTGGCTTCAAGCACCCTTTCACTGTTTTACACAAGAGGATAGAATTTAGCCAATCCTGTGCCTTCACCCGTTTCAGCAGTTCCCATCATTGCGGTTTCCAAATTGACTGTGTTCTCTTCAATAATTGTGATTATCTCTGGACTGTGTGTGTTTAGTACAGTAGTGTACATGCTGGCCCACACTGTAGCAGTTCATAATGATGATTACAGCAATTTGAATGCAAAAAGATTAGCTGCAGCTCCTCTTATAAAAACAAGATCCATGGTAACAGGTAATGTGGTTTAGGTGTATATTGGATTTGACAGATGACTACAGGTGTACACGCCAGCAGGCATGCACACCGTTTCTCTTGACATTGATTCAACACACACTCATTACACTGTCATTGCAAACGTATACAGTTGAGCTGATTCACTGATGGGCAATGAGATCATTGGTGCAGAAGTTGTTGATAGTGGAACAAAGTGATCAATCCATGTTATTCACACCATCATTATTCTAAATCCATGCTAGCTGGGTAGGCAGCAGAAGTGCCCCATTAAATTCAATAGAAAACAGTGCCGAAAATGTCTTCAAGTTCAACCTGTAAAATCGACCAAATTAAAACTTTAGAGTTCCTACTGTAACTCAGGTTTATTACCATTACAAAAGAACTTAACGGATCTTAATTTGATCACCCTGTTTTATTATTATTATTTATTTTATTTAACTAAGCAAGTCAGTTAAGAACAAATTCTTATTTACAATGGCGGCCTACACCGGCCAAACCCAGATGACGCTGGATCAATTGAGCGCCGCCCTATGGGACTCCCAATTACGGCCGGTTGTGATACAGCCTGGATGTTGCAGGAAAACTTTCCTGCAATGCAGGACATTTAAACAATTTAAACCTATTTTAGGTTTAAAAAGGCTTCTGAAATGTGTAATTTCCATTTAGAAAAATTTATACATTTTCCCTTATGAAAATTAAGAATCCATGTAATAATTCACATTTCCTGTTGCTGCAGGGTTATTTTCCTGCTGTAGCAAACTGGCTCAAATTAAAATCCTGCATGTGTACCTGTTGGTGGGAAATGTATAACTCTGTTTGAATGTCCACAGTGAATACATGAGTGTCACCGATATGGATGTCCCACACCAACCCCTCTACAACATCAATAGAGTACTCACTGTTGATCCACTTGGCCTCAGGGTCGTGAACCTTGAAGTCCTTCCTGAAGATGTCCCCCACTGTCAGTTTCCCCTTGAGGGCCAAGCTGTCATCCTCGCCTGCAAGGGAACAAGTTAAAATACAATTTTAAATCAATATACAATTTTGAGCATTATCGATTAGAACTAAAGATTAGCAGAGGATCATTCCAGGATGATCACATACAGTGCATTCAGAAAGTATTCAGACCCCTTTTCAATTGATTGGACATGACTTGGAAATGCACACACCTGTCGATATAAGGTCCACAGTTGAAAGTGCATGTCGGAAAAAAACCAAGCCATGAGGTCAAAGGAATAGTCCGTAGAGCTCCGAGACATGATTGTGTCGAGGCAAAGATCTGGGGAATGGCACCATTGAAAGTCCCCAAGAACACAGTGGCCTCCATCATTCTTAAATGGAAGAAGTTTGGAACCTCTTCCTAGAGCGGGCCTCCTGGCTAAACTGTGGGAGAAGGGCCTTGGTCAGGAAGATTAAAACAAGATTGAATTTCTTGGCCTGAATGCCAAGCTTCACATCGGGAGGAAACCTGGCACCAACCCTACAGTGAAGCACGGTGGTGGCAGCATCATGCTGTGGGGATGTTTTTCAGAGGCAGGGACTGGGAGACTAATCAGGATCAAGGGAAAGATGAACGGAGCAAAGTGTAGAGAGATCCTTGATGAAAACCTGCTCCAGAACGCTCCGGACCTCAGACTGGGACAAAGGTTCACCTTCCAAAAAGACAACAACCCTGGGGCGGCAGGTAGCCTAGTTGTTAGAGTTTTGGGCCAGTAACCGAAAGGTTGCTAGATCGAATCCCCGAGCTGACAAGGTAAAAATCAGTCGTTCTGCCCCTGTACAAGGCAGTTAACCCACTGTTCCTAAGCCGTCATTGTAAATAAGAATTTGTTCTTAACTGACAGATGCTGGCTCTAAGACCGCACTCAGTCAGCTGTATAAGGAAATAAGCAAACAGGAAACCACTCACTCAGAGGCGGCGCTCCTAGTGGCTGGAGACTTTAATGCAGGGAAACTTCAATCAGTTCTACCAAATCTCCATCAACATGTTAAATGTGCAACCAGAGGGAAAAAAAATCTAGATCACCTGTACTCTACACACAGAGATGCGTACAAAGCTCTCCCTCGCCCTCCATTTGGTAAATCCGACCATAATTCTATCCTCCTGATTCCTGCTTACAAGCAAAAATGAAAGCAGGAAGCACCAGTGACTCGGTCTATAAAAAAGTGGTCAGATGAAGCCGATGCTAAACTACAGGACTGGTTTGCTATCACAGACTGGAACATGTTCCGGGATTCCTCCGATGGCATTGAGAAGTACACCACATCAGTCACTGGCTTTATCAATAAGTGCATCGAGGATGTCGTCCCCACAGTGACTGTACGTACATACCCCAACCAGAAGCCATGGATTACAGGCAACATTCGCACTGAGCTAAAGGGTAGAGCTGCCGCTTTCAAGGTGCGGGACTCTAACCAGGAAGCTTACAAGAAATCCTGCTATGCCCTGCGACGAACCATCAAACAGGCAAAGCGTCAATACAGGGCTAAGATTGAATCATACTACACCCGGCTCTGACGCTCGTCTTATGTGGCAGGGCTTGCAAACTATTACAGACTAGAAAGGGAAGCACAGCCGAGAGCTGCCCAGTGACACGAGCCTACCAGACGAGCTAAATCACTTCTATGCTCGCTTCGAGGCAAGCAACACTGAGGCATGCATGAGTGCATCAGCTGTTCCAGACGACTGTGTGATCACGCTCTCCGTAGCCCGAAGTGAGTAAGACCTTTAAACAAGTCAACATACACAAGGCTGCGGGGCCAGACGGATTACCAGGACGTGTGCTCCGGGCATGTGCTGACCAACTGGCAGGTGTCTTCACTGACATTTTCAACATGTCCCTGATTGAGTCTGTGATACCAACATGCTTCAAGCAGACCACCATAGTCCCTGTGCCCAAGAGCACAAAGGCAACCTGCCTAAACGACTACAGACCCGTAGCACTCACGTCCGTAGCCATAAAGTGATCAGAAAGGTTGGTAATGGCAGATCAACAGATCAACAGATGATGATCTCTATTGCACTCCACACTGCCCTTTCCCACCTGGACAAAAGGAACACTTATGTGAGAATGCTATTCAATGACTTCAGCTCAGCGTTCAACACCATAGTACCCTCAAAGCTCATCACTAAGCTAAGGATCCTGGGACTAAACATCTCCCTCTGCAACTGGATCCTGGACTTCCTGACGGGCCGCCCCCAGGTGGTGAGGGTAGGTAGCAACACATCTGGCATGGGTCCTGAGATCCTCAAAAGGTTCTACAGCTGCAACATCGAGAGCATCCTGACTGGTTGCATCACTGCCTGGTACGGCAATTGCTCCACCTCTGACCGCAAGTCACTACAGAGGGTAGTGTTTACGGCCCAGTACATCACTGGGGCTAAGCTGCCTGCCATCCAGGACCTCTACACCAGGCGGTGTCAGAGGAAGGCCCTAAAAATTGTCCAAGACCCCAGCCACCCCAGTCATAGACTGTTCTTTCTACTACCGCATGGCAAGCGGTACCGGAGTGCCAAGTCTAGGACAAAAAGGCTTCTCAACAGTTTTTACCTCCAAGCCATAAGACTCCGGAACAGGTAATCAAATGGCTATCCGGACTTTTTGCATTGTGCCCCCCCTGCTACTTTCTGTTCATCATATATGCATAGTCACTTTAAAAAATCCAGAAAAACGCATGTGAAAATTTTTATAAATTGATTGAGGGAAATAAGTATTTGACCCCCTCTCAAATCAGAAAGATTTCTGGCTCCCAGGTGTCTTTTATACAGGTAGCGCCCCACTCCCGACACTACCCGGTGAAATGTGAGGCGCCAAATTCAAAATCCAAAAGTTGAATTATTAAACATTCATAAATATACAATTGTTGCAGAGTCATCAAAAGCTCAGATTTTTGGCAATATCAACAGATGATGCAATCCTGTGCTGTAATAAAGACTCATCCTCTGCTGTAATAAAGACTCATCCTCTACTGTAATAAAGACTCATCCTCCTGTGCTGTAATAAAGACTCATCCTTCGCTGTAATAAAGACTCATCCTTCGCTGTAATAAAGACTCATCCTTCGCTGTAATAAAGACTCATCCTCTGCTGTAATAAACACTATTTTTTTCACTGTTGGTTAGAGCCTGTAAGTAAGCATTTCACTGTATGGTCTACACCTGTTGTATTCGGCGCACGTGACAGATAAACGTTGATTTGATTTGATTTAGTTAAATAAAAGGTTAAATAAAGAAATAAAAAACAATACAGCCAAGACAATGCAGGAGTGGCTTCAGGACAAGTCTCTGAATGTCCTTGAGTGACCCAGCCAGAGCCCGGACTAGAACTCGACCGAACATCTCTGGAGAGACCTGAGAAGGTAGGGAACTTGTTTACCTGCCATATATTAAAGAAACAAATTGGCTGAAAGGAATTGGCATAAATAGAAAAATATACCAGTTTCATTTGAGGACAAAGATGTTGACAGCTGCGCCATAAAGGTTACAACATAAATGGGAAGAGATTTTCGATGTACCAATTCCATGGCACATGGTTTATGAACTGGTACAAAAAACTTGATTCAACACTTACAAGATTTTCAATTTAAATTACATAAAATTACTAGCACCAACAGAATCCTATATACAGTTGAAGTCGGAAGTTTACATACACTTACTAGGTTGGAGTCATTAAAACTGGTTTTCAATCACTCCACAAATTTCATGTTAACAAACTACAGTTTTGGCAAGTCGGTTAGGTCATCTACTTTGTGCATTTTTCCAACTATTTTTTTTTTTTTCCAACAATTGTTTAAAGACAGATTATTTCACTTAAAACTCACTGTATCACAATTCCAGTGGGTAATAAGTTACATACACTAAATTGACTGTGCATTTAAACAGCTTGGAAAATTCCAGAAAATTATATCATGGCTTTAGATGCTTCTGATGGGCTAATTGACATCATTTGAGTCATTTGTGTACCTGTGAATTTATGTCAAGGCCTACCTTCAAACTCAGTGCCTCTTTGCTTGACATTATGGGAAAATCAAAAGAAATCAGCCAAGACCTTGTTTTTTGTAGACCTCGACAAGTCTGGTTAATCTTTGGGAGCAATTTCCAAATGCCTGAAGGTACCATGTTCATCTGTACAAACAATAGTAATGTCACGTCCAGGCCTGAGATGACAGGCTGGCATGTTTTGTTTTGTTTTTGGTGTAGGGTTTTTTTATGTTCTAGGTGTTCTATTTCTATGTTGGAGTAATGGTTCCCAATTAGAGGCAGCTGTGTGTCGTTGTCTCTAATTGGGAACCATATATATATTTGGGGTTTATCTGTTCTAGATTATATATTTCTATGTTGGGGGGTAATGGTTCCTAATTAGAGGCAGCTGAGTGTCGTTGTCTCTAATTGGGAACCATATATATGTTTGTAGTTTTCACTTGGGGTTTGTGGGTGATTGTTTGGTCTTAGCTTGTTGTTTGTTTAGTTATTGCCAACATTCACGATCTTCGTTAGTTTCTGTTTGTTATTTTTCCCCCAGTTACGTTCGTTGTTATTAAAATGTATACTGGAAGCATCGCTGCGTCTTGGTCTGTCAATGAAGATCGTGACAAGTAAGTATAAACACCATGGGACTACGCAGCCGTCATACCGCTCAGGAAGGAGATGCGTTCTGTCTCCTAGAGATGAATGTACTTTGGTGCGAAAAGTGCAAATCAATCCCAGAACAACAGCAAAGAACCTTATGAAGATGCTGGAGGAAACCGGTACAAAAGTATCTATATCCACAGTAAAATGAGTCCTATATCAACATAACCTGAAAGGCTGCTCAGCAAGGAAGAAGCCACTGCTCAAAAACCGCCATAAAAAAGCCAGACTACGGTTTGCAACTGCACATAGGGACAAAGATCGTACAGAAATGTCCTCTGGTCTGATGAAACAAAAATAGAACCTATTGGCCATAATGACCATCATTATGTTTAGAGGAAAAAGGGGGCTTGCAAGCCGAAGAACACCATTCCAACCGTGAAGCACGGGGGTGGCAGCATCATGTTGTGGGGGTGCTTTTCTGCAGGAGGGACTGGTGCACTTCACAAAATAAATGGCATCATGAGGGAGGAACATTATGTGGAAATATTGAAGCAACCTCTCAAGACATCAGTCAGGAAGTTAAAGCTTGGTCGCAAATGGGTCTTCCAAATGGACAATGACCCCAAGCATACTTCCAAAGTTGTGGCAAAATGGCTTAAGGACAACAAAGTCAAGGTATTGGAGTGGCCATCACAAAGCCCTGACCTCAATCCTATAGAAAATGTGTGGGAAGAACTGAAAAAGCGTGTGTGAGCAAGGAGGCCTACAAACCTGACTCAGTTACATGGGCCAAAATTCCCCCAACTTATTGTGGGAAGCTTGCTACACGAAGCGTTTGACCCAAGTTAAACAATTTAAAGGCAATGCTACCAAATACTAATTGAATGTATGTAAACTTCTGACCCACTGGGAATGTGATGAAAGAAATAAAAGATTAAATAAATCATTCTCTCTACTATTACTTCAAACTCTTAAAATAAAGTGGTGATCCTAACTGACCTAAGACAGGGCATTTTTACTAGGATTAAATGTCAGGAATTGTGAAAAACTGAGTTTAAATGTATTTGGGTAAGGTGTATGTAAACTTCCAACCTTAACTGTATATGGGGCATACAGCAATTTCAGCTCAGTAGATTTTGCTGTGAAGAGACAATCAATATATCATTTATTCAGGTATTGCCCCATACGTAGCTTGTTTCTGGTCACAGGTTCAGGAGTGGTTAAAAAAATCACAACATGCACTTAAAATGAACCCTACAAATAGCAATGTTGGACGATTTGGAAAGACATAGTCAATAAATAATATAATAATACTCGTAGGAAAGGTTTTCATCTTTAGCTCACAATCTGTGGACACAATACGAATAGAAATGTGAAACGATTACAGCACAATTGAAAAATATATGGCATATGGAAACCAAACGAGGGTGGTCTACAGTGATAGGTGGGATGGCCTGAGAGTGGCTGAGGGTTGGGATTAAAGAGCTTATGTTTGGTAATGTATTATTGTTAGGTGACTGCTTTATATAAAAGTACCATGTATGTCAAATGTGTATGCAAAATGTATATGTAGCAGAAAAGCTGTGAAAAAACAAAAGATATCTGTCCATCTAAGATTAAAAATAAAAATAGAAAAATAGCAATTTCTCAACACTGTCTGGGAGTGGTCTGAGTGGGGAGTGGAAAACTGAAAAATAGCTGTTATTGACAGAGAGGTTTGGAACTCTATTATTGGTCTATTAACCAATTTACCACTTGGTGATGTCACCAGGTGGGACAAAACTCCATCCCACCAAAACAGGCAGACATTTCTGGCAGTCTTTTCAAATGGCTCTTACACAAAAAGGGCTTTGTCATAATTTGTACAATTTCACAGTATAAATCAAATCATATCAAAGTTTATTGGTCACATACAGATTTGCAGATGTTATCGCAGGTGCAGCGAAATGCTTATGTTTCTAGCTCCAACAGTGCAGTAATATCTAGCAATACAATAACTCCAAAATATATATTTCTAATAATAATAATAATTAAGAAATATCAGAATGAACAATGTCAGAGTCTGGAATATATACACTACTGTTCAAAAGTTTGGGGTCACTTACAAATGTCCTTGATTTTGAAAGAAAAGCTATTTTTTTGTCCATTAAAATAACATCAAATTGATCAGAAATACAGTGTAGACATTGTTAGTGTTGTAAATTACTATTGTAGCTGGAAACAACAGATTTTTTAATGGAATATCTACATAGGCGTACAGAGGCCTATTATCAGCACCCATCACTCCTGTGTTCCAATGGCACGTTGTGTTAGCTAATCCAAGTTTATCATAATAAAAGGTTAATTTATCATTAGAAAACCCTTTTGCAATTATGTTAGCACAGCTGAAAACTGTTGTCTGATTAAAGAAGCAACAAAACTGGCCTTCTTTAGACTAGTTGAGTATCTGGAGCATCAGCATTTGTTGGTTTGATTACAGGCTCAAAATGGCCAGAAACAAATACCTTTTTTCTGAAACTCGTCAGTCTATTCTTGTTCTGAGAAATGAAGGCTATTCCATGCAAGAAATTGCCAAGAAACTGAAGATCTCGTACAACGCTGTGTACTACTCCCTTCACAGAACAGTGCAAACTGGCTCTAACCAGAATAGAAAGAGGAGTGGGAGGCCCCGGTGCACAACTGAGCAAGAGGACAAGTACATTAGAGTGTCTAGTTTGAGAAACAGATGCCTCACAAGTCTTCAACTGGCAGCTTCTTTAAATAGTACCCGCAAAACCCCAGTCTCAACGTCAACAGTGAAGAGGCGACTCCGGGATGCTGGCCTTCTAGGCAGAGTTGCAAAGAAAAAGCCATATCTCAGACTGGCCAATAAAAATAAAAGATTAAGAAAAAGATTCAGAACATTAAAAGAACACAGACACTGGACAGAGGAACTCTGCCTAGAAGGCCAGCATCCCGGAGTCGCCTCTTCACTGTTGACACTGAGACTGGTGTTTTGCGGGGTACTATTCCAGCCTCATAGTGTGGAAGTATATATACACAACACAGGGAAATCACGTTTTTGACTGCACTGGGACTTTCATTAACTACAGAAACACCACATACTGGGACTTTCATTAACTACAGAAACACCACACACTGGGACTTTCATTAACTACAGAAACACCACATATTGGGACTTTCATTAACTACAGAAATACCACATACTGGGACTTTCATTAACTACAGAAACACCACATAATGGGACTTTCATTAACTACGGAAACACCACATACTGGGACTTTCATTAACTACAGAAACACCACATACTGGGACTTTCATTAACTACAGAAACACCACATACTATTGAATTAATGTTGGGGATAGTCAGCATATTGATTATGTTTGTGTTGATGTCTGGATGGCAGTTGAGTCCATGCTCAGCTTGAGACCATAAACAACATTTTTCTCCCAACAAACTACTATACAGTAAGGCCTCAAGCCAAGCAAGTACATTATCTCCCTGAGAAGGCTGTGTGGAGGACATAGAGTTATAAACACTAGAGGGGGGGTAATTCCTATCTTTCCTGTAATGTTTATACCTCTATGTTACCTGTATTGTATATAACTCTATGTTTCCTGTAGTGTTTATAACTCTATGTTTCTTGTAGTGTTTTTACTCTATGTTTCCTGTAGTGTTTATAACTCTCTTCCTGTAGTGTTTATAACTCTATGTTTCCTGTAGTGGTTTTACTCTATGTTTCCTGTAGTGTTTATAACTCCGTTTCCTGTAGTGGTTTTACTCTATGTTTCCTGTAGTGTTTATAACTCTGTTTCCTGTAGTGTTTATAACTATATGTTTCCTGTAATGTTTATACCTCTATGTTTCCTGTAGTGTTTATAACTCTATGTTTCTTGTAGTGTTTTTACTCTGTTTCCTGTAGTGTTTATAACTATGTTTCTTGTAGTGTTTTTACTCTGTTTCCTGTAGTGTTTATAACTATGTTTCTTGTAGTGTTTTTACTCTGTTTCTTGTAGTGTTTTTACTCTATGTTTCCTGTAGTGTTTATAACTATGTTTCTTGTAGTGTTTTTACTCTGTTTCCTGTAGTGTTTATAACTCAGTTTCCTGTAGTGTTTATAACTCTGTGTTTCCTGTAGTGTTTATAACTCTATGTTTCCTGTAGTGTTTATAACTCTGTTTCCTGTAATGTTTATACCTCTATGTTTCCTGTAGTGTTTATAACTCTGTTTCCTGTAGTGTTTATAACTCTGTTTCCTGTAGTGTTTATAACTCTGTTTCCTGTAATGTTTATACCTCTATGTTTCCTGTAGTGTTTATAACTCTGTTTCTTGTAGTGTTTTTACTCTATGTTTCCTGTAGTGTTTATAACTCTCTTTCCTGTAGTGTTTATAACTCTGTTTCCTGTAGTGTTTATAACTCTATGTTTCTTGTAGTGTTTTTACTCTGTTTCCTGTAGTGTTTATAACTATGTTTCTTGTAGTGTTTTTACTCTGTTTCTTGTAGTGTTTTTACTCTATGTTTCCTGTAGTGTTTATAACTATGTTTCTTGTAGTGTTTTTACTCTGTTTCCTGTAGTGTTTATAACTCAGTTTCCTGTAGTGTTTATAACTCTGTGATTCCTGTAGTGTTTATAACTCTATGTTTCCTGTAGTGTTTATAACTCTGTTTCCTGTAATGTTTATACCTCTATGTTTCCTGTAGTGTTTATAACTCTGTTTCCTGTAGTGTTTATAACTCTGTTTCCTGTAGTGTTTATAACTCTGTTTCCTGTAATGTTTATACCTCTATGTTTCCTGTAGTGTTTATAACTCTGTTTCTTGTAGTGTTTTTACTCTATGTTTCCTGTAGTGTTTATAACTCTCTTTCCTGTAGTGTTTATAACTCTGTTTCCTGTAGTGTTTATAACTCTATGTTTCCTGTAGTGTTTTTACTCTATGTTTCCTGTAGTGTTTATAACTCTGTTTCCTGTAGTGTTTTTACTCTATGTTTCCTGTAGTGTTTATAACTCCGTTTCCTGTAGTGTTTATAACTCCGTTTCCTGTAGTGTTTACACCTCTATGTTTCCTGTAGTGTTTATAACTCCGTTTCCTGTAATGTTTATACCTCTATGTTTCCTGTAGTGTTTATAACTCTGTTTCCTGTAGTGTTTATAAGTCTATGTTTCCTGTAGTGTTTATAACTCTGTTTCCTGTAATGTTTATACCTCTATGTTTCCTGTAGTGTTTATAACTCTGTTTCCTGTAGTGTTTATAACTCCGTTTCCTGTAATGTTTATACCTCTGTTTCCTGTAGTGTTTATAACTCTGTTTCCTGTAGTGTTTATACCTCTATGTTTCCTGTAGTGTTTATAACTCTGTTTCCTGTAGTGTTTATAACTCTATGTTTCCTGTAGTGTTTATAACTCCGTTTCCTGTAATGTTTATACCTCTATGTTTCCTGTAGTGTTTATAACTCTGTTTCCTGTAGTGTTTATAACTCTATGTTTCCTGTAGTGTTTATAACTCTGTTTCCTGTATTGTTTATACCTCTGTTTCCTGTAATGTTTATACCTCTATGTTTCCTGTATTGTTTATAACTCTTTGTTTCCTGTAGTGTTTATAACTCTGTTTCCTGTATTGTTTATAACTCTTTGTTTCCTGTAATGTTTATACCTCTATGTTTCCTGGAGTGTTTATAACTCTATGTTTCCTGTATTGTTTATAACTCCGTTTCCTGTAATGTTTATACCTCTATGTTTCCTGTAGTGTTTATAACTCCGTTTCCTGTAGTGTTTATAACTCTATGTTTCCTGTAATGTTTATACCTCTATGTTTCCTGTAGTGTTTATAACTCTGTTTCCTGTAGTGTTTATAACTCTATGTTTCCTGTAGTGTTTATAACTCTGTTTCCTGTATTGTTTATACCTCTGTTTCCTGTAATGTTTATACCTCTATGTTTCCTGTATTGTTTATAACTCTTTGTTTCCTGTAGTGTTTATAACTCTGTTTCCTGTAATGTTTATAACTCTTTGTTTCCTGTAATGTTTATACCTCTATGTTTCCTGGAGTGTTTATAACTCTATGTTTCCTGTATTGTTTATAACTCTGTTTCCTGTAATGTTTATACCTCTATGTTTCCTGTAGTGTTTATAACTCTGTTTCCTGTAGTGTTTATAACTCTGTTTCCTGTCTTTACACCAGATGTCTGGGATAACCAGATTCATTTCCGCGTAATTCAAACCATCAGATCTGATCGTGCAAGCTCTCTGTCTGCCGTGCGACTCTTTTCAGATATTCATACTAGGCATGAAAAAAATCTAAATGCAATATCTGATTTGTTTCATTTGGTTTCTGTAGCAGAGATATTCAGTCACTTGGACTGAGGAGTGAGGAGTAGGGATTGTAGAGCAGGGAATTGTAGCTAAACCTTGGAGGGGATATTTAAATTAGTAGTGACTATTGTAATACATGGACATCTGATGAAGATCAACATAATGCCAATGGGAGTCATATCAAGGACAACATACATGTTTAAAGGAATCATAAAATATTGCTTTCATGATTCACTTAATCAAGGAAGTTTTGAGGTCAGCTTATTGCCCAGTGAAAGTGACACAGTAAGTTAAGAAGCAACCAGAGACAAAATTGAATTTTTGGTACTATAAGCCCATTACTTGATGCTCTCTCACAGGTTGAAATAGTAGAAGCAATCTTTTCTGCCCTTTCATTCCACAGTAGTATCACTTCAAAACAGATAACAATGTTAGGTCAGAAAATCGCAACTTTTCATCAGTGTGTCCAAAGACAAAGTCAGAGATAAGTGCATTTGAAGATAAGATGGCAAATCCAGTTAAGCTGTTCCCCTGGGTTTTAAAGTAACGGTGTTCAGTTGGGTTTTAAAGAAACAGTGTTCGGTTGAGTTTTAAAGAAACGGTGTTTGGTTGGGTTTTAAAGAAACGGTGTTCGGTTGAGTTTTAAAGAAACGGTGTTTGGTTGGGTTTTAAAGAAACGGTGTTCGGTTGGGTTTTAAAGAAGCGGTGTTTGGTTGGGTTTTAAAGTAACAGTGTTCAGTTGGGTTTTAAAGAAGCGGTGTTTGGTTGGGTTTTAAAGTAACAGTGTTCGGTTGGGTTTTAAAGAAACAGTGTCCGGTTGGGTTTTAATGTAACAGTGTTCGGTTGGGTTTTAAAGACACGGTGTTCGGTTGGGTTTTAATGTAACAGTGTTCGGTTGGGTTTTAAAGTAACGGTGTTCAGTTGGGTTTTAAAGAAACAGTGTTCGGTTAGGTTTTCAAAGTAACAGCGTTTGATTGGTTTTCAAAGAAACGGCGTTCAGTTGTTGTTGTTTTTTAATAATTGTGTTTGGTTGTGTTTTTAAAGTAACGGCATTGGGTTGGGTTTTTAAAGTAACAGCGTTCGGTTGAGCTTTTAAAGTAACGGCGTTCGGTGCTAAACGCTCATTTGGTTTGGCCGAGAATGTTAGAGTGATTTGTCGGCCTTAAACCTGTGCCAGCCTACCGAGCTCATGTGCCTCGCCATGTGCAGAGTGGGAGGAGAGATGAGGCGAAGAGATGAAGAAGGAGACGAAGCCAGCATGGGGGTCTGGCTAACGGTTTGGGATGGTCTATTAAATGTTTGGGCTTCTTTCCGTGACTGTTGCGATTGTATCCTTCCTCCAACATCCACCCTTTACCTGCATTAGGATAAATATTTATATGTCCTTAAATTCACAAGTGTGCTGGAGCTTAATAACCATTTAAGATGTGTGAAAGACTGATGGGAGTGTGGCGCCATAAAGGTGTGCATGGGAATATAGGAGGGTAGGGTGAGAGAGGTGGATAAGGCACACAGAGAAGAGCATGTACACAGATAAATAAATATTCATTATCATCGTCCTCGTTCAACACATGCACACTTTCAACAAATTAATACATTATGAATCACACACACACACCTCTTCAGTCAGGGGTGGCAGGTAGCCTAGTGGTTAGAGCGTTGGACTAGTAACCCAAAAAGGTGTAAGATCGAATCCCAGAGCTGACAAGGTAAAAATATGTTGTTCTGCCCCTGAACAAGGCAGATAACCCACTGTTCCTAGGTCATCACTGAAAATAAGAATTTGTTCTTAACTGACTTGCCTAGTTAAATAAAGGTAAAGGTGTTGCAGTAGTCTAGTGTGAGGGGATATGGCAGGGGAAGCAGTAGTCTAGTGTGAGGGTTTATGGCAGGGGAAGCTGTAGTCTAGTGTGAGGGGATATGGCAGGGGAAGCTGTAGTCTAGTGTGAGGGGTTATGGCAGGGGAAGCTGTAGTCTAGTGTGAGGGGTTATGGCAGGGGAAGCTGTAGTCTAGTGTGAGGGGTTATGGCAGAGGAAGCAGTAGTCTAGTGTGAGGGGTTATGGCAGGGGAAGCAGTAGTCTAGTGTGAGGGGTTATGGCAGGGGAAGCAGTAGTCTAGTGTGAGGGGTTATGTCAGGGGAAGCTGTAGTCTAGTGTGAGGGGTTATGTCAGGGGAAGCTGTAGTCTAGTGTGAGGGTTTATGGCAGGGGAAACAGTGTTGCAGTAGTCTAGTGTGAGGGGTTATGGCAGGGGAAACAGTTTTGCAGTAGTCTAGTGTGAGGGTTTATGGCAGGGGAAACAGTTTTGCAGTAGTCTAGTGTGAGGGTTTATGGCAGGGGAAACAGTGTTGCAGTAGTCTAGTGTGAGGGTTTATGGCAGGGGAAACAGTGTTGCAGTAGTCTAGTGTGAGGGTTTATGGCAGGGGAAACAGTGCTGCAGTAGTCTAGTGTGAGGGTGTATGGCAGGGGAAACAGTGTTGCAGTAGTCTAGTGTGAGGGTTTATGGCAGGGGAAACAGTGTTGCAGTAGTCTAGTGTGTTGCGAGGGAATAATGACAAGCAAACCTGGGAGCTTTCTGTTCACATTGCCCTAAAAAAATGGAACCGGACCACGAAATTCAGGCTAATAGATCTCTGACCACCACTCGAGCAGTGGAGGCTCCTCAGAGGAGGAAGGGGAGGACCACCCCCCTCAATGAATTTCATACAAATAGTGAAACATTCAAAAAGTTATCCTTTTCAGATAAAACTTTACTAAATATATGAATGTCACCAAATAATTGATTAAAACACACTGTTTTGTAATGAAGGTCTACAGTAGCCTCAGCAACACTCTGTAGGGTAGCACTATGGTGTAGCCGGAAGACAGCTAGCTTCTGTCCTCCTCCGGATACATTGACTTCAATACAAAACCTAGGAGGCTCAAGGTTCTCACTCCCTTCCATATACTTACACAGTAATTATGACAACTTCCAGAGGATGTCCTCCAACCCATCAGAGCTCTTGCAGCATGAACTGACATGTTGTTCACCCAATCAAAGGATCAGAGAATGAATCTAATACTGAAAGAACAAGCTACATCTAGCTAGCACTGCAGTGCATAAAATGTGGTGAGTAGTTGACTCAGAGAGAAAGACAATAGTTGAACAGTTTTGATCAAATTAATTTCTTCCAAAATTAAGGAGAAGCAAGAGAAAGAGAGCTATGTTAAATTTTCTTTCTTTTTTTCTTTCACTTTCACTTAGCTAGAAAATGCAGCTAGCTAGTTTAGCCTACTCAAACACCCGGCTCAAACAGAGAGGGATGCTATGTTAGCTAGCTGGCTAGGGCTTTCTAACACTGGAACTCTTCCAAGTAAAGGTAGCTTTTGGTTTTATTAATTTATTGCCACCGGGGCCAGCCGGTGTAACTGCTCAACTGCTTGCTGACTGTACACTGTACTGCATGATTGTAGAGGGCTTACTAACAAGTTAGTTCTACTAGTTGATTATGACGTGACAACGATGTAGGCTGTGTGTAGCGGTTAGAAGTCATGATATAAAGGTTTGGCTTGGAAAGGTTTTTTGCCTGGTCACAGACAACTGATGTGTGGTGCACTGAAGTTCACAAGCGAAGGGAGAAGGTGAGAGGAGGAGAGCACGTAGATAGTTACGAGAAGGAATTATACAACGAGCAAGTTCCTGTTCACACTGCACAAAACAATACGCCACCGCACTGAGTTCTCAAAAATTGGCTGAAAGGGACCAAATGTGAAAACACCCTTAGACAGTGGAGCGGAGGTTCCGAGACAATGTACACGTGAGTCCTCTAAAAGTCACTGTTGTCTCTGGAGAGGCAACAACTAACATGGCGTGGCTGCCTGTTACACCCAATCTGAACACAACATTCTGTGCCACACATGTTCCCTCTCCGGGGATTTCAGAAGCATATTGCCTCATTAACACACACCAACGCGCAGTCACACCAATACAAAAGGAAAATGTTGTCCTTGTAATCCAATCATACTGCATCCGTGGTGGAATGTTCATGATTTGTAAAAGTGTACATAAATTGTACGTTGTGTATGTCAATGTGTGTGCCTGTTTATTGTGTGTGTGCAAACATTTGTGTGTGTGCCCTCTCAAGGTTTAGACTGGAGGTCTGTTGGGATTTGGGTTGCTAATCGTGTTTAAAGAGTCAGAGAAACATTCTGCTTTCCTTTGATAGGAAATAAAACTTGCAGCTATATTGGGATTCAAAAATGATACGACAAGGCTTAAAAGGACATTCTAGATTGTCGATTACTGCACACCAATCATGTTAACAAACGGAAGGCAGCTGAAACCACTGGAAACCCATGTATTTCCCTCCCTTCAAACATAATAAAATAACACCTTATGAGCAATCTTGCCAGCCTGCCACTTGAGTTCTGTATGATTGCAGGGGTCAGTGTTCAGGGACAGAAGTACAGTACCTATTATAGGCCAGTAGCTGTATTTCACAGAGCTGGAGGCAGAGACAAGGGTATATAAGAACTATAGCCGGTGACGGAAGGAGTCTAGTTCCTCCTCTGATGACCTCAATGAGCTGTCAGTCAGTCAGTCAGTCAGCATGTAATTCAGTCAGCATGTCAGTCAGTCAGTCAAAATATCAATCAGTCAGCATGTCAGTCAGTCAGTCAGCATGTCACCATGTCAGTCAGCGTGTCAGTCTTTTAGCATGTCAGTCAGTCAGTCAAAATATCAGTCAGTCAGCATGTCACCCAGTCAGCATGTCAGTCAGTATGTCAGTCATCATGTCAGTCAGCATGTCAGTCTGTCAGTCAATCATTTAGCATGCCAGTCAGTCAGCATGTCAGCCAGTCAGTCAGTAAGTCAGTAAGCATGTCAGTCAGTATGTCAGTCAATCAGCATGTCAGTCAGTCAGTCAGTCAGCATGTAAGTCAGTCAGCATGTCAGTCAGTCAGTCAACATGTCAGTCAGCATGTCAGTCACTCATTATGTCAGTCAATCAGTTAGCATTTCACTCAGCATGTCAGTCAGCATGTCACTCAGAATGTCAGTCAGCATGTCAGTCAGTCAGCATGTCAGTCAATCAGCATGACAGTCAGTCAGCATGTCAGTCAGTCAGTCAGCATCTCCCCCCCCCCACATAAAGACAGCGGTGAAACCCTGACCCACTTGTATTGATGTAGAGAGCATGTGCCATCCCAGCGGTGGATCCATCTGTGACTTAGCTACAAGAGCGAGCAGCTAGTCATTGTGAGTAAAGGGAGAAGTTGAGAAAGTGAAAACAAAGTGATTGTCAGGACCCAGAGATTTTTTCCCTGATGTTTGGCAGGGTAACATTCATCAACAAACCTATTTTCGTGAGTGGGAGGAGACCTGCCAGCTCAATTCATAACAGCATTCATAATGTCTTCTACTGTAACTTCCCACATAAAAAAAATACTATAGTTCACTATGGTATAAATACTATAGTACACTATGGTAAAAAATACTATAACATTCACAGTAGTGTTTTTGCAGACTAAAGTCTAATGTCCGCAAAAACACTACAGTGAATACGGTACTATTTTCTGTAGTATACTGTACTATACCGTAGCGTTTACAGTTAACTATAGTACAATTATTGTAGTAAAAGAAAACTGTAGTATATACTATATGTAAGGATCAACGCTGGTAGACGAGAAGCAGGTACAGGGAGTGAACATTTAATGAAATACGGACATGATACAGAACAGGAACAGCGTCTGGACAGGGGAAAAATCTATGCTGACAGAACAAACGGAGGAGCACACAGATATAGAGCCCTCGAGCGCCAGAGAGGGAGAGCGGGAGCAGGCGTGACACTATAGTAATTAATGTAGTATTTTTGGAGACTGTGGTACAGTGGGGCAAAAAAGTATTTAGTCAGCCACCAATTGTGCAAGTTCTCTCACTTAAAAAGATGAGAGAGGCCTGTAATTTTCATCATAGGTACACTTCAACTATGACAGACAAAATGAGGAAAGAAAATCCAGAAAATCACATTGTAGGATTTTTAATGAATTTATTTGCAAATTATGGTGGAAAATAAGTATTTGGTCACATACAAACAAGCAAGATTTCTGGCTCTCACAGACCTGTAACTTCTTCTTTAAGAGGCTCCTCTGTCCTCCACTCGTTACCTGTATTAATGGCACCTGTTTGAACTTGTTATCAGTATAAAAGACACCTGTCCACAACCTCAAACAGTCACACTCCAAACTCCACTATGGCCAAGACCAAAGAGCTGTCAAAGGACACCAGAAACAAAATTGTAGACCTGCACCAGGTTGGGAAGACTGAATCTGCAATAGGTAAGCAGCTTGGTTTGAAGAAATCAACTGTGGGAGCAATTATTAGGAAATAGAAGACATACAAGACCACTGATAATCTTCCTCGATCTGGGGCTCCACGCAAGATCTCACCCGTGGGGTCAAAATGATCCACAAGAACGGTGAGCAAAAATACCAGAACCACACGGGGACCTAGTGAATGACCTGCAGAGAGCTGGGACCAAAGTAACAAAGCCTACCATCAGTAACACACTACGCCGCCAGGGACTCAAATCCTGCAGTGCCAGGCGTGTCCCCCTGCTTAAGCCAGTACATGTTCAGGCCCGTCTGAAGTTTGCTAGAGAGCATTTGGATGATCCAGATGAGGATTGGGAGAATGTCATATGGTCAGATGAAACCAAAATAGAACTTTTTGGTAAAAACTCAACTCGTTGTGTTTGGAGGACAAAGAATGCTGAGTTGCATCCAAAGAACACCATACCTACTGTGAAGCATGGGGGTGGAAACATCATGCTTTGGGGCTGTTTTTCTGCAAAGGGACCAGGACGACTGATCTGTGTAAAGGAAAGAATGAATGGGGCCATGTATCGTGAGATTTTGAGTGAAAACCTCCTTCCATCACCAAGGGCATTGAAGATGAAACGTGGCTGGGTCTTTCAGCATGACAATGATCCCAAACACACCGCCGAACCTTGAAGGAGTGGCCGTAAGAAGCATTTCAAGGTCCTGGAGTGGCCTAGCCAGTCTCCAGATCTTAACCCCATAGAAAATCTTTGGAGGGAGTTGAAAGTCCGTGTTGCCCAGCGACAGCCCCAAAACATCACTGCTCTAGAGGAGATCTGCATGGAGGAATGGGCCAAAATACCAGCAACAGTGTGTGAAAACCTTGTGAAGACTTACAGAAAACGTTTGACCTCTGTCATTGCCAACAAAGGGTATATAACAAAGTATTGAGAAACTTTTGTTATTGACCAAATACTTATTTTCCACCATAATTTGCAAATAAATAAATTAAAAATCCTACAATGTGATTTTCTGGATTTCTTTTTCTCATTTCGTCTGTCATAGTTGAAGTGTACCTATGATGAAAATTACAGGCCTCTCTCATCTTTTTAAGTTGGAGAACTTGCACAATTGGTGGCTGACTAAATACTTTTTTGCCCCACTGTATATTGTAGTATTTACCGTAGAGTTTTGGTGGACTGTAGTATAAATTAGTATTTACTGTAGTGTTTTTGAGGACATTACTGTAGTATTTACTGTAGTGTTTTTGAGGACATTACTGTAGTGTTTACTGTAGTGTTTTTGAGGACATTACTGTAGTATTTACTGTAGTGTTTTGGTGGACTGTAGTATAATGTAGTATTTACTGTAGTGTTTTTGAGGACATTACTGTAGTGTTTACTGTAGTGTTTTTGAGGACTTAACTGTAGTATTTACTGTAGTGTTTTGGTGGACTGTAGTATGATGTAGTATTTACTGTAGTGTTTTTGAGGACATTACTGTAGTGTTTACTGTAGTGTTTTTGAGGACATTACTGTAGTATTTACTGTAGTGTTTTGGTGGACTGTAGTATAATGCAGTATTAACTGTAGTGTTTTTAAGGACATTACTGTAGTATTTATTGTAGTGTTTTGGTGGACTGTAGTATACTGTAGTATTTATTGTAGTGTTTTGGTGGACTATAGTATACTGTAGTATTTACTGTAGTGTTTTGGTGGACTGTAGTATAATGTAGTATTTACTGTAGTGTTTTTGAGGACATTACTGTAGTATTTGTGTTTGTGTTTTACTATATTTGATAGATGTGGAGGCTTTCTCCTTGAGGAAACCTACTGGAGAAGTACTAAAATAGCGCACCTTCTATAACCTGTAGGTAGGTAGGACTGGGGTCTGAACAGATAGTTCAGAGGTTCTGCTCTTGTCTAAAGCCTGCAGAGATATATGGTCTAACTTGGCATGTATGTTTCTATGGGTGGCACATTGGGATATGGGGAGGAGAATGGGCAGGGTATATGCAAATTAAATACTGTAGTGTTTACTACAGTTTAAAAAAGTTATGTGTTTTTGCGGACATTACTGTCATATTTACTAGTGTTTTTTGTGTGGATAATACTGTAGTATTTACTATAGTATTCTATAGTATACTACAACATTCTATAGTAAGTACTACACATGTTAGAGGGATACTACTGTGTGTAGTATAGTATGCTACAGTCTTATACAGTTTACTACAGAATTCTATAGTAAGTACTGTAGTATTCTATAGTCAGCTGTAGTATTTGTTTATGTGGGTCTGGTGTACAGATGGATCCATATGTCTTGTTTAAATGACTATTTACTGCATTGAGCAGTACAGAATGGTGTCAGAATCACGAGGGGTAGGTTAAGAGGTGGAAGTAGTGGATTTTGCTGCAGGATTATTTGCACAACTGGACTGCAGGTTGTGTAATATGTCCAGGGAGTTGGACTCCCATCTCCTGGAAAAAACTCATCCTTAACAAATATACTAAACTCAGTCAAAGCAAACACATATGTATTGGTCTTCCAGGAATCACTTTAAAGAAGTGAATAAAGACAGAAGCAGATTAGAAAAAGCGGAGAAATCCCTCAGTCCCATCATCCAATTTAATTTGTCGATTAATAGAATACATGTAGAGCAAGTTAAAAAAAACTAAACTACTAGGTGTCATGTTGGACGCAGTTTTATCATGGTCAGAACACATAGATAATATTGTTATTAAGATGGGTAAGGGAATTGCTGTTACATACTCTGAACATTTTCTTGTAACATCTAGCACTCTGAATCAGGTGATTCCATCCCTGGTCCTATCACACTTAGAGTACTGTCCGGTTATATGGTCATCAGCAGCAAAGAAAGATAGAAAATGGCTCAAAACAGGGCTGCCAGATTATCTCTTCATTTCATTGCTCTAACCGAATGAATATTATTAAAATGCATAAGAATCTTTCACGGCTTCACGTTAAACACAAATTACTATCTAGTCTTTTGATTTTCTTTAGGAATGTTATATTTTTCAAAAAACCACAGTACCTTTCAGTCCAATTAGTACATACTAGCAACACGCATAACCACCAAACCAGACAGGCAAATTCAGGGCAGCTAAAACAACTCAAGCCAAGGACAAATCACCTTAAATCTACAGTTTTATATAGAGCTATAGCTGAATGGAACTCTTTACCAATCCATATTTCTCAGGCAAAAAGTAAATCCACCTTCAAGAAAAAAATAAAAGAACATCTGTGATAGACCATATGACTGGACAGGAAATAGAAAGTATCAACTGAATGTTAAATGTGTTTCCTGTCAGGTATTTAATTGTCTGTATTGTCTACTTGTTGAATGTTGGTGAAGTCTTGATTGTGGTTGTTTGTAATGTCTTGTTAATTGGTGTTGGACCTCAGGAAGATTAGCCAGCGTTATAGCGTTAGCTAATGGGGATCCTAAAAAAATCCTGTTGTTTTGGGTTGTTGTGGATAGTTAATTAATCCACTAAATCTCCTTAAACCTCTTTTTATTAACTAATGGATTTTTTTATTTGATCAAATTTTTACCATTTGATCAAATAGCCCTCCAAACTCCCTTTGTGAAAAGTTCTGCTTGGGCACACTGTGTAGGAGTTTGGAGGGAGGCAATAGGGGATTAGGGAGGGGTGCAAACTGGAGATGTCACATGTCCAGTCTCCACAGTCCCCTCTGACTCCCACAGTCCCTCTCTGCTCCAGAGGTCAGGCCAGTACTGGCAACCCAAATGGACAGACGGAGGGAGTCTAAGACCAGAAGAGGCAATGGCAGAGGGGGAACAGTTTGTGTCAGAATCTGGTTTAGCGCTGCCAACTCAGGACAACACATTGCCCCAGACGGGGGTTCAATCCTCAGGTCTGCCCTGATGGCTGTCACTTTCACCTCTACATTTCCCCTCACAGCTGTCTCTAAAATATGAAGAAGAAGGGGGGAACAGTTCACACCTACAGTAGGAGCTGACAAGGTGGTGAGACCCTTTGGCATCTGGTACAGTACTCTAGTGCTGCAGCCTAAATTGGTCAATGGTATCTACCACTGGGTAATCACTGCAGAGTCAGTTACCTGAAAACTACTATGGAATAAAAATTGTGCTAATGGAAGGTTGAATGTCTTGTGTGCTTTATGCCTTACATAGTAGGCTATATAACTCATGCATACTTTCTCTTGGATACAGTTGGTTTGGTGGGCCCATGCATCGGATGAAAACTTGTGAGGGTGAACTGAAGAATTACTGTATTTCAGGATACTAAACCAGATAAAACTCTGGTAGGAAATATGCCGACATGGACAAAACCTTGACTCTACAATAAACATAAATAAAAACAACAAAGCAAGCCCACATAGTAATGTTTAGGGTTGCAAAGCTACTGGTAGTTTACCAAAGTTACCGGAACTTCCGTAATTTTGGTAATTAACAGAAAATCTGTGGCAATCTATCATAACTTTGGTCATTTATAACTTTGATAATATATACTTGAATAACTATTCAAAAATGTATTCATGTATAGTTTTAATTGTTTATATCTGTGTGCATAAAGCCCATGAGTTTCTAGTAGATAGGCCTTAGGGTTCAAGAGAAAATATCCTAGAAATAATACAAATAATCTAATCAACAATTGCATGATTTTTGATTAACTCTGCAACTCTTCCAACTACTGACTTTTTTCACATCTGTCTCCAGTTTGACGCCAAAACATTGACAACTGAGATAGTAAAATAACTAAAAAAGTGTGTAAAAATATAAAAAGGATATTTCATATTTCATATTCAACACCAATGGTATTCATTAAGTTGATGGTTTATATTTAGGATGGTTTATATTTAGGATGGTTTATATTTACAGCTTTCTTCATTACATTTTTTGGGGAAAATCATATTTTTCAATTATTTCATTTATTTGTCGTGATAAGGCCACGCAGAGGTTGAGAAATAATTACAGACACCTGTGATAATCTTAAGTACCCAAAAGGGCCACAAGGTATTTTGTGATAGATTACATAAAATCCTTGAAATATACCAAAATTCTGGTAGTTTTGTCACACCCTGATCTGTTTCACCTGTTCCTGTGATTGTCTCCACCCCCTCCAGGTGTCACTTATTTTCCCCAGTGTATTTATCCCTGTGTTCCCTGTCTCTCTGTGACAGTTTGTCTTGTATGTTAAGTCAAGTCAACTAGCGTGTTTTTCCCGTACTCCTGTTCTATTCTCTTCTTATAGTCCTCCCAGTTCTGATCCCTGCCTGACTCTGGACTACTTTCCTGCCTGTCTGATCATCCTGCCTGCCCTGACCTTGATTCTGCCAGCCCTTCGGTACCTATTGGACTCTGATCTGGTTTTGACCTTTTTGCCTGTCCACAACCATTCCCTTGCCTACCCCTTTGGATTAATAAACATTGTAAGACTCCAACCATATACCTGCCATTTTCAACCCTAATAATGAGTATTAGTGATAAAAATGCCATTAGTCAGTTCCATATGGGATTTCACATCCAAATAATACATATTTTCATACACATTTATCAGGACAAGACAGCTAAATGAGCCGAGACACCAAATACACAGTAGATTGAAATGTGGGGGGAAAGCTTCCTGTTTTGATTATGTATTTTTGATAGCAGACATATGAAAAATGCAAGTAATGGATAAAATGCATCCATTTTCTTCACAGGGTTAAGAAAATGCCTTAAGCATCTGGTTGAATGTCAAAAGTAATCTGTCATCGACTTCAAGCAAAACCTTCCATAGTAACTTGTCTCAGTAACTTGGTAAGAATATATATTGGCATTTATATTGATCGATATGGCTCCTCCTGAATATAAAACACATCAAGGGGCTCTAAAATATAAACAGATGGCCTATTGATTAGCTTTTCATGTAAATCTTCCCAAACAGGGCTTGAAGTTCATCCATTTCTTATTTTTTGTTATTTTTTATTTTATTGTATTTTTTTATACCCCGTTTTCTCCCCAATTTTGTGGTATCCAATTGGTAGTTACAGTCTTGTCTCATCGCTGCAACTCCCGTACGGACTCGGGAGTGGCGAAGGTCGAGAGCCATGCGTCCTCCAAAACACAACCCAACCAAGCAGCACTGCTTCTTTACACAATGCCCATTTAACCAGGAAGCCAGCCGCATACCAATGTGTTGGAGGAAACTCTGTGCACCTCGTGACCGTGTCAGCGTGCACTGCGCCCGGCACGCCACAGGGGTCGCTAGTGCATGATGGGACAAGGACATCCCTGCCAGCCAAACCCTCCCCTAACCCGGACGACGCTGGACCAATTGTGCGCCGCCCCATGGGTCTCCCGGTCGCGGCCGGCTGCGACAGAGCCTGGACTCGAACCCAGAATCTCTAGTGGCACAGCTAGCACTGCGATCTGAAGGTCATTCTGACTGGCTTCAGAAGAAAGAGGTCTATGGAAAAGAAATGCCACTATGTGTGTCTGTGTTAAAGGTCTTCACGGCTCCAACTGACCCGGAATTCCAAGATCCTAAATTTAGACTTTTGTCTCAGCTCTGGGTCAGTTCTGATATAATTGCCACAGTCTCGGGTATGTGCAATTAAAATAGATTTACAGACTTGAGCCGATTGGACCTGTTCTCTGATAATTTAATGTTTGTTTGATGAGAACTGTGCAAGCTTGTTATTATCTATGTCAGCTAATTGCAACTCAATAAAACGTATAGCTCATGTCCAGCTGAAACTGGTTCCAGCTGCTCACCTCACGTGCGCCTACTGCTGAGGAGAGAGAAAGAGAGAGAGAGCAAGTAATAGGAGCCTTGGCCTAGGATACTGTTGATTGTGAAAATGTTGTTATTTTTCATTGAAGTGAAACTAAAGTTAGAGTTTTGATATTGTAGTGGACAAAGATATTGTGTGGACAAATGGACTGAGTGCAAGTCGCTGTTCAGGTTTGACGCAATTTTCAACCTTTAATTTATTTATTTTTGTATTTATTAAAAACTGTTTAGTCATTAAAAATAACAATTATTATTATTATGGGGCGGCAGGTAGCCTAATGGTTAGAGCGTTGGACTTGTAACCGGAAGGTTGCAAGGTCGAATCCCTGAGCTGACAAGGTAAAAATCTGTCGTTCTGCCCCTGAACAAGGCAGTTAACCCACTGTTCCTAGGCTGTCATTGAAAATAAGAATTTGTTCTTAACTGACTTGCCTAGTTTAATAAAGGTAAAATATTATTATTTGCCTATTGCTGTCATTTGTTGGGTAGGTCTACAGTAGGCAATCAACTTTGTTGATACTACTATAGGCCTGTTCAAAACTTTTTTGAAGATTTCATTCTGTTGAGCCATTTTCATTGGCCAAATTAAGTTCCAGCTGTAATGTCGTGTATGCCTTAACGTAAAAGAATTACCGGTAGGCTGCCATCCATTCTTCTTGCTAACATGCACTCATTGGAAAATAAAATTGATGACCTACGATTAAGATTATCCTACCAACGGGACATTAAAAACTGTAATATCTTATGTTTCACAGAGATGTGGCTGAACGATGATACGGATAATATAGACCTGGTGGGATTTTCCATGCACCGGCAGAACAGAGAAGCTACGTCTGGTAAGTTGAGGGGTGGGGGTGTGTGCCTATTTGTCAATAACAGCTGGTGCGTGATGTCTAATATTAAAGAAGTCTTGAGGTATTGCTCACCTGAGGTAGAGTACCTTATGATAAGCTGTAGACCACACTATCTACCAAGAGAGTTCTCATCTATACTATTCGTAGCCGTCTATTTACCACCACAGAATGAAGCTGGCACTAAGACCGCTCTCAACCAACTCTATTAGGCCATAAGCAAAGAAGAAAATGCACACCCAGAAGCGGCGCTCCTAGTTGCTAGGGACTTTAATGCAGGCAAACTTAAATCAGTTTTACCAAATTGTTACCAGCATGTCACATGTGCAACCAGAGGAAAAACAATCGTAGACCACCTTTACTCCACACACAGAGATGCATACAAAGCTCTCCCCCGCCCTCCATTTGGAAAATCTGACCATAATTCTATCCTCCTGATTCCTGCTTACAAGCAAAAACTAAAGCAGGAAGTACCAGTGACTCGCTCAATACGGAAGTGGTCAGATGACACGGATGCTACACTACAGGACTGTTTTGTTAGCACAGACTGGAATATGTTCCGGGATTCATCCAATGGCATTGAGGAGTACACCACCTCAGTCATCGGCATCATCAATAAGTGCATCGACGACGTCGTCCCCACAGTGACCGTACGTGCATATCCCAACCAAAAGCCATGGATTACAGGCAACATCCGCATCGAGCTAAAGGCTAGAGTTGCCGCTTTCAAGGAGCGGGAGACTAATCCGGACGCTTATAAGAAATCCCGCTATGCCCTCAGACGAACCATCAAACAAGCAAAGCCTCAATTCAGGATTAAGATTGAATTCTACTACACCGGCTCTGACACTTGTCGGATGTGGCAGAGCTTGAAAACTATTACGGACTACAAATAGAAACCCAGACGCGAGCTTTCCAGTGACGCGAGCTTACCAGACGAGCTAAGTGCCTTTTATGCTTGCTTCGAGGCAAGCAACACTGAAGCATGTATGAGAGAACCAGCTGTTCTGGATGACCGTGTGATAACGCTCTCGGTAGCTGATGTGAACAAAACCTTTCAACAGGTCAACATTCACAAAGCCGTTGGGCCAGGACTTGTACTCAAAGCATGCGCGGACCAACTGTCAAGTGTCTTCACTGACATTTTCAATCTCTCCCTGACCGAGTCTGTAATACCTACATGTTTCAAGCAGACCACCATAGTCCCTGTGCCCAAGGAAGCGAAGTTAACCTGCTAAAATGATTATCGCCCCGTAGCACTCACGTCGGTAGTCATGAAGTGCTTTGAAAGGCTGGCCATGGCTCACATCAACAGCATCCTCCCGGACACCCTAGACCCACTCCAATTCGCATACCGCCCCAACAGATCAACAGATGACACAATCTCAATCACACTCCACACTGCCCTTTCCCACCTGGACAAAAGGAACACCTATGTGAGAATGCTGTTCATTGACTACAGCTCAGCATTCAACACCATTGTGCCCACAAAGCTCATCACTAAGCTAAGGACCCTGGGACTAAACACCTCCCTCTGCAACTGGATCCTGGACTTCCTGACAGGCCGCCCCCAGGTGGTAAGAGTAGGCAACAACACGTCTGCCACACTGATCCTTAACACTGAGGCCCCTCAGGGGTGTGTACTTACTCCCCTCCTGTACTCCCTGTTCACCCATGACTGCGTGGCCAAACACGACTCCAACACCATCATTGAGTTTGCTGATGACACAACAGGGGTAGGCCTGATTACCGACAACGATGAGACGGCCTATAGGGAGGAGGTCAGAGAACTGGCAGTGTGGTGCCAGGACAACAACCTCTCCCTCAATGTGAGCAAGACAAAGGAGGTGATCATGGACTACAGGAAAAGGAGGGCCGAACAGGCCCCCATTAACATCGACGGGGCTGTTACGGATACAGGTATCCTGTGTGTGTATTTGTTTTCTCTCCTTTTGCCCTAGTCACAGGTGTCACTCATCAGCCGTCATCAATCACCAATCGGTCCCAATGAGAAGACACACCTGCTCCTTTTCCCTTACCCAATCACATCCCCTTTCCCTTGGTTTAAAACCCAGTCAGTTATCTCTCTCTCTAGCTTGTTCTTGGTATGTAGCACTCTTGGTTTGTAGCTCTCGTATGCATTACGCTGTTGTTTAGTAACTAGCTCTCGTGTATGCATTGTTCTCTTGTTATTTAGTAGCTGGCTTGTTTTGTAGCTACAGAGCTCTAGCTCTGTTTAGTATTTGGTGAAGCCCAGTTGATGTTGGTTTGTTTGTGCGTGCTATCGCTCTTGTTTAGGTTCCAACATCTCACATTAACTGTGAGTTTGTACTGTTGTGTTGCATTGCTGTTTGTTTGTTGGTGGAAAAGGGGATAACCAGACAAGTCGCCCATGGGCTTACATTACCCGTAGGAAACCCTGTGTTAAATACATTAGTTAGAACTGGGCGGACCACCCACTGTATTTACTTGGTTAGTTAGCTAGCTGTTCGTGACGCAGGTAGATTAGCTTAGGGGTTTTTGAATGTCTATTATTTCTTTCCTTGGGTCCAGCTCAGCCCCTTTTCCCCACACCACTTTACTGTGTGTTTACAATAAACCATTTGTGTTTGACGGTAGATTTAAGTTGTCTGTGTTTTATTTCTGTTCTCACTGTTCCTTTTCACTATAATAATTTGCATAAGATATGTTGCGGGTCTCGATTCCATTCCCCCTAGACCAACGGGGTAAAAGGGATTCGTAACAGAGCTGTAGTGGAGCGGGTCGAGAGTTTCAACTTCCTTGGTGTCCACATCACCAACAAACTATCATGGTCCAAATATACCAAGACAGTCGTGAGAGGGCACGACAAAACCTTTTCCCCCTCAGGAGGCTGAATTTATTTGGCAGATCCTCAAAAGGTTCTACAGCTGCACCATCGAGAGCATCCTGACCGGTTGCATCACCGCCTGGTATGGCAACTGCTCGGCATCTGACCGTAAGGCGCTACAGAGGGTAGTGCGTACAGCCCAGTACATCACTGGAGCCAAACTTCCTGCCATCCAGGACCTATATAATAGGCGGTGTCAGAGGAAAGCCCATAAAAGTCACCCAAGTTATAGACTTTTCTACCGCACGGCAAGCGGTACCGGAGCGCCAAGTCTAGCACCAAAAGGCTCCTCAACAGCTTCTACCCCCAAGCCAAGCTGAACAATTAATAAAATCGACACCAGACTATTTACATTTGCCCCCTCCCCTTTTGTACACTGCTGCTACTCGTTGTTTATTAAATATGCATAGTCACTTAACCCATACCAACATGTACAAATTACCTCAACTAACCTGTACCCCATTACACTGACTCGGTACCGATACCCTCTGTATTTAGCCTCGCTATTGTTATTCATTTTGTTATAAATTTTTTTACTTTAGTCTATTTGGTAAATATTTTCTTAACTCTTCTTGAACTGCACTGTTGGTTAAGGGCTTGTAAGTAAGCATTTCACGGTAAAGTCTACACTTGTATTCGGCGCATGTGACAAATAAAGTTTGATTTGAAGTCAGTTAAGAACAAATTCGTATTTACAATGACAGCCTACCCTGGCCAAACCCTCCCCTAACCCAGACGACGCTGGGCCAACTCTCCCCTCCCCTCTCCACGTACCTGGTGTTAACCCTGGCCTCTCTCCTCTCCACCTACCTCTCTCCTCTCCTTGTACCTGGTGTCAGTCTCCTCTCCTCTCCTCCATTCCATTCCCCCCTCTCCTTTCCATTATCCTCTCCTCTACCCTCCTCTCCATTCCCCTCCTCTCCTTTCCATTATCCTCTCCTCTCCATTATCCTCTCCTCTCCATTCCCCTCCACCCCTCTCTCCTCTCCACGTACCTGGTGTCAGCAGGATGACCGAGGTGACGATCAGGGAGCAGATGACCAGAATGACAAGCAGGGCGATCGCAATACCCTTCCAGTTCCTCTGAGGAGGGTTACTCCCCACCAGCTCCTGGTCACAGAAAATAGACAGAGAGAAACACACGGTCAGAGAGAGAGAGAAAGAAAGGAGAGAGAAAAATAGGAAAGGAGAGTGAACAAGAGAAAGGTTGTAGTCGTAAGATGGAGAGTAAAAGAAGGAAAGGGAAAAATAAATGAGATGTGGGTAAGGGGTAAGGGAGAGAGAAAATAATGGAGTGATACTGTCTGTTAGTATAAAGAGTAGGGGGGAAGAAAAGGACAGGAAGTGAGAGAGAACAATGGAAGAATGAATAAAAGATAAATGGAAGGAGTGGGAAAGAAAGGTAGAGAACTCAAATGGATGGGTCTGTCAAGGACGAGTGTGAACTACAGAAACAACAACATGAATTCTCAAGGAGAATTGCCACAAGCAAAAGGCAGGGGGAGGAGTGGAGGAGGGGGAATTATTAATGAGGCAAGGTGTCAGCAGCCATCACTGGCAAATGAATGTGACAGATAAAAATTTAGCTTTTGGATCATTGGTGACTTTGGTGGGGGAACAGCGCCAAGAGGCTTTTTGCTAGAAAAATTATTGCAAATTAGGTGTGTTTTAGGAGAAAATTTTAAACAATGAAACAAGTGAAGTTACATTGTAGGTTTAATATTGTTTTAAGTGCAAAATTAAATTGGAAAGTAATACGTATCAATATCGAATTTGATAAATGGTCTCTGCAGGGTATGGAGTGAGTTGAATGAGAAGAGGGTTTTCAATCTTTTCCTTTTTGCCTCAAAAGACTATACAACCCACATTATTGAGGATTTGGTGAAGAAATGTATTTCACCAGTAGACTTATGCTGCAGCTGCAGCAGCCACAACAAGTCCCCACTCTCTGAGGGTGTCTCAGGGGAGTCAAAAAACCCATTCCATTTCACACCTCACATATAAGCACCCCCTATTTTACTTTAGAACAGCAGCAACAACAACAACATGGCCTACATCAACCACATGTCAAAAATCTGATTCAAAGATGAAAGAAAGTTGGACATTTCTACAGTTCAGGTCCAACAGACAGAACAAACAGAACATCCAAGCTAGGAGTAATTCTTTGAAACGGATATTGAAAGCCTAAAACATCAAAATAGCTGGATTAATAACTTTTACATTTGTTTACAGTGGGGGTGAGGGGGGGGGATAAACAGACCTGAGCAGATGGTATGTAGCTAGTACCTGTGGCTAAGGTCTTAATTAAGAGAAACTACAAACACACACACACACACACACACAGGCTCTAATGGAATAGAGTGGTCTGGTCTATGAGGTAAGTCTTTTAGTGACCTCCTTCCCTCAATTGAATGGAGCGGCAGACATCATTAGACAAGAGCAGCAGGGGCTTTTTACCACACAGCCCAGTACACACCCTCATTAAAACCAACAACCTGTTTTCCCACAATCCCTGGCGGTGCTCCGGCGAAACGGGGGTGCTTTCACAGGGGTCACTGCCGAGGGCTTGTCACAGCAGGCGGGAGGAGAGTTAGTGGACTGTGACGTAAACAACCCACAAACAGAGCCAGACACATCCCTTATCAACAAGTTTATACAAATGGTGTAGCCTACTAGTGAATAATTTGCCTGGCAATCCTGCAAAATAACAATAATCATGAGCTATATAGTCCAAAATGTTTGGTTGGGTGAGCGTCATGCAGGGAGAACACAAACAACTGAGGCTCAGCAAGTCTCTTTTAAATAATACCATCGGCCACTTTGTGCCAGCATGAGAGGACAAACATCACTCTCTTTTGGAGTGTCCACAACAGATTAGGGATTTTACATAATAACCAATATAATAGACTTTGTAACACCTACACAGTAGCACTCAATTGTAACATACCAAGGGTGTACACACACACACACACACACACACACACACACACACACACACACACACACACACACACACACACACACACACACACACACACACACACACACACACACACACACACACACACACACACACTGTATTGTAAACAGCCAGTGGGAAGTCACAGCTGACTAACCAAACACATCAATATACAAAATGCTAGTGGGGCTACAATGCTCTGACGCTGCAGGGACAATTATTGATGTTTTTAATCATGATCATGACTGCTGCGTGGAGTATAATGTTTCCATGGGTATGCTCTCTCGTGGAAGTAGTCCACAAGTTGCTGATTGGTAGAACCTAATTTAACTTGCAAATATATTTGTCAAGCGCATCACTTTTGCACGCTTGAGTCAACATGTGACTGTCATTAGGTTTAATTGTGTTTCGGGGCCAAGCGATAACACAGCCAAAACAGAGTTACATTTTTAATTGCTTGAAGATATTGATCAGCAAGGTTATCTGAAAGAAGAAACATATTTCCATGTTCATCTCTGATTAGTAGTAAGTGCTTTTTGTCATATTAATATGTGTATGTCATTCATGCAATCTAATAAACATCCAATCAAATAAAATAGGTAAAGGAATACATACTCTAACATGGTCAAATGTATGTGGACACCTGCTCATCGAACATCTCATTCCAAAATCATGGGCATTAATATGGAGTTGGTCCCCCCTTGCTGCTATAACAGCCTCCACTCTTCTGGGAAGGCTTTTGACTAGATGTTGGAACATTGCTGTGGGGACTTGCTTCTATTCTGCCACAAGAGCATTAGTGAGGTCAGGCACTGATGTTGGGCGATTTGGCATGGCTCCCAGTTGGCGTTCCAATTCATCCCAAAGGTGATTGATGGGGTTGAGGTCAGGGCTCTGTGCAGGCCAGTCAAGTTCTTCCACACCGATCTCGACAAACCATTTCTGTATGGTACTTTGTGCACGAGGCATTGTCATGCTGGAACAGCATTCCAAAACTGTTCCCACAAAGTTGGAAACACAGAATCGACTAGAATGTAATTTTATGCTCTAGCGTTAAGATTTACCTTCACTGGAACTAAAGGGCCTAGCCCGAACCATGAAAAACAGCCTCAGACCATTATTCCTTCTCCACCAAACTTTATAGTTGGCACTATGCATTAGGGCAGGTTGCGTTCTCCTGACATCTGCAAAACTCAGATTCGCCTGTCGGACTGCCAGAGAGTGAAGCGTGATTCATAACTCCAGAGAAAGCGTTTCCACTGCTCCAGAATCCAATGGCAGCGAGCTTTGCACCACTCCAGCCTTGTGCATGATGATATTAGGCTTGTGTGCGGCTGCTCGGTCATGGAAACCCATTTCATGAAGCTCCCGACAAACAGTTATTGTGCTGACGTTACTTCCAGAGGTAGTTTGGAACTCGGTAATGAGTGTTGCAGCCGAGGACAGCACTCGGTTGCAACAAGCTCACAGAACGGCGGTCCCGTTCTGTGAACTTGTGGGACCTACCACTTTGCGGCTGAGCTGTTGTTGCTTCTATACATTTACACTTCACAATAACAGCACTTACAATTGACCGGGGCACCTCTAGCAGGGTAGAAACTTGACGAACTGACTTGTTGGAAAGGTGGCATCCTATGACAATGGTACATTGAGAGTCACTGAGCTCTTCAGTAAGGCCACTCTACTGCCAATCTTTGTCTATGGAGATTGCATGGCTGTGTGCTCTATTTTATACACCTGTCAGTAACGGGTGTTGCTGAAATAGCTGATTCCAATCATTTGAAGGGGTGTCCACATACTTTTGGTCATGTAGTGTATCATCACAGCATTAGTTAACTATGATCAAGGGACTTGACTGACATGTTGTAGGCCTAGGTGAATTAATATGCAACTTCCTTGTGAAAGGTGCGTTATAATTCTGAGGAGAGAGTGCGTGAGCTTCCCAGAAACCTTTCCCTCCATATGAATCTAAAATATTCAGTGGAACAGCTGCAAGATACTCTGATTCTTCCCAGCCTATAGCCAATATCAGTTCATTTCCTTGTCAAATAACATAAAACAAGGCATGTAACCTAGTTCCTAACCCTAACCTAAGCCAAACCAGAACTACTGTGACTGGAATGCCTTTGCAAAGAAACAGGAAATGTACAGTGTTTCCTTGACACAAATACCAGAGTCGATGCAATAAACCAAAAATACACCAATGCAATTTTCATGTCTTATTGTCCTTGTGTCACATGTCACAGATTTGTTCATGCAACCGAACACACCAATTTCTTTATACATTCAAAGTAATTTACACTCAATGGAATTCACACTTCACAGTCGCCGCCTCGGGCTTTGTGATCTCAAAGCATCAAAGAAAGACATAACATCACTAGCTCAGTCTATTTCCCCATCTATCTGTGGGAGTGGAGGGGCACAATTTATTCCTGTTGCACTCCTGTGTGTCTGAAAACGATGTTCAAAGGTATCTGGGAGGCAGGTCGCAAATACTTGGCAAAACTCTGTGAACAGCCTGGGAGGGACCAGAAAATGATTTTGTGAAGATAAGCTGTGTCGTCCATCTCAAAGAGCATGCAATTTGGTGGCAATTTTCCATTTAGTTGGAAAATAAGATCCCACATTCATTCTAAGGCTGGAATTGGACAAAATAGCAGTCGTTTGGAGCCTGCCTTTCAGTCACCTCCCGGAGAAAAATCCCATTTTCAGTCCATTTGCTCAATCCCTTCATTCTCCTGTTCATCGTTTAGCATGTGGACTTCATCAGTGGGCTCCCATGAGTAGAAACATTATCCTGAACCTTTTAGCCCCTGAAAGTTTGTATTTTATGCTACAGTAGCTACGCTACAGAACAGGCATACTGAAGTTCAAAGCAGAAATAGCAAAGGAAATGGCGGAACACGTCCAAAGGAAACGGAGGAACACATCCAAAGGAAACGGAGGAACACATCCAAAGGAAACAGAGGAACACATCCAAAGGAAACAGAGGAACACATCCAAAGGAAACAGAGGAACACATCCAAAGGAAACGGAGTAACACATCCAAAGGAAACGGAGGAACACATCCAAAGGAAACGGAGGAACACATCCAAAGGAAATGGAGGAACACATCCAAAGGAAATGGCGGAACACATCCAAAGGAAACGGAGTAACACATCCAAAGGAAACAGAGGAACACATCCAAAGGAAACAGAGGAACACATCCAAAGGAAATGGAGGAACACATCCAAAGGAAATGGAGGAAATGGAGGAACACATCCAAAGGAAATGGAGGAACACATCCAAAGGAAATGGAGTAACACATCCAAAGGAAATGGAGGAACACATCCAAAGGAAACAGAGGAACACATCCAAAGGAAACGGAGTAACACATCCAAAAGAAACGGAGGAACACATCCAAAGGAAACAGAGGAACACATCCAAAGGAAACGGAGTAACACATCCAAAGGAAACAAAGGAACACATCCAAAGGAAACGGAGTAACACATCCAAAGGAAATGCAGGAACACATCCAAAGGAAATGGAGGAACACATCCAAAGGAAATGGAGTAACACATCCAAAGGAAATGGAGGAACACAGTCAATGGAAATGAAGGAACACATCCAAAGGAAATGGAGGAACACATCCAAAGGAAACAGAGGAACACATCCAAAGGAAACGGAGGAACACATCCAAAGGAAACAGAGGAACACATCCAAAGGAAATGGCGGAACACATCCAAAGGAAACGGAGTAACACATCCAAAGGAAACGGAGGAACACATCCAAAGGAAACAGAGGAACACATCCAAAGGAAACAGAGGAACACATCCAAAGGAAATGGAGGAACACATCCAAAGGAAATGGAGGAAATGGAGGAACACATCCAAAGGAAATGGAGGAACACATCCAAAGGAAATGGAGTAACACATCCAAAGGAAATGGAGGAACACATCCAAAGGAAATGGAGTAACACATCCAAAGGAAATGGAGGAACACATCCAAAGGAAATGGAGGAACACATCCAAAGGAAATGGAGGAACACATCCAAAGGAAATGGAGTAACACATCCAAAGGAAATGGAGGAACACAGTCAATGGAAATGAAGGAACACATCCAAAGGAAATGGAGGAACACATCCAAAGGAAATGGAGGAACACATCCAAAGGAAATGGAGTAACACATCCAAAGGAAATGGAGTAACACATCCAAAGGAAATGGAGGAACACAGCCAATGGAAATGAAGGAACACATCCAAAGGAAATGGAGGAACACATCCAAAGCTCTATTTAGTTAGTCAGCTTATGCATAAATCACCCACGTGAAAATGATTTGCTCAAAGCGAATGGTTTCTTGTTTCTTATTGTCAACCATCAAAGTATTTTCAACAAGATCGTCATCTAATGAATTAAAACGTTTCTTAAGAAAGGCTTCCAACTACACAGTGCATTTGGAAAGTATTCAGATCCCTTCCTTTTTTCCACATTTTGTTACGTTACATCCTTATTCTAAAATTGATTAAATAAACAAAAATCTACACACAATACCCCACAATGACAAAAAAAACACAGGTTTAATCTTTTTTTTTGCAAATGTATACAAAATATAAACATAAATACCTTATTTACACAAGTATTCAGACTTTGCTATGAGACTCAAAATTGAGCTCAGGTGCATTCTGTTTCCATTGATCATCCTTTAGATGTTTCTACAACTTGATTGGAGTCCACCTATGGTAAATTCAATTGATTGGACATGATTTGGAAAGGCACACACATGTCTATATAAGGTCCCACAGTTGACAGTGCATGTCAGAGCAATAACCAAGCCATGAGGTTAAAGGAATTGTTCATAGAGTTCTGAGACAGGATTTTGTCGAGGCAAAACATCCTAGAGCTGGCCACCCGGCCAAACTGAGCAATCGGGGGAAAAGGGCCTTGGTCAGGGAGGTGACCAAGAACCGATGCTCACTCTGACAGAGCTCCAGAGTTCTTCTCTAGAGATGGGAGAACCTTCCAGAAGGACAACCATCAGCACTCCACCAATCAGGCCTTCATGGTAGAGTGGCCTGATGGAAGACACTCCTCAGTAAAAGGCACATGACAGCCCGCTTGGAGTTTGCCAAAAGGCACCTAAAGGATTCTCAAACTCCCCAAATACAGGTGTGCCATGCTTGTAGCGTCATACCCAAGAAGACTCAAGGCTGTAATCACTGCCAAAGGGGCTTCAACAAAGTACTGAGTAAAGGGTCGAAATAGTTATGTAAATGTTACATTTCAGTTTTTAATTTTTTATAAATTTGCTTATAAATAAATATTTAAAAAAATGTTTTTGCCTTGTAATTATTGGGTATTGTGTGTAGACTGATGAGGGATAAAAAAAAAATCCATGTTAGAATAAGACTGTAACAACAAAATGTGGAAAAAGTCAAGGGGTCTGAATACTTTACGAATGCACTGTAATTCTGCCATTTCCAGTATGGAAAGATTCTTATATGTAGAATATCTATAATAATATATCTGATCTCAACAGGCGCTTTATGAAATGGTTTGCCATTAAGGATGAAGAAAAATAAACTTGCAAAAGATAGTGGTCCCCTTCAAGGCTGATAAATGGAGCCTTTGGCTTCGATTTCTCTGAATGTGACGATCCATAGATGTGTCTCATTAGGTGGGCGCAGGCAAAACAAAGAGTATTAAGCCCTGACCAGCCATTTCCAACAGGGCCTCTGGAACCCTCCCTTAGTGATCAATACACAGTGTCCCCTTTTTCATTTACTGGTTACCTCATCTTTCACAAATCTCACAAACTCCTGGGACTCTTGAGACAGTTCAGCAAATTTCTCAGTCTCTAGAAAAGGTACAGTTGAAGTCGGATGTTTACATACACACACTCGTTTTTCAACCACTCTTCAAATTTCTTGTTAACAAACTATAGTTTTGGCAAGTCGGTTAGGACATCTACTTTGTGCATGACACAAGCAATTTTTCCAACAATTCTTCACAGACAGATTATTTCACTTATAATTCACTGTATCACAATTCCAGTGGGTCAGAAGATTACATACACTAAGTTGACTGTGCCTTTAAACAGCTTGGAAAATTCCAGAAAATTATGTCATGGCTTTATAAGCTTCTGATAGGCTAATTGACATAATTTGAGTCAATTGGAGGTGTACCTGTGGATGTATTTCAAGGCCTACCTTCACACTCACACGCTTTTCAGTTCTGCCCACAAATCTTCTATAGGATTGAGGTCAGGGCTTTGTGATGGCCACTCCAATACCTTGACTTTGTTGTCCTTAAGCCAATGATGAACCAGACTCGTGGAAGTCTACAATTTGTAGACCTCCACGAGGTCTACAATTTCTACAATTTCTCTTTGCTTGACATCATGGAAAAATCAAAAGAAATCAGCCAAGACCTCAGAAGACAAATTGTAGACCTCCACGAGTCTGGTTCATCATTGGCTTAAGGACAACAAAGTCAAGGTATTGGAGTGGCCATCACAAAGCCCTGACCTCAATCCTATAGAAGATTTGTGGGCAGAACTGAAAAGCGTGTGCGAGCAAGGAGGCCCACAAACCTGACTCAATTACACCAGCTCTGTCAGGAGGAATGGGCCAAAATTCCCTCAACTTATTGTGGGAAGCTTGTGGAAGGCTACTCGAAACGTTTGACCCAAGTTAAAGTTTGTAGGTCTCCTTGCTCGCACACGCTTTTTCAGTTCTTCCCACAAATCTTCTATAGGATTGAGGTCAGGGCTTTGTGATGGCCACTCCAATACCTTGACTTTGTTGTCCTTAAGCCATTTTGCCACAACTTTGGAACTATGCTTGGAGTCATTGTCCATTTGAAAGACCCATTTGCGACCAAGCTCTACCAGTGTTTAATAACTTAAAAAATTTTGGTTACGTTAATCAAGGACTTCCTCAGCCTACCAATATCTTCAAGGGTAGGTATATAGTAAGTGTGTCTTAATTGGAAACAGCATCATTGGGAATAATGGCAGTGAACGAGTGGTTCCATGGAAGCCAGTAGTAATTACGTCAGTGTCAGGGCCTGCAGCAGTGTGGAGTCAGCTACTACAGCCTCTCCTGCTACTGTAGCTTAGCTATGACACCTGCTCCCGCTCCCTCTCCCTGGCGCTCAAGGGCGCCAAGCTCCCCAGCATTACGCACTCCTGCCACCATCATTACGCACACCTGCCTTCCCCCCGTCATGCGCTTCAGCGATTATTGGACTCTCCTGGACTCAATAACCTCTGTCATTACCTCCCTTATATCTGTCTGGTTCCTCGCTCTGTTCCCTGCGTCAGCATTAATTGTCGTTTGCCGTTTTGTACCTGTGCGCTGACGCTGTTCTTGTCTTGGTTTCCTGATTAAATGTTGACTCCCCGTACCTGCTTCTCATCCCTGGCGTCGGTCCTTACATTAGCATAAGCTCTGAATCAGGCCTAATTTAATGTTGCGTGATATTGCTGGTAGCAGCTGGACAAAGTGACAATATTAATAAAAGTATCTGCAGTCATATGTAAGAGCCAGTAAACAAAGTTTGGGACCAAATAACAAGTGAGGTACATAAAGTTAGAGGAGAGAGAAAGTAGCATTAACAGTGTTCAACAGGTTAACAGTGAAGTGTAGTAGTGATAAGGGCAGATATATGACATCTTTGGGTATCGGCGATGTTTGATGTTATGGCCGATGAAAGGCAGTATTTCCATTTGGCAAAGGAGAGCGGTGCAGTGATAAGTGTCAGTACCATTGGCAATGTAATACCAATACAAAGAACAGTGCTTTGTGTGTTGACCTTATAGCCACACAGCAGTTTGTCCATATCAATATTCAGGTTTTGCAGTGCCTGAGCAATAGGAGAGGTGCAATCTGCAGTCCTCCTGCATGCTTGTGTTTCACAGTTCAGGCAAGGGAACTAATCCTCAAAAACAGAGAGATTGTTTTCTTCCCATTTCAGCTTTCTCAGACCTGCCCAGCTAGCACATAATATTCGGAGAACTAGAGAACGAGCCGATATTTTGTGACAATATTGGCCTTTTCTAGTCTATCGGCTATTGGCCCTTCTCTATTGGCTTTGACGATAATCCCTCTATATAGCAAAACTGCTGCTATGCCAGCCGCCACTCACCGCCTGAGACACGAGCACTGCATAATGCAGAGGAATGTTTAGCTGGGAAAAATCAGCAACAGAAAGCAGCAAGTAGCAAGCTAGCTCATTCTCAAACAGAAAGCTGCAGTATTGATAAATTGATAAATTGACACAGTGACCAAAATCGAACTCCTGTTGCAAATATTAGTTTAGTTAATACAATAATAAGGCTTGTGTCTATGTGCCCGGACATGCATGCAATAAGCAATCTAGCTTAGCAGAAAATTATCTTAATCTTTGCTAACAGGTCACATAGCTAACGCTTTCTTCTGTGGTGTTAGCTAGCTAGCTATATTAGCATAGCTGGCTAGACAAAGATGGTGCGAAGATATCAGATAAGAGCTAATAGCCAATGTAGCTAGCTAACGTTAGCTGGTTATCATTTTAAACATGCACCATTTTCATAAACGATTTTGGCTGCCTGGCTCGTTGCGAACTGTGTGAAGACCATTTCTTCCTAACAAAGACCGTAATTAATTTGCCCGAATTTTACATAATTATGACATAACATTGAAGGTTGTGCAATGTAACAGCAATATTTATACTTAGGGTTGCCACCCTTTAAATAAAATACGGAACGGACATTTTGTTTTCGAAATGATCGTTTCCGGATTTGACCATATTAATGACCAAAGGCTCGTATTTCTGTGTGTTTATTATAATTAAGTCTATGATTTGATATTTGATAGAGCAGTCTGACTGAGCAGTGGTAGGCAGCAGCAGGCTTGTAAGCATTCATTCAAACAGCACTGCGTTTGCCAGCAGCTCTTAGCAATGCTTGAAGCTCAACGCTGTTTATGACTTCTATGAAGCCTATGAACTCCCGAGATTAGGCTGGCAATAGTAAAGTGCCTGTAAGAACATCCAATAGTCAAAGGTATATGAAACACAAATGGTATAGAGAAATAGTCAACGCGTCATAATTCCTATAATAACTTCAACCTAAAACTTCTTAACTGGGAATATTGAAGACTCATGTTAAAAGGAACCACCAGCTTTCATATGTTCTCATGTTCTGAGCAAAGAACTTAAACGTAATTTTTTTTACATGGCACATATTGCACTTTTACTTTCTCCAATACTGTGTTTTTGCATTATTTAAACTAAATTGAACATGTTTCATTATTTATTTGAGACTAAATAGATTTTATTTATGTATTGTATTAAGTTAAAATAAAAATGTTCATTGTTCATTCAGTATTGTTGTAATTGTCATTATTACAAATATATATATAAAAATCGGCCGATTAATCGGTATCGGCTTTTCTGGTCCTCCAATAATCGGTATCGGCGTTGAAAAATCATAATCGGTCGACTTCTAGTCCTGACATCTGAAAACAAAACAAAAAATCCCAATCCCGGACAATGACAAACATTTTTCATAAGCATCTACTATCACAAATCATGACGTTACGTTGGACCCTTTTGCATTGAATAGATGTTATTTTAGATTCTCAAACTAACAGTAGTGCCTATATGATCTTCCATACAGGCTTGACATGCTGGAGTGATGCTTCTACGCAATTGTTGTTGATCAGTAAGCTAATATAAGTTCCACAGGGAAGGCAAACAGATTGTCATCTGTAGCACCATAGACTCCACTGATCAGCCAAAACAAGCTCAATAACTCATTGCATGCACACACTCCTATTGAACATGCATTCACTTGTATTGTGAGTAGGCCTATGCCATACTAATTTACCCAGTTTATCAAGAGATTTACCATTCAAATAATTACTAGAAATTACCATTTTGTTGTCATGTACAGTGCCTTGCAAAAGTATTCACCCCCCTTGGCATTTTCCTATTTTGTTGCATTACAACCTGTAATTTAAATTGATTTTTATTTGGATTTCATGTAATGGACATACGTAAAATGAAGAAAATAATTAATACTTTTCAAAACAAAAAAATACGGAAAAGTGGTACATGCATATGTATTCACCCCCTTTGCTATGAAGCCCCTAAATAAGATCTGGTGCAACATATTACCTTCAGAAGTCACATAATTAGTTTAACCTCACAAGCTCCAGCAGCAGAGGTGACTGTTTTGGAGAGCCTGGCGTGCCCAAAGTAAAATGCCTCCCATTTAGGCCCAGAAAATGGGATATGCATATACCATTGGATAGGACACACTCTGAATTTTCCAAAACTGTTAACCATTTGTCTGTGGGTCAATCAGAACGCATATAGCAGGCAAAACCCTGAGGAATCTCTGTCCTGGAAAAAGTCATTTTGACACATTGCTCATTTTGGAACCCCTCCCTATTGAAAATGACCATATATAGGCCTCTGGATGGTGTTTTCCTCCATTTTGGGTGAGTAATCCCAGAGAAAACGAGGAAACCATGAGGTCCACTCTTTATGAAAACTGGTCACATTGCGTGCGCACGAGAAGTCACGGAGCGTCTGTTTTATCGTCGTTATTGATCAGTTTATATTCCGGCTGATTTATAATAGTAAATATACGTAAAAGTGTTCCTAAGGAAACATTTAAAACTATGTTTGATTGTTTTTGGACAAGTTTATAGGTATAATTTGAACGAGTTGGCGCCGCGTTTCAATAGAGGAGTGGAGGCTGTCGTTTCTGATTATAACACGCGAACCAAATGGAGGATTTATGGATAAAAGACGTTACTTTTTCTAACAAAAGAACCATGGATTGTCTTTGTTGGACACTTAGGATGACCTCAGCAGAAGTTCTTCAACAGGTAATTGATTTGTTTTCGCTGTGAAATGTGTTATGTGTGTGCCATGATGGCTAATCGATTCATGGCTATTGGAAAATATGTGAGGTGCTAGCCTCAAACAAATGAATGTGCTGCTTTCGCCGTAAAGCCTTTTTGAAATCTGACAACGCTGTGATATTGCCAAGAAACAGAGCTTTTGATGAGTATGGAACACTTGTATATTGCTGGATGTTTAATAATTCAACTTTCGGAATTTAAATTTGGCGCTTTAGATTTTCGCTGGTAGTGTCGGGAGGAGCCCGCTAGCGACCCCCCTGGTAATTGAGAATGCTTAAGAGGTTAAATAAAGTCCACCTGTGTGCAATCTAAGTGTCACATGATCTCAGTATATATACACCTGTTCTGAAAGGCCAGAGTGTCATTAACACCACTAAGCAAGGGGCACCACAAAGCAAGCGGTACTATGAATACCAAGGAGCTCTCCAAACAGGTCAGGGACAGAGTAATGGAGAAGTACAGATCAGGGTTGGGTTATAAAAAAAGATCCGAAACTTTGAACATCCCACGGAGCACCATTAAATTCATTATTAAAAAAACGATATATATATGGCACCACAACACAACTGCCATGAGGGCTGCCCACCAAAACTCAAGGACCAGGCAAGGAGGGCATTAATCAGAGAGGCAACAAAGAGACCAAAGATAACCCTGAAGGAGCTGCAAAGCTCCACAGCGGAGATTGGAGTATCTGTCCATAGGACCACTTTAAGCCGTACACTCCACATAGCTGGGCTTTACGGAAGAGTGGCCAGAAGAAAATAAGCAAACATGTTTGGTGTTCGCCAAAAAGCATGTGGGAGACTCCCCAAACATATGGAAGAAGGTACTCTGGTCAGATGAGATGAAAATTGAGCTTTTTGGCCATCAAGGTAAACGCTATGTTGGGCACAAACCTAACACCTCTCATCACCCAGAGAACACCATCCCCACAGTGAAGCATGGTGGTGGCAGCATCATGCTGTGAGGATGTGTTTCATCGTCAGGGACTGGGAAACTGGTCAGAATTGAAGGAATGATGGATGGCGCTAAATACAGGGAAATTCTTGAGGGAAACCTGTTTCAGTCTTCCAGAGATTCGAGACTGGGACGGAGGTTCACCTTTCAGCAGAACAATGACCCTAAGCATACTGCTAAAGCAACACTCGAGTGGTTTAAAGGGAAGCATTTAACTGTCTTGGAATGGCCTAGTCAAAGCCCAGACCTCAATCCAATTGAGAATAGAGACATACCCCAAGAGACTTGCAGCTGTAATTGCTGCAAAAGGTGGCTCTACAAAGTATTGACTTTGGTGGGGTGAATAGTTATGCACGCTCAAGTTTTCAATTTTTTTGTCTTATTTCTTCTTTGTTTCACAATAAAAATTGTTGTGTAAATTAAATGAAACAAACCCCCCAAAAATGTATTTTAATTCCATGTTGTAAGGCAACAAAATAGGAAAAATGACAAGGGGGTGAATACTTTCGCAAGCCACTGTAGTACATTAGTAAAAACAAAGTCACATTTATTGTTTGATTTTAAAATATCAATTTTTTTAAATCAACATTTTCTAATTTAATGATATTGAATATTGACCTAAAATATCGGCCATCAACCTCCTTGACCCCCAAAAATCGGTATTGACAACGGCCCTAAAAAATCCATATCGGTCGTTCTCTACTGAGAACCATATTTTTCTTAGAGCTTGGTGAGAGCGTGGTTGTCCTATGGTTATTTCACATACAACCTTCCCACAACATTCTGGTAATGGTACAGAATAGTTGCTTGGCTTTGGAACATTCTTTGCACATTTAAGGAACTTGACAAAATAATGTTGACATTTCATTACTTTAACAGAACATTTCCTAAAAGTTCAAACATGGTTACATTTAATTACATTTTCAACAAAACCTTCTCTATCCCCTATCTTGTTAAGTGTGTTTAGGTGTGTTGGCTGTGCACACTAATTGGCCACACCTGATCTTAATGAGTGCTTGTTTCCTTTGAAATGTTTGAATAGACTAAAATGAATAGCTTTGTATGAGTTAAAAAACATGGCATGTTAGCTCCTTCCTGGTGGTGCAGTGGACTAATTCTGTGGATAGAGAACAGAAGATCATAAGTTCAAATCTCCCTGATGATGTTCCACAATAAATAAAAAGGATTAAAAAGTGTTTGCATGATTAATGCCTAAGCAAATTAATGTCCATGTGTCCTACCTGTGCTTGGCATTCAAAACAGTTAACTTAAGCTAGCAGTGTTATTGAAACATGTTCTCAGAATGTTATTTAATTGCCTTCAAATAATCAAACTTTTTCTGTTCTCACAACGTTAACAAAAAACCTACCAGGAAAACTTTCAGGAACCATAGGAAAACGCTCTCAGAACCTCCCAGCAACCTAAAAATGTATGTTCTCAGAACAGGCGAAATGTTAACTCCCGTTTTCAGAACGTTCAGTTTTACTGGTCAGGAAACGTATTGCTTTGTGCCCAGAATCCTCTGCCTCATTTTCGCTTGGATTGTTTGATTGCGAGTGATTCATTTCCAGTCCATTAGAGAGAGCCTCGGAGGGTGTGACAGCCAACTGACCTCTTGCTGTTGGGTTCAGAGTAAATCAAATCTATATGAAAAGGAACAGTGTGTGCTGTTCTCTGACACCTGCCAAAGTTAGTTACAGGAGAATGGAGTTATGCATCCCCTATCATGGGATAGGCCTATGCTGAATGCTCATAAAAGTTGTCCATCCTAAAACCGGATGCTGAACAGTCGGCAAAGGATGGAAATTGAAACTTCCGTGTGGAGGGGTGGGGTGATAAAACAAATTTCAACCAATGGCAACTCTGATGTGGGACACCACAAGCGTTCAATAGTTTAGTGGCAGCTAAATGTTTAGCAGTATACAATAATAACGCTTGACATCAATACTACAGCTCAGAGAGTTCCTTGCCCACATCACCATGGCAACAGAGTTTGAATGGTAGGGATATACATGGCAAAATCTTCTGCGATGTTCATCTGCTTGGTGCACATGAGGTAGATGCCACGTCTATACTGATTAAAAACTTGTGAAAGAACTATTTCCCGCTCATCTCATGTATAATGGATGAATAGATATTGGTGTTCTTCTGTTGTTTGTTGGGAGTGCGATGCTTCAAATATTTACTGAAAAAAATTTAGAACACTAAGTTCAGTCATGCAAGATGGATCATCAACGTGGCTACAGTTTCATTTTGTTTCATCACACTCCATCAGTGTGTCCAGGATGGTAGAGATCCAGAAAAAATAAAACAAGTATCCTGCAAGGCTGTAATAGAACAGAAGCTCATCTCCATTTCCCGTCTCATCAATATCTTTCCAGGATATATCAACACAAGACCAACAAATGAGAAAAGAAAATTGGACAAATTGGGAATATGCTACTTTATATATGCACAGTAAATATAAACCTAATAGTCTAATATCTCTGCTACCTTCAGGTGGAATTGAGATATACAGTGCGTTCTGAAAGTATTCAGACCCCTTCACTTTTTCCACACTTTGTTATGTTACAGGCTTATTCTAAAATGGATTAAATAGTTTTTTTCTATCATCAATCTACACACAATACCCCCTAATGACAAAGAAACTGGTATTTTGAAAAACTGAAATATCACATTTACATAAGTATTCAGACTCTTTACTCTGTACTTTGTTGAAGCACCTTTAGCAGCGATTACAGCCTCGAGTCTTCTTGGGTATGACGCTACAAGCTTGGCACACCTGTATTTGGGGAGTTTCTCCCATTCTTCTCTGCAGATCCTCTCAAGCTCTGTCAGGTTGGAGGGGGAGTGTCGCTGCACAGCTATTTTCAGGTCTCTGCAGAGATGTTCGATCGGCTCTGGCTGGGCCACTCAAGGACATTCAGAGACTTGTCCCGAAGACATTCCTGCATTGTCTTGGCTGTGTGCTTAGGGTTGTTGTCCTGTTGGAAGGTGAACCTTCGCCCCCAGTCTGAAGTCCTGAGTGCTCTGGAGCAGGTTTTCATCAAGGATCACTATGCACTTTGCTCCGTTCATCTTTCCCTCGATCCTGACTAGTGTTCCAGTTTCTGCCTCTGAAAAACACAGCATGATGCTGCCACCACCATGCTTCACCGTAGGGATGGTGCCAGGTTTCCTCCAGACGTGACGCTTAGCATTCAGGCCAAAGAGTTCCATCTTGGTTCCTTAGACCAGATAATCTTGTTTCTCATGGTCAGAGTCCTTAAGTGGGCTGTCATGTGCCTTTTACTGAGTAGTGGCTTCCGTCTGGCCACTACCATAAATGGCTGATTGGTGGAGTGTTGCAGAAATGGTTGTCCTTCTGGAAGGTTCTTCGATGTCCACAGAGGAACTCTGTCAGAGTGATCATCGGGTTCTTGGTCACCTCCCTGACAAAGGCCCTTCTCCCCCAATTGCTCAGTTTGGCCAGGCAACCAGCTCCAGGAAGAGTCTTGGTGGTTCCAAACTTCTTCCATTTAAGAATGATGGAGGCCAGGTGTTCTTGCTGACCTTCAGTGCTACAGACATTTTTTGGTACCCTTCCCCAGATTTGTGCCTCAACACAATCCTGTCTCGGAGCTCTACGGACAATTCCTTCGGCCTCATGGCTTGGTTTTTACTCTGACATGAACTGTGGGACCTTATATAGACATGTGTGTGCCTTTCCAAATCATGTCAAATCAATTGAATTTACCACAGGTGCTCCAATCAAGTTGTAGAAACATCTCAAGGATGATCAATGGAAATAGGATGCACCTGAGATCAATTTCAAGTCTCATAGAAATACTTACGGAAACAAGGTTTTTCTGTTTAAATTTTTTTAGAAATGTGCAAACACAAGTTTTTTCTTCGTCATTATGGGGTATTGTGTGTAGATTGATGAGGAAAATGTGTTATTTAATCAATTTTAAAATACTGTAAGGCTGTAACGTAACAAAATGTGGAAAAAGTCAATGGGTCTGAAGACTTTCCGCATGCACTGTATGTGATCATATTCTGAATTCTTTGATGGAAGTGGTTATGTGGTGTGCCACAATCGGAAACACAAATTGCAACAAAGAAAGACCATGATTTTGGGGATTTTCATAAAAATGTAATCCATTCAAGGGTCTTTTGGAGGAAGGACTGTTAATATGTATTTGACATTTGTAACTTAAAGCATTATTGAAAAATAATGATTTGAAGTTGGAACATTTGTGACATTTTGGCATTAACCAGGTCTCATTTAAGACTCCATAATGTTTCATCTGTAGGTGCTACAAACATTGGCATTATATGAAGCTTTACTGCTTGCTCTGTAATATGAGTAGTATTTGTATTTAAACAACAATTTTCTTATATTAATTTATGAATTTTGAAAAATATAAACATGAATATTGAAAATATACCATTCTTGATTAGGCACATGTTTCAATATATTGTTGAACATAATATACACTGCTAGTTTTAAAGTAATGACCCATTTTATTCAGAGACATTTGCATAGTAGGCAATGTAACCAATCACAGCCCTCCTTTTACTTGTAATCATTGCAAATTGAATCCATTTTCACATTCACTCTGTTGGTAATGCTTACAAATTGGATCATAACTCCAAAAGTAGCAGAGATCCCACTCTGGAACTTAGATATGCCCGTAGAGTATATTTTGATAAAAAATATATATTGAAAGATTAGCCTTTTTTAATGTATATTTTCAATATTCATGTTTATATTTTTCAATATGAATACATTTTTAAATGTAATAGCCAAGGCTCCTGTAATGTATTATTTGGCCAAGATGCATGTGGCCTAACTTTGAAATCCCATAGTTTTCTATTGAATATATAAACATACAGTGCATTTACACCCCTTGACTTATTCAAAATTGTGTTACGGCCTGAATTTAAAATGGATTAAAGTGCGATTTCTTTTGTCACTGGCCTACACACAATAACCCATAATGTCAAAGTGGAATTATGTTTTTCAAATTTTTACAAATGAATTAGAAATAAAAATCTGAAATGTCTTGAGTCAGTAAGTCTTCAACCCCTTTGTTATGGGAAGCCTAAATAAGTTCAGTATCGCAGTGCTTGAGGGGTCACTACAGACCCGGGTTCGATCCCAGTCTTTGTCAAAGTCGGCCGTGACCGAGAGACCCATGAGGCGGTGCACAATTGGCCTAGCGTTGTCCAGGTTAGGGGAGGGTTTGGCCGGCCGGGATTTCATATCCCATCGAGCTCAAGTGACTCCTTGTGATGGGCAGGCACCTGCAAGCCGACTTCGGACGCCAGCTGTACGTTGTTTCCTCCATCACATTGGTGCGGCTGGCTTCTGGGTTAAATTGAGCAGTGTGTCAAGAAGCCGTGCTTGGCAGGGTCGTGTTTCGGAGGACGAATCGCTCTCCGCAGCAATGGGACAAGACTGTAACTACCAATTGGATATCAAGAAAAAGGGGGTAAAAAGTACACAAAAATAAAAGATTCTTAACAAGTCACATAATAAGTTGCATGGACTCACTGTGTGTAATAATAGTGATTAACATGAATTCTGAATGACTACCTCATCTCTGTACCCCAGACATACAATTATCTGTAAGGTCCCTCAGTTGAGCAGTGAATTTCAAACACAGATTCAACCACAAAGACCACAGAGGTTTTCCAAGGACTCGCAAAGAAAGGTACCTATTGTTAGATGGGTAAAAAAATTAAATAAGCAGACATTGAATATCCTTTTGAGCATGGTGAAAATTATTATTAACTACACTTTGGATGGTGTATCATACACCCAGTCACTGTAAATATACAGGTGTCCTTTGTAGTCCGTCATTGTAAAGTAGACCGTCATTGTAAATAAGAATTTGTTCTTAACTGACTTGCCTAGTTAAATAAAGGTTAAATAAAACAATTTAAAACGTCCTTCCTAACTCAGTTGCTGCAGAAAAAGGAAACCGCTCAGGGATTTCAGCAATGTTGACTTTAAATAAGTTACAGAGATTAATGGCTGTGATAGAAAACTGAGGATGGATCAACAACATTGTAGTTACTCCACAATACTAACCTAATTGACAGAATGAAAAGAAGGAAGCCTGTACAGAATACAAATATTCCAAAACATGCATCTTGTTTGCAAGAAGGCAGTAAAGTGAAACTGCAAAACATGTGGCAAATAAACGTTATGTCCTGAATACAAAGCGTTATGTTTGGGGCAAGTCCAACACAACACATCACTAAGTACCAGCTTTCATATTTTCAAGCATGGTGGCATGATATGGGTATGCTTGTCCTCGTCATGGACTGGGGAGTTTTTAGCATAACAAGAAACGGAACAGAGCTAAACACAGGCCACATCCAAAAGGAAAACTTGGTTCAGTCTGCTTTCCAGCAGACACTGGGAGATGAATTCACCTTCCAGCAGGACAATAAGCTAAAACACAAGGTCAAATATACACTGGAGGGGCTTATGATGACGGAATTGAATGTTCCTGAGTGGCCTACAGTTTTGACTTAAATCGGCTTGAAAATCTATGGCAAGACTTGAAAATGGCTGTGTAGCAATGATCAACAACCAACATGACAGGGTTTAAAGAATTAAACAAATAATAATGTGCAAATATTGTACAATCCAGGTGTGCAAAGCTCTTAGAGCCTTATCCAAAAGCTGTAATCGCTGCCGAAGGTGATTCTAGCATGTATTGACAGGGGTGTGAATACTTATGTAAATGAACCATTTCTGTATTTAATTTCAATAAATTTGCTAACATTTAAAAAAATACGTTTTTACTTGTCATCATTGGGTATTGTGTGTAGATGGGTGAGAAAAAGAAAATATTTAATCGATTTCGAATTCAGGCTTTCTGAAGGCACTGTATATACACACATTTATATTTTTCACAGGGTGCCTGCTGGGACTATTTAGTATTCACTCTGAATTGAATTATTTTCAATTAGTCAGTTTGTTTGTTATGTTCTCATGGGAACCCTGGTGAAGCTAAAAGTAGTTTGACAAAGGCTTTCTATCGCGCCACCTGTTGTTGTTGATTTATTCATATTAATCATGTTCCACAGTCACCTAAGAATATGAGAGCACAGCCTGCGTTTTAAAGTAGCCACTGAAAAATATGAAATCGATGTCTATGGATAATTCAATCCTCTGCAAAGTCCACATAGAATATTACAAATGGCTAGAGAGTCTACATTGTCCTAAACAAATCCATCTACATTTTGATGAAACTTCATTAAAGTCAATGAAGCGAATACATACACATATTCACAGGACGCCCATCCCCCTCCCCACACACTCACCTCGAGCTAGTGGATAACCCCACCCCGCTTCATTACATTAGTGTAGACACAGATAATCAGTTGACGTGGAGAGGCATTGCAGCCGAAAAGAATAACAGAAACAGAAATAAAGAAAGGATTAAAATAAAGCTAAATGACTCAGGCACTGTCCTGTCCCCTAAGCCATTCATTCATAGTGATGACACTGGGACTGGGGCTGCTTTCAGCTCTTCTCTGGGGTGTTGACAGGCCCGATCACCCCTTAAAATCTCTCCACTTCTCCCCACTTTGCTTCAAAAACACAACACACACACAATAATAAGATCTAGGCCTAAATGTTGAACGGTTTTCAGAAATAGGCCTGATTGAGAGTTAGAAAGTAGGTCTCCATTGATGCACAACAGTTGGCTTATCATCATGGTGACTAGTGACCTCCTTGAAATGCAGTCATGATAATAAGATGCATATAATAACAATAAGAATAACAATAAGAATAAGAATAAATGTGTGCTTATATTTGTCCTATTTCACTCATGTACAAGTGTGTAATTTATACACATGTCTACATCCAAGCTCAACCCACAATTTTAAAATCACTTATAAACAGTCTTCACTTTACTCAAAAGTTTGTTTTGTTCTGACTAGAAGGAAACCTGGGCTCAAGCTCAGTCAAGCACAGAGAAACTATTTGACATGATTTCAAATAGTATTATACACAACAAGCACAATTATCACCTTTAAACTATTATAGTAGCACTGAAAACACAAGACAGTTGGTTCTAAAACAGCCATTCATCTGTGCAGTGATGATTAACTCTTCCCTAGTGAGAGGCCCAACAGAATACCCCTACAATCCAAGCAATGGAGGACCCAATCGAGATTGACGGACACGACTGGTAGAGCACAGCTCAGAGTCAGTAGAACTTCCCAGACAGGGACAGACGACACAGAGTGTCAGACACCACCCGAGACGTCTGCGAGGGAAGAAAAGCGAGGAAAGGTCAAATGGATTTACAGTGCTCTACTGATCTGTAGCCAGTGACCCCAGTGATGAGGTTTAGTAGGTGTATAACTGGTAATGGTGTGAATGGATTTGTTGAATAAGCATCCAAATGCACACATACTGTCAATTGAAAAGGGCTTTTTAAAGTTTTGTTAACGGTTACAAGTATTTAGCCAACATTAAATTCAACAACAAACGTACTGCGTGTTTCACACTTAGAAAAAAAAGTGCTATCTAGAACATGAAAGGGTTCTTCGGCTGTCCCTATAGGAGAACCCTTATAAAGGTAGAATCCTTTTGTGTTCCATGTAGAACCCTTTCTACAGAGGGTTCAACAAGGAACCCAAAAGGGTTCTATACCTGGAACCCAATAGGGTTATCCTATGGGGACAGACAAAGAACCCTTTTGGAACCCTGTTTTCTAAGCGTGTCCTTCATTGAGAGACCTGCACCTATTCCCTCTCTCTTCTATACGATCTTCCTCCTCCTCTTCTTCCTCTCCATTTTCCTTTCCAATCTTCTCCTGAAAATATCCCAGAGAAAGTGCTTTCCCAGGTGACAGGTAGGAAGGCCAAAAAAGAAGCAGTTTGCACTCCTGTTTAAGAAGATACAATGGAAAAAAAGGTTGATTCTGGGCCTCCCATGAGAGAGCGAGAAAATAAATGTATGCATTACTGTCTGTGTTTGTGTGCATGTGCGTCAGACTGTGTGGGTGTGTGTATTGAATCTGAAGATTGAAAAAGCAAATGGAGACAGGCAAAGCTCAACAAGAAAGGGAAGACAAAGGGTGACAAAAGCCCAATAAAGGACAGATGAAAGCACAGCTTTCAGCAATCACTTCATAAAAACACAAAAACAACTTTTTATTCTAGAAAGACTACACTGTGTAGAACTGTACTGTTACAATATACAGTGTACAATGTATGTACAGATGAGCTATCTTAATTTGACCCTGCTTCTCACTGCAGGAAAATAATCCTGCAGCAACAGGAAATGTGAATTATTATGTGGATTATAATTAATGGACATTTTTGTAGGGGTTGATCCATTTTTCATTAGGGCAAATCAAGTCACATTTGTAAGTGGAAATTACAAACTTTAGAAGCATTTTTTAACCTTGAATACACTACAATTTGTATTTCCTGCTGCTCAGGACAATTCTCTGCGACAACAAAGTTATCAAATTAAGATATAAGATCTGTAAGCTTTTATTTTGTTAACTTCTGTTGATATGGAGTACACTTTCCTTTCCAATGACTGTGTATTCTGTCGGTATATGTCAAGTAAAAGCTATTTACTGTAGGCTAAGAAATTAGGTAGTGAGCCACCCCACTCTTTCTCTTCCTCTCCTATTCCTCCTTTCTTTCAAAGTGCTGCCAACTCGGTGGAGGCTCCCCCTCAGCGACACACAGATGAAGGGAGCACATCTACTCTGAGGGCACAGCCCCGGTTTCCAAGGGAACAGGAGGTTAGAAATAGGTTGAGGATGGGTTTAATGGGGAGCCATTTCACTCTTAAATAGCTGACAAAAACCAAAAAGATGGATTGTGAACAATACTTTCAATTACCAGGCTTTTGTAGAACACATGCCATGACACATATGCGCACATCAATGAATATAGAGAAAATATTTAACAAGGTTTTGTGTATGGATTTGGTTCAGTAGTCGATAAGACTGTATTATATAGAATATAATCTGTCCACAGAGCAGTGTGTGGCTGTGATTTTATTTTTTAATACTTTGGTGATATTTCAACGTTGTGTTGATGCAAAGGAGACTAAAGAGGTGCTCTGGGGGCTTGGCTGAGGTGTGCTATATTGCTGACCATGTTAGACTTCATCATTACTTTTCGAAAAGGCAGAGAAAAGCACTCTCCTGTAGTTCACCTTATTGACAAATGCACACGAGATTGGTTTGTGGCACTATGCCAGCAGAACCTAGGATAAGGGTCCACCCCTCTCCCTCCCACTCTGACTAGGGACAGATGGGAGGCTTTGAAATTGAAACACTGATACTGCAAACTATTTCCCAGTAATCCATGTTTTCTCCCCCTTTTCATTTTCGCCCGTGGTCAGACGCTGAAGGTGTGCAACAGCACACAAAAAGGTAGATTCTTGTCATCTTATAAAGTGAATTTTATATGGAGTAAATTAACTTGAGAAAACAACAATTCCATGTATTTGACAGCTGTTAAATATAATAATATAATGATAATATTACATGGGAGTTATATAGCACTTTTCAAGGACCCAACGTCGCTTTACAATTGTAGAAATGAAAAGAAAAACAAAACATCAGACTAAACAAAAACATGAATAAAGAGAAGGGTGGGCTCAAAGAGGGGGAAAGAGTGATGTATCAGTGGATGGGGATGGTTGGGATTTAATCCAAGCCAAAGCCATCTGATTTGATGGTGCCACAAGCAATACAGTAGACTTACATACAAGCACAATGCCATCATTTACCTGCTAGGGAAGAGATAGGCACATGCTGACCGAATTTAATGATTTGCTTACTACAGATGCACAAGCCGACGTTGGACTGAGTGCGTCTAGATGTTTGGACGTTGACAGATGGAGAAGTGAAAATTATACAGTAACAAGTGCATTGTAGAAGACAATGCTATAAGACTGACTAGCATTACTTAAAGTAAAGATTCACCCATTTTGAATGTTATATTGTTTTCGTGCATCTCTGAGCGATGTTCTATCGATTCCCTGGGTCAAATCATGTTTTCATGTGTATCTGATATATTGCCGATTAAGCAGGCAGAAATCAAGCAGCCAGCCGGTATGACATAGCACCGTGATAAAGTCTCTTTTTAGATGGTGAAAACGTCTATCATACATGTCAGATTTCAATACTGGCCGATGTCATAACTCGGGAGGATGTCTTCTCTCAAATGAGCCATTGATCATATTTTTCCGATATTCCTACCTCAAGAAATTTGTAATGTAACAGAGGGTCTAACACATTTCCCCTATCTGCCTGCCTCTTCAGACCTGGGTGCATTGCATTTTTCCGTTACGAATGTCAGATGCACTCTGTGAGGCACATCGATCTGCAGGTTGAACCTGTGAGATTGTAGACTCCTAAATTGATAGAGCAGTTTGTTTAGGCGATTTTACAGTTAACTAGCTACTTCACATGCTGATATTGTCTTTGGTATTATTGTGTATAGCTACGTTTGCTAGCTAGCCAGTCAGCCCAAAGAGAGAACATTGCATTGTGTTTTGTAGTTGAATTGATCTGCAACAGATTTCCACAAGAATTTTCACATTGCTACCAACCTGATCTGCAGGTTGAACATGGTGAGACTGTAGACTCCTAAATTGATAGTGCAGTTTGTTTAGGCGATTTTACAGCTAACTAGCTACTTCACATGCTGATATTGTCTTTGGTATTATTGTGTATAGCAACGTTTGCTAGCTAGCCAGCCAGCCCAAAGAGAGAGCATTGCATTGTGTGTTTTGTAGTTGACTTGATCTGCAACAGATTTCCACAATAATTTTCACGTTGCTACCAACCTTAGTATCACAACAAAATGAAACATTTGTTCACAAAAAACATTGATCTCACATATTAGTGTTATTTAGCACTGTAAATTAAAGGAATGACTGGTTTTGGGTGTATTTTTCCTTTAACATAGCGAGCCATGTAATAGAAATATATATTTAACCAGGTAGGCAGTTGAGAACAAGTTCTCATTTACAACTGCGACCTGGCCAAGATAAAACAAAGCAGTGCGACACAAACAACCACAAAGAGTTACACATGGAATAAACAAATGTACAGTCAATAACACAATAGAAAAAGTCTATATACAGTGTGTGCAAATGGCGAAAGGAGGTAGGGCAATAAATAGGCCATAGTAGCGAAGTAATTACAAGTTAGCAAATTAACACTGGAGTGATAGATGTGCAGATGATGATGTGCAAGTAGAAATGCTGGTGTGCAAAAGAGCAAAAAGTAAATAAAAACAATATGGGGATGAGGTAGGTAGTTGGATGGGCTATTTAAGGATGGGCTGTGTACAGCTGCAGCGATCGGTAAGCTGCTCAGATAACTGATGCTTAAAGTTAGTGAGGGAGATATAAGTCTCCAACTTCAGCTATTTTTGCAATTCGTTCCAGTCATTGGCAGCAGAGAACTGGAAGGAAAGGCGGCCAAAGGAGGTGTTGGCTTTGAGGATGACCAGTGAGATATACCTGCTGGACCGAGTGCCACGGGTGGGTGTTGTTATGGTGACCAGTGAGCTGAGATAAGGCGGAGCTTTATCTAGCAAAGACTTATAGACGACCTGGAGCCAGTGGGTCTGGCGAAGAATATGTAGCGAGGGCCAGCCGACGAGAGCATACAGGTCGCAGTGGTGGGTGGCATATGGGCTTTGGTGACAAAACGAATGGCACTGTGATAGACTGCATCCAGTTTGCTGAGTAGAGCGCTGGAGGCTATTTTGTAAATGACATCGGCGAAGTCGAGGATCGGTAGGATAGTCAGTTTTACGAGGGTATGTTCGGCAGCGTGAGTGAAGGTGACTTTGTTGCGAAATTCTAGATTTAAAATTGGATTGGAGATGTTTAATATGAGTCTGGAAGGAGAGTTTACAGTTTAGCCAGACACTTAGAATATGTGGACAACTACAAATACCTAAGTCAGAACCGTCCAGAATAGTGATACTAGTCGGGCGTGCGGGTGCGGGCAGCGATCGGTTGAAGAGCATGTACTTAGTTTAACTAGCGTTTAAGAGCAGTTGGAGGCCACGGAAGGAGTGTTGCATGGCATTGAAGCTTGTTTGGAGGTTAGTTAACACAGTGTCCAAAGAAGGGCCAGATGTATACAGAATGGTGTCGTCTGCGTAGAGGTGGGTCAGGGAATCACCCGCAGCAACAGCGAAGTCATTGATATATACAGAGAAAAGAGTTGGCCCGAGAATTGAATCCTGTGGTACCCCCATAGAGACTGCCAGAGGTCCGGACAACAGGCCCTAGGATATGACTTGCCGTGTGACAATTTGATAATTAACTTGCGCTTGTACTGACAAACATAATATAAATAGCATAAATGCTCTATCCCATGTGCGCCAGAGATGAGGAAGAAATGTGCCCTAACCTTGATGTGATGGAAATAAGACAATGTTGGCTTGTCAGTTCTGCAAATGTTCAAATGGAAAAGAGCAATTAAAGCAGAGCCATATAGTATTGATTGGCATAATTGGCATCCTTGATAAATATGAGAAATATTGTATGCAACAACAAAAAAAGATTCAAAACACTAATACATTTTCTCAGAATTGTTTTTATTTTGTTTAACAATTAACAGCTTTTTGAGAAAAAAAGTATAGGTCAAAATGATTGACACACCTGTTTTATATACTTTTCACTACCTCACCTTGTGAGGATAATGGCACTGAGCCTTTTTTATAAAATGTTTTATGAGTTGGAGAACACATTGGGAAGGATCTTGAATCCTTCCAGATCCTTGATATCCTTAGTATGTGCTTATGGAGTGCCCTCTTCAATTCAAACCACAGGTTTTCAATGGGTTTCAAGTCCTCCGGAGACTGAGATGGCCATTGCAAAAATCTGACTTTGTGGCCAACTAACCATTTATTTGTGGATTTAATGTGTGATTGGGGTTATTGTTTTTCTGGAAGATCCACTTGCGGCCAACTTTCATCCTCCTTTAGTTTCAGTTTAGTTTCAAGTTCATGATGTCGTTGACCCTAACAATCGCCCCAGGACCAGTGGAATCAAAATAGCCCCATAATATCAAAGATCCCCCACCATATTTTACAGTAGGTATGGGGTTCTTTTCTGCTCATGTTCATTTCTGATCCATATCCACAGTAGACTTGAGTACGTTCAGTGAGATGACACGTCATCAACAGGTTGTGCTGCACCTTCTATTAAAATGGGAAAGAGAAAGGGGAACAGACCTGAAAACACATCTCAGTGATAGAACTGTAATTATGTTGATATGATGTGTGCTGCACTGCTATCCAAATTCAACTTGCACAAGCATATTTTTACACATCCATACACATCCAATTTAACTATATTGACAGAGCACACGAGACAAAATAAACCTGTGACTGTTGAGCGTAATGTCACGATTATCTCTTTGGACAGACCAATGCGCAGCGAAGTAACCAGAATACATACTTTATTAACGAACGGGACGAGACGGAACAAAACAAAAAACGATGAACATGACGTGAACACAAACGCTAAATCCTAAACTAGACACTGACATAAACCTAAACACGATGGCATGAACCTAAACACGATGGCATGAACCTAAACACGATGGCATGAACCTAAACACGATGGCATGAACCTAAACACGATGGCATGAACCTAAACACGATGAACATAACAGGAAGCAATAACCCACCAAACTCAAGTGCAAACCCCAAACATATATATGGTTCCCAATTAGAGGTAACGAGACTCAGCTGCCTCTAATTGGGAACCATTACCCCAACATAGAAATACACACCATAGAACAAAAGAAACCCTACACCAAAACAAAACTAAACACTCCAGCCTGTACACTCAGGCCTGGACGTTACACGTAATCACTGGCTCAACAATCACAAGTGTTTAGCTTAGTTATAGATATATACAGTAGAAGTCGGAAGTTTACATACACCTTAGCCAAATACATTCAAACTCAGTTTTTCACAATTCCTGACATTTAATCCTAGTAAAATTCCCTGTTTTAGGCCAGTTAGGATCACCACTTTATTTTAAGAATGTGAAATGTCAGAATAATAGTTGAGAGAATTATTTATTTCAGCTTTTATTTCTTTCATCACATTCCCAGTGAGTCAGAAGTTTATATACACTCAATTAGTATTTGGTAGCATTGCCTTTAAATTGTTTAACATTTTCTATGTTATTGTGGTCAGGGCTTTGTGATTGCCACTCCAATACCTTGACTTTGTTGTCCTTAAGCCATTTTGCCACAACTTTGTAAGTATGCTTGGGGTCATTGTCCATTTTGTAGACCCATTTGCGACCAAGCTTTAACTTCCTGACTGATGTCTTGAGATGTTGCTTCAATATATCCACATACCTTTTCTCCCTCATGATGCCATCTATTTTGTGAAGTGCACCAGTCCCTCCTGCAGCAAAGCACCACCACATCATGATGCTGCCACCCCCGTGCTTCACGGTTGGGATGGTGTTCTTCGGCTTGCAAGCTTCCCCCTTTTTCCTCCAAACGATGGTCATTATGACCAAACAGTTCTATTTTTGTTTCATCAGACCAGAGGACATTTCTCCAAAAAGTACGATCTTTGTCCCCATGTGCAGTTGCAAACCGTAGTCTGGCTTTTTTATGGCGGTTGTGGAGCAGTGGCTTCTTCCTTGCTGATATAGGACTCGTTTTACTGTGGATATAGATACTTTTGTTCCTGTTTCCTCCAGCATCTTCACAAGGTCCTTTGCTGTTGTTCTGGGATTGATTTGCACTTTTTGCACCAAAGTACGTTCATCTCTAGGAGACAGAACGCGTCTCCTTCCTGAGCGGGTATGACGGCTGCGTGGTCCCATAGTGTTTATACTTGCGTACTATTGTTTGTACAGATGAACGTGGTACTTTCAGGCGTTTGGAAATTGCTCCCAAGCAAAGAGGCACTGAGTTTGAAGGTAGGCCTCTAAGGTAGGCCACAGGTACACTTCCAATTGACTCAAAAGCCTATCAGAAGCTTCTAAAGCCATGACATGATTTTCTGAAATTTTCCAATGGCACAGTCAACTTAGTGTATGTAAACTTCTGACCCACTGGAATTGTGATACAATGAATTATAAGTGAAATAATCTGTCTGTAAACAATTGTTGGTAAAATTACTTGTGTCATGCACAAAGTACATGTCCTAAGCGACTTCCCAAAACTATAGTTTGTTAACAAGAAATTTGTGGAGTGGTTGAAAAACAAGTTTTAATGACTCCAACCTAAGTGTATGTAAACTTCCGACTTCAACTGCATATATATATATACAGTATATATACACTACATTACCAAAAGTATGTGGACAACTGCTCGTTGAACATAGGCCTGGCTTGCAGTCAGTGTTCCAATTCATCCCAGGTTCGATGGGGTTAATGTCAGGGATCTGTGCAGGCCAGTCAAGTTCTTCCACAACGATCTCGACAAATCATGTCTGCATGGACCTCACTTTGTGCACGGGGGCATTGTCATGCTGACACAGGAAAGGGCCCTCCCCAACAAGTGACCCCAAAGCTTTGAATGGTAGTGTACCACCAGGGGTCTTTTCACAGTCCCCAAATCCAGAACAAATTCAAGAAAGCGTACAGTATTATATAGAGACATTATTGCATGGAACTCTGTTCCATATCATATTGCTCAAATGAACAGCAAACCTGGTTTAAAAAAACAGATAAAGCAACACCTAACGGCACAACGCCTCTGCCCTATTTGACCTAGACAGTTTGTGTGTATGTATTGATATGTAGACTACTTGTGATTCTTAAATTGATGTAGTCCTTGAGCTGTTCTTGTCTGTATTTTGTCATGTTCCATGTTTTGGGATGCTAATAAAATACCAAATACCAAATAATTACTAGGCAGTGGTGTAAAATACTTATGTAAAAATACTTTAAAGTACTACTTAAGTACATTTTCCCTGACACCCAAAAGAACTCATTATATTTTGAATGCTTAGCAGGACAGGAAAATGGTCTAATTCCCACACTTATCAAGAGAACATCCCTGTCATCTCTACTGCCTCTGATCTGGTGGACTCACTAAACACAAATTATTCATTTGTATATTATGTCTGAGCATTGGAGAGTGCCCCTGGCTATCTGTAGATTAAAAACAAGAACATTGTGTATTTAAAACCAAAGACTTTTACTGAAGTAGTATTTTACTGGGTGACTCACTTTTACTTAAATAATTTTCTACTAAGGTATCCTTACTTTTTCTCAAATATGACAATTGGGTAGTTTTTCCACCACTGGCATCATACAACACAATTTATTGACTTGAGCTTTTGGACAAGTACACAAGTGGCTAAAAAAGTTAATGTTAAGCCCTGTTCCATCATAATTGGGGGGTTTATTGATTGCCAGGGATGTCGTCACGCCTGAGGTGACCTTTTGTTTGAGAATAATTGCTCTATTACCGGGGTTTATTGAGCCACCTGCTGAGTATCTCAGACACCATTACCATCCAATAAGAATCGAGCGGGTCCTGGGAGCGAGTTAACCCTGCTGTGATCTGTGGGCGTAGCAGGAAGGATGAGTCACTTTGCTATTGGAAATACTTAGCTAACCCAACTATTGTAGCGACCCCTTGCCTAGGTAGTAAGCAAGTTATGTTCTCCCCCAGGTAAGTTAACCCTATTGGAGCAGTGGTTACAGGCCGGGAGACACGGGGTGTTGCACTGTCACTGTTTGCTACAATATTCTTAGATGAGCGGGCAAACAAACAATGCTAATCAACCATGTTATTGGTTCAAAATCCTGAACTGGTATTGTACCGTTTCCACAGAATTTTACCATAAGAGTGTTCACATTGATACATTGTTGTCTTTTGTGTGTCCTTGAAATACACTTAAACCATTGAACTGAGGCGTAAACCAGCATACAAAGGGGTACTTGAAAACACTAGAGCATTTGCAAACACTGCTCATCACAGTCAGTTCAGTAAAGCTGCAGTGCCTATGGTGACACCTAGTCCTTTATTCCACTATCCGTATACTGCACCAATACTGAAATAAACCAGAGTATACGCACAGCATTCATTCTCATTGGAAAATAACGCTCTTTCAAACCAAAGTTCATTCCAAGTGTGATCCGTCTGGAGTGTGTGGGCCTGACAGCCATTGCTGAGAGAAGAAAACCTAATCTGGTGAGCTGGGCAGTCAAAGCAAGGCAGCAAGGCATAGTGAGGCTTTTAGCACTGCGGACCAAGTGAACTTCAGGAGGAGGGCTGAGCAAACCTTCGGTGTCAAGTGAACAGGATGTAGACTATAAGCGTATCAATAATTAACAACAGATTTCAGAAATACTTCTTCTACTTCTTCATTGGGTCGGTCTATTTATTCTTTATTGCTCCCCTCCGTCTCTCTGTCCATCTCTCTCCATCCTCTCCCCATAAAATGCACATCCAAAACAAAGCCTGGACTCTTGCCAGAAGGGCAAGTTGGATGAATGTAAAACATGTATCATCTGTCCTGTGGGATATATTGTGTGCTTTAGAAGGTAGTTTGAGAAAAGTGAATTTCTTTACAGCGTTTCAAATGCAATGGCATGTTCTTAATAAGGCACAAACAAAGAACAGACCGCTCTGGAATGGATGAATTCAAAATGAGATCATGTCCAAAAACCTATTCAAGGTTATTTTTCAAATATTTGTTTCGGTATCTCACTTATCTATGGTTGGAATATATTTCAGTCATTAATATAATTTATTCATTCATTCTCAATTCAGAACATGACTCTAAGCCTTTTTACTTCACGTGAACCTCATAAAAGCTCTTCAATAAATATGTATGCCACCCTCCTAGTAGCCCTCTTCACTTGGCTATCAGAAGTGGCACGCTCAGGGAAGCTACAGACATAGGATCTTAATTTGATCACCCTGTTGTAGCAGGAAATGTAAATTCACAGCAAGAAAAGCTAACTTGTAGTGTATCATTTTTAAAAAGGCTTCTGAATTTGTAATTTCCACTTTAAAATGTCAGATTTGTCCTAATTAAACATTTATCAACTCCTACAAAAATGTCCATTAATTATAATTAACACAATAATAATTCACATTTCCTGTTTCTGCAGGATTATTTTCCTGCTGTGAGAAAATGCTAAACTTAAGATCCTGCATTATTTTAATTATTTTATTTCACCTTTATTTAACCAGGTAGGCCAGTTGAAAACAGGTTCTCATTTACAACTGCGACCTAGCCAAGATAAAGCAAAGCAGTGCGACACAAACAACAACACAGAGTTACACATGGAATAAACAAGTGTACATTCAATAACACAATAGAAAAAAAGAAAGTCTATATACAGTGTGGGCAAAAGGAGTGAGGAGTTTGGCAATAAATAGACCATAGTAGCGAAGTAATTACAATTTAGCAGATTAACACAGGAGTGATAAAAGAGCAGATGATGATGTGCAAGTAGAAATACTGGTGTGCAAAAGAGCAGAGTGTAAATAAAAACAGTATGGGGATGAGGTAGGTAGATTGGGTGGGTTATTTGCAGATGGACTATTTACAGCTGCAGCGATTGGTTAGATGCTCAGATAGCTGATGTTTAAAGTCAGTGAGGGAAATATAAGGAAAGGCGGCCAAAGGAGGTGTTGGCTTTGGGGATGACCAGTGAGATATACCTGCTGGAGCGCGTGCTGCGGGTGGGTGTTGTTATCGTGACCAGTGAGCTGAGGTAAGTCTGAGCTTTACCTAGCATAGACTTATAGATGAACTGGAGCCAGTGGATCTGGCGACTAATATGTAGCGAGGGCCAGCCGACTAGAGCATACAGGTCGCAGTGGTGGGTGGTATAAGGGGCTTTGGTAACAAAACGGATGGCACTGTGATAGACTGCATCCAGTTTGCTGAGTAGAGTATTGGAACCGTCCAGGGTAGTGATTCTAGTCGGGCGGGCAGGTGCAGGCAGCGAACGGTTGAAAAGCATGCATTTGGTTTTACTAGTGTTGAAGAGCAGTTGGAGGCCATGGAAGGAGTGTTGTATGGCATTGAAGCTCGTTTGGAGGTTAGTTAACACAGTGTCCAAAGAAGGGCCAGAAGTATACAGAATGGTGTCGTCTGCATAGAGGTGGATCAGGGAATCACCCGCAGCAAGAGCGACATCATTGATATATACAGAGAAAAGAGTCGGCCCGAGAATTGAACCCTGTGGAACCCCCATAGAGACTGCCAGAGGTCCGGACAACAGGCCCTCCAACTTAACACACTGAACTCTGTCTGCAAAGTAGTTGGTGTACCAGGCGAGGCAGTCATCTGAGAAACCAAGGCTATTGAGTCTGCCGATGAGAATACGGTGATTGACAGAGTCGAAAGCCTTGGCCAGGTCGATCTGTAAGTGACGATGGAAGCCATTTTCCACATATAGGCTAATGATGTTGACTGAGGAAAACTGTTCGTAAAAACTGAATAACTACTCTTGAAACTCCCTAGATGGACCCTATTACAAGAAAACATGAACATTTTCAGTAGAGAGGAGCAGAGTTAATCTACACTGAACAAAAATATATATGCAATATGTCAAATGTTGGTCCCATGTTTCATGAGCTGTAATAAAAGATCCCAGAAATGTTCCATAAGCACAAAAAGCTTAATTCTCCAAAATGTTGTGCACAAATTTGATTACATCCCTGTTAGGGTGCATTTCTCCTTTGCCAAGATAGGTAATCCACCTGACAGCTGTGGCATATCAAGAAGCTGATTAAACAGCATGATCATTACACAAGTGCACCTTGTTCTGGGGGCAATAAAAGGCCACTTTAAAATGTGCAGTTTTGTCACACAACACAATGTCACAGTTGTCTCAAGTTTTGAGTGAGCATGCAATTGGCATGCTGACTGCAGGACTGTCCACTAGACCTGTTTCCAGAGAATTTAATGTTCATTTCTCTACCATAAGTTGCCTCCAATGTCATTTTAGAGAATTCTGCAATACCTCCAACAGGCCTCACAACCGCAGACCACGTGTACGGCATCAAGTTGCTGATGTCAATGTTGTGAACAGAGTGTCACATGGTGGCGGTGGGGTTATGGTATGGGCAGGCATAAGCTACGGACAACGAACACAATTGCATTTTGTCAATGGCAATTTTTTATGCACAGAGATACCGTGACGAGATCCTGAGGCCCACTGTAATGCCATTCATCCACAGCCATCACCTCATGTTTCAGCATGATAATGCACGGCCCCATGTCACAAGGATCTGTACACAATTCCTGGAAGCTGAAAATTTCCCAGCTCTTCCATTGTCTGCATACTCACCATACATGCCACTTACTGAGTATGTTTTGGATGCTCTGGATCAACGTGTACAACAATGTGTTCCAGTTCTTGCTAATATCCAGCTACTTCGTACAACCATTAAAGAAGAGTGGGACAACATTTTCACAGGACACAATCAACAGCCTGATCAACTCTATGCGAAGGAGATGTGTCACGCTGCATGAGGCAAATGGTGGTCACACCAGATACTGACTGGTTTTCTGATCCACTCCCCTATCTTTTTAAATGTATCTGTGACCAACAGATGAATATCTGTATTCCGGTCATGTGAACTCCTTAAATTAGGACCTAATGAATTTATTTCAATTGACAGATTTCCTTATACAAACTGTAACTCTGTCTCCTAGAGATGAACTAATATCTTTGAAATTGTTGCATGTTGCATTTATATTTTTGTTCAGTATAGAAAGGCAGAGTGAGTCATTTTGACTAAAAATTTATAAAGTTATGCCCTCCACCCCATCCTTGAGTTTTCCTAAATAAGTATACTTAACATATGTATGTTGCTACAATAAATCACTAACATAATTTGTGTTACAAGCAGTTTTAAGAGGAGCGGAGCACCAAAAAGTGACTTCTTCAAATCCTCCTACAGAGTCACATGCATGTAAGACATTTTAAGAGCATTCTGAGGTTTCCAAAACACTCTATTTCAAAATATCACTTTTTCCAAGAATAACCACTGTTCCATGTACTCCACACAAGCATGCGCCAACAGATAGCCTATACTAATATAAAGTAAAACAAATTATATTTGAAATAATAACTATTTTGTATTCTAATGATACTTAAGACCTTCATAAACACAACCAAAAGATTATTATTCCAAACAGGGCTGGTCCTTGCCGTTCTGCCGCCCTAGGCAAGACCAAAAAATGTAACCCCTGAAAAACTAGAATAGTCCTAGTAAGCAAAATTACGTCGAAAATAGTTAACAGACATCGAGGTTAGGTTCAATTTAAGTTCTGAATGAAAGGTGAAAATACGTATTTTCCGTACGTTTGAAATATATATTTTCCAGGCGTTGAAAAGGTATCTTTTCCGGATGTTGAAATCTGGCTTATTTTTGGTTCTGAATGAAAGTTGAAAATATGTAATTTATAGAAGTCTATGTCTGGGCTAAATCAACGCTGGTCTAGACCGGACAAAATCTGAAGCAAACATAAAAGACTATGATTGGTTCAAAAAAAGAGGTCTAAAAGGCATCGGCATCGGTCTGTGCTACCTGAGGTGTAGCCTACAAGTGTTGCTTGAAATTACATTTTATGAACACCTGTCTATGTGGTAAGCCTACCATTTGTAAAACGCCAAAAAAAGATGTCTGGTCTGGACAGGACCAAAAAAAGACATCCAAAAGACATCGGCTCACGCTTACTGGGGTGTAGCCTACCACGTCAGCCTGCAATGGAATTTTATGAATGCCCATCCATGTGGTAGGCCCACAATTTGTAAAACATGATCAGCTTGTAAAAAAATTACAGATACAAAATTTAAACCACTGATCATGACAATGGGGTGAATCTCCTGAAACAGTTGTGATTGTCCATTCCATATTGTACATTTTACTTTGACCTGTCCTGTTTTTAGGATACTGTATGTTGTTTGTTGATATGACAGCGAATTTTTTTATTGATTGGGCGTCATCTAAGAAACGTGTATGATGTAAAAAGTGTCTTAGGTTAGGCTATTTGATCGGAGAAACCTGCATGATGTAAAAAAGTGTCCGTCTCATTACATTGTCATACATGTTATCTCTAGCCTGTAGGCTACAGAAAAGGCCACATAATCTTTCTACCATATCTTATATCTGTTACATGATTTATGTTAGATAATTTTTTGGACGGAACATTGGTGGAGCGCCGCAGTGAGGCGTCTCTCCAACAGCACCCTGTAAAGGCACGCTAGGAATGGACAAGCAAAATATTTTGCGCCCCTGCCTTTGACAAAGTGGGCACTGCTTATTACAGGGCGGCATCAACGCTCACCTAAAAAGCCCTTATGCCACTGGTTGAGAGAAATTGTCATTGTTTTGGAGCAGAATAATGTGAAGTTTTATGTGTTGTTGTTGGAGGTGCGTCTTGGTCAGTTTAGCTCAGAAAATGCCGCCGTAGTCAATCTGACGCCATAGGTAACCGCCTAATTCTGCCTAATGAGCGGGCCGGCCGTGATTCCAATAGCATATATGAAATATATTTATTAAACTGTTCGAATGTTGGCAGGAAGGGGAAGTGGGGGGTGAGTCCTTATGTCACGATCTTCATGCGGGACAGACCAAGGCGCAGCGAGGCATCCAGTATACATGTTTATTTAATGAACGAAACACACGTAACTGGGCAAAATAACAAAACAGACGAAAACGAAGATCGTAACATATAACATAGACTGACAACACGAACAAAGCTATGTCTAAACACTAACCCACAAAACCTAAATGAAAACCCCAAATATATATATGGTTCCCAATTAGAGACAACGACACACAGCTGCCTCTAATTGGGAACCATTACCCCAACATAGAAATAGAACACCTAGAACTCAAAAACCCTACACCAAAAACGAAACCTACACACGCCAGCCTAAAACTCTGGCCTGGGCGTGACCGTACCCCCAAAGGCGCGGACTCCGACCGCGCCACCCAAAAGTCCATGGGGGTCTTCGGTTGGGTCTTTTGATCCCAGGTGGTGGCCCTGGGCCATTTGCTGGACTGGGGACCCTCACTGGCTGCCCCGGACAGGGGACCCTCACTGGCGGCCCCGGACAGGGGACCCTCACTGGCGGCTCCGGACAGGGGACCCTCACTGGCGGCCCCGGACTGGGGACCCTCACTGGCGGCTCCGGACTGGGGAAGCACACTGGCCCTCTGGTGTGGGGAGCAGGAACCGGCCGTACTGGGCTCATAACGCGCACACTGGTGCGGGGAGCAGGAACCGGCCGTACAGGACTCATAAGGCGCACTCTGGTGCGGGGAGCAGGAACCGGCCGTACTGGGCTCATAACGCGCACTCTGGTGCGGGGAGCAGGGACTGGACGTGCTGGACTCTCTAAGCGCACAGGGGGCCTGGTGCGCGGAGCCGGAACAGGACGTGCTGGACGCTCTAAGCGCACAGGGGGCCTGGTGCGCGGAGCCGGAACAGGACGTGCTGGACGCTCTGGCGCACAGGGGGCCTGGTGCGCGGAGCCGGAACAGGACGTGCTGGACTCTCTAAGCGCACAGGGGGCCTGGTGCACGGAGCCGGAACAGGACGTGCTGGACGCTCTAAGCGCACAGGGGGCCTGGTGCGCAGAGCCGGAACAGGACGTGCTGGATCCACTACACGAACAGGGATCCTGGAGCGTGGAACAGGGACAGGATGTACTGGATCCACAACACGCACAGGAGACCTGATGCATATAGCCGACACCCCTCTCCCAGGTTGTTCACTCATCCTGGCTTCACCGATGAGGGGAGCTGGAATGTCGTGCACCGGGCTGTGCGCGTGGACAGGAGACACCGCACGCAGAGCCGGCGCAGGATATTTCGGGCCCAACAGGCGCACTGGAGACCTGGCGCGCAGAGCCTGCACCACTCCTCCAGGCTGCACACTCACCCTAGCCCGACAAATGAGTGGCGCTGGAATTTTGCGCACCGGCCTATGCATGCGCACTGGAGATACCGTGCGCACAACAGCATAGCACGGTGTCTGCTCAGTACGACGCACCCTCCAACGCTCCCTCCAAAGAGCACGAGGAGTTGGCTCAGGAGTCCCTCCTGAACCGGCCAACCTCATCATGTGCCCCCCCCAAAAAAGTTTTTGGGGGCTGCCTTTCGGGCTTCCGTGCCAGGCGAGTTCCAATGAACTTTTCTCTCTCCCTGGAGCGACGATAATCCTCCGGCTGAGACCATGGTCCTTTTCCCTCCAAAATCTCATCCCATGTCCAAGATCCCTTGCCATCCAAAATCTCCTCCCAAGTCCAAGGTTCCCGAGTCTCTCGCTGCTTGGTCTTCTTATGGTGGGTTATTCTGTCACCATCTTCATGCGGGACAGACCAAAGCGCAGCGAGGCATCCAGTATACATGTTTATTTAACGAACGAAACACATGTAACTGGGCAAAATAACAAAACTGACGAAAACGAAGATCGTAACATAGACTGACAACACGAACAAAGCTATGTCTAAACACTAACCCACAAAACCTAAATGAAAACCCCAAACATATATATGGTTCCCAATTAGAGACAACGACACACAGCTGCCTCTAATTGGGAACCATTACCCCAACATAGAAATAGAACACCTAGAACTCAAAAACCCTACACCAAAAACGAAACCTACACACGCCAGCCTAAAACTCTGGCCTGGACGTGACACCTTAGGGCCTTTCTAGTGTTAACAGACACAGATTTGGGTTGTGTAAAGCAATTGCTGGCCAGAAAATGCACTGTAGAGGGGGCAGAAAACATTGGAGCTATCAAGAATAGGCTGTTCAAGATGGCCATTTCAATCTGGACCGAAACTAAGGTGAATGTATGCTGAGCATAGGTGGCTTCAATCACCTGTTCAAATGCTGTGTTGTTATCGTAAGCTGGTTTTAACATAGTGTAGGAGGAGCAAAGCTGTGAGTAGGAGGAGCAAAGCGTTATCAGGAAAGAGACGACAAGCTAATTAAAGACATGCTTTAAGTTTGTCAGAAAAGGGGTGGTGGTATTTTATATCATGTTGGAATCAGAGTCTGATTGCTGAATCACCATGTAGCTGGAGAGATGGCTTTTGAAGGCTGGCAAGTGAGAGCAGCAGAGGAGACTGATAAGTGGTAGGGTGCACATTTGTCACTTGGGTCTAGACGTCACGCTCCGCCTGCGCGCCTGTGTCAAATGGTGTCATGCTCCAAACTCCCTCAAGCAACTGAGACGGAAAGATATCATTAAAACTTGACATTAGGGAAGTTGTGACTCACACTGAGACACACACACACACACGTTGGGACCAAAACATTTATTCCCATTACCTAATCCCTAACTCTAAACCTAACTCTTAACCTAACCCCAAACTCTAAAACGAACCCTAACCATAAACCTAACCCCTACGCCTAAAATAGCCTTTTTCCTTTTGGGGACCGGCGAAATTAGATTTTTTTTCAACACTGTGTTGCTTAAAACATGTCTCGCTTGCCAATAAATCTACTCCATACTTAAAAGCTCTCTCTTGACACATAGCGTGTGTGAAGACAATGACATTGTCCCTGTTCAATACACTTAATACACTAATAGGGTTTAGTGCACTCTCCTATCACAGGTCTGGACACGCACTCTCAATGTCGCGCTATGGATTTACTGCCCACATTCTTCCATCTACTATTGACAGAATGATATCAACGAGGTGCCAACACCCTATTTGCCCCTGAGGCTGTTGTTTTCTCTCTTCCAAGTGTAGGCATACTGTACTTCACTTCATTCAAAGCCTCCCATAATTCCACACCATACTGAGGTAGTGGGCTCTATTGTCTATTTCTACTTGCCATCTAGTGTGGAAAGCCCAGTTGAAGATAAAACACCAACCCACCTTTTCCTCCTCCTGTTTTGGGGACTTGAGACTTACTGTATCTCTGCAAAAATGTTTGGAGGTAAACAGAACATAAAATTAAACATCACTTGCCAGGGACGCTTTAGCGCAAAGGTTAGGATGTAAAGCTACCACCCAAATCAAGATAATATTTTTTTTTACTGCTCTTGAGTAAATCCTTGGCGATAGACACATGTAATAGCCTTATTGTAGTGCCTCAGAGGACTTCTTGTCAAAACAACAAAAATGATTTATCTTTCCACTGACAGGTGTGGATTGGATAGGTGGCAATCATGCTGGTTTCACCAATCCTTTCATAGCAGTGCTCATGAGGGGGTGGAATGAAAAGAGACAACCTGGACATAGAGGCAGGGCTGTCCGTCTTTTTTGTTCTACAACTCATTTAGAGCTTATTTGAAACTACATAGGTTCATATCAGAGCACCTCTTGCTCAGAAATCCTATTTTTCATTTGGTACAGAGTCACACTATAATTAAGCTGTACACTGACAGCAGCCCGAGGACCTGTGAGAAAATACTTGAGTCTCAAAAATGTATTAACACAACCAGGGAGAGGAGAGAATGCTGGAATTGGGACAGAGTAAATTTCCCTGGCTATCAGCTAGAAGAAAGCCCAGAGTTGTGTTCAGTAGGCACGGAGCGGAAGAAAACCCTGAAACTTAAGGAAATGGGTTGGTACTATTTAATTTGTTTTACGCTGCAAAACGTTTTGCTCCCACATTGTGCCCTAATGAACACCACCCACATATCAGAAGAAATGCATTGCTATGCTGCAGTTACTGTAGGCATCATTCCCACACAAATTAAGCGTGAACCACAAGCACTACGATTTGTGCTATTTGCAGGATTTCACATTGAGGTTTCATGTCACAACTCTCAGGAAGATGGCAAGCCCTCTCTATTAAGCTAATGTTCTATTTGAGTGATTTCTCTCTTCTACCCATCGCTACCCACTGCACACAATCCAGGAATGCAGAAACAGAGTGATACAGCTCATAATATGCAAGACAGGGTAGTGAACTTCAAAATCTATGTTAAGACAAAAAAAAAAAAAAGTTATAACAAAACAAAATGTTTAAAAAAGACTTGAGGTAATAATTAGCATATTGGCGTGGTGAGCCAGTTTTCAGTGTTCATTACACTGTACTACATTTTCATATCAGTTGAACAACTGCTAAATCAAAAGCCCAAATCAAGCGTTCTATGCCGTTTGATGCTAGAACAAAGCTGAATGTTCATTTGCTGAAATGAGGACTGCATTATTTAATTTGCAATACCATCTAACGAGGTAACACATAAAACATTGGGAAGACTCAATTAAAAGCCTATGTTTTTCTTCCCTCAGTGTGTGTGTGTGTGTGCGCGCGAGTTTTTCTGTTTTTACATGTGTGTGCGTGTGTACAACGCCATTCTGTGAGCTACAGCATCGTCATAGAAACTAGTTTGCTGGGGGGGTTTGGAGTGAACCCAGGCAATGTCATGATGAAAGTCAGCATTTCAGGCATGATCATCAGCATATCCCATGCAAGCAAATAATATAGCTGCCATTATTTTGACTAAGAAAAAAGTAAAGGGGGTTTGAGATGTTCTGACTTGGCCAAATCCCGTCCGCCAAGACACTGGTTTTGATGTGGCTTCAAGGTGAATGAATCAGTTGTGGCTTGCCAATGGACATCTAATGGTCTGTGATTTATAAAAAGAAAGCACACTCCTAAAAGGTAAATAATGATGACGCGTAACACCTCACATCACACTCCCATTGCCGTAATCTGCCAATGTCTCCTTAACAATGCAGTATGTCAATTTGGAGTGATACCGGTATCCCTGGGCGGTCATGACAATAACACCATAAAGTTAGGAGGGCGATAAACATCAGAATGTTCAGTGAGGTTTGAATTACATGTTAGGATAATTCTACTGCTTCTAAGCCAGATGCAGCCATGCAGGTACAGTGGCACCTGTGGACTTGAATCAGCCTCTAAAATCCTAAATAGTTAATCAATACTTAATGACCGAGAAAAATGCATACAGTAACTAGGCCTCCTTTGTTCTCCCAACAATAATCCAAGGTGAAATAGATGGTAAATGGTGGTAAAAATAATACAGGTAAATAACATTTGATCTCTAATTGACTTTTGGCATCATATTGAGACGCTGATAGAAACAATCCCTGACAACCTCTTCAATGAAGTCGGAACAGGAATAGCACAATTGTCTTTTTCGCATTTGCTGGTACAAGTAATTACATGCTTATCGCTAGTGACTAGTATCCACTCTTATCCCTGTTTGTCAGTGTCGCCTGTGAGGTGTGAAGGTCACAGCTGGAAACCTGGGGGTCCGTGGCTAACTCCGAAACGCTCAACGTTCCAATTAGAGGTTCGGTGGAACATGGCTACCCCTCCTCTGCAGCTCTGGACTTTAATTGCAGGAGGTCGATAAGCCCAGACAAAAGCATCTCAACTGAGGTGAAGTCTGTCAGGCATAGATAAACACACACACATTTTTACAAAGCCGCAGACATTCACAGACAGCCAGACAAACAGAGACATGAGACACACATACGCACCATTGTGGATGCGTGACTAGACCATCACAGTTCAGATAAGTAATGTGAAAAGGGTATAAAAGAGGGCTCAAAACTAAAGCTGAGACTTTTTCCTTTACCCTTTAAGAATCAGCTTGAATATTTCCCAACTTAAAAAAATACCGTTTACTAAATTAAACAAAAGCGAAATAACAGATTGTGGTTATTTTCTCGCTGTAATGTCTTTGATTAGTTAGACCTATTAGCAAAACCAAACAATTTTATCCTCACACAAGAAATCTTACTTCACAGATACCTGTCATTCAGTTTCTCTTTGAAATACTTAAAGAACACTTGCAATTGTAGCACAATTTTCTCCAATGGAATTACCCACACTATGATGCCATTGGCTTTGAAGGTTGATATGAAAACACAGAATTGTGATTAATAGGCTTAACGAGCATATCACCAATGCTTCACCTAGCCCAGAGACACAATTAGAACATACCAAAAATATATTTTCTTCACACCTGACAGGAAATGCTTGACCTCTTTGTTGAAGGTGGTTTTACACAAGATCAGTATTACTCCAGAGATGCAGTACTGCAGGAGGATGCGTGAGATAGAAAAACACTAAGACTGTTCCAACACCCACCCACACACACACACACATACTGTGCCTAAGACAACTATTAGTAAGATTTAAAGCTGCTTGCTGTAGTATTTAGTTTATCTGCAGGGACACACATAAGCAGAAAGAAAGGAGAGATGCGGTCAAAGCATTTCATATTTATGGCTTTATTAAAGTCCCCCTTGAAGCTATTGAGCTTTACTTGCGTCCCCAGCCAGGAGTGTTTATATCATGACAACAATCATGATGCATTGCTGTGGTGGCCACATTCCAATCTACTGTCTAATCTCCGCTTTAGCCCCAAACATCACGGCTCAATTGTTCCTAATTGCCCTTACTATGAACTATGGCACAAACAACAGTGGGGGAAATCAAGAAACAGATTCCCTCCTAAATCCATAATCTCTTTACTTATCAGCTTGGGGGCCCTTGGAAAAAAAGAAGGGATATATCTTTATTTATTCCAGAGGCAGTCAAATCCGGGCTTCGTTCTCTCGTTAAAATGTTCATTTAGCCACGCTGCTTATCAGTCCCATTAAGGAGCTGTTCTGCTTAATAGGTACAACCAGCGAGGAAGAAAATGCAGAACAAGAAGCTCAAGGGTAGACACTAATGCTAAAATGCATAATGCTGTGGTACTGTAGCACCACATTCCACAATGCACCAATATGTGAAGGTGTGGCAATGAATACACATATTGAGTGCTTGGATTAAGTACACAGTGCCATACTGTATGGTTTCAAGTAGAACTGGGATGATAACCCAAAATGATCGACACTGATCAAACAGATCACTTATCGCAGGCATTTTGCTGATATCATTCATTATGATAAGTAGCCTATACTATAACATAAATGTGCATCCTGTAGCTCTAACTCCAAAAAGTTTTGGGAGAATGTAAAGTCCATGGAGAATAAGAGCACCTCCTCCCAGCTGCCCCACTGCACTGAGGCTAGGTAACACTATCCCCACTGATAAATCCACGATAATCAAGAATTTCAATAAGCATTTCTCTACGGCTGGCCATGCTTTCCTCCTGGCTACCCCAACCCCGGGCAAACAGCTCCGCACCCCCCGCAGCTACTTGCCCAAGCCTCCCCAGCTTCTCCTTCACCCAAATCCAGATAGCAGTTTTTCTGAAAGAGCTGCAAAACCTGGACCCGTACAAATCAGCTGGGCTAGACAATCTGGACCCTCTCTTTCTAAAATTATCCGCCGCCATTGTTGCAACCCCTATTACCAGTCTGTTCAACCTTTCTTTCGTATCGTCTGAGATCCCTAAAGATTGGAAAGCCGCCGCGGTCATCCCCCTCTCCAAAGGGGGTGACACTCTAGACCCAAACTGCTATAGACCTATATCCAGCCTTTCTAAAGTCTTCAAAAGCCAAGTTAATAAACGAATCACTGACCATTTTGAATCCCACCGTACCTTCTCCGCTGTGCAATCCGGTTTCCGAGCTGGTCACGGGTGCACCTCAGCCACGATCAAGGTACTAACCGTCATAACCGCCATCAATAAAAGACAGTACTGTGCAGCCGTCTTCATCAACCTGGCCAAGGCTTTTGACTCGGTCAATCACCATATTCTTATCGGCAGACTCAACAGCCTTGGTTTCTCAGATGACTGCCTCGCCTGGTTCACTAACTACTTCTCAGATAGAGTTCAGTGTGTTAAATCGGAGGGCCTGTTGTCCGGACCTCTGGCCGTCTCTATGGGGTACCACAGGGTTCAATTCTCGGGCCGACTCTTTTGTCTGTATATATCAATGATGTCGCTCTTGCTGCGGGTGATTCCCTGATCCACCTCTACGCAGACGACACCATTCTATATACATCTGGCCCTTCTTTTGACACTGTGTTAACAAACCTCCAAATGAGCATCAATGCCATACAACACTCCTTCCGTGGCCTCCAACTTCTCTTAAACACTATTAAAACTAAATGCTTGCTTTTCAACCGTTCGCTGCCCACATCCGCCTGCCCGACTAGCATCACTACTCTGGACGGTTCTGACTTAGAATATGTGGACAACTACAAATACCTAGGTGTCTGGCTAGACTGTAAACTGTCCTTCCAGACTCATATTAAACATCTCCAATCCAAAATTAAATCTAGAATCGGCTTCCTATTTCGCTACAAAGCCTCCTTCACTCACGCCGCCAAACATACCCTTGTAAAACTGACTATGCTACCAATCTCTACTTCAGCGATGCCATTTACAAAATATCTTCCAACACTCTACTCAGCAAACTGGATGCAGTCTATCACAGTGCCATCCGTATACCACCCACCACTGCGACCTGTATGCTCTCGTCGGCTGGCCTTCTCTACATATTCATCGCCCGACCCACTGGTTCCAGGTCATCTATAAGTATTTGCTAGGTAAAGCTCCGCCTTATCTCAGCTCACTGGTCAAGATAACAACACCCACCCATAGCACGCGCTCCAGCAGGTCTATCTCACTGGTCATCCCCAAAGCCTTTCCTTCCAGTTCTCTGCTGCCAATGACTGGAACGAATTGCAAAAATCGATGAAGCTGGAGACTTATATTTTCCTCACTAACTTTAAACATCAGCTATCTGAGCAGCTAACCGATCGCTGCAGCTGTACATAGCCCATCTGTAAATAGCCCATCCAATCTACCTACCTCATCCCCATATTGTTTTTATTTACTTTTCTGCTCTTTTGCACACCAGTATTTCTACTTGCACATCATCATCTGCACATCTATCACCCCAGTGTTCCTTTGCTAAATTGTAATTACTTCGCTACTATGGCCTATTTATTGCCTCCTCAAGCCATTTGCACACACTGTATATAGACTTTCTTTTTTTTCTTCTATTGTGTTATTGACTGTACGCTTGTTTATCCCATGTGTAACTCTGTGTTGTTGTTTTTGTCGCACTGCTTTGCTTTATCTTGGCCAGGTCGCAGTTGTAAATGAGAACTTGTTCTCAACTAGCCTACCTGGTTAAATAAAGGTGAAAAAAAAAAAGTTTGCTAATATGGGGTGATTGTTATTAGGACAATTGATGGCTACAACTATCAAACTAGTAATAGTAGTTTAAAGGATAATAAATAAATAAAACTATGGTGCACATTAATGTTATCAACTTATCGTTCTATTTTCCGTTATCGTTAAATTATCGCTTATCGTTAAATTCAGGTAATTTCCGTATCGCTCACCTTAAGTTTCAAGGTATAATTGGATGAATCATCTTTAAGCAGATGCAATGATCCTCACATCTTGTATTGTCTGAAACAAAGAGTAATTGATCTCTTTAACAGAATCCCATAACTATCAACAGCCATTCTGCAGGTTCAATAAACTTTTATAGAGCCACATCCTTATAGGTGTGAAATCCAGGGGCCCAAATCAAGTACCTTTCAAAAGTATGTTATACCACGTCCCTGCTGCTACTGCCTTCTGCCTAATTAGGTGCAGAAACTGTCGGTTGGGCTACTCTAGGCTCCACAGTGACACTTTAAGGCAATACATTGGCCTTCACCATGGAGGACATACAATCATCCAATGGAAATATTCAAAGGTAAAGGCCAATTACAGTAATAACAACTGTACCTAACGCTAAAACTAGACATTTCAGACAGATCATCTGTATGTTGGTTTCTAAGCATGTTACATCATTTCAGGTTGAAGATGAACGCCAAGTGGACTTGTAATGAATAGAATATTAACTGAGTAGGCTGAATTGACGTAGCATGGTTGGGCTGTTGTTGCCTGTTGTCTAAAATATGTATGTTAATTATAATGCAAATTATGCAAGTTTATGGAAAACCACCAAGCAAAGCAGGTCCCTTGAATCAGCAGTGGAAGAAAGCAGAAGATGGCTTTACAGTCCCTAAAGTGTTCATTCCCCTGTGTGTTTATGTTTTAAGTAAAGTTAATTTACATCGATGTAAGAGGTCATTGTTCCAGTTCTTCATCAGCGAGGCACTGAAGCAGCACTCTGTCTCCACTGGGGCCTGGGGGATTCTAGTGACCAGAAACACAAGCATAAAACAGAACCTTTCCCCATTTTATTTAAGCTGGGCCGAAGCGCATCTGGGAACGCTCACATGCCTAACACTATGTTAACATTCTAGAAACTAAATTCCTTTTCAGACAAAACCCATCATCATCATCAAGGACCATTTTCTACTCTGCTTTCCTCTCCCCTTCCCCATAATACTTGGCATCTGTTTTTTGAGTGATGGCTAGTCTTGTCTTCATTCTCGTGTTTTTTATATACACATCGATCCCACCCCTAGAGAAGACCCCAAGGCCACACACACAACCCACAGGCCTCAGAAGCTCTATTTCGGTGTCCTCTGGTGCATTCTAATGCCTTGATTCAGAAATACAGAAATACTCAGCGAAATTATAGAAATACTTTTATCGAGTTTACCTCACAGATTAGAAAATTAGTTGTGGTATTGTGTAGAAAAACATGACTTTACAATGTAAAAAAATGTATGAATTCAGTTGTTTTGGACATTGTTTAGTTCTAGGCCTATATGATCAGGGCTATTTTCTAAGTAAGAGAACATTCAATATTTTTCAACATTCAACCTGTCTTCTCTTGAGATTAAAGTCTTATTTATTGCTTTACTGCAAGATATAAATTGCCAAAATTATGTTTATTCTTTAAATTATGTATTTTATTAAAACAAAACAAAAATTAAGTATGTTGCAGGTTTCTGCTCCCAAAATCACACTTAAAAGAAAAGATAAAACAACAAAATTGAATGTTCTAAGTCCACAACAATGCTTAAACCACACCAGGAGACCACTCTTAAATGAGACATTTCGATTTTGGGGTGTAGTTTTGAGTTTTAATGTCACATGCACAAGTACAGTGAAATGTCTTTATTCCAAACTCAAAACCCAACAATGCATGAATTAATAACAATGTATTTCTAAAAAGCAAAAAACACTAGAAATTAGAATAAGAAATACACAATAAAGTAAGTAAGCAAGCATACTATCTACAGGAAATATTTTAGAAGTCAGTTACAATACCATATTTACATGAACAGGGATACTAGAGTGATGGAGGTAGATATGTATGGAGGTAAGATGACTAGGCAACAGGATATAAGATAAACAGAGTAGAAGCAGCTTGTATGTGAGTGGGTGTGCGTGTGTGTAGAGTCAGTATAAATGTATGTGCATATGTGTGAGTGAGCAGATGATGGAGTGAGTGATTGTGTGTGTTGGAGTGACAGTGTCTGTGTGAGTGTGTAGGGCCCTGTGAGTGTGCAAATACTGAAATAAAAGGTAAATAAAGATACAAGGTAAACTCGGTCCATGTAGCTATTTTGTTAGCTACTTATAAGTCGTGTTGCTTGGGGATAGAAGCTGTTCAAGAGCCTGCTGGTGTCAGATTTGAAGCACCAGTACCTCTTGCCATGCGGCAGCAGAGAAAATAGTCTATGGCTTGGGTGGTTGGGGTCTTTGCCTGATATAGAGGTCCTGGATGGCAGGGAGCTCTGCCCCAGTAATGTACTGGGCTGTCCGCACAACCCTATGTAACGCCATGCGATCGAGGACAGTGCTATTGCCATACCAAGCTGTGATGCAGCCAGTCAATAAGCTCTCAATGGTACAACTGTAGAACCTTTTCAGGATTTGAGGGCCCATGTCAAACTTTTTAAAAATCCTGAGGGGGAAGAGGCACTGTTGCGCCTTCTTCACAACTGTGAGTGTGTGTTTGGACCATTTTAAGTCTAGTGATTTGGACACCGAGGAACTTGAAGCTGTGTACCGCCCCATCAACGGGGATGAGGACATGCTCGCCCCCCCCCTCCCAGTTTCCTGTAGTCCACGATCAGCTCCTTGGTATTGCTGATGTTGAGGGAGAAGTTGTTGCTCTGGCACCACACTGTCAGGTCACCGACCTCCTCCCTGTAGGCTGACTCATTGTCGCCGGTGATCAGGCCTACCACTGTCGTGGCGTCAGCGAACTTGACAATGGTGTTGGAGTCGTGTGTGGCCACACAGTCGTGGGTGAACAGGGAGTACAGGAAGGGACTAAGCATACACCCCTGTGGGGCCCCTGTGTCGAGGGTCAGCATGGTGGAGGTGATGTTGCCTACCTCCACCACCTGGGGTTGGCCAGTCAGAAAGTCCAGGATCTAGTTGCAGAGGGAGGTGTTCAGACCCTGAATCCTAAGCATGGTGAGTTACCCTTTAATTCAAGTGTGCACCTAGCAAGAGCCTGTTGTTTAGTGGTGTTTTTGTAGTGCACAGGTGATGGTAGCGTTTGCAAAACAAATACCCGCTGGATTTATGAAAATAATCATGATATCATTCTGTCAGGTAGGCATAACCTACTTTGTTGTTAACATTTTTTAATATTTTTTTATTCAACCTTTATTTAACTAAGCAAGTCAGTTAAGAACAAATTCTTATTTACGGCCTACCCCAGCCAAACCCTAACCCGGACAACGCTGGTGTCTATTGTGCGCCGCCCTACAGGACTCCTAATCACGGCCGGTTGTGATAAAGCCTGGAATCGAACCATGGTCTGCGTGACGCCTCTAGCACTGCGATGCAGTGCCTTAGACCTCTGGCCCAAAATAAGCCGAATGAGAGTTTTTGGTGAGAGTGAAACCTCTTCCTCTCTGCTGCGTTTCCCTGAAATCGATCACTTTGTGACTGACAGGCAATAGATTGCGCTAGAAGATGCATATCGTTCATTCTAGCGGGAGAGGGCTCAACGCACTAGCGAATTTAAACTTTTAAATGAAAAGTAGCTAAGTTACTATGAAGTGGAATATGTAGCCGACTGAAAATGAGTCTCTAACCAGCTGATTAGCCAACAGCCGGCGCTAATGGAAAACACTTGAGCAAGGGCTAACCAGAGTCTATGGCTGGTCTCTATGGCTCAAATCATTTCAGAACCATGACACTGTCCGTGAATGCAACTGCACACACACACACGTCAGCATGTGTATTGTGTGAATGACACATGTACGTATTTGACAAGTGTGTGTATTTCTGTGTTTTACATGTAAATGTTTGACAGGTGTGTTTTGAGTGTGCGATGTCTTTGCCTACCTCCCTAGCAGAACTCGACAGTCAGATGCTACACATGAGTAAAGCCGTGAGAGGCTCAAGTGAAGGTTGGCTGCTCTACGGGACACAGCCATGAGTCCTTCTCACCTTTCCTGTCATCTTAGAAGGGGTACTTTGTACAGACAGGAGACTCCAGACAATGACAGATGCTGTCCAAAGCTCTCCCCTTACAGTGCCTGCTCTAATGGAACAGTATCATTCTAGGCCTATATCACCAAATTATGATTCCCACTCTTTACATAGCAATGGATTCCTAGTTGACAGCACTGTGATCAGTATGTACTGGTGGAGCTGCCCATTGAATGGTGCTGAAATCTGTCGCAAAGGCTGTGCCTCTGATGGTCCAGAAATTGGTATTGGGTGCTGTCCTTTTAGTGGTGCTGAAATGTGTTAACAGATGCATAAGAGTTTTACCGGATGCTGCAATGTCACACATGTGTTGCATTGAGGTAGGCTACAGCACACATTTCAGTGGAAAGCAAGATCATTATACATCAGCCTTTAAAATGCATCCAAGGATTTATTCCATGTATATCTCCAAAGGCAAGTCAAATAACCTGTTGCAACACTGTCACTTTATCCGACTGTGGATTATCTGTAAAAGTATAATTCATTAATCAAAAATAAGATACACTTTAGTTGTTTGAGCTAGAGGTCACACATAAACCGTCACATGAGCAATCTTGCACCACATTTCAATGCTGGGTTAGTTATCTACTACAAAACAAATGCCTGTACAAATAATATTGCATTGTTTCTGTGGGCATTACTACTCAGACGACAAAAGGACAATTGTCTGATAACGTGGCCTTCAATAAGCTACTTCGAAGTATTTTACTGGAAGATTTCCCGCCTATTCAACGTTATATCTAGTTTAATGCTAAGTCCCGTGCACTGGCCAAGTTAAGGTTCTATCAAAGCGCCACGGCCGGTGTAAGACATGTCCGTTATGGCCATAATTGATTTGAAAGAGGCTAAATGGAGTCTAGGCTAAGGTAGGGGTAGTGATGCTCACAGCAATCACCTTGAATTACAGAGAAGAGTGACTGACATTGGTGTGAGAGCCGGTTGTCTTGCCGAGCGCTGCAACAATTCTAAATGTTTAAAATGATGGAGAATTGTATACAACATAGTCTCTGATATTATGATAATGCAACTTGTGGCGTTATAGTAAAGAATTGCAGGCTTCACACATGCTTTTTTTTTTTAAATCACAATTTACAATTTCAGTATAAGGAGTAATGACATCGGTTGAATGAAAGAAAGCGCATCATTACCTGCTCTTGCTGTTGAGCCGTTTTCGGTGCATTTGTCTCCTTCAGCGTAGTCATGATGCCCTACAGTCAGATCAACCAGCAGCTACACCACAACACAATCACAGGTGACTTTGAGAGGTGACCGGAGCCGGCAAAGTACCACAGAGAAAAATACATTCAATTTCAGTCGTGATGTTTAAAGTTGAGAGAGAGCTTGATGTAAGCAATAAGCAGTTGGGGGGGAAATCCCGGCAAAACCAGTCGTAGGCTAAAACAACGCAGATGATACTCAATTGTAACCTTGTGCATGGAAGAAAGTGGGAGGGAGAGAGGTAGAGATAGGAGCTGAGGCAAAGACAGCTACTGCAATTGATACCGACCGCGCCACTTCGATAAATGCCTGGCAACCACCAACGGGCGACTGAGGTGGGGAGGCGAACAGCGATACTTGTCCCCCAACACGTCGCACGTATCAGCTTTTCACGCATGCACCCACCAAGAGACACAGACACTACTAAAATTGTGATATCATTGATAATAATTGTAGAGTTAATATAGGCACCACAATCCTACCTGTTATCTGGACCATTCATTTCAGATTACAGTAAAATATAATGAATAGTTTAATGACATCACAGCTATCGCTGAAACATGTGTATTTCATACATTCAATGAAATAGGTCACATTGACAGTCTCTACAGAGCTCAAACCATTTCAGTTCGCCAACTGCGCTGACACACTCACACACGATGTTATGCAATATGTTTTTTGACGTCAATGATTTTCAACTCTTCTAAATACAGCATTTTTGTTTTGCTTCAAGAGCGAGATCTGTACCATTGGACAGTAAGTGTAGAAAATCCATAGCCGGAAGAGACTGCAGCATCCCAGATGGCATGACAGGAAATATATTGAAACAAATACTTGAAATGTAACTAATAAACCATTAAGAAGAGGCATCCAAGTTGCTCGGTTAGAAGATATATAGTTGTACCATGTATAAGCATATTTTAATATATCTCTTTAGGGCTAATGTATGCAGCAGACAGAGCTTCAGCGAAATAGAACGAGCAAACAAGTCTAAATTGGTGCAAGGGGAAGCAGGGTGTATCCAACCAAAATGTTCTTCCTTGAATTTAAAGTCTTTGAGTAACGCCATTAAAACAAAACAAAAATTCTGACAGAAGTGTATGAGATATTGAGCACAAGGTGACTAAGACGCAATTAACATGACTATAAATGTCAATTGTCATCATCTATCATGACTTTTCCTAACCTCTGTTCCGTTGTGTCATTATAATGATGGCATGGCAAAATACTTTTGATAGAATTACTGTGGCCTTCGAAAAAAACAAAAATGTACACTTCAGACATTTGGACACTGAAATCCAAACGAGCGTGTAAGAAAATAACCATCCTTTTTTCAAAGGTACAATGAAGCGAAACTACGATTGCTCCCACTGCAAACCTCACATGGAGCGCAAGTATTATTAACATAATACCATTTATTTAATATCTTACACTTTAGGGGCTCTCAAGCAAAGCACTAATGTTCACACAAGCCACTTTTGGTTATCCCTCAAATTAAACCAAATGTAATGTATTGCAGCGCTGTGTTAATTAAACATTTCTAGGAAGAACCATTGCATTCAATATCCAAACACTGTATATAAATTAGTTACTTATACTCAGAGACATTGTACATAGTAATGATACCTGTTCTATTCTTCCATTCTCCTCTATGTCTTAGCAGGGGTTTTAATATTCGCATGCTGCTTTGTTAATTAATTGTGGGCACTGTGTTTTGGTGAGGTAAATTACTATGGAATCCCAGATGGGTTTCTGCAATGTCGGGCCTGCATGACAAGTACACTGCTGCGCATTGGAAGGAAAGCCATGTCCTTCAAACAGAGGCCCTACTTTTATTTAAAAAGTTGCAAAAACAATTGCATCCCTTTCAAGTGAACCCAAAGTATCCCAAAAACACTGAATAGAGTAGGATTTGTACACAGTACAGTATACAAAAAACTCCCACACACATAGACAATCAAACTCACACAAACATAGATATGTTGACAATAGTAAAAGCACTACTGAGTCACTACACAGCATGTCATCGTGATCAATCCAACACTCCACTACTACACAACCAGCCCTTCTCTACGGCTCCTACTGCAATTAACGTCGACAGCGTGACGTATAAAACCAAAAGGGTTGCTGCTCGGCGAATCAATCAACTCCAAACTAATGATGCCCACTCTGGACCAGATGCCGCGATTGGCTGATGGCGGATACAGTGCTACTCAGTCGCTGTGGCTGCAACATAACAAATGCCCACTGTGCTGCGGTGGGGGAGCCTGTACACAAACCTCCAAACCTCAACCCCTGTGATGTTGACAAATGGACAAGGAGAGGATGAGGGATGCCTGTGGCCTTGGCTCTGTTTAAACACACATTCCTTAGAAGTTACAGATTAATTGAGTGGCTGTGCCAACCTCCCGGAACAAATGGAGGCCCTTATGGCTGCCAACCTAATGAACTGGAAGAAGTGCTCAAGACTGATGAGATGTTGCCTACTAATCAATACCAATGCAACCTCAAAATACTGTGTCGATTGATTGCTTTGGCACTGGTAATAGCCTTGTAATGACTCATCATCACAACAAGGATGACAATTATGTATGTGGATCGATCATTCGGTGAATGTCGAAGCAATGCTTAATATAAGAAACAGGAATGTTCTGTTTGACATTTCTGTCAATGTAGATATTTTAGATTTGTAAAAAAAAAAGTGTGTTCTCTGGTTTTACAAAGGAGACTGAGAAGTCTGTCAGTGAATCCAGCAGTCTCCCACAAGCTCATATTGAGTTGAGATTTCTGCCTAGAAAACTCTACCTCGAAGCCCTGCACATTGACTCAGTACCAGTACTCCTAAAAAAAAAAATGGCACATTTTTCGTACTTTTGAACTCTGCGTTGTTTGGAAAGGGCTCGTAAGCATTTCACAGTAATGTCTACACCTGTTGTACTCGGCGCTTATGACAAATACAATTGGATATCGAAAGCCAGTGCTCTTCAGTACATACACTACCTGCAGTGTTTTTTGCTACTTTAGTGGATAGAAAAATAACAGAGGAGGCAAAAAACAGCAGCCAAACAGTCAATTACACTACAACCGTAGAGGGAGAGTCAACTTTGATCTACACTGAACAAAAACATATAAATGCTGGCCTCTCTCCTTAAAAAAACCACCCCTTAGCTCTTGGAGTCCCATGCAGGAAAAGCTAGACTAGAACAGCTTGCTGGACATAATTTGTTAAGCATTTCTTATATATATATATAGACTATTCGAAGAGGCACACAAGCTCATTTTTGCTGAATGCAGCCAACAGAACTCACGGGTAGTTTGAAAGAAGAGTGAATATGCGATGGCGGTATTCGAAAGCCTTCTGTATCTAATTCTAGTCCGACAGTAAATTATTCAAGGATGTCATTAGAATGATGAAGATAAGGACAACAACACGCATTTCACTTAACTGTTGAAAGGGGGGAAGGAATGAAGCAACAATAGAGAGAGAAAGAGGAGGTAAGCTAATAACATTAGGGGAAATATTATGAAAGGTAGACTATAAATGTGTCAGCCTACTATTTCAACATGAAATCAAATTCGTAAGTAACTTTGTAGGCCGCATGTGCTGCACAAGAATCACATGTTCTCTTCTGCTTTATCATGGTTTGAACGATGTGTGTAAGTCAAGTCCATATAATTATTCTTATTCTAAAATGTATTAAATCGTTTTTTTTCTTCTCAATCTACACACAATACCCCATAATGACAAAGCAAAAACAGCTTTTTATTTTTTGTTGTTGCTAATTTATAATAAAAAAAACCCGGAAATAACACATTTACATAAGTATTCAGACCCTTTACTCAGTACTTTGTTGAATCACCTTTGGCAGCGATTACAGCCTCGAGTTGTCTTGTGTATGACACTACAAGCTTGAAAAATAAATATTTGGGGAGCTTCTCCCATTCTTCTCTACAGATCCACTCAAGCTCTGTCAGGTTGGATGGGGAGTGTTGCTGCACAGCTATTTCCAGGTCTCTCCAGAGATGTTAGATCGGGTTCAAGTCCGGGCTCTGGCTGGGCCACTCAAGGACATTCAGAGACTTGTCCCGAAGCCACTCCTGCATTGTCTTGGCTGTGTGTTTAGGGTCGTTGTCCTGTTGGAAGGTGAACCTTCTCATAAAGGCCTGATTGGTGGAGTGCTGCAGAGATAGTTGTTCTTCTGGAAGGTTCTCCCATTTCCACAGAGGAACTCTGGAGCTCCCTGAACAAGGCCCTTCTCCCTCGATTGCTCAGTTTGGCCAGGCGGCCAGCTCTAGGAAGAGTCTTGGTGGATTTCCATTTGTAGAATACCTGGAAAATATTCAACCCTGGCATCTCAAACAGTGGGTGACATGTCTGGTCAGTATGCAGGCCATGGAAGAATTGGGACATTTCCAGCTTCCAAGAATTGTGTATCCGTGTGTATCCAGATCCTTGCGACATGGGGCTGTCCATTATCATTCTGAAACATGAGGTGATGGCTGCAGAGGAATGGCACGACAATGGGCCTCAGGATCTCGTCACGGTATCTCTGTTCATTCAAAGTGCCATTGATAAAATGCAATTGTATTCCTTGTCCGTAGCTCATGCCTGCCCATATCTTAACCCCACCGCCACCATGAAGCACTCTGTTCACAACATTGACATCAGCAAACCGCTCGCTCACACAACGCCATACACGCTGTCTAGCATCTGCCCGGTACAGTTGAAACTGGGATTCTTCCATGAAAAGCAAACCTTTTCAGCGTGTCAATGGCCATGGAAGGTGAACATTTGCCCACTGAAGTCAGTTACGATGCTGAACGGCAGTCAGGTTCTGGCGAGGCCAACGAGCATGCAGATGTACTTCCCTGAGACGATTGCTGACAGTTTGTGCAGAAATTCTTCATTTATGCAAACCCACAGTTTCATCAGCTGTCCGGGTGGCTGGTCTCAGATGATCCCGCAGGTGAACGTGATCTGCGGTTGTGAGGCCGGATGGACATACTGCCAAATTCTTTAAAACAACATTATGGTAGAGAAATGAACATTAAATTATCTGGCAATAGCTCTGGTGGACATTCCTGCAGTCAGCATGCCAATTGCACGCTCCCTCAAAACTTGAGACATCAGTGGTATTGTGTCGTGTTACAAAACTGTTAATTTTAGAGTGGCCTTTTATTGTCCCTAGCACAAGATGGACCTGTGTAATAATCATGCTGTTTAATCAGCTTCTTGATATGCCACACCTGTCAGGTGGATGGATTATCTTGGCAAAGGAGAAATGCTCACTAACAGAGCTGTAAACACATTTGTGCATTACATTTGAGAGAAATAAGCTTTGTGTGCGTATGGAACATTTCTGGTATCTTTTATTTCAGCTCATGAAACAGGGGACCAACCCTTAACAGGTTGCGTTAATATTTTTGTTTCGGTATATTATTGCCATCGCCGTTAAGGGGGTGGTGAACATGGGACTGGTGTAAAGCCAGACTTCTGATTCCGTGACGCAAACTGTATTATATGTTCCTGGCTGACTCAAGTAAAAATAAAATGGAGATTATTGGGAAGAAGCTTAAAATCCCACCACTAGGGAAAATAGGGCTCCTTGTCCACACACACACAGCTGTTGTTGTCTTGATTGGGACTCAGTCTTACAGAGTCATTTTGGATGCTTCATTATAGGCCAAGAATAGCAACCGGGCTGGACATTATAATGACTATAGTACAGGATGTAACAGGACTGAAAAATATAATGACTCTATAGTACAGGGCTGGGCATTGTAATGATAAAGGATAATGACTCTATGGTACAGGATAATGACTTTATGGTACAGGAAAATGACCCTGCTATACAGTACAATGATGCTACGGTACAGGTCAATAACTCTACGATACAGGATAATGAATCTATAGTACAGAATAATGACTCTATAGTACAGGATAATGACTCTATGGAACAGGGTAATGACTCTATGGAACAGGGTAATGACTCTATGGAACAGGGCCGGGCATTACAATGATGCTATGATACAGGAATGGGCATTATAATGATTCTATAGTACAGTATAATGACTACAGTACAGGGCTGGGCATTATAATGACTATATAGTACAGGGCTGGGCATTATAATGACTCTATAGTACAGGTCTGGGCATTATAATGACTATTACAGGATATAGACTATGGTACAGGATAATGACTCCATGGTACAGGATAATGACTCTGGTACAGAATATAGACTAAAGTACAGGAAATTGACTCTATGGTACAGGATAATGACTCTACAGTACAGGATAATGACTGTATGGTACAGGACTGGGCATTATAATGACTATATAGTACAGAATAATGACTCTATAGTACAGGGCTGGGCATTATAATGACTGTATGGTACAGGGCTGGGCATTATAATGACTCTATGGTACAGGGCTGGGCATTATAATGACTATATAGTACAGGGCTGGACATTATAATGCGTCTATGGTACAGGGCTGGGCATTATAATGACTCTATTGTAAAGGGCTGGGCATTATAATGACGATATAGTACAGGAATGGGCATTATAATGACTATATAGCAACCAGACAGGGCATTATAATGACTCTATGGTACAGGACATTGACTCTATGGTACAGGATAATGACTCTATGGTACAGGGCTGGGCATTATAATGACTCTCTGGTACTGGGCTGGGCATTATAATGACTCTATGGTACAGGATAATGACTCTATGGTACAGGATAATGACTCTATAGTACAGGGCTGGGCATTATAATGACTCTATAGTACAGGGCTGGGCATTATAATGACACTATGGTACAGGGCTGGGCATTATAATGACACTATGGTACAGGGCTGGACATTATAATGACTCTATGGTACAGGATCATGATTCTATGGTACAGGGCTGGACATTATAATGACTCTATAGTACAGGGCTGGGCATTATAATGACTCTATAGTACAGGGCTGGGCATTATAATGACTCTATAGTACAGGGCTGGGCATTATAATGACTCTATGGTACAGGGCTGGGTATTATAATGACTCTCTGGTACAGGGCTGGACATTATAATGACTATGGTACAGGGCTGGGCATTATAATGACTCTATGGTACAGGATAATGACTCTATGGTACAGGGCTGGGCATTATAATGACACTATGGTACAGGGCTGGGCATTATAATGACTCTATAGTACAGGGCTGGGCATTATAATGACTCTATGGTACAGGGCTGGGCATTATATTGACTCTCTGGTACAGGGCTGGACATTATAATGACTCTAAGGTACAGGGCTGGGCATTATAATGACAATATAGTACAGGATAATGACTCTAAGGTACAGGATAATTACTCTATGGTACAGGATAATTACTCTATGGTACAGGATAATGACTCTATAGTACAGGGCTGGGCATTAAAATGACTATGGTACAGGGCTGGGCATTATAATGACTCTATGGTACAGGGCTGGGCATTATAATGACTCTATGGTACAGGGCTGGGCATTATAATGACTCTCTGGTACAGGGCTGGACATTATAATGACTATGGTACAGGGCTGGGCATTATAATGACTCTATGGTACAGGATAATGACTCTATGGTACAGGGCTGGGCATTATAATGACACTATGGTACAGGGCTGGGCATTATAATGACTCTATAGTACAGGGCTGGGCATTATAATGACTCTATGGTACAGGGCTGGGCATTATATTGACTCTCTGGTACAGGGCTGGAATTAATAATGACTCTAAGGTACAGGGCTGGGCATTATAATGACAATATAGTACAGGATAATGACTCTAAGGTACAGGATAATTACTCTATGGTACAGGATAATTACTCTATGGTACAGGATAATGACTCTATAGTACAGGGCTGGGCATTAAAATGACTATGGTACAGGGCTGGGCATTATAATGACTCTATGGTACAGGGCTGGGCATTATAATGACTCTATGGTACAGGGCTGGGCATTATAATGACTCTATGGTACAGGGCTGGGCATTATAATGACTCTATGGTACAGGGCTGGACATTATAATGACTCTATGGTACAGGGCTGGACATTATAATGCCTCTATGGTACAGGGCTGGACATTATAATGACACTACGGTACAGGGCTGGGCATTATAATGACACTATGGTACAGGGCTGGGCATTATAATGCCCCTATGGTACAGGATCATGATTCTATGGTACAGGGCTGGACATTATAATGCCTCTATGGTACAGGGCTGAACATTATAATGACTCTATGGTACAGGGCTGGACAATATAATGACTCTATGGTACAGGGCTGGGCATTATAATGACTCTATGGTACAGGGCTGGGCATTATAATGACTCTATGGTACAGGGCTGGACATTATAATGCCTCCATAGTACAGGGCTGGGCATTATAATGCCTCTATGGTACAGGGCTGGACATTATAATGCCTCTATGGTACAGGGCTGGACAATATAATTACTTTATGGTACAGGGCTGGGCATTATAATGACTCTATAGTAGAGGGCTGGGCATTATAATGCCTCTATGGTACAGGGCTGGGCATTATAATGCCTCTATGGTACAGGGCTGGGCATTATAATGCCTCTATGCTACAGGGCTGGACAATATAATGACTCTATGGTTCAGGGCTGGACATTATAATGCCTCTATGGTACAGGGCTGGACAATATAATGCCTCTATGGTTCAGGGCTGGGCATTATAATGACTCTATAGTAGAGGGCTGGGCATTATAATGACTATATAGCAACCAGGCTGGGCATTATAATGACTCTATGGTACAGAATAATGACCTATGGTACAGGGCTAGACATTAGAATTACTCTATAGTACAAGATAATGACTCTGGTACAGGATAATGACTCTATAGTACAGGATAATTCCACTATAGTACAGGGCTGGGCATTATAATTACTCTATAGTACAAGGCTGGACATTATAATGACTAAATAGTACAAGATAATGACTATACTACAGGATAATTATTCTATAGTACAGGATAATGACTCTATGGTACAGGGCTGGACATTAGAATGACTCTATTGTACAAGATAATGACTATGGAACAGGATAATTATTCTATAGTACAGGAAAATTACTCTATAGTACAGGGCTGGACATGATATATACTCTATAGTACAGGGCTGGATATTATAATGTGTATATAGTACAGGGCTGGGCAATATAATTACTCTATAGCACAGGGCTGGACAATATAATGATTCTTTAATACAGGGCTGGACATTATAATGCCTCTATAGTACAGGACTGGGCATTATAATGACTCTATAGTAAAGGGCTGGATATTATAATGTGTCTATAGTACAGGGCTGGGCATTATAATGTCTCTATAGTACAGGGCTGGGCATTATAATGTCTCTATAGTACAGGGCTGGATATTATAATGTGTCTATAGTACAGGGCTGGGCAATATAATTACTCTATAGTACAGGGCTGGAAATTATGACTCTATAGCACAGGGCTGGTCATTATAATTACTATATAGCAACCAGGCAGGGCATTATAATGACTCTATGGTACAGAGCTGGACATAGTAATGACTCAATGGTACAGGATAATGACTCTATGGTACATGATAATGACTTCATGGTACAGGGCTGGGTATTATAATGACTCTATAGTACAGGGCTGGTCATTATAATGACTCTCTTGTACAGGGCTGGGTAAAATAATGACTCTATGGTACAGGATAATGACTCTATGGTACAGGGCTGTACATTATAATGCCTCTATGGTACAGGGCTGGGCATTATAATGACTCTATGGTACAGAATAATGACTCTATGGTACAGGGCTAGACATTAGAATAATTCTATAGTACAAGATAATGACTCTGGTACAGGATAATGACTCTATAGTACAGGATAATTCCACTATAGTACAGGGCTGGGCATTATAATGACTCTATGGTACAGGGCTGGGCATTATAATGACTCTATAGTACAAGATAATGACTCTGGTACAGGATAGTGACTCTATAGTACAGGATAATTCCACTATAGTACAGGGCTGGACATTATAATGACTCTATAGTACAGGGCGGGACATTATAATGTCTCTATGGTACAGGGCTGGGCATTATAATGCCTCTATGGTACAGGGCTGAACATTATAATGCCTCCATAGTACAGGGCTGGGCATTATAATGCCTCTATGGTACAGGGCTGGACATTATAATGCCTCTATGGTACAGGGCTGGACAATATAATTACTTTATGGTACAGGGCTGAACATTATAATGCCTCTATGGTACAGGGCTGGACAATATAATGCCTCTATGGTACAGGGCTGAACATTATAATGCCTCTATGGTACAGGGCTGGGCATTATAATGCCTCTATGGTACAGGGCTGGGCATTATAATGCCTCTATGGTACAGGGCTGGACATTATAATGCCTCTATGGTACAGGGCTGGGCATTATAATGCCTCTATGGTACAGGGCTGGACAATATAATGACTCTATGGTTCAGGGCTGGGCATTATAATGCCTCTATGGTACAGGGCTGGACAATATAATGCCTCTATGGTTCAGGGCTGGGCATTATAATGACTCTATAGTAGAGGGCTGGGCATTATAATGACTATATAGTACAGAATAATGACTCTATGGTACAGGGCTAGACATTAGAATTACTCTATAGTACAAGATAATGACTCTGGTACAGGATAATGACTCTATAGTACAGGATAATTCCACTATAGTACAGGGCTGGGCATTATAATTACTCTATAGTACAGGGCTGGACATTATAATGACTCTATAGTACAGGGCTGGATATTATAATGTGTATATAGCACAAGGCTGGACAATATAATAATTCTTTAATACAGGGCTGGACATTATAATGCCTCTATAGTACAGGGCTGGGCATTATAATGACTCTATAGTACAGGGCTGGATATTATAATGTGTCTATAGTACAGGGCTGGGCATTATAATGACTCTATAGTACAGGGCTGGGCATTATAATGTCTCTATAGTACAGGGCTGGATATTATAATGTGTCTATAGCACAGGGCTGGTCATTATAATTACTATATAGCAACCAGGCAGGGCATTATAATGACTCCATGGTACAGGGCTGGACATAGTAATGACTCAATGGTACAGGATAATGACTTCATGGTACAGGGCTGGGTATTATAATGACTCTATAGTACAGGGCTGGTCATTATAATGACTCTCTTGTACAGGGCTGGGTAAAATAATGACTCTATGGTACAGGATAATGACTCTATGGTACAGGGCTGTACATTATAATGCCTCTATGGTACAGGGCTGGGCATTATAATGACTCTATGGTACAGAATAATGACTCTATGGTACAGGGCTAGACATTAGAATTACTCTATAGTACAAGATAATGACTCTGGTACAGGATAATGACTCTATAGTACAGGATAATTCCACTATAGTACAGGGCTGGGCATTATAATGACTCTATGGTACAGGGCTGGGCATTATAATGACTCTATAGTACAAGATAATGACTATGGAACAGGATAATTATTCTATAGTACAGGAAAATTACTCTATAGTACAGGGCTGGACATGATATATACTCTATAGTACAGGGCTGGATATTATAATGTGTATATAGTACAGGGCTGGGCAATATAATTACTCTATAGCACAGGGCTGGACAATATAATGATTCTTTAATACAGGGCTGGACATTATAATGCCTCTATAGTACAGGACTGGGCATTATAATGACTCTATAGTAAAGGGCTGGATATTATAATGTGTCTATAGTACAGGGCTGGGCATTATAATGTCTCTATAGTACAGGGCTGGGCATTATAATGTCTCTATAGTACAGGGCTGGATATTATAATGTGTCTATAGTACAGGGCTGGGCAATATAATTACTCTATAGTACAGGGCTGGAAATTATGACTCTATAGCACAGGGCTGGTCATTATAATTACTATATAGCAACCAGGCAGGGCATTATAATGACTCTATGGTACAGAGCTGGACATAGTAATGACTCAATGGTACAGGATAATGACTCTATGGTACATGATAATGACTTCATGGTACAGGGCTGGGTATTATAATGACTCTATAGTACAGGGCTGGTCATTATAATGACTCTCTTGTACAGGGCTGGGTAAAATAATGACTCTATGGTACAGGATAATGACTCTATGGTACAGGGCTGTACATTATAATGCCTCTATGGTACAGGGCTGGGCATTATAATGACTCTATGGTACAGAATAATGACTCTATGGTACAGGGCTAGACATTAGAATAATTCTATAGTACAAGATAATGACTCTGGTACAGGATAATGACTCTATAGTACAGGATAATTCCACTATAGTACAGGGCTGGGCATTATAATGACTCTATGGTACAGGGCTGGGCATTATAATGACTCTATAGTACAAGATAATGACTCTGGTACAGGATAGTGACTCTATAGTACAGGATAATTCCACTATAGTACAGGGCTGGACATTATAATGACTCTATAGTACAGGGCGGGACATTATAATGTCTCTATGGTACAGGGCTGGGCATTATAATGCCTCTATGGTACAGGGCTGAACATTATAATGCCTCCATAGTACAGGGCTGGGCATTATAATGCCTCTATGGTACAGGGCTGGACATTATAATGCCTCTATGGTACAGGGCTGGACAATATAATTACTTTATGGTACAGGGCTGAACATTATAATGCCTCTATGGTACAGGGCTGGACAATATAATGCCTCTATGGTACAGGGCTGAACATTATAATGCCTCTATGGTACAGGGCTGGGCATTATAATGCCTCTATGGTACAGGGCTGGGCATTATAATGCCTCTATGGTACAGGGCTGGACATTATAATGCCTCTATGGTACAGGGCTGGGCATTATAATGCCTCTATGGTACAGGGCTGGACAATATAATGACTCTATGGTTCAGGGCTGGGCATTATAATGCCTCTATGGTACAGGGCTGGACAATATAATGCCTCTATGGTTCAGGGCTGGGCATTATAATGACTCTATAGTAGAGGGCTGGGCATTATAATGACTATATAGTACAGAATAATGACTCTATGGTACAGGGCTAGACATTAGAATTACTCTATAGTACAAGATAATGACTCTGGTACAGGATAATGACTCTATAGTACAGGATAATTCCACTATAGTACAGGGCTGGGCATTATAATTACTCTATAGTACAGGGCTGGACATTATAATGACTCTATAGTACAGGGCTGGATATTATAATGTGTATATAGCACAGGGCTGGACAATATAATAATTCTTTAATACAGGGCTGGACATTATAATGCCTCTATAGTACAGGGCTGGGCATTATAATGACTCTATAGTACAGGGCTGGATATTATAATGTGTCTATAGTACAGGGCTGGGCATTATAATGACTCTATAGTACAGGGCTGGGCATTATAATGTCTCTATAGTACAGGGCTGGATATTATAATGTGTCTATAGCACAGGGCTGGTCATTATAATTACTATATAGCAACCAGGCAGGGCATTATAATGACTCCATGGTACAGGGCTGGACATAGTAATGACTCAATGGTACAGGATAATGACTTCATGGTACAGGGCTGGGTATTATAATGACTCTATAGTACAGGGCTGGTCATTATAATGACTCTCTTGTACAGGGCTGGGTAAAATAATGACTCTATGGTACAGGATAATGACTCTATGGTACAGGGCTGTACATTATAATGCCTCTATGGTACAGGGCTGGGCATTATAATGACTCTATGGTACAGAATAATGACTCTATGGTACAGGGCTAGACATTAGAATTACTCTATAGTACAAGATAATGACTCTGGTACAGGATAATGACTCTATAGTACAGGATAATTCCACTATAGTACAGGGCTGGGCATTATAATGACTCTATGGTACAGGGCTGGGCATTATAATGACTCTATAGTACAAGATAATGACTCTGGTACAGGATAATGACTCTATAGTACAGGATAATGACTCTATGGTACAGGGCTTTACATTATAATGCCTCTATGGTACAGGGCTGGGCATTATAATGACTCTATGGTACAGAATAATGACTATGGTACAGGGCTAGACATTAGAATAACTCTATAGTACAAGATAATGACTCTGGTACAGGATAATGACTCTATAGTACAGGATAATTCCACTATAGTACAGGGCTGGGCATTATAATGACTCTATGGTACAGGGCTGGGCATTTTAATGACTCTATGGTACAGGGCTGGACATTATAATGACTCTATAGTACAGGGCTGGGCATTATAATGTCTCTATAGTACAGGGCTGGATATTATAATGTGTCTATAGCACAGGGCTGGTCATTATAATTACTATATAGCAACCAGGCAGGGCATTATAATGACTCCATGGTACAGGGCTGGACATAGTAATGACTCAATGGTACAGGATAATGACTTCATGGTACAGGGCTGGGTATTATAATGACTCTATAGTACAGGGCTGGTCATTATAATGACTCTCTTGTACAGGGCTGGGTAAAATAATGACTCTATGGTACAGGATAATGACTCTATGGTACAGGGCTGTACATTATAATGCCTCTATGGTACAGGGCTGGGCATTATAATGACTCTATGGTACAGGGCTGGGCATTATAATGACTCTATAGTACAAGATAATGACTCTGGTACAGGATAATGACTCTATAGTACAGGATAATGACTCTATGGTACAGGGCTTTACATTATAATGCCTCTATGGTACAGGGCTGGGCATTATAATGACTCTATGGTACAGAATAATGACTATGGTACAGGGCTAGACATTAGAATAACTCTATAGTACAAGATAATGACTCTGGTACAGGATAATGACTCTATAGTACAGGATAATTCCACTATAGTACAGGGCTGGGCATTATAATGACTCTATGGTACAGGGCTGGGCATTTTAATGACTCTATGGTACAGGGCTGGACATTATAATGACTCTATAGTACAGGGCTGGGCATTATAATGTCTCTATAGTACAGGGCTGGATATTATAATGTGTCTATAGCACAGGGCTGGTCATTATAATTACTATATAGCAACCAGGCAGGGCATTATAATGACTCCATGGTACAGGGCTGGACATAGTAATGACTCAATGGTACAGGATAATGACTTCATGGTACAGGGCTGGGTATTATAATGACTCTATAGTACAGGGCTGGTCATTATAATGACTCTCTTGTACAGGGCTGGGTAAAATAATGACTCTATGGTACAGGATAATGACTCTATGGTACAGGGCTGTACATTATAATGCCTCTATGGTACAGGGCTGGGCATTATAATGACTCTATGGTACAGGGCTGGGCATTATAATGACTCTATAGTACAAGATAATGACTCTGGTACAGGATAATGACTCTATAGTACAGGATAATGACTCTATGGTACAGGGCTTTACATTATAATGCCTCTATGGTACAGGGCTGGGCATTATAATGACTCTATGGTACAGAATAATGACTATGGTACAGGGCTAGACATTAGAATAACTCTATAGTACAAGATAATGACTCTGGTACAGGATAATGACTCTATAGTACAGGATAATTCCACTATAGTACAGGGCTGGGCATTATAATGACTCTATGGTACAGGGCTGGGCATTTTAATGACTCTATGGTACAGGGCTGGACATTATAATGACTCTATAGTACAGGGCGGGACATTATAATGCCTCTATAGTACAGGGCTGGGCATTATAATGCCTTTATAGTACAAGATAATTACTCTATGGTACAGGATAATTACTCTATAGTACAGGAAAATGACTCTATAGTACAGGATAATTCCACTATAGTACAGGTCTGGGCATTATAATTACTCTATGGTACAGGGATGGACATTATAATGACTCTATGGTACAGGGCTGGGCATTATAATGACTCTATAGTACAAGATAATGACTCTGGTATAGGATAATGACTCTATAGTACAGGATAATTCCACTATAGTACAGGGCTGGGCATCATACTTAGTCTATAGTACAGGGCTGGGCAATATAATTACTCTATAGTACAGGGCTGTACATTATAATTACTCTATAGTACAGGGCTGGACATTATAATGACTCTATAGTACAGGGCTGGACATTATAATGCCTCTATAGTACAGGGCTGGACATTATAATGCCTCTATAGTACAGGGATGAACATTATAATGCCTCTGATCATTCTCACAAAACTGACATTTTACAAAAATAAATCTGAAGGGTAATTGTTTACGAAATTCCCTCTTGGATCACTGAGATAAGGATTTATATTTATCTATTTCATAATTATTATTATGTTTTTTTTATCAGATATTATGCACTTGACAACAATTTCCACCAAATTCTCAGTACTGCAACAGTCCAAAAAAGTAATAAACAAATCCAAAATATATATTTTTTTACATTTCTCATCTTTCGAAAAGGCCCGAGTTAAATATTACACTGAAAAAAATATATATTTAAATTAAATTATATAATCATCATAAAATGCAATCTCACTTTTTCCCAATTTGAGCTTTTTAGCCGTTTCGGTAATGAGAAGGCCAAGGGGGTGTATGAGAATAAGAACCTCATTCTGAAGGCATACAGTGCATTCGGAAAGTATTCAGATGCCTTTACTTTTTTCCACATTTTGTTACGTTACAGCCTTATTCAAAAATGTATTAAATCGTTTTTTTCCCCTTCATCAATCTTCACACAATACCCAATAATGACAAAGCAAAAACCTGTTTAGACATTTTTGCAAATGTATAAAAAAAAATAAAAATGAAATATCACATTGACATAAGTAACTACATTGACTTACTTAACTTCTACTACTCCTCTAGATGATGCATCATGGGTGAATAAAACTATTTAAAAAGTGATTCGTGTTTTTACAGGAACTTGAAAAAGTGTTATGGTAATGAGACACGTCCACAGACACATCCACAGACATACGTAATAAATATTAAAGTTTAATGTAAACATCAACTAGTATACAATTTGTAAGATTTATGGACAAACTACAGCAACACATTGTGTTTTATTCAAATAAGTTAGGTTTTTCTCAAGTAAAATTGTATAAAATGACCCAGCAGTCTCCTACAAGCTCATATTCATATCGATAGCCAGTGCTCTTCAGTACATACACTACCTGCGCCGTGTGCTGCTACTTTAGTGGATAGAAAAAGAACAGAGGAGGCAAAAAACAGCAGCCAAACAGTCAATTACACTACAACCGTAGAGGGAGAGTCCACTTTGATCTATAATTGTTATCTCCGTTAAGGGGGTGGTGAACATGGGAAGAAAGCCCTAATGGCTATTGGCTAAAAGCACAAAAAAACAAAGGCAGGCAGAGTGCATTTTCAGTCGTGTTTTTATTGGTTTTATTTAAGTATCAGCAGTGAGAGCAAAAGCTGTTGTAAGGCCAGATTTCTGCTTCCGTGACGCAAACTGTTAAGTTACAGTCTGTATCCAGGCTGTTTCACATCCGGCCGTGGTTGGGAGTCCCATAGGGCGGCGCACAATTGGCACAGCGTCGTCCGGGTTTGGCCGGGGGTAGGCCGTTATTGTAAATAAGAATTTGTTCTTAACTGACTTGCCTAGTTAAATAAAGGTTAAATTAAATAAATAAATAGAACTGTTTTATAAACTGGGTGAATTGAGCCCTGAATGTTGATTGGCTGACAGACCGTATACCACGCGCATGACAAAAAATGTACTGCCCTAATTACATTGGGAACCAGTTTTTAATAGCATTAAGGCACCTCAGGGGTTTGTGGAATATGGCCAATATACCACGGCTAAGGGCTGTATCCAGTCACTCTGTGTTGTATCGTGCCTATGAACAGCCCTTAGCTGTGGTATATTGGCATTATACCACACCCCCCTCGTGCCTTGGATTGTATTATTCTATCCATGAATTACAAAACAGGCCCTATGTAAATCTGAGTATGTGATTGAAATGAATAGTGTGCTTGTCACAGGGTCTTTTGAAAATCCTGAAGCCTTCAACAGATTTCTAGCATTAGAATACTAATTGTGTTCTAGAGTTCACAAATAATACCAAAGTGTCTTATTCACACAAATCCCATTTAGGTAGAACGCTGCAAGGTTTCGTCATACACATGTAACCCCTGTTGTTATTTGCCTGACCCACAATAGTAGGCATCAGGATATGTTTAGGAAAAAGTAATACAGTGTGCGTGTGTGTGTGTGTGTGTTTGCGTGCGTGCGTGCGTATGCATACAAAAACTCCCCACGTTAACAGGGCTCCTCTGACCCTTCATCTTGTCTCAGGGAGGATGAAGGACACACTGCTCTCCCCTGGGCAAGACAACTGTAACATACTCTTGGCGTGTGTATACTACGTATCAGGCCTCTGACCACTCAGACGTGAAATCACAAACAGAGCAGGACCCAGAGGCCATGGTCTGTATTAGAAGCATCAGGCTGGCCGGGGAACAGGTCTACGGTGTTCGCTGACTGATGGTGGTTTGTTTGCTCAGTGTCATTAGCGTTCTCTGCCCACAAACCTTCCCTATTGGTTGAGGGTGGGGCTGATGCTAATCAGTCTGGCAATGGCCTCTACCTTCTAACCTGCAGGTTTAGGAGAACATAGCCAATGGCCACCATTCATATAAATCCTGCTTACCCCAGAGAGCTTGAAATGCTAATAACATTTCCTCAAAGGGACTGGATTGGCATCATCTTTTTATGAATTGTCGTCATGACAACTAAGTGCAGATGCACCGACATGGTTTGTGGTTGGTATTTGAGGCATTGTTTGTTTTATTCTTCGGTGGAACCTCAAGTGCTTGCTAACCGTTGTCTTGTCAAGGCATTGTTACTGTAGAATCCCCAGAGCTGATATTTGATTTGTGATTTTGTGAAAGGAAAAATAACTAATGGGTTATAATGAAAATCAGTGTTGATCACTGGACAATAGATCAGAAGTTAAATAGCCAGTAGGATGTCATTGAAACATCATAGTGCAGCATTGGAAGAACAGCATTGAATAGTGGAACAGTGTGGTCCTCTGTAGCTCAGTTGGTATAGTGTGGTACTTGAAATGTCAGGATAGTGGGTTTGAGTAAGTAAAATGTATGCACGCGCATGACTAAGTCGCTTTGAAATAAAAGCGTCTGCTAAATGGTATATATTATTTTAACAGTAAAGGGTCTTCATCAGCATAACTAGTACCAGCATATAGATAATACTTGTCACTCCCAATAGCACATTTCAGCACCACTAACAGCACCCGACCCTATAGTACATTGTTATGTATATTTTTGTACCCCCTTCCAAAGGTAAAACCATTGTTCAAATACAACAAAACACCAATGAAGTCTCTGTAAAAATCAGTGTCTACAATAAATCCAGTTCCAATGCCAGTATAGAACTCACATTCTAGAATATCAGTCTTCTCCATTTCAACCATTTACAATGCTGAGTCACTGATACTCCTGCAACATAACATCCGTGGCAGTAAAAGGTCCTCAGAGGAGGAAGGGGAGGACCATCGCACTCTGTGATTTTCATAAAAATAAAAAGTGCTTTTAGATTTTGTTTTAGTTAACTAAGCCAAGTCAGTTAAGAACAAATTCTTATTACAATGACGGCCTACACCGGCCAAACCCGGTCGGATGTGATACAGCCTGGATTCGAACCAGGGACTGTAGTGATGCCTCTTGCACTGAGATGCAGTGCCTTAGACTGTTGCGCCACTCGGGAGCCCAAACTATACTAAATATATTTACATGTTACCAAATAAGTTATTAAAACACACTGTTTTACAATGAAGGTCTACAGTAGCCTCAACAGCACTCTCTGGGGTAGCACCATGGCATAGCCGGACGACAGCTATTTTATGTTCTCCTCTGGATACATTGACTTCAATAGAAAACAAATGATCTCACCCCATTCCATATACTTACACAGAAATGATGACTACTTCCGGAGGTCGTCCTCCACCTTATCAGAACTCTTGCAGCATGAACTGACATGTTGTCCACCCAATCAAAGGATCAGAGAATGAATCGAGTACTGAAAGCATAACCTACAGCTAGCACTAGTTGACTCAGAGAGTGAAAGACAATAGTTGTACAGTTTGAACTAATTCATTTATGTTAGCTATCTGGCGTCAGCATGCTACAGCTTGCTGGCTGAAGTCGGCTAAGCGAACCAAATGAGTGTGCTCGCATACTCCCTTAAAAAACAAGAAAAAAGTGGCAATAGTACTATTCGTCAATTTTGAGATGCCATAGCCAGTATACACTTCCTCAAAATAGTCAGAATGAATCTAAGATAACTCAAGAAATCGGTCATTCATTTTGACATTCTGCAGAGATCTTAGTTAAAACAATTTTATATCAAGCTAAGATGTTTGGTGCGGAGAGCGCGTAGATGCGTTATAAACGTTCATTCATAGGCTAGTTTGTAGCAACCTCATGATGGGTATAGGGAACATTTGAGTATCCTGTAGTAGCCTAAACCTATCGATGTTACATTGAGGTGGGTGAATGGAATATAAATGTCAGTCATCCATGCTGTAATAGAAACAAGGCCAAGCTCATAAAACGGCACTGACGGCCACTGCTCCATGGCATTACAAGAAGAGAACAGAAGGAGAGACTTTGGTAATATCACAGAACATCCACTCTGTTACAAAGCTCTGATGAATCTAGAAGGAATAGAACAGTAGAGAATGGAACAGGTCTGAGTGGGCATTTAGAAGACACCCACTCTGGTGGGTCAGGCTGACGTGTTTGTTTCCTTTCTAGAACCACTAGTCTAGATATAGATTGGATCTTACTGTAGGTAGATAAAGGAAATGAGGTAAAGAGAGGGAGCGCTCATACACATGTTCCTACATTTGCATTCTATCCCTGGAAAGCCATTAAACATGATTAGTCCTGCCATCTTCATTCTTCTATCGTGAGTCAAGCCAGTTTATCCTCAGTAAATAAAAGGTGACATTATATGTGGTTATAATCACTCCCTTTCCAAGAAATTACCCATCTACTGGTAAGTGCACGTCCTTGGCAGCTAAATATGAATCATCAGCATCATTCAATGACATGTAATGAGTCATTTGTCTTAAAGTTATAACTAGCATATTTGTGCACTGAGCTCTAGCAAAGCTAGCCCCGTAGTATACTGATATCAGATAATTGCTGCTGTTCAAAGTGCCAAGGCCAGTGATGACACCACTTCCCTTCTATTAAAGATGCTATATTATACTGAGCCTCTCCACGGGTCACAGGCTTCTGCAAATTACGAGAAAGCTAGCAACACACAATTACTTTACTAATTAGCATCTTCACAAAAGCAAGCTTAAAGAAAATGGACATCAAAGCACTTTGACGACATAGCAATAGCCAAATGGATGTCGAGTGCCGCCTTTATCTCTTTGTGTCACATTTAGGTGATGCAAGTTGCCTTCCAAACGACCTATTTCCTTAATGGTTAGGACTTTCAGATGTGTGTGCGTGTACGGGTGTGTGTGTGTGCATGTGCAACCAAGTCCCTCTGTGTTATGGCCACAGAATACCTTCTTGAAGCACCAACAAACAAAAAAGAGAACGCATTGGATTCAAACAAAAAAGAGAACGCATTGGATTCAAACAAAAAAGCATTGGATTCAAACAAAAAAGAGAACGCATTGGATTCAAACAAAAAAGGGAACGCATTGGATTCAAACAAAAAAGAGAACGCATTGGATTCAAACAAAAAAGAGAACGCATTGGATTCAAACAAAAAAGAGAACGCATTGGATTCAAACAAAAAAGAGAACGCATTGGATTCAAACAAAAAAGGGAACGCATTGGATTCAAACAAAAAAGAGAACGCATTGGATTCAAACAAAAAAGGGAACGCATTGGATTCAAACAAAAAGGGAGCATTGGATTCAAACAAAAAAGGGAACGCATTGGATTCAAACAAAAAAGGGAACGCATTGGATTCAAACAAAAAAGGGAACGCATTGGATTCAAACAAAAAAGGGAACGCATTGGATTCAAACAAAAAAGGGAACGCATTGGATTCAAACAAAAAAGGGAACGCATTGGATTCTTCTCATCTCACATTTATGAGTAAGTCATCCATATCTTTACTGTAGGGCTGGGGGCTGTATGTGTGGCTCTCTCTGCTGTGATGAATCACATGTGGTAACAGCATATTTCATAGAGGGGGCTTGTTTTTTTTCATAACACTGGGCTTCTTTTCAGCCTGAATGTGTGTTTAATCCCTCAGAAAAAGGCTTTGTTGTGAATGTATCATTGAACCTCACTGTGTTGTAGAATATAACCCTGGGCTTCTATTACACAGCCAGTGGTGTCATGACATGAGTACATGTTGGTGGTCTCCTGCTCAGAGCCTTAAGGGGGAAACTTGGCATGGGGGAAACAAGCTGAGCTTCCTATGGTTAGGTGAGTTAATGCAGAGGACAGGGTGCCATTCAGAATCAGACAAGGGGAGGCCCAGGAAATAAACATGTAAGCTACTGCGATGGGGAGCGAGGCAGAGCATCCATTTCCACTCTACAGAAAGAATCAGTGTGAATGTTCAAGATGAGGGACAGAGAGGAGGAAGCACACTGTAGAGGCCACTATAGAATGGCAGTAATCTCTTTCATTACAGGGCTGTGTTGGATGAAAAGGAGTAGAGTAAGGGGTCATAAGGAGGTGAAGGGACAGAGCAGAAGGTTCAATAGAAGGGTGATGATTCATCACTGGGTTTATAGTGTATCCTGAACCCACTGTTGAAACACTTCAATAGGGTCGGTCACAAAGACCTTGCCTTCACCATAAGGAACACATCCTGGGGCCTGTTTAAGAGGATGCAATGATACAGAACGCTCAGATAGAAATGTATTGTGTAGAATATATATTTTCTGTCATGTAGAAAATGGAATGGTGCCCGGTCTATTCATTCTATTTCTATCTGAAAGGATTGTGAGACATCCACTCTATTTCTATGTTCAGAATGTTTCACCGACTACGTCACTGTGCTGTAGGCCCAGTGCTGTCAAAAACTAGATTTTCCTGTGTTTTATATATATCCATACTATGAGGTTGGAATAGTACTGTAAAATTTAGAAAATTATGCCCTTTTATAGTGTAACTGCTGCTTTGGTGGGATGGAGTTTTGGCATGCCTGGTGTCATCACCAGGCGGTAAATTAATTAATAGACCAATAACAAAGAGTTCCAAACCTCTCTGCCAATAACAGCTAGTTTCCTCTTCCCCACTCAGACCACTCCCAGACAGTCCTAGCAAAATTCTATCTTGAGAAATTGCTCTTTGCTAAGAGGCTATTTTTGTTTGTTTTCAAATAAAATGTTAAAAAAGAATCACAGTAAGATACTTCATTTTTTTACCCAGAAAATTTGAGATAAAAACAGATGCCTTGAACCTTTAATGTATTTAAGAGGTGGCAGCAAAATGTTGGTTACCATCACGATAACTACGAGTAGGGCCCTACAAAATCTGCGTTTCGGAAAATGCGGCTAGATCACGGAATCCAGACATTAAAACAGAATTCAACAATTGTCAAAAATGTATTGAACTTAGTAGGAAAACCACTAAATGTATTGAACTTAGAAAATGCATTAATTTGCCCAATCAAATCACAAGACATGAACAAAATGCATCAGTGATTCAAATTTTCCTGCAACTTTCTGAAACGGCACAGGAATGCCCCTGTCTGTGTGTATTGTGTGCAGTGGGAATGCCCCTGTCTGTGTGTGTTGTGTGCAATGGGAATGCCCCTGTCTGTGTGTGTTGTGTGCAATGGGAATGCCCCTGTCTGTGTGTGTTGTGTGCAATGGGAATGCCCCTGTCTGTGTGTGTTGTGTGCAATGGGAATGCCCCTGTCTGTGTGTGTTGTGTGCAGTGGGAATGCCCCTGTCTGTGTGTGTTGTGTGCAGTGGGAATGCCCCTGTCTGTGTGTGTTGTGTGCAATGGGAATGCCCCTGTCTGTGTGTGTTGTGTGCAATGGGAATGCCCCTGTCTGTGTGTGTTGTGTGCAGTGGGAATGCCCCTGTCTGTGTGTGTTGTGTGCAATGGGAATGCCCCTGTCTGTGTGTGTTGTGTGCAGTGGGAATGCCCCTGTCTGTGTGTGTTGTGTGCAATGGGAATGGCCCTGTCTGTGTGTGTTGTGTGCAATGGGAATGCCCCTGTCTGTGTGTGTTGTGTGCAGTGGGAATGCCCCTGTCTGTGTGTGTTGTGTGCAATGGGAATGCCCCTGTCTGTGTGTGTTGTGTGCAGTGGGAATGCCCCTGTCTGTGTGTGTTGTGTGCAATGGGAATGCCCCTGTCTGTGTGTGTTGTGTGCAATGGGAATGCCCCTGTCTGTGTGTGTTGTGTGCAGTGGGAATGCCCCTGTCTGTGTGTGTTGTGTGCAGTGGGAATGCCCCTGTCTGTGTGTGTTGTGTGCAATGGGAATGCCCCTGTCTGTGTGTGTTGTGTGCAGTGGGAATGCCCCTGTCTGTGTGTGTTGTGTGCAGTGGGAATGCCCCTGTCTGTGTGTGTTGTGTGCAGTGGGAATGCCCCTGTCTGTGTGTGTTGTGTGCAATGGGAATGCCCCTGTCTGTGTGTGTTGTGTGCAGTGGGAATGCCCCTGTCTGTGTGTGTTGTGTGCAGTGGGAATGCCCCTGTCTGTGTGTGTTGTGTGCAATGGGAATGCCCCTGTCTGTGTGTGTTGTGTGCAGTGGGAATGCCCCTGTCTGTGTGTGTTGTGTGCAGTGGGAATGCCCCTGTCTGTGTGTGTTGTGTGCAATGGGAATGCCCCTGTCTGTGTGTGTTGTGTGCAGTGGGAATGCCCCTGTCTGTGTGTGTTGTGTGCAGTGGGAATGCCCCTGTCTGTGTGTGTTGTGTGCAGTGGGAATGCCCCTGTCTGTGTGTGTTGTGTGCAATGGGAATGCCCCTGTCTGTGTGTGTTGTGTGCAGTGGGAATGCCCCTGTCTGTGTGTGTTGTGTGCAGTGGGAATGCCCCTGTCTGTGTGTGTTGTGTGCAATGGGAATGCCCCTGTCTGTGTGTGTTGTGTGCAGTGGGAATGCCCCTGTCTGTGTGTGTTGTGTGCAGTGCCCTTGTATGTCTAATCCAGGCTTTTCCAAACCCGGTCCTGGGGTCCCCCCTGGGTGCACGGTTTGGTTTTTGCTTTGGCACTACACAGCTGATGATGATTTGGTTATTTGAATTAGCTGTGTAGTGTTTGGGCAAAAACCAAACCGTGCACCCAGGGGGTGTGCAACCTTAAGCCATAATGGTAATGATAACCTTCTTCTGGTAGATGGAAAGGCTTTCCCCAAAACCTTCTCAATTAAATGTTAACTACAAAGTAACCTATGCCTACTTGGCAGAATGATATCATGATTATTTGCATCAATCCAGTCGCCATTTGTTTTTCAAATTCTGCAATCACAGAAACACTGCTAACCAAACAATAGTCTGGGCTAGAGTGCACATGCATTAAAATCAGATTTTTCCCAGACCTCATAAGTGGTCTCCTGATGTGGTTTAAGCATTGTTGTGGGCTTAGAACATCCAAATTAGTTGTTTTTCTATATACATTTGTTTTATTTTGAGGGTGAAAACCTGAAAAAAAGAGAGAAAAAATGGAAACCTGGAAGAACTAAATGGAACAGAATCAGGCAAAATATAAAACAGATTTTATAGGGTCCTATACAAACCCATCTTTGAATTGCAAATCTACTGAATTAAACAAGTGCTCACAGCTTAGGAAGAACTTCCTAAGAACGTACCCCGGACCTGGGACGTAATTATGCATTTCAGAGCTCAAGATAAGCAGCAGCTTGCTCCCGTAGAGTATTATTTTGTATGAGGATGATTTTAAATATTAAAGGTGAGATTGCCAGCAGGGGATACCTCTGAAGAGCAGGCAATAAAACACCTCATTAAAAACTCCTTGTCTCTTTAGACAGAAGAGGGAGAGGGACTTTGGATTCTGAAAGACAAAGCAAATAACCCAGACTTCTGGAAGTCATTATCAAAATCTGCCCTTTTAAAATAAATCTAACTTCCTGATTCGATGTCAAAGCCTGTGCATATCAGTTTTACAAATGCTTTTTTACTTAGCCCAGATGAGCTCTTACGGAGATGACAAAATGGGCAATGATGAAGGGAAGGTGTGCCAGAGCACATTCTGAATTGCATTCATTTTGAAAGTGCTTCTATCTGTCGAATTGGGTAGACAATGCTATAACCTGCAGATCGGCCTGACAAATTGACGGTGGACTGCAGTGAATAATGTAGACAGTCTGACAAAAACACCAAATATTCTGTCAAGTGCACTCAACTCATCAGGGAACTGCAGTGCCGACTCAAAAGATGAAAGCAGGGAAACAGGTTTGCTAGGTAATTTTGTCCAATGCTAGATGGAGTGTGTGTGTGTTTGTGTGTCACATGATGCTGGTGAGGGGAGGACGGCTCATAATAATGGCTGGAATGTAGTGAATGGAATAGTATCAAACAGATGGAAACAATGTGTTTGATGTGTTCGATACCATTCCATTTATGACGTTCCAGCGATTACTATGAGCCCGTCCTCCCCAATTAAGGTGCCACCGGCCACCTGTGGTGTGTGTGTGTGTGTGTGTGTGTGTGTGTAAGAGACGGTGAACTTGACGAGATGAGTGTTCAGGTAAATTTACTGTGTAATGGTAATTGCTGTATTTGCTTTAAGTGGTGGGATACGACCTGCCTTGTTCCTGGCAGGAGAGAACAGAAAGAGGGTGTTAAGCAGCCTCTTTTTCTTTATCTAGCTGGCTATCCTAGCTCCTTCGCTCAGGCAACCGGCCAGATGCTCAATTGCTTTGGCTTGGAGGACTTGACCTTCCCATGTTTCCCGGGGAGGAATGCTGACTGCGGAGGGTGATTCGATTGGCGGGGTAAACGCCTGCCTCACTAATTTATTCGAAACTATTTGCAAGTAAATACACCTGGTGACAAATATTTACCCTGAAGGCGTGACATGACAGAGTGAAGGTTAAATCGATTAGATGGGGGAAATTCGGAGTGGCAGCTTCCCCCTTCCCCCTCCTCCCTCTCTCTCCAGCATGTGTGAGTCTTTAGAATCTCTCCTTATTGAGTTATAGGTAATGAATGTCACTTTGGCCCTGTATTACAGCTGCTGGGTCGCATTAAAGAGCATATGTCCTCCAATGAAATTAAACGAATCTCGTTGATAGCCTGAAAACAAATGAAAAAGGAGGCATCCATTTTGCTGGATTTTTGTTGTTGACATGGTGCAGATGAAAACACTAAAGGGAAACATCCCAGGCTATATGATAAACATGGTCTGTGTTCTGGTAGACGGGGTGTAATACATTTAATATGGAATCATATGACCCCAAAATAAACCCTTATGAGGCATCTTAACGGCACCACAGTGGCAAGTATATTGTCCAAGCCCTAATGCAAAACTTTACACTGTTTGCACATTCTTGTTTCAATAGTGTAAGTCAGATGAGGTGCTATACTCACCTGGGCTGGACTGTTGACAGAATGATATAGGCCTAGTACAGTTCACAGCCAGGATTGACAGACATTTCTATTTCTTAACAAATACCATCCATAATTCAAGAGTGCATTTGAAAACATCACATGACATTTGTGGCTCAGTGGCCGATTCTCTGCTGGCGATGATCTGGAAATGCCAAGGTACACTGTGTGTCAGTGAGAAAGTTGTGTTGTTTGGGGAGGCTTGTGACAGCAGGGGAACACTGAGCATGAGACTGTCATGGCATGGCTAAATGAGCAGGGTTGAAGAGGACCGAAGGGACAACGAGACTCCCTGTTGAGTACAAATGTTTGTGTGTTCTGTATGACGACATCATCGTGAATTCAAAACACACTTTGAGGGCTGCAAAAAGTTTTACGTTGTATCAAAAGAACCATTAACACACTGTATTAGGGTCGTGACGATACCAGTATCCTGATACTCGTTGGTATCGTGGCAAAGAACAAAACACAAAGCATATTTAACTTCTTTAGGAAAACAGCCCTAATGTTGGAAACAAACATCATTATGTTGTCAGCCAGAGTCACGTTTATTTATTGAACATGATTCTGGAAAATGAATGCTCTGTTTCTGTTGCGCGTGGCACTGCGGTACCGCTAGCAGAATTTTTGCCACAGACTTATAGCTGTCTAGTGTGTATTTTATAAATGTGCAATGAGCATAAAAATACACAAAATACACAGCAGCTGGATGTCCTTTGGGTGGTGGACCATTCTTGATACACATGAGAAACTGTTGAGAGTGAAAAACCCAGCAGCGATGCAGTTCTTGACACACTCAAACTGATGTGCCTGGCACCTACTACCATACCCTGTTCAAAGGCACTTAAATCTTTTGTCTTGCCCGTTCACCATCTGAATGGCACACATACACAAATCATGGGGCGGCAGGTAGCCTAGTAGTTAGAGCGTTGGACTTGTAACTGGAAGGTTGCAAGGTCAAATCCCCGAGGTGACAAGGTAAAAATCTGTTGTTCTCCCCCTGAACAAGGCAGCTAACCCACTGTTAGGCCATCATTGAAAATAAGAATCTGTTCTTAACTGACTTGCCTAGTTAAATAAAGGTAAAATAAATAAATGTCTCATAGGCTTAAAAATCCTTCTTTAACCTGTCACTGATTGAAGTGGATTGAACAAGTGACATCAAAAAGGGATCATAGCTTTCACCTGGTCAGTCTATGTCATGTTCCTAATGTTTTGTACACTCAGGGTAATTAGAAAACAGCCATTAGGCAACTTACTGCAATTAAGAAAACGATCCCTCCTGCAAATAAGGGAAAAGTATGACAGCTTGTAGTGATTGGTGAGTTTAGAGAAACTGTTGAGAATGGAAGCAGTCCATTAATTTTTCCGTCTCCATTGTTCAAAGTCTCACTTTCTCTCCCGCCAGGACTTCATGGAAGCAATTAACAGTAGAATGAGTGATAACTCTAATTAGTGGACGTGAGCCATATGGTGGAAGTGTGGCCGACATGGGCACAACAACACAGTGGGAATAGGTAGCTAGCTAATGAGCTAAGTTATTCAATGTGCAAAAGGAACTAACCCAGGAGGCTTTATGCAAAGGGAACCATGGTCTTTATAGGGTACTGCTGCGACATAGGATCACAAGAAAAAAAAGATTGATAGAGTAGACAATTGGAAGTGGATTGAAGCAATCATATGCAGATTTCATACATTTTCCCTATGGAGAAGATGGCCTACAATTATTTCCCTTAGAATCAGCTGTCAATAGATTATTTGTGCTTTCATCCCATTAAATTAACAGAAATCAACACACACACTATGAAAAACAGCTTGATAAAGTAGCACAGTTTCATGTAGGCCTAGCTAGTTTGTTTTCCATAACAGAGTGTGAAATCAGTTCATCAAACAACCCTGGGCATTGACAATCCATCCTTATCATTGCAACCCAGCCAAACAACCAACACCACTAACATTGTGTACATTTCCTCTACTAACCAGCCAATCAACCCGTGTGAATGTGCAACAACATAGCCTGTTGTCACCAAAGAGAAGCGAGCACTGGCGGGTGCGAGGGCAGGTGCCCCTCCCCATCGGCCAGATCTGTCTCTCTCCCTTGTCCATTGGGTCTGTGACTGAGTCTTATCACCTCAAGATGGTTTCATCAACAGGTCGGCACAGCTGTCTGCTCTCAGTAACTCTGCTGTTATCTGCTGGTGCAGAGTCAGAAGCTGCCAGTCAGGGCCAAACACCTTCCACACACACATTAGTGAGTGGGCAAAAGGTAACGCTTGCTGGATATGGCTTGGTTGCAGCAGTAGATACTAAAACATTAGCTGTGGGGTCAAAAATAGCCCGGCTGAGCTTAAAGCGTAAAAAGTTGTTGACATAAGCATTGCGGGCTTGAGCAATCCAAGAATGTATGCCAATGTATGTAACAATAACTCCCTTGCTACAAATTGGACCATTCTTTTTAGGTCTAGGGAGCTTGCATTGGAGAGAGTGCACTGCCTATAGCAGTATCCCCTCCAGTCCCTAAAGTACGGTTCACATCCAGCCAGCATGGTGCCAGTGTAAACTGCTCCATTAGTGTGTCAGTGCACTGACCCATACAGTGTTCCCCTGGCTTTCAATTGCTTGCATAATTTTCATACACAAGGGTCAGAGAAAACACAAATGTACTATTGAATCTACAGAGAGAAAGAGCTCTTGTCATCGAAACCATTCGATTATAAATATTTGATAACGACATAAAAGCTCTCTCGGTTGAATTAGCTTTGCCATGCATACAAAGGGGTGTTTAGCATAATGGTATAATAGTACAATAGGTCAAAGAAATGCGATTACCATAAAACAACTGTTTTGTGGTGTTCATTGAAATATTCATAATGTTATTGCTAAATCCTATAATACATAAGAGGAACGTTTGAGCCTAGTTGAAGTGAGCGGTCAGTCAGTGATAGTGCTGCACAAAACCATACAGAAACAGTGATTGTTTGACTGTTCAAGATCAATAGTATTTCAACAAGATGCCAGCAAGAGCAGTCCTCAACCAAACAGTACTTAATCTGTAGAGGCATTGGAACATCCCAATAGCGTAGCCAAATTCAATTTCATTCTCCAATGGGTTTAATATTACTCAAGACAGATAGGAGTCACCATTCTTTGATAAAGCATGAACCCAACAAATTACTTTGGCATTCAGTAACCATGCAGCTGTGAGTACAGAACCTCTTGAGTACCAATCAGAAGGTCCATGATAGAATACAAGACTAGGCCCAAGTTAAAGGCCATGGCAGGCACAAAGCATATGGAAATCAAATGAAAACTAATTTCAAAAGCAAGCAACATTAAAGGGATATTTCAGGAATTTAGCAATATACAGTACTGTACTTCCCCAGAGTGAGATGAACTTGTGGATACCATTTGTATGTCTTTGTGTCCAGTATGAAGGAAGTTAGAAGTAATTTCACGAGCAAATGCTAACTAGTGTTTGACTGGATGTCTATGCGTATCTTGCTTATAAATGTGTAAGACAGATTGTGTATTGTAGAACACAATACAATACATGCTTGCTTGCTCCACGGGGAGAGAAAGAAACAGAAGATTAGGCAGAATGGGACCCTGGAAAGAGGTGCCGATTCTTGTCTTGATGAAGAGAAGACGGGAAAGGTGGAGTATGCTGAATTATCTTCAAATTACAGAGAGCACCCAGGCATGAAACACATTATCAGAGCTACAGAAATGATAAGAGGAGAGAAACAGTTACGTTGGGGACCTGAAACATCAGAAATCACACAGAGTGGTAGACCAAAAGAACGAGAGATTCTGCAAAACGCTACACAAACTAGCAATAGTCCTGCCTTCTGTTTTTGATAAATGCAGGTTCTAAGCTAGTAGGCCATATTCATTGTATTGGCAGCACTGAAAGGGCAATTTAGCCTGTGATGGTAGAGACTACTCTGTCTATCTAACCCAATGGAAACTCTTTCTAGGGAGTTTTTCCTAGCCACCGTGCTTCTACAACTGCATTGCTTGCTGTTTGGGGTTTTAGGCTGGGTTTCTGTACAGCACTTTGTGACATCAGCTGATGTAAGAAGGGCTTTATAAATACATTTGATTGATTGATTAAAGGAGCTTTAAACTGATTTGAATATAAATGTGTCTATTATGTCACATAGTTGGAACAGATCTGCACTTAGTCTGTAGGATCGTTCTGCTCTGGCAGGCAGGTGTGAGGAGTGGAGTGGGTTTAGGTGTCAGTGGTGATGGTGGAAGCAGCTAAAGAAAGTGTCTTAGACCTGAGTGTGGGTTCACGGTGTCAGCGTAGGTCAACCGGATAATAGGTCTCAAGACGACAAGAAACACGTTGCCATGGTAGCATGGGCTGGAACACACACAGTTGAAGTTGGAATTTTACATACACCTTAGCCAAATACATTTAAACTCAGATTTTCACAATTCCAGACATTTAATCCTAGTAAAAATTCCCTGTCTTAGGTCAGTTAGGATCACCACTTTATTTTAAGAATGTGAAATAGTAGAGAATAATAGTAGAGAATGATTTATTTCAGCTTTAATTTCTTTCATCACATTCTCACTCAATTAGTATTTGGTAGCATTGTCTATAAATTGTTTAACCTGGGTCAAACGTTTCTCGGGGTAGCCTTCCACAAGCTTCCCACAATAAGTTGGGTGGATTGTGGCCCATTCCCCCCTGACAGAGCTGGTGTAACTGAGTCAGGTTTGAAGGCCTCCCTGCTCGCACACGCTTTTTCAGTTCTGCCCACACAGTTTCTATAGGATTGAGGTCAGGGCTTTGTGATGGCCACTCCAATACCTTGACTTTGTTGTCCTTAAGCCATTTTGCCACATCTTTGGAAGTATGCTTGGGGTCATTGTCCATTTGGAAAACCCATTTGTGACCAAGCTTTAACTTCCTGACTGATGTCTTGAGATGTTGCTTCAATATATCCACATAATTTTCTTTCCTCATGATGCCATCTATTTTGTGAAGTGCACCAGTCCCTCCTGCAGCAAAGCACCCCCACAACATGATGCTGCCACCCCTGTGTTTCACGATTGGGATGGTGTTCTTCGGCTTGCAAGCCTCCCCCTTTTTTCTCCAAACATAATGATGGTCATTATGGCCAAACAGTTCTGTTTTTGTTTCATCAGACCAGAGGACATTTCTCTAAACAGTACGATCTTTGTCCCCATGTGCAGTTGCAAACACTAGTCTGGCTTTTTTATGGCGGTTTTGGAGCAGTGGCTTCTTCCTTGCTTAGCGGCCTTTCAGGTTATGTCAATATAGGACTTGTTTTACTGTGGATATAGATACTTTTGTACCTGTTTCCTCCAGCATCTTCACAAGGTCATTTGCTGTTGTTCTGGGATTGATTTGGCTGATTTCATTTGATTTTCCCATGATGTCAAGCAAAGAGGCACTGAGGTTGAAGGTAGGCCTTGAAATACATCCACAGGAACACATCCAATTGATTCAAATTATGTCAATTAGCCTATCAGAAGCTTCTAAAGCCATGACATAATTTTCTGGAATTTTCCAAGCTGTTTAAAGGCAGTCAACTTAGTGTATGTAAACTTCTGACCCACTGGAATTGTAAAACAGTGAATTATAAGTGAAATAATCTGCCTGTAAACAATTGTTGGAAAAATTACTTGTGTCATGCACAAAGTAGTTTTTCTAACCGACTTGCCAAAAACTATAGTTTGTTAACAAGAAATGTGGGGAGTGGTTGAAAAACAAGTTTTAATGACTCCAACCTAAGTGTATGTAAACCTCAGACTTCAACTGTACACACTGGTGATGGGGGGGAGGGAATCGATAGTTAAATATCGGGATATTATTTTTGTCGATATAGCGTATAATTTTGACAATATCGCAATATTATTTTTGCACTAGTTGGCTGTACTTGCTCCAAAACTCTTCATAGCTTATTCTCCATCTTCTTTTTAAATAGGGAGCCAATTTGTTTTCAGCACTTTTATTTCTATGACAGATCAAAACTCATTTTCTCATGACTCTCTCAGCCCTCTGCAGCAGACATACATAATTAGTATAGGGAGCAATATGTTTGGAACATCTTATCCCAATAAAATCACAGTATCGAATCGCAATACATATAGAATCATGAGAAACGTGAGAATCACAATACATATCGTATCGGCGCCTAAGTATTGTGATAATATCGTATCGAGGTCCCTGGCAATTTCCAGCCCTAATGCAAATTGTGCGAATATTAAGAAAATTTGACTTAAATCAAGAAATGAGTCAGGGTCGTACCACTCCATTTCTAATGAAGACTTACCATCTAAGGTATCTAAACAAGATTCAAAACCAGAAAGTAATACACCTCCTAATTATAAATGGCAGAAGGTTGCTACATAGCGCAGTAACTCCAGTGGGTTGGTGAGGTGATGTACTGTGCTGAAACCACAATGTGTCCCTGGGCTCCTGTTTGTTCTCCTGATGAATGGTGGTCATGGTAAACAGAGGAGGCCAGGCCCGCCTGTGAACGCAGACATCCCCAGGCCCCAACAACATGATGGATGTCACCTCCGCTGGGACTGACACTGCTGCTGCTGCCCGGGGTGTCCATGGTGACACTCATCTCATATTCACAAGACCTGGGCAGTAAGGTATGATAGGTGAGTTTACTGCCTCAGGGCAGTAAGGTAAGAGAGGTGAGCTTACTGCCTCAGGGCTGTAAGGTATGGGTGGTAATGTTATTCAAGAGAATATGGAGGCACAACAGTCCAATGCATGTTGTTGTCTTCCTCTTAAGTAGTACATAATTGGCACTGATTGGCCAGAGTGCACTTCAAGTTTCCCAGGCCGAAGTGATAACCAGTAGTGTACTTGCGTTACGGATGTACTGCATTTGATTTGCAATTAAGGCAAAACTATGTCAAGAAAAGTTACGGCTCGTACTCGAGCGAAGAAAACTTTGGCAACCCTAAAATATCTTTACTACTTTACTCCTAACTTGGTGCAACTGCAAAACCTTCATGATGCGACAAGGAGCATTACAGCATTTAGAGGAAAATATAAGATCTCTGTCTGAACTGTGCCTTTCACATCAAAGACTCAAAGCAGTCTCACCTCATAAATACCCGGAGTAAAGGAACTAGGCCAGAAGGAAATGAAACTGATCACTTTGCTAACTCAGCTTTTGGATTTAAGGAGGACACTGGTGGGAGGGGGAGCATGACATAGGAAAGAATGGATGGCAGAGCAGCGCTAGAGATTAAAAAGAGACAAGGAGAGCAGCCAACAGAGCTCTGTAGTGAATTACTGGGGTGGGAGGACAAGACAAAACATCCATTAACAAAAAAAGAGGGAGAGTGAGTGGGTGACGGGTAATGCTGGAGAGTGAGAGACAGTCTGCTGAATTTCCTTCCACCTTTGTCTCTATCAAGGGTGTAGAACTCAATTCACCAAAACGTTGCGCCTAGCTTCGTTTTCATTCCACCAAGTTAACATTGACTTAATTGGTGAAATGTGTTAATTTTCCACATGCATTTACTATACTGTGCATTAACTTCTTAAGGAGCGGCAGCAGAGGTGACGGTTTTGGTGAGTCTGGCGTGCCCAAAGTAAAATGCCTGCCACTCAGGCCCAGACAATATGATATGCACATAATTAGTACTATTGGATAGGAAACACTCTGAAGTTTCTGAAATTGTTAAAATAATGTCTGTGAGTATAACAGAACTGATATAGCAGACAAAAACCAGAGGAATTTCTCTCCAGAATCTTTTTTGTGTGACATTTCCTCTTTTCCATAGGATTCCTATTGAAATACATGGATTTTAGCTCCTAGATTGCAGTACCTATGGCTTCCACTAGATGTCAACAGTCTCTGGACAGTGTTTGGAGGCTTTAGCACTGAACAGAACCATACAGAAGAAGAATTACTGAAGGAAGCAGAAATGTCAACAACATTTTCCGGGCACGAGAACGTGAGCGTGCTCCACTTTATTTTCCTTTTATAACGTTTAGTGTTATCATCCGTGTAAAATATTATCATTATTATTCATAAAAGGATACCTAATGTTTGATTTGTTTGGGCAAAGTTGATAGGTATAATTTGAACGTGATCTCTTCACTGTACAACGGGTGACTCGACGGTGGATTTTCTGAACAAAACGCGCCAACCAAACGGAGATTTATGGATATAATACATTACTTTTTCTAACAAAAGAACCATTGGAAGTCTTCGTTGGACACTTGGGAAGCCCTCAGCCCTCAGAAGTCCTTCGAAAGGTAAGTGATTTATTTGAGCTCTTATATGGGTTTTGTGTGACCCGCGCTGGATATGAATTCATGCTAATGTGGAAAATGTATGAGGTGCTATCCTCAAACAATCAAATGTTGTGTTTTTGCCGTGAAGCCTTTTTGAAATCTGACAACGCTGTGATATTGCCAAGAATCAGAGCTTTTAATGACTATGCAACACTTGTATATTGATGAATGTTTAATAATTCAACTTTTGGATTTTGAATTTGGTGCCTTACATTTCACCGGGTAGTGTTGGCAGCAGCCCGCTAGCGCGCCGTTTCTCCCTAAGTAGTTAAAGGTCCTAGAGCAGTCAAAACCTTGATAATTCACTTTTAGTGTAAGAGCTGTTTGAAAAGGCCGCATTAAATTTCAGCCTGTTTTGGTGGGATGGAGTTTTGGCCTGCCTGGGGACATCACCAGTCGGTAAATTAGTTAATAGACCAATATGAGAGTTCCAATCCTCTCTGCCAATAACAGCTAGTTTTCGGTTTTCCCCTCCCCACTCAGACAGTCCTAGCAAAATTCTTGATTGAGAAATTGCTCTTTGCTAAGAGGCTATCTTTGTTTCTTTTTGACTGCATTGGATCTTTAACCAAGCCAATTTCCATGATTAGCACATAACGAACAACACTATTAGCTGTGGATTTGATTTTAAGGAATCAGATAGAAATGTGGTTTCTACCGTACACAGGGGAATGACAGCTCTGATTGTTAATAACAAACTAGACATGGTGGCATTCAAGGAAGAAGTAGCAAGTGAATTTACCAGGATGGTAACAAAAATGCATGTAAGGTCATCAAGTGTTTGGCTTTAGTCAACTTTATTGAAAAATCCAATGGAGGCTTATTGTTATTGTACTGGCGATGCCACACACTCTAACTATTAAAAAAACATTCATTTGTTTTGAGCAGACCAAGCAGTCACTTCGCACGTCCCCTATAGATGAAATAAATCCCTTTCAAGAAGGCGTTCCCTTGTAGAAGGCAGAGGTGGCCGATGCACAGATCAATACAGCACAAGATTCTGCCTTCTAACCCGACAGAAGGGTTTATAAAAATGAGCTTGTCTTCTTTTCCGTTTCTCTGAGCAGACATAAACCGGCCTTCTCACAAAGAGCCCCCCCGTGATTGGCTCATTGCTACACAGAGTCAAGAGGGTGGTACATGCAGCAGATCAAATCAAGTTCAAAGGTGGACAGAGAGAGATGGAGAGAGAATTTAGACTGGATCAGTGATGGGGATAGGATTGAAGGGAAGGAGGACACAGAAGTAGTCAAACAAGGGAAGATTGATTCAGGCCCGGAAAGAAAACAAAAAAAGAAAGAGAGACTCAAGATACTTTCTTCATTCCACACCAAAACTCATTCTCCAAACACTCGAGCTTGGTCGACCGGCATAAACCGGCAGACATCTGTATTCAACGCTCAGCATAGTGTACAGCGACTTGTCCGAACTCCCGTCTTCGTCCTTTTAAGTCTCATTCTTTCAGTGAATGTGATATTGTCTGGCCACAGCAGGTGATTTAAAAAAGGGACTGCCTAAAAGAAGAAAAAAAACAGCTATATTTTCATCGCTATGAGTCAGAAACATTTATTCTAGTGCCCTCAAATTCAACTCTCGACCTCGAAGCCACTGCATTTTTCCATTGTTCCCATCTAATTAGGGACTGATTTAGACCTGAGGAAACTAGGTGAGTGCAATTCATTATTAGGTAGAACAGGAAACCAGCAGGCTCCGGACATAGTAGGGTAAGAGTTGAATACCCATGTAATTTCGATGTCAAAATTGACTACAAACCCACTGGGCACAGACATCAGTTCAACGTCTAGTTTTGATTTAAATTTGGTTTAGTTGTCAACTAAATTGAAATCAACAAAAAAAATCACGGCATTGGATATAGGTTAAAAGTTAGGGGGGAAAGAGGAAAATTCGGAGCATAGCTGCATGGCCAATTTGGTTTGACATTTGATATCTCTATGGGGCAAGTTAGGGCCCATCAGTAAATTACAGAATCCGGATTTGCAGTTTCTTTTGTAGATGACTTTTTTCTCCAAGCTGCCTATTGCATACAATGTTATGTAGGACTGAGACTGCAGTACTTATGGCTTCCACTAGACGTCAACAGTCTTTATACAAAGTCTGGAAGCTGTAGCTCTAAGCAGAATGGATAGGAAGAGGAAGTAGTCAGGGGACCACTTTTGTTTACAATGTTTGACGGGTGCGAGATTGTGAGCGCGCACCACTTTATTTTCCTTTCCTATTGTTCACGTTATCGTCCGGTTGAAATATTACAGTAAATATACATAAAAGGATACCTAAGGATGTACACGGGACAATATTTTTAAATGTTAATAGCTACCAATTTCAAATGACTTAAAAACCTTAAACCGACTATAAATTGTAGAAATGCATATACAAATATTGAAAGCATTTAATGAGACAACCAAAAGATAATAATGAAATAATGAAAATATTGGCCCATTTACTTTGTGTAATTCATTGACGGTCCTTAAGAGATAGGCTATCCAATGTCAAACCAATTTTGCCATGGTCCAGACCAGCTGGCTGAAGTTGCACTGACCAAAAAAGTTAACGCAAAATGTAAGTGTTGGTCCCATGTTCATGAGCTGAAATAAAAGATCCCAGAAATGTTCCATATGCACAAAAAGCTTATTTCTCTCAAATGTTGTACATCCTTGTTAGTGAGCATTTCTTCTTTGCCAAGATAATCCATTCACCTGACAGGGGTGGCATATCAAAAAGCTGATTAAACAGCTTGATCACTACACAGGTGCACCTTGTGGTGGAGACAATAAAAGCCTACTCTAAAATGTGCAGTTTTGTCACACAACACAATGCCACAGATGTCTCAAGTTTTGAGGGAGCGTGCAATTGGCATGCTGACGGCAGGAATGTTCACCAGAACTGTTGCCAGAGCATTGAATGTTAGTTTCTCTACCATAAGCCGCCTCCAACATAGTTTTAGAGAATTTGGCAGTACATCCAACCGTCCTCACAACCACACACCACGTGTAACCACGCCAACCCAGGAACTCCACATATGGCTTCTTCACCTGCGGGATCGTCTGAGACCAGCCACCCAAATCTCATTTGGCTTTAGTCATGGCCGCTGCATTTCTTAATGACAAAGCCGAAAAACGATACCAGATCAGGAAGTTCAGCTCCCCTTTAAGTTATTGTAGTAGCATTGGATTGACTATCCAAGATGCCACAGAAAGTTCATTAAGTTACAACCCCCCTGGGCATATTCACCTTTGAAGAAGTAGACAAACTGTCTCAGTCACTACTCTCACTACCAGGGGAGGCAGTGGTTCCTGCAGACAGTAAACCTTTTCAAGCCCCTGCCTGTTCACGTTTTACAGCCTCATTAATGCTGATTTACTGTACAGACACGACCATAAAGGCACAGCTTTATCAAATAAACAGGGCAGTCCTCTCTAGGCAAATAGGAATTCCTTTCAAGATAACTGTAAAGAGTTAGAGAACATAAGGATGGAACAATGAAGGATGGAACAATGATCTCCACAATGTCTATCCTAGACATCAGAGAGAATAGTGATCTTGTGGAGCATCTTCATTGACTGTTAGTTAATGCTGACACAACACATTTCAAACCCATTATGTTCAAACATAGCCTACATAAAGAGCAAATATTGAGCCTAGTACACCATATTGCGCATACATAGTGCCTACAGACCAACTAACACAGCTAATCACAGAACATCCCACTCACCCTCCAGAACTTTATTGCCGTCTCCACTCTGGACAGCTTCCTGCCGTGCATCCCCCGCGGCATAGGTCTGTGGTCGAACAGCATCCTGGAGTACGCCAGCGCCAGTGTTAGCCTGGCTAAACAACAGCACGCTGCAGGGCCAGCTCTTTATTGAGCCTCAGCTGCCACACTCCAGACATTACCAAGCTCAGTTCCCATCAACCACAACAACAACAACCCTTTCAGTCTCCCAGTCCACCTCTAGGGACAACACATTAACCACACCTAATGGAGGAGGGAGACGAGGGCCTCTGGGGCTACTTTTCACTGATGACCGACCAGGTGGCTGTGTTCAGCTGCATGGGCGGAAAAAGGGAAGAGAGGCAGGTCTTTCCCAAAACTACAAACACTCCCACTTATCATAGCCCTCCTTCAAATGTCAATGCAGTGCATCATATCTATACTGTGGCAAATGGAATTGTGCTAATGCTAATGAGATAGCCCAACTGCTCTGAGCTCTGTATCGGATGGCTGTCTAGAGTGCTCCCAGGTAATTCTACACCTCAACTGGAGACCTTCAGCTCTGTAGTGAGGGAACCGATCGCTACTAAACTGTTTATTCAGCCATTAGCGCCACAGATCTATGGGCTGCAATGATGGGATGGTGAGTGGCTGGCTGCTGTTCGTTTACTAAGGCTAACTGGTACTCACACAGATATACACAGAGATTAGCGCCAAACTTAGGATTCAGAACATTTAAGGACACACCCAAACACATCACATCCACCTTCACCTCACACATTCAGGGGAAAAGAAATATGAATCTTTTCCCAAGCTAAAGCAGTACTACTGATCGCTTGTCAGGAGCAAATCCCTCCCAGTGGCAGAGCACATATAATATGAAGGGTTTCTTCACTGTGAAAGCTATTATGCTTCTTTTGATCTTCATTTCAATCTCCCTGTAGTCTGCCCACGCGTCTAATGTTTTAGCTCTGATGTTTTAGCGGGATCCCCTGGAGATCCAGAGCGCATGACTAAGTGACGAGAGGGAGATTACGCGTACGTGGCATCAAATGTCCACTTGGGAGCCGCTGGATGACAGCTAAAGACGAAACCCCACGCATTTTCTCTTTCGGCTGGCTAGCATTTACATGAACTGCCCACACTCCCTCCAAGCTACGTCTTTCATCACAAATGACCCACTTTGGAGGCTCAAGTAGGAGAGTGCGCTGTGTGGAATCCGGATGTTTGCCTCTCTACTTTCAGACCAATTTGTATTGGCTTAGCTAACAGTGGTAACGGCATTAGGCTAGCCTACTCTATCCAAAGAGCTCCATGGAAGCATGAGGAGGAATAGCCATGGAGGAGATCAGTTTATTACTCTGACTGTGGCCTAGTGTCGCTGCTGATCCATCTCAAGGCTTCAGAGCTCAGTTCAGGCCTGACGAACAGCTATAGATAAAGCCTAAAGCCTCTGTTCTCTGCCTGCCTTCCTGCCGCGCCAGACAGCCCCTGAAATGCCTGGCTAATGGATCAGATAGAGCAGAAGACAAACTGCAGCGGGAGAGTGACAACCGTGGAGGCAGCTAGCTACCTGCCCATCAGAGAGAGAGAGAGAGGGAGAAAGGAGGGAGAGAGAGAGAGGAGGGAGAGAGGGAAGCACAGAGAGAAAAGAAGGAGCAGAAAAATAGCATGAAGCTAGAGAGGGGAATGGAAACTGAAGGAGGAAGAGAGGGAGCTACTAAGAATAAAAAAGTAAAGGGGCATCTCTATGGGTGAATTTCATTATTTACTGAAGATGTGCTTTTATACATGTCTAAACCAGAGACCTCTGTCGCTGCAGTAATGGACATCATGTTTGAATATGGTAACCTTTTAGGGCACAACATTAACGTGGATAAATCCATGGCTTTACCTTTGAATATCCCTTCTACAATAAAGTACAAAATTATATCTCCATTCCAATTGACTGAAACAGGCTTTAAATACTTGGGAATATACAGTGCTTATGTACATACAGTTGAAGTCGGAAGTTTACATAAACCTTAGCCAAATACATTTAAACTCACAATTCCTGACTTTTAACCCTAGTAAAAATTCCCTGTCTTAGGTCAGTTAGGATAACCACTTTATTATAAGAATGTGAAATGTCAGAATAATAGTAGAGAGAATTATTTATTTCAGCTTTTATTTCTTTCACCACATTCCCAGTGGGTCAGAAGTTTACATACATTCAACTAGAGGCGTCACTACAGACACCCTAGTTCGAATCCAGGATGTATCACAACCGGCCATGATTGGGAGTCCCATAGGGCGGCGTACAATTGGCCCAGCATCGTCCGGGTTTGGCTGGTGTAGACCGTCATTGTAAATAATAATTTGTTCTTAACTGACTTGCCTAGTTAAATAAAGGTTAAATGAAAAAATGTAATCGAGGGAGAAGGGCCTTGGTCAGGGAGGTGACCAAGAACCCGATGGTCCCTTTGACAGAGCTCTGTGGAGATGGGAGAACCTTCCAGAAGGACAACCATCTCTGCAGCACTCCACCAATCAGGCCTTTATGGTAGAGTGGCCAGACAGAAGCCACTCCTCAGGAAAAGGCAGATGACAGCCCGCTTGGAGTTTGCCAAAAGGCACCTAAAGTCTCTCAGACCATGAGAAACAAGACTCTCTGGTCTGATGAAACAAAGATTGAACTCTTGAATGCCAAATGTCACTTCTGGAGGAAACCTGGCACCATCCCTACGGTGAAGCATGGTTGTGGCAGCATCATGTGTAGGGATGTTTTTCAGAGGCAGGGACTGGAAGACTAGTCAGCATTGAGGCAAAGATGAACGGCGCAAAGTACAGAGAGATCCTTGATGAAAACCTGCTCCAGAGTGCTCAAGACCTCAGAAGGTGAAACTTCGCCCGTCTAACAGGACAACGACCCCAAGCACGCAGACAAGACAACATAGGAGTAGCTTCTGGATAAGTCTCTGAATGTCCTTGAGTGGCCCTGCCAGAGCCTGGACTTAAACCTGATCGAATGTCTCTGGAGAGGCCTGAAAATAGCTGTGCAGCAATGCTCCCCATCCAACCTGACAGAGCTTGAGAGGATCTGGAGAGAAGAAATTCCCCAAATACAGGTGTGCCAAGCTTATAGCGTCATACCCAAGGCTTCTTTTTTAAAATAAATAACCAAACATTTCTAAAATCCTGTTGGTGCTTTGTCATTAGGAAAAATTAGGATGAGGGAAAAAAAATATTTAATACATTTTAGAATAAGGCTGTAACCTAACAAAATGTGGAAAAAGTCAAGGGGTCTGAATACTTTCCGAAGGCATTGTATGTTAATCCAAATCTTAAAGACCTGTTCACGTCAAATGATAAGCCTTTGCTCACAAAGATTAAACAGGACCTGGTTAACTGGTCTGCCCTACTAAACTCTCTTTTTGCAGTCAGGATGAATATCCGTTCACTGCTAAATTATCTATTCCAAAATATCCCCTGCCATCTATCTGTCTTTTTTTCAGTTCTATTGTCACATACACTGGATAGGTGCAGTGTGTTTTACAGGTTCAGCCATAGTAGTACTGCGCCCCTGGAGCAAATTAGGCTTAAGTGCCTTGCTCAAGGGCACATCGAAAGATTCTTTCACCTTGTCGGCTCGGTTATTTGAACCAGTACCTTTTGGTACCACCGCTAGGCTACCTGCCAATATCTCTAAATATATCTGGAACAATAAGAAACCTAGAACCACATTTACCAAGCTAATTAGGCCTAAGGATTTAGGAGATCTCTTTGCCAAATCTGCAACTAGATTACTGGTCTGATCAAACCAATCACATGATTAGTTGGTGCCAAGACAGACGCCACTCACTTTGGGTTGGGATGAAATCAATAGCATGTCATCCAAGAGCAATAGCTTCCTTACCATTTATTAATAGCTTTTTGGCCTTATCTGACAACACATAATACACTTTTAGCTTGGAAAGATGCAAGGAGATACTTGCAGATTCCAGACCATCACTCTGGTCACCGATTACCATTAATCCTGACTTCCCCCCCAAATAAGGAATATTGGACTTCTGGACTGGAAGACAAAGGGTATTGCTGACCTTAACACCTTTATTTACTAAGGACACTCTTAAATCATTCCAACAGATAAAAACAGATTTTGACATACCCAAGTAAGTATCTACAACTTAAACACCTCATAAAGGGTCCGAGGAAAGTGGATAAACTATGTTTTCAAATGACTGAAGTTGAAAAACTATTTACAAATCCTACTACTTTACACCTGTCCACCTTCACAGAATGTATTCGAATGCATCACATTCATGTTTCAAATGTAAACAGGATACTGGCACTTTCATGCACATTTGTTGGCACCTTAGCAGAATCCAGTCTTATTGGAATGATATTCATTTACACATCCAGAATATCTTGGGTAGACAATTTGCTCTTTCACCAAATGTATATTTACTCTACTTTGATTGTAACGTTGTGTTTGACTTCTGTTCAATACCCTTGTTTACTTAGCCAAAAAATGTATATTGTTATTGTGGTCCACACCTGAAGTACCATCTGCAAGGATGTGGCTTTCTCAGGCTTCTGCTATTCTACCCCTAGAGAAACGTACCTATTATTTACACCAGAGGTTTGATACATTTTGGAAAATCTGGTCTCCATTGTGGTCCTATGTAGAAAACCTCCCATAAATGACCATTATTATAATTGTGATGTTTTTATTTTGTGACTGCCTTTTTGTATAATGTTTTGCTGTATCCTTATTCCTTTTATTGTACTTATTCTGTGTGGTGCACTTTGTTTGGTTGTCTATGTAACCCCTGTAAAAAGATGGACAGAGGGATAGATGGACAGACGAATGGAAGTATAGCGGGATAGACGGATAGACGCATGGAGGGATAGAGGGATAGAGGGATAGACGGATAGATGGATGGAGGGATAGACAGATATAGGGATAGACAGATGGACAGATAGACGGATAGAGGGATGGAGGGATAGAAGGATAGATGGATAGACGGATAGAAGGATAGACAGATGGAGGGATGGAGGGATAGAGGGATAGACGGATAGAGGGATAGAGGGATAGAGGGATAGACGGATGGAGGGACAGACGGATAAACGGACAGAAGAATAGACGGACAGAAAATAGGATATGCACATAATTAGTACTATTGGATAGGAAACACTGAAGTTTCTAAGAGTGTTAAAATAATGTATGTGAGTATAACAGAAGTGATATAGCAGGCGAAAACCCGAGGAAAATCCATCCGGAATTGCAGTTTTTCTTGTACTTGACCTTCTTCTCCAGGCTGCCTATTCATTTTTATTTTAACTAGGACTGAGACTGCAGTACTTATGGCTTCCAGGTGAAATGCAAGGCGCCAAATTCAAAATCCAAAAGTTGAATTATTAAACATGAATCAATATACAAGTGTTTCATAGTCATCAAAAGCTCTGCTTGTTGGCAATATCACAGCGTTGTCAGATTTCAAAAAGGCTTTACGGCGAAAGCACCATATTTGATTGTTTGAGGATAGCACCCACATATTTTTCCCATTACCATAAATTCATAAGCCATCACGGTTCACACATAACACATTTCACAGCGAAAACAAATCAATTACCTTTTGAAGAACTTCTGCTGAGGGCTTCCCAAGTGTCCAACGAAGACAATCCATGGTTCTTTTGTTAGAAAAAGTAATGTATTATATCCATAAATCTCTGTTTGGTTGGCGCGTTATAATGAGAAAATAGAGCCTCCAATCGTCCATTGAAACGTGAAGAGAACTCGTTCAACTTATACCTATAAACTTGTCCAAGAACAATCAAACATCATTTTAAATGTATCCTTAGGAACACTTTTATGTATAAATAGTATAATGTTTCAACCGGAATATAAACTGGGCGATAAGAAAGGAAAAAAACAAAGAACGCGCCAGCCGGGAGCGCGTAATGACATCTGTGTGGACACCTCCTTATTAGTCTTCTTCTCTGCTCTAAAAGCATCTAAAAAGAATCAGAACACTTTCTCGAGACTGTTGACATCCAGAGGAAGTGATAGGTACTGCATTCATATGCCCTTATATGGGCATTTTCATAAGGGAGGGGTTCTAAATGAGGCAATCTGTCAAAACCACTTTTTCCAGGACAGAAATTCCTCGGGTTTTTGCCTGCCATATCCGTTCTGTAATACTCACAGACAAAATGTTTTTTTTAGAAAATTCAGAGTGTTTCCTATCCAATGGTACTAAATATGTGCATATCCTATTTTCTGGGCCTGAATGGGAGGCATTTTACTTTGGGCATGCCAGGCTCTCCAAAACGGTCACCTCGTGCGCTGCTCCCAAAGAAGTTAACCTCTCAGTATCCAGTGGGTCCCTAGCGGGCTCATCCCGTCACTACCAGGTAAAAAGGTAAAGCGCGAAATTCAAATTTCGATATTTGAATTATTAGACATCCACCAATATACAAGTGTTCCATACTCATCAAAAGCTCTGTTTCTTGGCAATATCACAGCGTTGTCAGATTTCAGAAAGGCTTTACAGCGAAAGCACAACATTTGATTGTTTGAGGGTAGCACCTCTAATATTTATGCATTAGCATAAATCCATAACCCAACACGGGTCTCACAAAACGCATAAAATCGCAATTATAAACTCGCTTACCTTTGATTAACTTCTGCTGAGGGCTTCCCAAGTGTCCAACGAAGACAATCCATGCTTCTTTGGTTAGAAAAGTCATTTATTATATCCATAAATCTCCGTTTGGTTGGTGCGTTATGATCATAAAATCCACCGTTGAGTCGCCCATTGAACCGTGAAGAGAACATGTTCAAATTATACCTACACTTTCTACAAACAAATCAAACATCATTTTTAATGTATCCTTTTGTGTATATTTGCTGTAATATTTCAACCGGACGATAACGTGAACGATAGGAAAGGAAAATAAAGTGGTGTGCGTTCAAAATCTCGCGCGTGTCAAACCTTGTTTACAAAAGTGGTCGCCTGACAATTTCCTGTCACTATCCGTTCTGGTCACTGCTAGAATTCCCAGTCTTTGACTGTTGACTGTTGACATCTAGTGGAAGCCATAGGTACTGCAGTCTCAGTCCTACATACGATTGTATGAAATAGGCACAATGGAGAAGATGGGCATTTACAAAAAAAACTGCAAATCCGGATGGATTTTCCTCGGGTTTTCGCCTGCTATATCATTTCTTTTATACTCACATGCATGATTTTAACACTCTTAGAAACTTCAGAGTGTTTCCTATCCAATAGTACTAATTATGTGCATATCCTAATTTCTGGGCCTGAGTGGCATGCATTTTACTTTGGGCACGCCAGACTCTCCAAAACCGTCACCTCGGGAGCCGCTCCCTAACCATGCAGACAAACGAAATCCCAAAATTACCGGTCAAGTTAGTCGAAACAAGTCAAACAAGTTTCTAATCAATCCTCAGGTACCCTAATATGTAAATAAAGGATAATATTTCAGACGGAAAATAACCTGCTCAATATAAAAGGAAAAAAACGAAGTGCACGCACTCGATCACGCGCGCCAAACAGTACAGTCCACTCCATGGTCCACCAGGAAAAACAGCTTGCGTTGGTTTTTCAAAAAACAAGCCTGAAACCATGTCTACAGACTGTTGACATCTAGTGGAAGCCATAGGAACTGCAATATGGGAGCTAAATCCCTCTGTATTGAACAGCATGTCAAAGGGAAAACTGTCACATCACAAAATCCCATTTTCCAGATGGATTTTTCTCAGGTTTTCGCCTGCCAAATCAGTTCTGTTATACTCACAGACATTATTTTAACAGTTTTAGAAACTTCAGAGTGTTTTCTATACAATACTACTAATTATGTGAATGCCCTAGTTTCTGGGCCTGAGTAACAGGAATTTTACTTTGGGCACGCCAGACTCTCCAAACCTCCGAACACTGCCCCCTAGCCATAACAGGCGAATATAACAGGTGTAGACCTTACCGTGAAATGCTTACATATAAGCCCTTAATAAGGTTACTCTAAATGAAGTAATTTAGCAACACAATCCCTGACCGTTTTTGTGGTATTCGATCACACTCATACCCTTGACCATTCTCAATCTCTAGTCAAATTATTTATGACTACTTGGTGCTTTTATTATAAGAAAATTAAAAAGTATACATTACTTGAGGCTTCTTTGAGACCTGGTGTGGGAAGTCCAGACTATGACATGAAAAGTTAACATTCCCTCCATTTTCATTGACCTCGTCAACCAACATCCTCCAATGGTCCTCTTCAGCAGATATGGTACTAGTCAAAAGTTTGGGTTTTTCTTTATTTTTATTGTAGAATAATAGTGAAGACATCAAAACTATGAAATAACATATTGAATCATGTAGTAACCAAAAAAAGTGTTAAACAAATCGAAATATATTTTATATTTGAGATTCTTCAAAGTAGCCACACGTTGCATTGATGACAGCTTTGCACACTCTTGGCATTCTCTCAAACAGCTTCATGAGGTAGTCACCTGGAATGCATTTCAATTAACAAGAGTTCCTTGTTCAAAGTTAATTTGTGTAATTTCTTTCCTTCTTAATGTGTTTGAGCCAATCAACTGCAGTCTCAAAAAACATAAAGTGTTATGAAACTGGCTCTCATGAGACCCGCCACAGGAAAGGAAGACCCAGAGTTACCTCTGCTGCTTAGAATAAGTTCATTAGAGTTACCAGCCTCAGAAATTGCAGGCCAAATAAATGCTTCACAGAGTTCAAGTAACAGACACACCTCAACATCAACTGTTCAGAGGAGACTGCGTGAATCAGGCCTTCATGATCGAATTGATGCAACAAAAAAAACACTACTAAAGGATACCAATAATAAGAAGAGACTTGTTTGGGCCAAGAAATACAAGCAATTGACATTGAATTGGTAAAAATCTGTCCTTGGTCTGATGAGTAAAAATGTGAGATTTTTGGTTCCAACCACCGTGTCTTTGTGAGATGCAGAGTAGGTGAACGGATGATCTTCGCATGTGTGGTTCCCACCATGAAGAATGGAGGAGGAGGTGTGATGGCGTGGGGGTGCTTTGCTGGTGACACTGTCTGTGATTTATTTAGAGTTCAAGGCACACTTAACCACCATGGCTACCACAGCATTCTGCAGCGATACGCCAGCCCATCTGGTTAGAGCTTAGTGGGACAATAATTTGTTTTTCAACAGGACAATGACCCAAAACACATTTGACCAAGAAGGAGAGTGATGGAGTGCTGCATCAGATGACGTGGTCTCCACAATCACCCGACCTCAACCCAATTGAGATGGTTTGGGATGAGTTGGACCGCAGAGTGAAGGAAAAGCAGCCAACATGTGGGAACTCCTTCAAGACTATTGGAAAAGCATTCCTCATGAAGCTGGCTGAGAGAATGCCAAGAGTGTGCAAAGCTGTCATCAAGGCAAAGGGTGCCTACTTTGAAGAATATAAAATATATTTTGATTTGTGTAACACTTTTTTGGTTACTACATGATTACATTATGTGTTATTTCATAGTGTTGATGTCTTCACTATTATACTATAATGTAGAAAATAGTAAAAAATAAAGAAAAACCCTTGAGTAGGTGTGTCCAAACTTTTGACTGGTACTGTACATCTGTGTTAACGTGAAGTCAATTTCCCCTCATTACTATATTGCACTATTATATCTATCCAATATCCATTAATTCAATACAAGTTCTTTCCTAGAGACATAAATCATACAGTACCTTTCTCACAAGCCACAAAAAAGAAAATTCTCAGATGGAAATTAAAGAACATTTTCCATTCCCTTTCAGTTCATATCTAAAGGTAATTCTTCAAACGGGGAGAAGCACATTTACGGAAAGTGCAGCCGTGGCCTGAAACGGTCCCATAATGGTTAAATGAAAGCTAAACTAATAAAGAGCAGTGGCTCTTGATAGATGTGCTGGAACACGACTCACAGGCCCTTCAATAGAAACAGAGGGTGGGAGGGAAAGAGAGAGAGGGATGATTGAGAGGGTGGGAGGGCGAGAGAAAGAAACCAAGAGAGAGAGAGTCCAACTCTGTAAACTAAACACAGGGATAACACAAAGATATAGAGCGAGGAAAAAAAAAAAAGCGAGAGGGAGGGACCAACTCGGTAAACAAAATGGGGAAAACACACTTCAATATAAAGTGCTGTAATCATCTGTTGTATTAGAAGGAGTGAACAGAGGAGAAAAAAAATAGATTAAAAACATCTATCTGTGATTTAGGACATTGATCTATGACAGAGGCACTTTGGAAAATAGCATTGTTTTATTTGTGTGTGTGCATGTGTGCGTGTGTGTGTGCATGTGCGTGTGTGTGTTTGTGTGCGTAAGTTCAACACATTTCAAACCCATACATACTATTGTTTTACACAGATTATCTTTTTCAAAGTCTTTTGTTGCACGGAGGCAATATTATGACAACAACCCAACCAGGTCGTTCTTGAAAACACTCAGCTTCACCTCATTTAAACAGCAGTGTGGCAGCGAAGGTAGCTCAGCTGCATAGAAATGAAAAGTTGTGTTACCTGCTCTGCTATGACCTGCGCCAGCCTCTGTGAGCAGAGACGGAGACAGTGTAATGTTCTGCTTCAGCGAGCCAACACCATTTTCCAAGACGAGGTTGAGAAGGCGAGCGAGAAAATACAAAGGAAATAAGACCGGAGGGGAAGGAAGGGAAGATAGAGGGATTCAACATGGTGCACTGTGGGTCTAATTCAAAGTTTGCATCAGAGCAAAGAACAATCTACAGAAGATGGATGTAATTTCATAACCGCAGTTACACACACACACCATCAATGTCCGATAGCAAAAAATGTTGGCAGATATGGCTACCTACAGTATCTTTGAGCAGAAATTGAGAACAGTGACACTTTACAGATTTTAAAAGGTGATAGCTAATATTTGTATAACAAAATCATTTGGAAGAGAAAAGTAGGTAGTTGTCAGGCTGGGAAACTTCCACATTAAGTTCTTAAATGGAATAAACCGACAAACAGAATCAGGGGGTCTGAAACCAAAGTCACCACTTAGCCCCAGGGACATTCTCATTCTCCCGATGAATCTTCAAAGCTATCCCAAAGGCCCAAACATTGAAGTAATTGAAATCTCTCTTCTCTTTCTAAAAGCATACAAAGCAACTAATTGAGGGAGAGAAGTCTCTAATTTGATATTTTGATGTGTTTTGAGAGTTTTGTTGTGACTAGACAACAAGGAAATGGAGAGGGATGAATATAGCATTTTTGAATAAAGGATGAGGAGGGTGGAGAGATGGATTTGATCTGTCAACGAGAACAAGCAATTAAATACCCCTACCACTGTTTACAATACCATTCATATAAAGGTTTTTCCTTTTGAGGAATAGAAAGTTCTCTGTGTTCTCTGATAAGTCCCAAACGGAAAGCCTATTTCTGATATCTATAAGCTTCTCTAGCTAGATCTAGCTACATTATAATACTATACCACTGTGATTTTAAAGAAATTAGCTTGAGAGAGATGCAGACTGAGTGAAAGGGGAAAGTTCAGCTGACAGTGGGGAAATACCAACGTCTTCATCAAAGGCAGAAAATGAATTCAGACGACAAAGCTTGGGAGATGCTCGAGACAGCTGCGTAGGCTCAATTAAAGCTTAAAATAGTCTTCTGCAGGTGGTTCTCACAGGTTGAAACAAGAGAACAGGCCTAAGGACCTCACCCAATTAAGGTGCAGGGCCCTTACAGTTGATTGCTGAGGTGTGTGTGTGCGTGCATGTGTAATGGAAGGGCGTTATGTGCAACTTCCTCTCAGTACAAACACCAACCTCTCACTCCAAGAGAATCAGAACCCTCTCCTTACTCTTCCCCAATCTCTGACTGGACTCTAAGATACATCAAGTCTGCTTCTATTTTGATTCTAGAAACAAACAGCATAGTCCATAGAGAAATCCCAGATAATGGAGAGGTTGCTAAAAGCATCTTAACACAAGAGTACAGAGTATACAGTACCTGCCAAGATTAGCCAACCCCAAAAGAAGTTTGTTTTAAATAAAGGGTGTAGGACAAAAGAAAGAGGTTGGATTTTGTTGTCTCTTGGTATTGTCTGAGAGCTCCCAAAAATAAAAATATCAATGCATAAATGATGGTAAGGTGGTCCTGTATAAATAAGTTATGGAATAACGGAAATGCTTCAGAGCAGCCCATATGAGGACCTATAGCGTTTCACAGTAAAAAAAATGTATACGGTAGCTTTATAAGAGGAACTAGTGCAATCGTTCAGTTGAAGTCTGTTCAATTGTATCCTGGGAGGGAATTCTGCCCTCTATAGTCTGTTTTGTGCAATGATGAGAGACAGTCCAATGTTCTTTCGAAAAATACATTCTAAATAAATGCATTGAATATAAAGTACTTTCTCAGTTCTCATGTATTAAAATCTATTTTACTAATGGGGTTTCTAAAACCAGTTGATCATTCATCTCATTTATCAGTTTCAACATGATGCATGTTTTTGTTGTCTAGTTGCTCTGGCAAAGAGATTCTAATCTGCTAAATAACTCGTTTGATTTTGGGGTTTTCTGTAATTTTGTTTTTTGAGAGCTGGGTCGTGTTCATTAGGGCACAATGTAGCAAAGCTTTGTGCAACTGAAAAAGAAAATTAGCATTTCTTATTGAACAAGTTCAGGTAGTCCCTCCCTGTTTCAGTCCGTTTTTCTTCAGTTTGGTGCCTAAAGAACTAGATCCAGTTGTTGCTCTGGCTTGAGTGGTGGCTGGATTACCGTCTGCTATCTGTGCCCTGCCCCTGACCCTCCCATCTGACCCCACTGCGGGATGTCGCTGATGAGACTGGCTGCTTCACGCTCGCCCTTGAACCTCTCAAATCCCTGGTTCTTTCCCTTCCCGTCTCCTGCTCAATTTTTGTGTCAGCCTTTTCCCTTATATTAATCTGTATAAATATATAACATTTTTCGATGTTTACTTTAATTTATTTAAAAAGAAGTCACACGTCATTATTGACTCTGAATATTATTCATTCTTTCTTAAGATGTGGTCTTCACTCTGTTTACTATATCTCACCATCTCTACTGTTCTACATCACTCACTCTCTTTCTACATTAGCCTATTCACACGCTCTCTCAGTGTCCCTCCTTCTGGGCCATTCAGTCAGGTCTGTCTGGTCTGTCATCCCCAACGACTGCATTACAGAACAGATATCTGTGTTGCAGTTCTCCGACATGCGCCTCAGAAATGTGCTTAGCTCTGGGACAGGAGCAGGACAGCATCTAGTGGTGCCATGGCTGTATTGCCACCACTTCACTGTGCCACAAATGGAGAGAAATACTGAATGGGCTCACCACGGGCACAACTTAGCAGTTTTACTACAAGCGGACTATTACAGTTCTCATGAATAGTTTAAGTCAAATGCTTTATTATCTAAATATTGAAAGTGCTTGGGCGACAGAGAGAAACAAAATGGTGCAGTTTGAGGCCATGTGGCGGAGAGTGATGCAGGCGCTGGAGATGGGGATGCAAGCAGGTGGGTCTGGGCAGGGGTGATGTTGTGGATGTTGTGTGCGTCTGTATGTTGTCGTTTGTATGTGGATGTTGAAAGAAAATAAAATAAAATCTTACCCCTCCACAAAGAAATGAATAGTTTAAATCACAGTGTTGGAAATAAAACCGTAATGTTAATTTCAGTACGCCAGTTATTTGACATTATGCCATGTACAGGAGATTGGTGGCTCCTTAATTTGTGAGGACGGGCTGGTGGTAATGGCTGAAGCGGAATCAGTGGAACGGTATCAAATACATAAAATGTGTTTGATGTCATTCCATTTGCTCCGTTCCAGCTATTATTATGAGCCGTCCTCCCATCAACAGCCTCCACTGATGCCCTGATCATAACATCTCAAACCCCTGCCATCAAAGTACATTTTCCAGTCCGTAAAAAGACTTGCTACTTCATAGCAAAAAGTACACAATGCCAAGCAGATCAAAGCCAAGAACAGATCAATGCACACCTTGAAAATATCTGAACAACATGAAGTGGTAAACAACCCGATGGACTAAATTTAGGCTCAGAGAGCAAACACAGGCAGGCAGCTACATCCAGTAAATTCATTCCTTCAGGGAAAAGGAGAGGAGTTTTCAGGGGTCCTGCAGTAGGTTACTACCCAGATAGGTCAATCAGGGCGATGCTGAAATATATTAAAACCATCTCCATGCTCAAACTCCTTTTGATGTCCGACATATCACTTCAATCTCCTGACCCGTGCAAGTGTAGCACAGCACAGCTCTTAAAATGGTGTGTGTCTAGTGTGCATGTGTGTGTGCCCGTTTAGTGTGTGTGTGTCTGGGAGATGTGAACCGGTGCTGTTAAGGTATCTGCATGCTTCGGTTCGGCTGGTGGCTAGCTGAACTCGGCTACGCGAACCTGAACGAGTGTGCTCGTATTACTCCCTTAAAAGACGGTCGCTTGAAAAAAAAAAAAGGGTGGGGCGGGGGGCAATATTACCCTGGGACAGTAGAGGGCGATGAACTGGTAATAGCCTTCTACGGCCAAACAAGGATGTGACGACACACTAACAAGACACGCGGGAGAATAAAATAAGAGTACACAGAGAGAGACACTTAACTGGCGAGAAAAATTAGCAGCTAAATGAGCCAATGTGTTTTTAGCGCTTCTATTTCTATGACTTTCATGCTCTCTTCCATGCACTCTCATGCACTCTTTCATGCTCTCTCATCTCTCTGCAGAAGACATATGGTGAGAAAATATGTTTGGAACATCACATTGCAATATCGAATCACAATACATATGGAATCGTGAGAATCACAATACAGTATTGTGATAATATTGTATTGTGAAGTCCCTGGCAATTCCTACAACCATAAATAAAACACTACAGAGACAGGTCATAACGTAAGGCCTGTAACACCCAATGACGGAATATTGTGTCAACTAACTGGTACAGACTTGTATTGTACCATACTGGAAATACAGAGGACCATTGTCTATGTGTGACCCTACATCACGACACTGAACAACACGTAGGCTACTGTATATGGTTAGTTTCGTTAAATCAACACAAAGATAACTTTTTTTGTCAAGTGTTGAATGTGGAACGAGGGAGAGCTCGGTTTGTTTTGAAAGTTTTGAAAGTCTCTGAAAAAGTGTTCTATTGAAAAACGTTGGTTACTAGCTACCTTTTGAATGTGGATCGCTCAACGCAGTTAGCCTCAGCTGCTGGGACCGCGATATCTGTCCAGGGATCCTTCCAACCAAAAGTTTGAAGAGCTGCCTGACATACCAGATAGCTTGATAGCTAGTTAGCAGCTAGGCTATCAATGTTTCCTTGTCGGCTTGAACACAGACCACGACGTGGTTACCCCTTGTGGCTGGGACTGCGGATTGTCTGCGGATTGTCTGTCTAAATCCCTTCTGTTTGTTGCTGTTTAAATCTTCCCTGCGACCTGCCCTGTATAGAACTGCATGGAGTACCAGCGTTAGCCTATGTTGCTACCATGGCATCAAAAGCCAAAGGTGGGAGTCATGGGGAGGACAGTGTTTCTCTATCACAGATGAAGTATCTTTTAATAATAAAAAAGTGATCTACAAGCAGTTGTTACAACAACAGGGAAATAGCTTCAAGAGCTTTGTCCAAATACTGACGGACTCAACAAACAAAAAACGATCTGACCAGAGGTCCAGAACCTTAAGAACAGTTTGCAGTTCTCCCAGGGAGAGGTGCATGTCCTGAAAGACACTTGCAGCAAGATGACAACAAACACTAAGTCTTCTCGCGATGACATCCGCACTCTCTGTGAATCATTATTAACAATGACTGACGGGCAGTCTAGGAGGAATACCATCACTGTGGATGGCATACCATAGTCTCCACATGAGAACTGGGCCAAGTCTGAGGAGAAAGTAAGAAAGACTATCACTGAAAAGCTGCAGATGGAAGCCTGGAATGAGAGAGCCAAACCTCAGGGTCAGTAGGTTCATCCCAACATTACTCTCTCTCACACACACACATTTATTTTGTCTCCATATTATGTCCATCTCCGATGAGCTACAACGGAAAGGGCTAAGAATAGCCCAAATTCATATATGTAGCCTTAATAATAAGTTTCATGAAATCAATAACTTCCTAACATCAGATAACATTCATATACTGGCAATCTCTGAAACTCACTTAGATAATTCCTTTGATGATACAGCAGTAGCAATACAGGTATATAACATCTACAGAAAAGACAGGAACGGGGAAAGCATTTGTTTACCCATCTACACACTATTCCCCATAATGACAAAGTGAAAACATGTTAAGAACTTTTAGCAAATTTATTGAAAATGAAATACAGAAATATCTCATTTCCATTAGTTTTCACACCCGAGTCAATACTTTGTTGAAGCACCTTTGGCAGCGATTACAGCTGTGAGTCTTTCTGGGTAAGTCTCTAAGAGCTTTTCACACCTGGATTGTGCAACATTTGCCCATTCTTTTTAAAATTCTTCAAGCTCTGTCAAATTGGTTGTTGATCATTACTAGACAATCATTTTCAGGTTTTGCCATAGATTTTAAAGTCGGACACTCAGGAACAATCACTGTCATCTTGATAAACAACTCCAGTGTAGATTTGGCATTGTGTTGTAGGTTATTGTCTTGCTGAAAGGTGAATTAATCTCCCAGTGTCTGTTGGAAAGCAGACTGAACTAGGTTTTACTCTAGGATTTTGCCTGTGCGTAGCTCCATTACGTTTCTGTTTTATCCTGAAAAACTCCCCAGTCCTTAACGATTACCAACATACCCATAACATAATGCAGCCACCACTATGCTTGAAAATATGGATAGTGGTACTCAGTAATGTGTTGTATTGGATTTGCCCCAAACATAACACTTTGTATTTGTAACGCCCAGGCCGAGATGTCAGGCTGGAGCGTTTTGGTTTCGTTTTGGTGTAGGGTTGTCTGTTCTAGGTGTCATAGTTCTATGTTGGGGTATGGTTCCCAATTAGAGGCAGCTGGGTGTCGTTGTCTCTAATTGGGAACCATATTTATGTTTGTAGGTTTCACTCTAGGTTGGTGGGTTATTGTTTGAGCTTAGCTTGTCTTTCAGTTACGTTCACTTTCACGATCTTCGTTACTTTCTGTTTGTTGTATACCCGGTACGTTCATATTAAATATGTATACTGGAAGCATCGCTGCGTCTTGGTCTGTCCATTATGAAGATCGTGACAGTATTCAGGACCAACATTTTATTGCTGAACACTTTTCTTTTGCAGTATTACTTTATTGCCTTGCGGCAAACAGGATGCATGTTTTGGAATATTTTATTCTGTACAGGCTTCCTTCTTTTCACTCTGTCAATTAGGTTAGTATTGTGGAGTAACTACAATGTTGTTGATCCTTCTTCAGTTTTCTCCTATCACATCCATTAAACTCTGTAACTGTTTTAAAGTTACCACTGGCCTCATGGTGAAATCCTTGAGTGGTTTTCTTCTCTGGCAACTGAGTTAGGAAGGATGCCTGTATCTTTGTAGTGACTGGGTGTATTGATACACCATTTAAACTCCTTAGGGCTAGGGTCCCATTTTCCAAATTTTCGCCTGTCTGACGTGCCCAAAGTAAATGCGCCTGCCACTCAGGCCCAGAAACTAGGATATGCACATAATTAGTACTATTGGATAGGAAACACTCTGAAGGTTCTAAAACCGCTTACAAACTGTCTGTGGGTATAACAGAACTTATATAGCTGGCAAAAACCTGAGAAATTTCTGTCCGGAAATCATTTTTCTTTTGACTTTTCTTGACTTTGAATGACTGTTTATTGAAAACTCAAGTAGATAGGACTGAGGTTGCAGTATCTATGGCTTCCACTAGATGTCGACAGTCTCTGGACAGTGTAATGGAGCGTTTATAGTGGAAGAGTGTCAAAAGGTTGTCGATTTTGTATGACATACCAGGATATCCTTTCTGTCTAGTGCACGAGACAACCCGGGAGCGCGCACCACGGTGTTTACCTTCTGTATCGTGTAGGTTGTATTCCGAGTGAAATATAATAGCCAATATAGATAAATGGATGCCTAAGGATAAATTATTAATGTTGTTTGTTTTGTTTTGGAAAAGTTGAGAGGTATAATTTGAACGCGTTCTCTTCACTGTACAACGGGCGAGTAGAATGGAAATGCTTGGTGGACTAACTGAACAAAACGCGCCAACCAAACGGAGATTTATGGATATAATAAATTACTTTTTCCAACAAAAGAACCATGGATTCTCTTGTTTGGACACTTGGGAAGCCCTCAGCAGGAGTTCTTCGAAAGGTAAGTGATATTTCTTAGCTCTTATATGGACTTTGTGAGACCCGCGCTGGATATGAATTTATGCTATTGTGGAAAATATGTGAGGTACTATCCTCAAACAAATGTTGTGCTTTCGCCGTAAAGCCTTTTTTAAATCTGACAACGCTGTGATATTGCCAAGAAGCAGAGCTTTTGATGACTATGCAACACTTGTATATTGATGAATGTTAAATATTACGAATTACGAACGGGATCCGATCCCTAAGAAGTTAAACACTATTATTGCACACAGAGTGAGGCCATGCAACTTACTTTCCGACTTGTTAACACGAGAACTGCTGGGCCTTGAGGGACCACCTTAAAGCTAACGATCAGACATTCTGACTGAAAAAAATTCTGACAGTACAATTAATACATTTCATATACAGTAACAGTCAGAAGTTGACACTTACTCATTCAAGGGTTTTTCTTTATTTTTACTATTTTCTACATCAAAATGATGAAATAACACATTTGGAATTATGTAGTAAACAAAAAAAGTGTTCAATCAACATATATTTTATTTTTGAGATTCTTCCAAAATAGCCATCCTTTGCCTTGATGACAGCTTTGCACACTCTTGGCATTCTCTCACCAGAAGGAATATGTGTTGGAACACGGTAACAGCTTCTTTATATATGTATATACCCCAACCACAAACTGAATAAAATTTATTTTGGGTAACACACATATACAACAAAATGTACAAATGTGGACCCAGAGGATATCACTTAAAAGTATTCATTAAAATGATTGTTTCCAACGTGGTCCTCGATGGTAAAAACAATAAAACATATAATGATTAAAAGGCCAGACAAAATTACAAACAACCATGAATACATTCATTTATACTGACATCCTAAAAAGTGGCACTATTCAATGCACTTTTCCCTAACCTTCAAAATCAACCATGTTAATTTACATAAAAAACAAACTATTCATTGCACATCATACCTATCATTCAAATAAATACACCTGACCAGCAGTAGGGGGCACAAGGGGCAGTGGTGTTTCTCTTACTTAGACAACCTTGTCCAAATGAAAACCTTTGTTTGCATTTTCAAGCTCCAAGGGGATGCTATTCCATAGACAATTGCCTGTATAGAAAAACGTGCCCATTGCAGTACTGTTTACTTGTGCGATTTTACAAGACATAATACTACCTCTGGTATTGTAACTGTGTTGGTTATAGACCATATCAATGTGGTTTTCCATATAACCTGGGTCACGATCATTTAATGTGTCAAACATATGATTAAGTTTATGTTGTTCCACCTTGGACTCCAAATGCAACAAGCCCACCTCCCGGAACTCCTGTACCCCTATAAAGGTCCTAGGGGGGACATTATATACCTGATATACCTGATTACATTATTTTGCATGAACTGCATTCTTTTTTTCAGCTTTTTTGATAGTCTACTATACCAATGTTGAGACAAGCAGTTTCTTAACTTTGATGTTAAAATATCTAATGTTACGATATAAAAATGTATATTTGTTAGTAATTTTTTTTAGCAACAATCAAGTCTCCAGAAAGGGATTGATCTAGGGACACACCAAGAAAAGTTACACTTATTTTACATTCAACCTTCTTGCCTGCACAGTTGACCTTTATCTTGTCAGCCCTAAGCAATCTATGTTTTGTTCCCAAATGTAGCGACAATTTGTTGTCAGTCAACCAATCTCTAACAAAATGCAAATCCTTACTCAGGGTCTCCTCTATGTAAACTGTATCCTTCCCTGATATGAGTATGACTGAGTCATCAGCATAAAGCAGGATTTTGCACTTTACTGTATCTAGTAATATCATTAATGTATATAAGAAATAAGAGGCCCTAAAATGGATCCCTGCGGTACTCCACGGGATATTTATTTGGCCTGCCTCTGACAGAACATCACCAACATTACATACTTGTGTTCTGTTGGTCAGATAAGACCTAAACCAATTCACTGCTACATAATTTAGACCCATACATCAGGAGAATATCATGGTACACAGTGTCAAAAGCTTTCTACAAGTCTAACATAACCACACCTGTATAATTCCCCTTCTCACTTATCTGCTTGATGTGGTCAAAAAGGTGGATGAGGCAAGTATCAGTGGAATGAGCTGTTCTAAAGCAAGATTGGAGTTCATAAAGAAGTTTGTGCTCAAGAAGGTATCCCTCAAGTTGAATACAAACGAATCTCTCAACAACTTTGGATAAGGTGCTGAGGATTGACGCAGGCCTGTAGTTTCCTACATTTGTTTTACCGCTCTTCTTGTAGAAGGGAACCATCCTGGCTGTTTTGAGTTCCTTGGGTAATGTACCACTACTAATAGAAAGGTTTACAATATGTGTCCAGAGCAGGTCGGTAACTTCTTAACCAGAGATGAGGCTATAGTGGTAAAAAATGTCTTAAAATAATTTGCAACCTTTGCCTGGTCATAGCATAAAACATCATCAATATCCACGCCAATACCATAAGATTTTAACTTATGGGGAGTTTTTGAGCCAATATCCTTAAAACATTTTCCACAGTTTACGAGGCGGATGAAAGTTGTCATTAACAGCATCTATGTACGTTGAGATCCATTTTGTATCTCGCCTGGATTCTACAGTTAATATAACCATCAGAATCTTGTTGTAGATTTGTCCTTTTGAATTTGGCCAGGTAGCAATCCCTTTTCCTAAGTGATACATTTTCCTGACCGCTGTTTGATTCACATTTGTTTAAATCAGAGTCAGAGAGTCGAGTGCAGACAGAAACATATTTTTAAAAAGATACCAAGCTTGATTAACATCATCACAGTTTAGTACATGAGACCAATCCAAATTTCCAAGTACTTCTACAAAACGTTCCTTCGAGTATTGTTTCATAGACCGTACCTTCATGTAGTTATTACCTGGCTCAAGTAGCATTTTGGATTTCTTATGGGTACAGTAGGTTATCATATGATCACTAAAACCAATATTTAAGATTCCTGACTGACAGATGTTCTCTTGGTCTGATACAATAATCAAATCCAAAGCTGATTTACTGTCAATACACACCCGGGTCAGTTGTTTTAGACCAAATAACTGATTAAAGTTATACAGGGCATTTACTAGCGTACTTTTCTCGGGTAACTGCACATTTGTATTAAAATCGCCAAGCAGAATACCTTCCCTATCAGCAAATACATTGTGAACACAGCAATTCGATTCAAGTAAATCATGAAAATTATTCTGCTTAGGAGGCCGAAAGAGACGCACAGTCAACAAAACGTGTGGTCAAATGGGGAAAACAGTAGCCAAAACATCATTATAAGCGCCAATTGTGATTGATAAATAGTGAAAAACAGCACAAAAGCAATAATGGCATTATAATGAATATCTACAGAACAAAAATATAAATGCAACATGTAAAGTGTTGGTCCCATGTTTCATGAGCTGAAATTAAAGATCACAGAAATTGTCCATATGTACAAAAAGCTTATTTCTCTCAAATGTTGTGCACACATTTTTTACATCCCTGTTAGTGAACATTTCTCCTTTGCCAAGATAATCCATACACCTGACAGCTGTGGCATATCAAGAAGCTGATTAAACAGCTTGATCATTACATAAGTGCACCTTGTGCTGGGGGGCAATAAAAGGCCACTCTAAAATGTGCAGTTTTGTCACACAACACAATGCCACAGATGTCTCAAGTTTTGAGGGAGCGTGCAATTGGCATGCTGACTGCAGGAATGTCCATAAGTCCATCACCTTATGTTTCAGAATGATAATACATGGCCCGATGTCACAAGGATCTGTACACAATGCCTGGAAGCTGAAAATGTCCCAGTTCTTCCATGGCCTGCATACTCACCATACATGTCATCCATTAAGCAAGTTTGGAATGCTATGGATCAACTTGTACGACGTGTGCTCCAGGTCCCGCCAATATCCAGCAACTTCACACAGCCATTGAAGAGGAGTGGGACAACATTCCACAGTCCACGATCAACAGCCTGATCAACTCTATGCGAAGGAGATGTGTCACGCTGCATGAGGCAAATGGTGGTCACACCAGATACGGACTGTTTTTCTGATCCACGGCTCTATCTTTTTTTTTAAAGGTATCTGTGACCAGCAGATGCATATCTGTATTCCAGTCATGTGAAATCCATATATTATTGTCTAATGAATTTATTTCAATTGACTGATTTCCTCATATGAACTGTAACTTTAAAATGATGTTATTTCACTTAGTCCTGCATGTTGGAGCTCGGAGCCTAAGATTTTCACTGTACCCTGTACGTGATTTTGAAACACTCTGAATCTGAAAAATCTGATTCCCATCTTGATTACTGGTAATATGGTAAAATGCAGCAAAGACAGACCTATCAAAGTTGCAGCTGGCTCAAAATAGACCAGCACGCCTTGCCCTTAACTGCACATACAGATCTTCTGCTCTTCTTCTAGTTTTTAATGAGAAATATTACTGAGGGAAATTCCAGATTTTCCTGCATAATCAAATAACATTCAGCTCAGACACCCATACATACCCCACAAGACGTGCCACCAGTCTCTTCACAGTCCCCAAGTCCAAAACAAATTCCCGGCAACGCACAGTATTATACAAAGTCATGATCGCAAGGAACTCCTTTCATGGTATTATACAGAGCCATGATCGCATGGAACTCCTTTCACAGTATTATACAGAGCCATGATCGCATGGAACTCCCTTCACACTATTATACAGAGCCATGATCGCATGGAACTCCTTTCACAGTATTATACAGAGCCATGATCGCATGGAACTCCCTTCTCAGTATTATACAGAGCCATGATCGCATGGAACTCCCTTCACACTATTATACAGAGCCATGATCGCATGGAACTCCTTTCACAGTTTTATACAGAGCCATGATCGTATGGAACTCCTTTCACAGTTTTATACAGAGCCATGATCGCATGGAACTCCTTTCCATCTCATATTGCTCAAGCAAAATGACCTTTAAAAAACTGATTTAAAAACTACTCAAGGAATGGCAGGGACTGTGGACACACACACACACACATTATTTTATAGTTGTATTGTTTGAATTATTTTTTTGTTGCATATCATTGCAGTTTAAATTTGTGTGACATTCCTTGTATCAGTGTTTTGTGTTTTTTTTTGTACCCCAGGAAGTACTGCTTCTACAAACACTAGTGGGATCCAAATAAACAAATAAATAACTTAATTTAAATGTGTTAACATTTTGACATATTATCAAAACTTTGATCACAAGTAAATTTATGCACGGAATAATTTGTTATCTTAAAAAACTTTTGGGATCCACTGATTGTTTTTTAATTTTTATTTCACCTTTATTTAACAAGGTAGGCAAGTTGAGAACAAGTTCTCATTTACAACTGCGACCTGGCCAAGATAAAGCAAAGCAGTTCGACACATACAACAACACAAAGTTACACATGGAGTAAACAAAAATATAGTCAATAATACAGTAGAAAAAAAACAAATCTATATACAAAGAGTGCAAATGAGGTAGGGTAAGGAAGGTAAGGCAATAAATAGGCCATGGTGGCAAAGTAATTACAATATAGCATTTAAACACTGGAATGGTAGATGTGCAGTAGATTAATGTGCAATGTAGAAAAACTGGAGTGCAATGGAACAAGATAAATAAATAAATACGGGTATGAGGTAGTTGGTTGGGCTATTTCAGTGATTTTTGTAGTTCGTTCCAGTCATTGGCAGCAGAGACCTGGAAGGAGAGTCGGCCAAAGGAGGAATTGGCTTTGGGGGTTACCAGTGAGATATACCTGCTGGAGCGAGTGCTACGGGTTGGTGCTGCTATGGTAACCAGCGAGCTGAAATAAGGCTGGACTTTACCTAGCAGGGACTTATGACGAGTGTAAAGCGAGGGCCAGCCAACGAGAGCGTACAGGTCGCAGTGGTGGGTGGTATATGGGGCTTTGGTAACAAAACGGATGGCACTGTGATAGACTGCATCCGATTTGTTGAGTAGAGTATTGGATGCTATATTGTAAATGACATCACCGAAGTCGAGGATCGGTATGTTACGAGGGTATGTTTGGCAGCATGAGTGAAGGATGCTTTGTTGCGAAATAGGAAGCCAATTCTAGATTTAATTTTAGATTGGAGATGTCTGATGTGAGTCTGAAAGGAGAGTTTACAGTCTAACCAGACACCTAGATATTTGTAGTTGTCCACATAATCTAAGACAGAACCGTCCAGAGTAGTGATGCTGGACGGGGGACAGATGCGGCAGCAATCGGTTGAAGAGCATGCATTTAGTTTTACTTGCGTTTAAGAGCAGTTGTAGGCCTCGGAGGGAGAGTTGTATGGCATTGAAGCCAAAGAGGGGCCAGAAGTATACAGAATGGTGTCGTCTGCGTAGAGGTGGATCAGAGACTCACCTGCAGCAAGAGCGACATCATTGATGTATACAGAGAAGAGAGTCGGCCCAAGAATTGAACCCTGTGGCACCCCCATAGAGACTGCCAAAGGCCCGGACAACAGGCCCTCTGATTTGACACACTGAACTCTATCGGAGAAGTAGTTGGTGAACCATGCGAGGCAATCATTTGAGAAACCAAGGCTGTCGAGTCTGCCGATAAGGATGTGGTGATTGACAGAGTCGAAAGCCTTGGCCAGATCAATTAATACGGCTGCACAGTAATGTCTCTTATCGATGGCGGTTATGATGTCATTTAGGACCTCGAGCGTGGCTGAGGTGCACCCATGACCAGCTCTGAAACCAGATTGCATAGCGGAGAAGGTACGGTGGGATTCGAAATGGTCGGTAATTTGTTTGTTAACTTGGCTTTCAAAAGACCTTAGAAAGGCAGGGTAGGATAGATATAGGTCTGTAGCAGTTTGGGTCAAGAGTGTCTCCCCCTTTGAAGAGGGGGATGACCGCAGCTGCTTTCCAGTCTTTGGGAATCTCAGACATCACGAAAGAGAGGTTGAACAGGCTAGTAATAGGGGTTGCAACAATTTTGGCAGATAATTTTAGAAAGAAAGGGTCCAGATTGTCTAGCCCGGCTGATTTGTAGGGGTCCAGATTTTGCAGCTCTTTCAGAACATCAGCTATCTGGATTTGGGAGAAGTAGAAATGGGGGAGGCTTTGGTGAGTTACTGAGGGGGGTGCAGGGCTGTTGACCGGGGTAGGGGTAGCCAGGTGGAAAGCATGGCCAGCCGTAGAAAAATGCTTATTGAAATTCTCAATTATTGTGGGTTTATCGGTGGTGACAGCGTTTCCTATCCTCAGTGCTGTGGGCAGCTGGGAGGAGGTGCTCTTGTTCTTCATAGACTTTACAGTGTCCCAGAACTTTTTTGAGTTTGTATTTACAGGAAGCAAATTTCTGCTTGAAAAAGCTAGCTTTGGCTTTCCTAACTGCCATTGTATATTGGTTCCTGACTTCCCTGAAAAGTTGCATATTACTGGGGCTGTTCGATGCTAATGCAGAACGCCACAGGATGTTTTTGTGCTGGTCAAGGGCAGTCAGGTCTGGAGAGAACCAAGGGAGAACCAAGGGCTATATCTGTTCCTGGTTCTAAATTTCTTTAATGGGTCATGCTTATTTAAGATGGTGAGCAAGGCACTTTTAAAGAATAACCAGGAATCCTCTACTGACGGGATGAGGTCAATATCCTTCCAGGACACCCGGGCCAGGTCGATTAGAAAGGCCTGCTCGCTGAAGTGTTTTAGGGAACGTTTAACAGTAATGAGGGGAGATCGTTTGACCGCAAACCCATTACGGATGCAGGCAATGAGACAGTGATTGCTGAGATCTTGGTTGAAAACAGCAGGGGTGTATTTGGAGGGCAAGTTAGTTAAGATGACATCTATGAGGGTGCCCGTGTTTACCGCTTTGGGGTTGTACCTAGTAGGTTCAATTATGATTTGTGTGAGGTTTAGGGCATAAAGCTTAGATTGTAGGATGGCCGGGGTGTTAAGCATGTCCCAGTTTAGGTCACCTAGCAGCACGAACTCTGAAGATAGTTGGGGGGCAATCAGTTCACATATGGTGTCCAGAGCGAAGCTGGGGGCAGAGGGTGGTCTATAGCAAGCGGCAACAGTGAGAGACTTGTTTCTAGAAAGGTGGATTTTTAAAAGTAAAAGTTCAAATTGTTTGGGTACAGACCTGGATAGTAAGACAGAACTCTGCATGCTATCTCTGCAGTAGATAGCAACACCGCCCCCTTTGGCCGTTCTATCTTGTCTGAATGTTGTAGTTAGGGATGGAAATTTCAGCGTTATTGGTGGTCTTCCTGAGCCAGGATTCAGACACGGCTAGGACATCCGGGTTGGCAGAGTGTGCTAGGGCAGTGAATAAAACAAACTTAGGGAGGAGGCTTCTAATGTTAACATGCATGAAACCAAGGCTTTTACGGTTGCAGAAGTCAACAAATGAGAGCGCCTGGGGAATAGGAGTGGAGCTAGGGCCTAGATTAACTGCAGGGCCTGGATTAACCTCTATATCACCAGAGGAACAGAGGAGGAGTAGGATAAGGGTACGGCTGAAGGCTATAATGACTGGTCGTCTAGGACGTTCTGAGCAGAGAGTAAAAAGAACAGGTTTCAGGGGGCGATAAAATAGATTAAAGGCATAATGTACAGACAAAAGGTATGGTAGAACGTGAATACAGTGGAGGTAGACCTAGGCATTGAGTGGTGATGAAAGAGATATTGTCTCCAGAAACATTTAAACCAGGTGATGTCATTGCATGTGTGGGTGGTGGAACTGAAGAGTTGGATAAGGTATATTGAGCAGGGCTATAGGCTCTACAGTGAAATAAGACAATAAATACTAACCAGAACAGCAATGGACAAGGCATATTGACATTGAGGAGAGGCATGCTTAGCCGAGTGATCATAAGGGTCCGGATAGGTGTTGTAGCCCAGGAGTGGCTGATGGGACACTTCAGCCAGACGGAAGATGGGCCGAGCATAGGCTAGCTTGAGGCTAGCTTGAGGCTAATTGGTGCTTGCTCCGGGACCGACGTTAGCCAATAGTCACATGGATAGCAGCTAGCTAGCTGCAAGATCCAGGTGAAAATGTCCAACTTGTGGTAGGAATCCGGGGATATGGAGAGAAAATAGGTCTGGAATGCTCTGGTTTGAGTCGCGTTATATGAACGGCTAGAGATTTTCCGAGCTAAAGGTTAGCTGCTGCTGTCCGTTAGCAATGGACTGTGAAACAACTCAATCATAGGCACAGACACATACATGATAATATACTCACTATACACACACGTACACATGGATTTTGTGTTGTAGATATGTGGTAGTGGAGTATGGGCCTGAGGTTGTTGTGAAATCTGTTATGAATGCATTGTAATGTTTTTTTAATTGTATAACTGACTACATTTTGCCGGACCCCAGGAAGAGTAGCTGCTGCCTTTGCAGCAGCTAATGGGGATCCATAATAAATACAAATACAACTTTTAACTTTGGGGATTATTCCATTGGTTAATTTGTGCCAGGCAAGCTTTTTGCAACATAGCCTGCTCATCATACTATAACTTGACATTTACATTGCTGCAGTACTCTGCATAGGTCCAATTCTAAAATACAGGGTGTGAAGGACTCAAATGTGCAGCTTTCTGGTTGAACATACCCAGTGCCCACCATTCCTCAGTGCCACTGCCAGCTGTGTTGCACTTTATATCCTCCATCCTGCGTACAGTGAGATCCTGGAGCGTTTCACACACACACACACACACAAAGCCCATGATGATGTGACAGATGCTGCAACAATCCTGGCTGCCTGGAGCCATCTAAACTTTCTGCCTACAGCCGGATGACTATCATTCCAGTGAAGTCATCAGTCTTATTTCGAAGAGACATCACTGCAGCTATACAACTCTAGTTTTTCATGTGAGTAGATTGACAATTAGTCTTCCATATGGTGGGCTCCTGAAAAGACATCGAGCTTGGAACTTGGGATCAATTCCATTTGAACTCAGTTAAGTCAAAAGTTGAAATGGAATGGATCAAGGGCGCTTATTCACACTCTGACTACTGAGATCATAGATAGAGAATGGGAATTTGGAATGTTTTCTATTTCACTGCGTTCAGTTTGTTTTTTTGCATAAAGCTTTTCCACCTGAGCAAGGCACATGTATACATTGAACAGAATAGAGGAATAAGCTCCATATTTACTGCCGCAGTTAAAATATAATACGAAAAACAGATGTTGCTTACCATTTTTATTGCCCTTTTGAAAATTCATTTGTCTTATCCTAAATTTGAGAAAAAAATAAAAAATTATCTCGGTTGAGGTTTTCAGAGGGCATTTAAAGGGCTTGATTGCAGATATTTCATAAACTGAGGGAAATATCTCCCTTTAATTGTTTGTGAGTGTGTGTTTAGTCATTTTAGAAAGTGTAGGAAAAGACTAGAATGTATGTAGACTTTCATAAATCATTTTTGCAAGGACCTCATCTGATGAGTAGGGCCAGGAGATTTTTTTCCCCCAGACATTTGACTGTATTACCAGTTTATGCCCATACTAAAGAATGCACACAGAGTAGGAAAAACCCCCAGAGATCCTAAGGGATAAGGCCAGAATGAGAGTGGCATTTGAAATGATTTTAATGAGCCTTCACCACACAGAGAATGATCAGCATCAGAGAGGATTACAGTGTGAAAGCAGTATTATGTATCGACAATAGGATTTTCCTCACCACAGAGGATAAGCTGGAGCCCAATAATGACATAATTAATCGTTTTAAATGCATTGCCTTTCCCCCAGAGACTAATTCTTCAGTATGGATTTCTGGCAGTGATGCAGCCAATACCATAAATCAATAGTTTCATTAAGGCCAGTTGACCATCCTCACATTATGACCATCCTCACATGATGAATTGCTATGTCTTGGCGTTAGTGCAGGTTCTGTGGCCAGCAAGAGATGAGAAGACAGAGTAGGATGAGAAGAATACAGAGAGAGGCACAGAAAAATACAGATTTTTGTTCTGTTGCAAAATGTCTAGCTGCGGTGTGCCGTACTGAACAGGACCCAGGAGAAGATGAATAGTGTCAGGGCAATGCTCAATGTGGCTCAATAGGAAGGCCAGTCGATATATTTCTCATCACACATGGATTAGTCCTACTCATTAGCCAAGCTTGATCTGAATGTCACGGACGCTGTAGAGGCATTAAACCTACATAACTGGACTCCTGCCAGGGCAGAGAGAGATGATGTCATAGAACTAAAGGTCATACACAAGCACAGATCTAGGATCAGATGTTCTGACTAGAGTCCCAAGTCATAATTAGATGGTAAAAGCGCAACTCTGACCATAGATCAGCTTCTGGAGCATATTTCACTTTCGGGAGTTAACTTTTCAAAAGGGTTCTGCTGTGGCCATCTTTATCTATGGATATCCATAGAAAGTGCATTATAAGAGAGAGAGGCTTGAAACAACCCCCGCCACACACACAAACACTAGTCTACCACTTCTATCCATAGCCTACCATTCATCACTGTGTGTATTGACTTCAGATCACAGTAGAACTACCTGTGTCAACAAAGAGACCACCATTGGTCAATTAATCAATCTCATGAAATATGCATGCAAACCTCAACCCGTGTTTTGCTGAACAAGGTACTCACCACTCAACCTCAAGTCATGTTTTACACAGCACTCCACTCATTAGTACAGTCAGATTGAACGACCAGCCATCCACAAACCTGACATGGAAATGTTTAACAACTAGCTGTAAATAGTGATTATCTCAACAAAACCGCACGCCATGGTGGTAAAGAATGTGAACACAGGTTCGGCCCTGTCGAGATGATAGTGTCGTTTACTGTGGTCTGAGTTAGCGGTTTTGTCGATGGTTTAATTACATGAATAATTCAGCAGAACACACCACCGCTAACAACATGATCCATTGGAGGACGTGGCGTGAAAAAGCTCTTGTAAATACAGTACCAGTCAAACGGTTGGACACACCTATTCATTCCAGTTTTTTTTTTTTTTTACTATTTTCTACACTGTAAAATAATAGAGACATCACAACTATGAAATAACACATATTGAATCATGTAGTAACCAAAAACGTGTAAAACAAATCAAAATATATTTTATATTTGAGATTCTTCAAAATAGCCACCCTTTGCCTTGATGACAGCTTTGCACACTCTTTGCATTCTCTCAACCAGCTTCATGAGGTAGTCACCTGGAATGCATTTCAATTAACAGGTGTGCCTTGTTAAAAATTAATTTGTGGAATGTATTTCCTTCTTAATGCGTTTGAGCCAATCATTTGTGTTATGACAAGGTAGGGGTGGTATACAGAAGATAGGACTATTTGATAAAAGACCAAGTCCATATTATGGCAAGAAAAGCATAAATAAGTAAAGAAAAACGACAGTCTCTCATTACTTTAAGACACAAAGGTCAATGAATCCGGAAAATTTCAAGAACTTTGAAAGTTTCTTAAAGTGCAGTCGTAAAAACCATCAAGTGCTATGATGAAACTGGCTCTCATGAGGACCGCCACAGGAAAGGAAGACCCAGAGTTACTTCTGCTGCAGAGCATAAGTTCATTAGAGTTAACTGCACCTCAGATTGCAGCCCAAATAAATGCTTCACAGAGTTCAAGTAACAGACACATCTCAACATCAACTGTTCAGAGGAGACTGCATGAAATCAGGCCTTGATGGTCAAATTGCTGCAAAGAAACTACTACTAAGGGCACCAATAAGAAGAAGAGACTTGCTTGGGCCAAGAAACACGAGCAATAGACATTAGATCGGTGGAAATCTGTCCTTTGGTCTGATGAGTCCAAATTTGAGATTTTTGGTTCCAACCTCTATGTCTTTGTGAGACTCAGAGTAGGTGAACGGATGATCTCCGCATGTATGGTTCCTAGTGTGAAGCATGGAGGAGGAGGTGTGATGGTGTGGGGGTGCTTGGTTGGTAATACTGTCTGTAATTTATTTAGAATTCAAGGCACACTTAACCAGCATGGTTACCACAGCATTCTGCAGCGATACGCCATCCCATCTGGTTTGCACTTAGTGGGACTATTATGGCAGCAAAGCAATTTCCTGGAATTTTTCAGAAAGGTTCTATGGGAAGTTAAGCCCAGGAATTTTTCTTAAATTCAACAGAAAAGTTAGCTTATAACAGTGAACCTTTTTTTGTGGGATACACATTAGGCAATTCTAGGTCTTGTGGCATATTTTGGTTAAACTGTCCCCAATTCAATGGAATTGCAACCCTCTCTATGTACAGTGCATTCCTCCATCACATGTGCAGTGCACTCTTCCATCACATGTAGAGCTGATTCTCAAGATCTTGCACACTAATGAGATTATATTGAGCCCACACTACTATACTGTCTGAGCCAAGGACTACATGCTTTCTGGTAAGTTTTGATTACAATACTGGGTGGTGTGAATATATTTTATACAACATACATGATGTTTTGTTAACTGGTAAATTGTAGCCTCCAGCAAATTGTGTTTAAATCATTTCTAACTTCTTAACAATTTCTGCTAGTTAGTTTTTGCTACCATGTGGGTTTTAGCATGCTTGAGCCCGCTTACTGAGTGTAAATTCACCTGTTTCCATACATGTTTCATATAAAAAACATTTATCTTACAAACAAGATGTTTAATCTAACTGCTTAACTATTTATGTGTTCATGGAATTGTATTTTTTTTTTTACTCATTTTTTCCTAATCTTTACAGGAAAATGCCAGGGCACTATCTGATATGTGGAGACATTTCACTGCAGCTAATGTAGAAGGAAAAGCTGCGTACATTTGCAAATACTGTGCCAAATCATATGTGAAGAATGCAACAAAGATGCAGAATCATCTGGCCAAGTGCATAAAGTTCCCTCAGCGCTCACAACAAGCAACCTCTGACTAAAATCCCTCTACTTCTATTAGAGGTGAAATTTATGAATCAGACACCTTATCGATAGCAACAGCTCATGGTCCTTCTGGAATCAGACGTTTTTTTGACTCAATGGAGGAACGTAGTCAGAGAAATGCTGAAGAATGTCTTGCTTGAGCTGTGTATGCAACTGGTTCACCTCTGATGCTCACAGGCAATGTGTATTGGAAGATATTTCTGAATGTTCTTCGCCCAGCATACACCCCTCCAACCAGAAATGCTTTATCTACTCATTTGCTGGATGCAGAGTTCAACAGAGTTCAAGTGAAGGTCAAGCAAATCATAGACAAAGCAGACTATTGCAATCATCTCTGATGGGTGATCGAATGTTCGTGGGCAAGGAATAATTAACTACATAATCTCCACCCCTCAACCAGTATTCTACAAGAGCACAGACAAGGGACAACAGACATGTTGGTCTCTACATTGCAAATGAGCTGAAGGCAGTCATCAATGACCTTGGACCACAGAAGTTATTTCCACTGGCGTCAGACAATGCTGCGAACATGAAGGCTGCTTGGTCTAAAGTGGAGGAGTCCTATCCTCACATCACACCCATTGGCTGTGCTGCTAATGCATTGAATCTGCTCCTCAAGGACATCATGGCACTGAAAACAATGGATACACTCTACAAGAGAGCCAAGGAAATGGTTAGGTATGTGAAGGGTCATCAAGTTATAGCAGCAATCTACCTCACCAAGCAAAGTGAGAAGAATAAGAGCACCACATTGAAGCTGGCCAGCAACACCCGTTGGGGTGGTGTTGTCATCATGTTTGACAGTCTCCTGGAGGGGAAGGAGTCTCTCCAAGAAATGTCCATATCACAGTCTGCTGATATGGACAGCCCATCAAGAGGATCCTCCTGGTTTATGTATTTTGGGAGAGAGTGGTAAGCAGCCTGAAACTCCTGAAACCTATAGCAGTAGCCGTTGCACGGATTAAGGTAGACAATGCCATCCTGTCTGATGTTCTGACTCTGCTTGCAGATGTAAGAGAAGAAATACGTACTGCCCTGCCCACTTCACTGTTGCTACAAGCAGAGGAAACTGCAGTTCTGAAATACATCAAAAAGCGTGAAGACTTCTTCCTGAAGCCCATACACATGTTGGACCCCAAGAATGCTGGCAAGAGCATCCTGTCTGGTACAGAGATCAACAAGGCCTATGGTGTCATCACTACTGTGTCTCGCCACCTTGGCCTGGATGAGGGCAAGGTTCTTGGCAGTCTGGCAAAGTACACTTCCAAGCAAGGGCTTTGGGATGGAGATGCAATATGGCAGTCGTGCCAACATATCTCACCAGCCCCGTGGTGGAAGGGACTTTGTGGATCTGACAGACAGTAACCATCAGCCACCTCAGAGCGCAACCGGTCCTTGTTTGGGAACACACACACCAAAGCACGCAACAGGCTGATCAATACAAGGGTTGAAAAATTGGTGGCCATCCGGGCAAATTTGAGGCTTTTTGAGCCTAACAACGAGTCATCCTCAACAAGGTTGGAAAGTGACAATGAAGATGAGGCCTCAGAGTCTGAGGTTCAAGAGGTGGACATTGAAAAGGTCCAGGGAGAATACATGTACAGTGAGGGAAAAAAGTATTTGATCCCCTGCTGATTTTGTACGTTTGCCCACTGACAAAGAAATGATCAGTCTATAATTTTTATGGTAGATTTATTTAAACAGTGAGAGACAGAATAACAACAAAAAAATCCAGAAAAACGCATGTGAATTGGTTTGCATTTTAATGAGGGAAATAAGTATTTGACCCCCTCTCAATCAGAAAGATTTCTGGCTCCCAGGTGTCTTTTATACAGGTAACGAGCTGAGATTAAGAGCACGCTCTTAAAGTGCTCCTAATCTCATTTTGTTACCTGTATAAAAGACACCTGTCCACAGAAGCAATCAATCAATCAGATTCCAAACTCTCCACCATGGCCAAGACCAAGGAGCACTCCAAGGATGTCAGGGACAAGATTGTAGACCTACACAAGGCTGGAATGGGCTACAAGACCATCGCCAAGCAGCTTGGTGAGAAGGTGAGAACAGTTGGTGAGATTTTTCGCAAATGGAAGAAACACAAAAGAACTGCCAATCTCCCTCGGCCTGGGGCTCCATGCAAGATCTCACCTCGTGGAGTTGCAATAATCATGAGAATGGTGAGGAATCAGCCCAGAACTACACGGGAGGATCTTGTCAATGATCTCAAGGCAGCTGGGACCATAGTCACCAAGAAAACAATTGGTAACACACTACGCCGTGAAGGACTGAAATCGTGCAGCACCCGTAAGGTCCCCCTGCTCAAGAAAGCACATATACATGCCCGTCTGAAGTTTGCCAATGAACATCTGAATGATTCAGAGGACAACTGGGTGAAAGTGTTGTGGTCAGATGAGACCAAAATGGAGCTCTTTGGCATCAACTCAACTCATCGTGTTTGGAGGAGGAGCAATGCTGCCTATGACCCCAAGAACACCATCCCCACCGTCAAACATGGAGGTGGAAACATGCTTTGGGGGTGTTTTTCTGCATCAAAGGGACGATGGACGGGGCCATGTACCGTCAAATTTTGGGTGAGAACCTCCTTCCCTCAGCCAGGGCGTTGAAAATGGGTCGTGGATGGGTATTCCAGCATGACAATGACCCAAAACACATGGCCAAGGCAACAAAGGAGTGGCTCAGGAAGAAGCACATTAAAGTCCTGGAGTGGCCTAGCCAGTCTCCAGACCTTAATCCCATAGAAAATCTGTGGAGGGAGCTGAAGGTTCGAGTTGCCAAACGTCTGCCTCGAAACCTTAATGACTTGGAGAAGATCTGCAAAGAAGAGTGGGACAAAATCCCTCCTGAGATGTGTGCAAACCTGGTGGCCAACTACAAGAAATGTCTGAACTCTGTGATTGCCAACAAGGGTTTTGCCACCAAGTACTAAGTCATGTTTTGCAGAGGGGTCAAATACTTATTTCCCTCATTAAAATGCAAATCAATTTATAAAATTTTTCATTTTCTGGATTTTATTGTTGTTATTCTGTCTCTCACTGTTCAAATAAACCTACCATTAAAATTATATACTGATCATTTCTTTGTCAGTGGGAAAACATACAAAATCAGCAGGGGATCAAATACTTTTTTCCCTCACTGTAAGCCTGAGAGGAAGACAACCAAAGCTTTAGTTTCTAGACTATAATTTTACAGATGTATGTTGAAAATGTTTTTGGGAGATGCGATGGATCATTGGGGATCATTCAATATTCGCTTTCTTTTGTTGTTCAGTGAAATCATCCCACGTGAAGAGTACACTCATTTAATTAAAGTTCAATTAATAACTAAATAGTTATTTTTTTTCTATTGGAAGGATTTAATAATTTGCAATTATGTCTACTTATGATAAGGAAAAAGGTTTATGTTTCTGTCTCCATATGATATGGTAAATATATCCAATGCAAAAAACATCTACATTTAAATGGAAGTAATATTAATTTGCATATATTTCCGTTAATTCCCACGGAAAGTTTCCACCTCTGAATATTCCCCAAAATGTGCAACCCTAGGGACTATCATTTGTTTTTAACAGGACAATGACCCAAAACACACCTCCAGGCTGTGTAAAAGCTATTTGCCCTCCACAATCACCCGACCTCAACCCAATTGAGATTGTTTGGGATGAGTTGGACCGCAGAGTGAAGGAAAAGCAGCCAACAAGTGCTCAGCATATGTGGGAACTCCTTCAAGACTGTTGGAAAAGCATTCCTCATGAAGCTGGTTGAGAGAATGCCAAGAATGTGCAAAGCTGTCATCGAGGCAAAGCGTGGCTACTTTGAAGAATCTAAAATATATTGTGATTTGTTGAACACTTTTTTGGTTACTACATGATTCCATATGTGTTATTTTATAGTTGTGATGTCTTCACTATTATTCTACAATGTAGAAAATAGTCAAAATAAAGAAAAACCCTTGAATGAGTGGGTGTGTCCAAACGGTTTGACTGGTACTGTATGCAAAACAGCATGGACCAAGTTAACATCTTAAAATTGGAACATTAACAACAGAAACATTTTGACATATTTTGTTGGGATTGCAGTTTGTGAATGAAGTACTAAATAAATAAAGTAGTGCAGTGTATATCTTATCACCCTGATTATATAGCCTATAGCTAAGTTGTCTGTTTAGAGTTTTAGATGCATTGGGCTATAATTAAACATTCTTTCTACGGCTCCGTGACCAACATTTCAGCACCCCGGAGCTAAGCATAGTGCGCGCGCCTCAGAATAAAGTATCCAGCACCCCGAACAGCAGCTGAGTATGGCGCACGCCTCTGAATAAAGATTTCAGCACATTGGACAGCAACACTGGACTGGAGTTTGGAGCACACAATGCAGCCAGATGGGGATGTCGTGCAACATGGGCAGTTCTTGCCGATAAGATTCTTTATAGGCTGCACATAACTTTTATTTAGTTTACTTTGACAAGTTGATCAATTGTGAAAAGTAACAGACATCGAATGGCAGACATCGAATGGTTGTCGACCCGGTACTGGTACTCCTTGTATATAGCCATGTTATTTTGACCCGTTATTGTTATTCACTGTGTATTTATTCGTCATGTCACTATCTCTATTATTATTACTATTTTATCTTTATCTCTGCATTGTTGGAAAAGGACCCGTAAGTAAGCATTTCAATGTTAGTCAACACCTGATTCTGAAACTGTCCTGCCATGTCCGCAAATAAAATCCTCTTGTCGAATCTAATAACACAAGCCCCGGGTTAACATCTGGCGCGCCATCTGTCCGCTTTGTATTTTGGACCGAGATACTCGCCCACAAGCAGCTGAAGAATATTGACTGGATTTGGCTCCTCAATGGTTCATCATTATGACAGTGAAAAGTCAGTGATTAGCGCACGTGTTAATTGATCAATTACTGATTACCGGTAGAACAGACAGTAACCATATTTTAACTCAGACAGACAGTAACTTTGAACGGGGTTGTGACCACACCGATAACCGCTAAGGAGACTCCGTCCTCCGACAATTAATCATAACCTTTCCACGCTTTCAGGCTGCCTTTAAAATTATAACGCATGAACGGAGTACTGTATCCATGTAGCCTATTCAAAATACACAAACAATAAAGTAATGTAAAACCGCTAAGCTTTTCTAATAGAGTAAGGTCTGAATTAACATTTCATGATGGCAGAGGGTTATGTACGCAGGGATAATAGGGTAATTTAATATCAGCTGGTTTCAACCAGATTAACTAAATGGGCACAAGGGAACCTGGCTAGAGAGGGAGAGATAAGGTTTCAACCAGAATAACTAGGTGTGCACAAGGGAACCTGGCTAGAGAGGGATGGATGAAGATGGGCGAAATGTGTATTCTTACATCCTCCTCCTCGTCCTCGCATGCGCGCCTCTGTTGGTATTGGAAACGGGGCCGTAAATCTTGACCGGGTCGCGGAGTCTTCACCATATTCTCGTCTTCAACGATTTGCCCGCCGAGTAGGTGTCTCGACTCAGGTGGGTTGGGGAAAGATCTGTTGGTGTTGACCTTGCCCGTAAACCTCTGATACATCGAAGCCATAATTGTTTATGGAGACAAGACAACCCTACAGCATGTCAAGAGAGAAAATGTAAAGTAGGGATGTAGTCTTATTAGCGCGCTGTTTAAAACTTGGATTTAGGCACGGGAGTCCTTTTTTACGGTCGGAATCCCTGAACAAGCAGACACAATTCTTATTAAATTATATATTCGATAATATATCGTCCCATTTCAGTTTTTTTAGGATGATAAATTAGACAGGAAGTTCCAAGAAGAAAGAGCCAAAATTAGTTGAGGTCTTACTCTGAATTCACAGCACGTAGTTTCATCCTTCAAACCGTTTGGGAAATATGGATCCTTTCCATCCTATTCGATGCAGCAGCAATGGGGTTTCTGCGCCCTCCAAACTTGAACCGAAATGGATGAACGGTAGCAAAAAAGAATGAATCGTTTACAGCATACAAAGCGATGGTTATCCGAAGCTGAAAGAGATAAGCTTCAATGCCCCCCCCGCCCCCTCTTTCTCTCTTTGCATAAGTGACCGGCGCTGATAGAGAACTGTTGAAATACTTAAATACCACATCACTCATTACCCCTCAGATAAACGGAACCCTCGAGTTCTGTCCAATTTATCCAAGCGACAGCATATAAAAAAAACACACACACCTGAGTTGTGTCAGCCCAAAAGGAATTATCAGTGCTTTGTAGATTGATTGCATGGGTACATGAAATCTGTATTCCGAGTTTATGATATTTTCCCCAGTCTCCACCGGCGCTGCATGTGCCATAGTCTAAGACTGCCCCCGTGTGGCGAAACGGCAGGTGAGATAATAAAGTCACCAACATATTGTCACTCGATTCAGTTAGTTAAAATACTGGCTAAACTAATTATTTTTTAACCATTAAAAACCAGTTATAGGGACAGTAAAAAGACACAGAACGTCGGTCAAACACTTGATATTATAAATAAATAAAGGTTAAATAAAATGAAAAAAAGTGTGTCACAATGAATTTTATTTTTACATCACATCAGACAAAGGCCAAAGAAATCAAAAAAATCTTTGTCTGATTTACAATAACGTCACTTTAATAGTAAAAGTCAGCCTTTCTTAACTATTGGGAGTGGGACTGGGGTACTATCAACTATTGAGATCCCACCCTAAGAAATCTACACAGCAAGCATCTGCACCATAGCATGGAGCATCATTTTGTAGCCGGGAAGTTTAAACTGCTATTCTGTTATGAACTGAAAAAAAATAACCAAAGTGTTAGGTATGCTTTCGCGTGTCGAATGCTGAGATATCGAAAAAACTGTTTTCTGAGCAGAGTTTTTAAGCTGATTTAGAGTAATTGGATACACAAAACAAAATATCTCTCTCTCGTCTGCATGGTGCAAGGATTTATTTTCCAGCAGGTACCTGGGAGAGAGCATAATAATCTAAAACTAATCCTGGCCGTCTCTATGGCATACAGAACACTCCAGGCAGAGGAGTTCCTAGAATAAGGACATCTGCTGGGTGCTGTGGGATTTGCATACGCAAAAGCCTCTAAACGATACATCCTGCAAAAACATTACCTGCAGGGACTGTGGTGCAGAGGCAACGAGTGTTGAGATTCACCCCAAAAATGAAAAAGATCACAAGTCATTAACATTCATCGGATAGTTTGTTAGAGAACAGCGGCACTGCATGACACACACACACACACACACACACACACCAGTGGCAGTTGGTGCTGTTTAATACAAAGAAAGATTTGTAAAAATAATAATAATTAGAAGCATGGCCTTATTTCTATTACAGCATGGATGACTGTCATTCCTATTCCATTCACCCAGTTCAATGTAACATTGATAGGTTTAGGCTACTGCATGATACTGACATTTTCCCTATACCCATCATGAGGTTGCTACAACCTAGCCTACGAATGAAAGTTTCTAACGTAGGTGCACAAGTCGAGAGAGGAATTGGAGTAATCAAGGTGACAGACAGACAGTACACATTAAATACTGCCTTACACACTCTTGCCTGCATCTAAGCTGCTCTAGGGTGTAATCATTAGTCCAAACATCAGTGGTGTAAAGTACTTAAAGGAAAGGTTCGCCCATTTTGAATGTTATATAGTTTTTGTGCATCTCTGAGTGATGTTCTATCGATTCCCTGGATCATTTCATGATTTCATGTGAATCTGAGATATTGCCGATCAAGCAGGTAGAAATCAAGCAGCCAGCCGGTATGACATAGCACCGTGATAAAGTCTCTCTCACTACACTGGAAGTTAATAGGAGTACGACTTTTAGATGGTGAAAACGTCTATCATACATGTCAGATTTCAATACTGGCCAATGTCATAACTCGGGAGGATGTCTTCTCTCAAATGAGCCATTGATCATATTTTTGCAATATTCCTACCTTGAGAAATGTGTAATTTAATTTAACTGAGGGTTTAACACATTTCCCCTATGTCTGCTTCTTTAGTCCAGGGCGCATTGCATGGTGCTGTTGCCAGAGATATTATAGAAATGAGATAGGAATCCAAAGAATAAAAGACCATATAACCCCCCACCCAGCAGACTGTCGACCAATCGCATTCACGTTGTCATGCTGCGTCACGCGGTTGCTAAGCTAATCGTAACCGCAATCCCTTCTCAAAGTCAGTGTATGTTGAGAAACCTGCCTATTTTCCTCAAAAGTACATAATGTCACGATTTCAAAGCTATACGATACTACAAATACCAAGTTAAATATCTTACATCTCGGAAAAGATTTGTAATGTACCTTTTGCTGACGAAATTGGTGGGAATGTAGGGGTTTTGACCTAGCGCCCAGGAGACTCCCATTCACTCCATGAAGGAGAGCGCTACTTGTCCCAGAATCGCCCAGAATGCACCGCGCGGCCCATTGACGTGTCATAGGCAACGTTTCCCATCTCCTCAAAAGTATATCTGCCTTTGCGAATGTCAGATCCAGTCTGTGAGGCACATCGATATGCAGGTTGAACATGGTGAGACTGTAGACTCCTAAATTGATAGTGCAGTTTGTTTAGCCGATTTTTACAGCTAACTAGCGGCTTTACATGCTGATATTGTCTTCGGTATTATTGTGTGCAGCTACGTTGGCTTGCTAGCTAGCTGTCACATGCGCTTACTTACAAGCCTTTAACCAACAACCTTGGAATTCTCTCTCTCTCTCTCTCTCACTATATCTCACCTCCTCACCTAATTTCCTTTCCTTCCCCATCTCCCCCACCAAGACTGTAAAGTGCTAGGCTATGAGATGTGGATAGAATACACAGTAAATGTGATTACATTTGAGCAGCAGTCCCCTGCGGTGCAGTAGCTAAAGGTGGATCTAGCTCCTCCTTTCACTAAACTGTGGGGAATGGATTCAACCACAGAGCTTAAAAAGAGGGCCTCGCTGCATCCCAGGCAGGGTGGGTATCAGGGGAGAAGGGATTGGCCTATCTGGTGTGCTCTAGAGTGCCATCTCACATCTCAATAGCAGACAGAACATGAGCCAAGTCCAGGTGCAGAATAGGGGCACGGTACTTACAGTCCTAGAACTGTAGGGATTCCTCTGCAGTAAGACTCATGTGCCTAGTTATCATCTACACTGAGTAAAATCAACTGTAGGCCCACCCCTTTAATCTTTAGATTACTGTTGAGTGCAAATGTCGAACTGGCACATCATTAAGCATATTTACCTCAGACAACAGCTTAACCTACTCTATGCACACCGGCCCATTGCCTTGGCAAACACCACACATCCAACTCTTCGTTGCTGCCAAGTGGACTCGACACGTCAAGCAGTTTCCCAAAAACAAATCAACACTGGCACCTAGTGGATGGATAATGGTGTCTTTATGTGTTTATGCACATTTAAATTGATTCTTACTTTTCCGGTTGTAATTTTTTTCCCATATCCCCTTTAACTCTGGGTGTACAGCAGTCCCAACTATCCTGGGTAATGGCACTATTTATCCTCGACATCTGAAGCCAAGGAATAATGGCTGAGGTGTGTGACAGCATTCTGAGTGAGATATGGGGCGCAGAAAGAAATGGGACAAGAGGACATTCATGGGTGGATATTTCCTATACCCACCCATGTACTTTCTTAATGTGTTACTCAATGTATCATCTATCAGTGGGTGCACTACATGCAAATCTGATACAGAAATACATACAGAAAAACAGATCGGGGGAAAATTCACTGGTTCAATAAAACAAAATGTCTCTAATACATCCCTTATTCCTATGAGACTCTCGAATCAGAAATGCTTTCTGAGATTCCTCTCGGAGACAATCCTTGCAGATTTAGGCCCGGTAAGGTATTGTCCATCTCCATTCTATATGATGGATGTTTTCTCAAGGAACGTAGCGTTTCCAGACAGAAGCAGATTGGGGATCCATGTCTCCCAAACTGGGGATAAGGGCCTGGCTCCTAGGGAGGAGGTGTGGTGCAGTGGCAGCTCTCTGACAGTGACTGACAGACTGAAAGTCTGACAGGCACACACACACACACACACACACACACACACACACACACACACACACACACACACACACACACACACACACACACACACACACACACACAGTACTCAGGGTGGTCAATCACCCTGTTACCTTAAATGACAGGCCAACAAAGAAGCCCAACAGTTAGGCTAGATGAGAGATGGGTGACATTGAACAACATATCATATAGGACTATCAACAATAGCAAGACAATGCATTCAGTATACACTGACCATGAAACAACAATTGACTAGGGTCCTTACTGTGAGACAGATGAATTTCTTTCAATACAAAATTAAATTCATAACGCAAGTTCTCTATCCTAAATTGTTAATCAAAACTGGGATCGGTCTACTGATTCCATTAACTCTGCATTAAAACATGGTAAATGCAAAATGTTATCAGCACAACACAATAAACTGTGTATCCAAACAATTACTAAAACTCCTAGTCTACTCTTATACTGCCTGATGCAGAAAATAAGTCTCTTAAACACTTTTGTAGATGAACTGTTTATAGCCTATTTCTCCCAATGGATGCTCTCTTCTGTCCGCAGTAAAATTCTTCTATTGGGTTTAATGAATCAAAGATTGATGGGACAGAATTAGAACACTGCCAACAATTGGTTTCAGTGGGGTTTCAGAATGCTCCTTTCTTCCGTCAACAGTGACAGACTCATTTTCTTGCTACAGTGGGTACAGTGAGTATTAGTGTCTTTACTGTAGCAGTATGTACAGTGAGTATTAGTGTCTTTACGGTAGCAGTATGTACAGTGAGTAATAAGCAATGACAGCAGCACCAAGTAAATGATTGGCAACTAGGTAGAAGTCATAAAAGTGAAATTCCCTCCTACGAAGTTTAAGGGAATGAGACTTTTGAGGAGGGAAAGTATCAGAGAAAAAACAACCAAAAACCTCTTAGAAAGGGAATGGAGCAGACTGTCTCAGCAGGGGAGAGCGAGGGAGCGGGGGATCGAGAGAGAAAAAGCCCATGAATTTATCCTCTCTT